>CM050525.1:52416646-53016646 GCA_027563665.1 Antrozous pallidus
CCGTGGCCGCCGTATGCGAAAGCACGGCGCGCACTGTCCCTGGTTAAACCCGGCGCCCTGGGCCCAGCCGTGGGCAGTGGGCGGGGTGAGACCAGGCCGGGTTCACACCGAACCCCTGCTTTTCCTCCCGGCAGCATCTCACAGCGACAGCGTTAAGGCGAAGGTTGAATTCCACGAGTCAAACACCAACACCGTCCTGAGCCCCGACTCTGGGAAGCGGGGACCCCGCTGGAGCGACAGGCAGGGGGCTCCTCTCCTCGGGCGTCTCACGGGTCCCAGCACCGTCTCTGTGCCCGGCGCCTGGCCCCTGCCTCCGGACTGCACGGGACCGGGCCCCGGGGACAGCACAGGTGTGTCCCTCACGTCCTGAAGCTGTGTGGCGGGAAGGGCAGGGCAGGGGAGGGGAGGGGAGGGGAGGGCAGGGGAGGACACGGGAGGCAAAGGGAGGGGAGTGGAGGACAAGGGGAGGGGATGGAAGGGAAGGGGAGGGGAGGCCAAGGGGAGGGGAGGGAAGGGAAGGGGAGGACAAGGGGAGGGGAGGGAAGGGAAGGGGAGGGGAAACCAGGGGAGGAGAGGGGAGGGCCTGGGCCTCGGACCCTGGGGGAAGGCTCCCCACAGGGAGGGGAGGAAACACGCTGTTGTCCCCACAGCTGCCCATGGTGTCTGCTGCGGCCACGCCTGGGGATGGCGGGGACGACGGGGGCGCTCTTGGTGCTGCTGCTCTGCGCCTCCCACGCTGCTGCCAGTGAGTGCCCCCCGCTGTCCCCGTCCCCGCGGGGCCCGTCCTGGATGCAGCGGGGCGCAGGGCGCTTCCGTCCGCGGGCCGATGCTCTGCCCACTGAGCCAGACGGGCCGGGGCATGGGGGCTTTTAAAAAATGCCCGTGCCCAGGCTCTGTCTCCCCGGGGGAGCGGGAGGGGGGCCGGGGGCAGGTGGGTGGCGTGTGCAGCCAGGTGGGGAGTCCTTGCACCCTACTCTGCAGGGGTGGGGATGAGAGGGCCCCCAGGGACACGGTGACGGGTGAGGGAGGACATGGGGCGGCCGGGCAGAGCACGCCCCCCTGTGTGGGCACATCCTCTGGTTCACAGGGAAGGGACCCAACTGGGAAAAGAAACGGGGGTGGAAGAGTTCATGGCGTCCACTGTGGCGAGGCGGACAGAGAGGGCGGCCGGCAGGAGGGGGGCCTGCGGGCGGGTGCGGGGTGGTGGCCACGGGTCCCCCACCCCTTGCCCCGGCAGTGAGGCCCACGCCGCCCTCGGCAGGTTGTGGCATCCAGAAAACCAGCGTCATAGGAGCCTCGGAGGAGGGCCTGGTCAGCGAGCAGGAGTTCCCGTGGGTGGTGTCCCTGCAGAGCGCCCAGCACGCCCACCTGGCTTTCGGCTGCATCCTCAGCGAGTTCTGGATCCTCAGCATCGCGTCTGCCTTCCAGCACAGGCCGGTGCCCGGCCGGGCCTCAGGGCGCCCTGGGTGGGCGGGGGGGGGGGGGGGGCGGTTCTCCGCTCAGCTGGGGGAGGCCTGGAAGGTGGACGTCTGGTGACAGGGTGACAGGCCTGTTCTCGGCTCAGCGGTGCCTCCAGTCATAGCTCCCAGTCATCTCGGTTGCTTAGGCTTTTATATAGATAGATAGATATACACATACAGAGTGTGGGAGGAGACTATCCTATATGATCCTATCTAATAAAAGGCTAATATGCAAATCAGCCAAAAGGTGGAACGACCGGTCGTTATGACACACACTGACCCCCAGGGGGCAGACCCTCAGAGCATGAGCTGCCCTCTGGTGGTCATTGTGCTCCCACAGGGGGAGCGCCGCTCAGCCAGAAGCACTAAAGATGTCGGACTGCTGGCTTAGGCCCGCTTCCGAGGACTCCCAGACTGGGAGAGGCACAGGCTAAGCTTCTGAGGACTCCCAGACTGGGAGAGGCACAGGCGAAGCTGACAGACACCCTCCTCAAGTGATTCCTGTAACTGGCAAAACAAATTACAGCATAAACTTTCAATGGAATTTTGTGCAGCTGCTGATTTTCTTACGATTTATATTTTTAAATTGAAAATACGTGTGCAAAGGAGAATGTTCATGAGGAACCAAAGGATACACAAGAAAAGGGATCCTCACCCTCCATGGCGTGCCAGTTTCTGTACCCCTCCCTTGAGCTCTAGGGAATTCTTCCTTAAATACCCAATGCATGTATGGCTCTCTCCATACATAGCTATACACCCGCCTGTCCGATTGGTCTGTATCTCCCGACAGGGGGAATTTTCCTCCTCCGGGATCCGTCTGCTGGGGCGGCCACAACAAAAGACCTCAGACAGGAGGGCTCAGACAACAGCTTATTTCTTCCCGTCCCGGAGGCTGGGAGTTCAAGATCAAGGTGCTGGCAGGGTTAGGTCTGCAGAGGCCTCTCTCGTTGGCTCACAGATCGCCGACCCCTCGCGGCGTCCTCACATGGCCTTCCCGCCGTGTGCACACTCCCGTGTTTCCTCCTCGTTTTATGAGGACACCAGGCCCTTTGGGTCAGACTCCGGCCCTGAGGGCCTGATTTATGCAGCTGCTTTGGGGGTTGGAGCTTCACAACTGAGTTTTGGGGAACACAGTTCAGTCCATAACACACACACACACACACACACACACAATTCAGTCCATAACACACACACACACACACACACACTGAGTTTTGGGGAACACAATTCAGTCCATAACACACACACACACACACACACACACACACACAATTCAGTCCATAACACACACACACACACACACACACACAAACACAATTCAGTCCATAACACACACACACACACACACACACACACACTGAGTTTTGGGGAACACAATTCAGTCCATAACACACACACACACACACACACACACACACACACAATTCAGTCCATAACACACACACACACACACACTGAGTTTTGGGGAACACAATTCAGTCCATAACACACACACACACACACACACACACACACACACACACACAATTCAGTCCATAACACACACACACACACACACACACACAAACACAATTCAGTCCATAACACACACACACACACACACACACTGAGTTTTGGGGAACACAATTCAGTCCATAACACACACACACACACACACACAATTCAGTCCATAACACACACACACACACACAAACACAATTCAGTCCATAACACACACACACACACACACACACACACACACAATTCAGTCCATAACACACACACACACACACAAACACAATTCAGTCCATAACACACACACACACACACACACAATTCAGTCCATAACACACACACACACACACACACACACACACACACAAACAACAACAACAAAAACAAAACAACTGGTAGCACACCATACACAGTATTTCACTCTATCGTGAATATTGGGAAGTTTTTTTTAAAAAACAACAGACATTTTTTAAAATTGATTTCAGAGAGGAAGGGAGAGGGAGAGAGAGAGAGAAACATCCATGATGAGAGAGAATCACGGATCGGCTGCCTCCTGCAGACGCCCTACTGGGTGGAGCCTGCAACCCGGGCCTGTGCCCCGACCGGGAACCGAACCCTGACCTGCAGGCTCATAGGTCAGCACTCAGTCACATTCTTCCCCAGCGGCACAGCGTCCCATGACGGATGTGCCATCAGCCGGTCCTCTAATGATGGACATCTGCACGGTTGCCGACCTTTTCCCAGTGCCCAGACCGCGGCGGCAGGTGGGGCGGTGCCCACGTCATTCCCCACACATGCGGGCATCTTGCAGCACGCGTGACCGGGAGGGAAAGATGGGTTAGACATTCCCCGTGCCTGCCGCTAGCCCTTCGAGAGCTGCTGCTGTGTGTGAGAGTTCCCAATAGCGCTGCTTTCTGCTCAGTCTGCTGTTTTGGCTAGCTTTTCTGTTTGACCCAGGGTTTTGTGAAAGACAGAGTTTTTAAATACCCAGATAGTAAAGTGTTTTGTTCTGAGTTATCCCGTGTGGTGATTTAGGAATTTGTTGAGGCTGTCCTTGCGGCCCATGTAAATATTTTTTTTTAAATGTAGCGCCCTTGACCGAAATCAAACCCAGAACCCTTCAGCCTGCAGGCTAATGCTCTGTCCACTGAGCCAATTAGGGCCCTGGGCCAATTTTAAAGATTTCATGTGTGCTTTAATGTTTCCCTCAATTCATATGCCTATTTATGTATCCTTGTTACTTCATAAATTTACTAGAGGCCTGGTGCACAGAATTCGTGCACTTGGGGGGTTTCCCTCAGCCTGGCCTGCGCCCTCTCACAGTCGGGAGCCCTCAGGGGATGTCCGCCTGATGGCTTAGGCCCACTCTCCGTGGGGAACAAACATCCTTCGTGCTGCCTCGGAGGTGGAAGAGGCTTCTGCCACTGACACTGTGCTCGCCAGCTGTGAGCCCTGCTCAGGGCTGGCTGAGTGGCACTCCCCCTGTGGGAGCACACTGACCGCTACGGGGCAGCTCCCGCATGAGCGTCTGCCCCCTGGTGGTCAGTGTGCATCATAGCAACCCATCATCTGCCAGTAGGTCAATTTGCATATTAGCCTTTTATTACATAGGATTAGCTGTAAATAAGTCATGTTTAGACTTCTATAGAAGATGATTTAAAAACCTCTTTTCAGCTTTAGTGAAACCACTTGATCATTGCCTAGGTTTACATTTTTGCTCCCATATACGTGTTTAAAAGCCTTTAATTTAGTAAAAAATTATAATGAATTCCACACTTACAGTTCTTTTGCTGGATTTCCTCCGTTCAGCTCTAGAATTGACTAAATCTGTCTTTATGTAGTTTCTTTTTTTGCTTTTTAAAAAATGTATTTTTATTGATGTCAGCGAGGAAGGGAGAGGGAGAGAGAGACAGAAACATCAATGATGAGAGAAGATCGTTGATTGGCTGTCCTCTCCTGGGGGTGGAGCCCACCAGGGGGCAGGTGCCCCTGGACTGGGTGCAGAGGGTAAGTCACACCCAGCCCGGGGCAGGTGAGCGGGATGTGCGCCGGCTGAAAGGCTGGTCGGCATGGAAACGGGGGAGGATGCAGCGTTCTTGGTGCCTCGGCTTCTCAAGTCCCCCTCGCTCTCCCTCCAGGAAGAACGCCGTGGCCATCGTGGGGATCGCGAGGATGAACGCCTCGGTGGTTTCTCACGAGGAGTTCCTGGTCAACACCATCATCGCCCACGAGGGCTTTGATAACAAGACGATGGCCAACAACGTGGCGCTCCTGAAGACAGACACGGCCATGCAGTTCAGCAGCCT
The DNA here is from genome assembly GCA_027563665.1 of Antrozous pallidus. NCBI lineage: Eukaryota > Metazoa > Chordata > Mammalia > Chiroptera > Vespertilionidae > Antrozous > Antrozous pallidus. The sequence continues at coordinate 52,421,907 of CM050525.1, forward strand.
GGTCCAGCCCATCTGCTTCCTGGGCGGGCGGCCGTACACGCTGCGGGCCTCGCACAACTGCTGGGTGGCCGGCTGGAACCCCACGTTGGCAGTTACGCCTTCCTCCTCCCGGTGGAGGCTGTGTGAGCTAGCAGTAGGGTAGGGGGACTTGGATGGACCATCCTAGTGCTTATCTTTTTTAAAAAATATACTTTATTGATTTTTTTTTTTTTTTACAGAGAGGAAGGGAGAGGGGTAGAGAGTTAGAAACATCGATGAGAGCCGAAACCGGTTTGGCTTGCTGGATAGAGCATCGGCCTGCGGACTGAAGAGTCCCAGGTTCGATTCTGGTCAAGGGCATGTGGGCACATCCCCAGTGGAGGGTGTTCAGGAGGCAGCTGATCAATGTTTCTCTCATTGATGTTTCTAACTTTCTATCCCTCTCCCTCTCTGTAAAAAATCAATAAAATATATATATTTTTAAAAAGAAACATTGATGAGAGAGAAACATGAATCAGCTGCATCCTGCAGACCCCCTGCTGGGATGTGCCCGAAACCAAGGTACATGTCCCTGACAGGAATCGAACCTGGGACCCTTCAGTCTACAGGCCGACGCTCTACCCACTGAGCCAAACCGGTTAGGGCGGGCTTAACTTTTTTTTTTTTTAATAAAAAATACTTTTATTGATTTCAGGGAGGAAGATAGAAACATCACTGATGAGAGAGAATCGTGGATTGGCTGCCTCCTGCATGTCCCACGCTGTGGACCGAGCCCACAGCCCTGTATGTGCTCCAATGGGAATTGAACCACGACCTGCAGGTTCATAGGTCGACACTCAACCACAGAGCCATGCGGGTCGGGCTAGGCTTATTTAAGAAGGCAGGTGGCTCGAGGTTCTAGAGGTGGGCGGGAAGCCACAGCGAATCAGTCAAGATTCCCAGTGCTTGCCCTCCCTGTGGCCATTCTTACATTTGGTCCTTTTTTCCTCTGGACCTCCATAGGCCACAATCAGAGGCACACAGGCAGCTGGCAACCCGAAATCAGTGCGAGTTCCGGGGGCGGGGGGGGACATTACCCCCCGAACGAGAGCCAACTGTCCTCTTGTCTAAGCCGTCCTTGTTTTCTTGGGAAACCAACAAGGACATGTATTCCCTGTAGATGTGGAGAAGGGATAAATATGTTCTCTGCCTGTATTCACCTTCAAGTTCAAAGTCAAAGTCGTTTTCAGTAAAATCTCGGCCACGGGCCTGTGTCTGGGAGGAAAGGGGGTCTGTCAGCGCGGTGTCCACGCACTCCCACCGGGGCGTGTGAACCGTGGCCGCGCTGGCTGCGGGCGGTGTCTCCGTGTCGGTAATTCCCGGGCTCTCTGTTTCACGGTGCAGACGGGAGAGCAAATGACGATGAGCATCCTGAGGAAGATCTCCGTGCAAAGCATCGACCTGTGTCCCCTCAACAGGTCCCAGAAAACGGGGTGTGGCAGCCACGTGGAGCAGGAGACCGACACCGTCTGCCTGGTAAGGACGTGACGGACGCGCCCTGGCCGGGTTGCTCAGTGGTTAGAGCACCGGCTGGCGGACTGAAGGGTTGTGGGTTCGATTCCCACTCAAGGGTGTAGTCTCGATCCCCAGCCCAGGTCGGGGCGTGTGTGGGAAGCAGCCAGTTGGTGTCTCTCTCTCTCACATTGATGTTTCTTTCCCTCTCTGTCTGTCTGTCTCTCTCTCCCACTCTTCCTTCTCCCTCGCTTCCACTCTCTCTAAAACTCAATGGGAAAAAAGATGGAGTAGAAGCTCAATTCGGAGAGGAAGCAGTGTCACGTCCAGAGCTGGGAAACCCCTGAGGCAGGACTGTCACTGGAGACTCGTGGCTGTTGGGACTGACTGTGTTGGCTGGCACTTGGCAGAGAGCAAGTGCTCAATAAAACACCTGCAGAATGGACGCTTTTAAAAAAATGTTATTGATTTTTTTACAGACAGGAAGGGAGAGGGATAGAAAGTCAGAAACATCCATGAGAGAGAAACATTGATCAGCTGCCTCCCGCACACCCCCTATTGGGGATGTGCCCACAACCAAGATACACGCCCTTGACCGGAATCGAACCTGGGACCTTTCAGTCCGCAGGTCCTCTATCCACTGAGCCAAACCGGTCAGGGCTGCAATTCCACTTTCAAACCTAGGTAACTGGCCAGGGTCACCTAGCTAGCCAAGTGTGCCAAGCTCCCCCCGCACACCTGGAGGGAGAGACGTCTGTGGCAGAATTCCCGCGGCCTCAGGCCCGCTCCCACCGGGGCCAGGAACGCCAGGCGCACGCACGGGGACCGGGGGCTGCCCCAGGGACCCTAGGCCAGCGTGACCCTGACCCTGACCCTGACCCTGGCAGGACTGTGGGAGGGAGCGAGCAGCTTCCGTGAAGGATGGAAACAAGAGAGGGAGGAGGGGAAAAGGTGACCATCCCAGGCCAGAAAGGAAAGAAATACCAACATTCGAGGCATGAGAAACCGAAAGAGGGACTTAGTCCGAGTACTGAAAGGGGGCAAGACAATGAAATGCGAGCCAGGAAGCTACAGGCGAGGTGCAGAAGCTGACAGATGCAGCGCACAATGAAAGGAAAAGCCGTCTTGTGGTGGCTGCCTGGATGGGAAAGAGTGCCAGCCACCTGCCCCATTTCCGGCGAGAACCGGTGTAAAACGTTTCTGGAGCAACCCGCGATGACAGTGAACTGTGTTGACAATGAAAATTTTGTTCCTTCAGCCCGGCCGGCGTGGCCCAGTGGTTAAGTGTAGACCTAGGAACCAGGAGGTCACGGTTTGATTCCCGGTCAGGGCACGTGCCCAGGTTGCGGGCTTGGTCCCCAGTGTGGGATGTGCGGGAGGCAGCCGGTCCATGCTTCTCTCTCGCCGTTGATGCTTCCCTTCCTCTCTGACATCAATAAAAACAGACTGAAAAACATAAACGAAAAACGAAAAGTTCTTCCAGACCTGAAGCCTTCTGTCCTTCGTCACAGGGGGACCCGGGAAACCCGCTCATGTGCCAGCTGCAGGGGTCGGACCTGTGGGTGCTGAGAGGGATCCTGTCGCAGGGGGGCGAGGAGTGCCCCGGCCTCTTCCTGTACGTCAAGGTGGAGAACTACAGCGACTGGATCACGTCCAAGACGCGGACGGACAGCCTTCTGCCCGGCTCCGTGTTCCACCACTACCACCCCCCCGAGGAGCCGGTCCACGCCGCCGCCCTCGTGGCTGGCTCCCCGCGGCCCGAGAACAGCTCGTTGGAGGGCACGGAGCCCCCCGGGAAGGGCGTGAGGGATCTGGTCAACTCCCTGGTGGAGGATGAGCATGAGGAGGAGGAGGAGGGGCCCGCGTACTATGACTATTACAGTGAGCAGGAGGCCGGCCACGGGGGCGCCTTTTCGGGGCGGAACAGGTTGCATCCGCCCCAAGAAACGCTCGTGCTTTGCTGTGCGCTCGCTTTCTTTTGGAACGGAAGAGAGTCCGGGAGCTAACCCCCCGCCCACGGGAGAGTGGGCTCAGAATGCTGAGTGCCCGGCCCGCCGCGCCGTGTGGGCGCCCGGGGGCCGCACGCCCGGCTGCCCCGCCCGGCCCGTGCCGCCCTCCTCTGTCACTGCCACGTGTCCCCCTGGCACCGCCGTCCGCGCTCCGAACTAAAGGTGGGCTAACGAGCCAAACCCTGAGAGTGGCCTGTGGTTCTTTCGCTGTCAGCGCTTCCAGGGGCCGGGCCGGGCCGGGCTGGGCCGGGGAGGTGGCTGTTGGCCTGGCTGCAGAGTCGGGGACACCAGCCGGCACTGGGAACAGAGAGAGGCCCCTGGGACCAGGAGGGAGCTGGTTCTTTTAATGGATTGCCCTTTGTCCACAGCCCGTGGTCTCCCTCTGGCTACTTCCCAGGGACGCTGATGGGCTGCAGCCTCTCGGTCCTGGCCTTCATCCTGTTCCAGTCCTTGCGGTAGCCTTTCAGGGACATCTGCGGGGGGGAAGGGGGACAACGGGGAGTCACTTGGGAGAGACGGACTGTGACCCGGCAGAGCGCAGCCCTGGATGGTGGCCTGGGCGCCCACGGGGCAGGGCGTGGCGACCCAGGGGCACCTGGGGGAGTCGGCTAACGCGCCGGCCGGTCGCCAGCTCTTGGACCTCACGGACACCAGTGGCCCGAGGACCGCCCGTTGGCGACCGCTGCCCTAAAGAGCTTGTTTCCGGCCGGTAAAGCGGGAGGTTGCAGGTTCCTGCTGGGGTGCTCTGCTCCTTCTCCCCTTCACGTCTGACGGGCCCGAGGCGGGACCCCAGTTCACTTCCTGCGGCGGAAAGCGGAGCCGGGGTCCAGGTGCGAAAGCTCTGCTGTCCTCTAAGTCTGTCTTTTAGGGGAACCCCCTCTCCCCCATCAAGTCTTTATTGATTTCAGAGAGGAAGGGAGAGGGGGAGAGAGGGAAACATCGATGAGGAGAGAATGGGGAGTGGCTGCCTCCTGCGCGCCCCGGAGGGAGCACAGACAGCCCGGCGGGCTGCACGCCGAGTGTCCTCTCTGAGCCAGAGGGTCCCGGCTTGACTCCTATGCCTGGGTTTCGGGCTCGGTCCCCAGCCAGGGGGCGTGCAGGAGGCAGCGATCAAGAATTCTCTCTCATCATTGATGTTTCTCTCTCTCTCTCCCTCTCTGAAATCAATAAAATAAACATTCTTTTTTTAAAAAAATAGTCATCCTTTGTTCCAATGTACGGCTCAGAAAACTGTGGGGAGTCCCCTCAGACGTCACACGTCCAAACTTCTGTGTCTTTAGCTCGAAAACGAAATCACAGACAGAAATTGGGGAGGGCGCCCTGGTGGGCTTGACTATGGACAGAGCGTCGGCCTGCGGACTGAAGGGCCCCAGGTTCGATACCAGCTGAGGGCACGTGCCTGGGTTGGGGGCTGATCCCCAGTGGGAGGCATGTAGGAGGCAGTCTATCAATGGATTCTCATCACAGATGTTTCTCTCCTTCTCCCTTCTTCTCTGAAACTAATAAAAAAATATACTTAAAAGGGGGGGGGGGGCGGGGGAATGCCCTGACCGGTTTGGCTCAGTGGATAGAGCATCAGCCTGTGGACTGAAGGGTCCCGGGTTCGATTCCGGCCAAGGGCATGTACCTTGGCTGCGGGCACATCCCCAGTGGGGGGCATGCAGGAGGCAGCCGATCGGTGTTTCTCTCTCATCGATGTTTCTGACTCTCTCTCCCTCTCCCTTCCTCTCCGTGGGAAAGGGATAAATACACATTAAATAAAAGGAAGGGCGTGGCCGCCTGCCGGCCGGGGCCGCCCGGACCCACCTGGGCGATCTCCACCTTCCGCTCCCAGATGCGGATGGTCTTCTCCAGCTCCCCGTTCAGTATCTTCTCCCGGACATACACCATCACGGGCGGCGCCCGGAACTTGGCCATCTGCCTCCGCAGCTTCTTGTTCTCCCCCTCGGCTTTGGCCCGGTCCTGGGGGGGGATCAGTCACCCATCCCGGCCGCGTTTGGCCCTCGGGGACTTGCTGGCCCGCCCGGCCCTCCCCAGTTTCAGCATAGTTCTGAAAACAACGTTTAAATTCTCACAGGAGAGGGGGGGATCACAAAAATATCATTTTTATAGGCTGTGATGTTCTCATCCAGTTCAGAAACACCAGGTATAGCTTAAAATTCTCTTTTCCTTCCTCCCTCCCTCCCTCCCGCCCTTCCATCCCTTCCCTTTCCTTTCTCTTCCTACTCTTCCCTCCCCTTTTCTTCCTTCCCTCCCCTCCCCTCCCTTCCTCCTTCCCTTCCTCCCTCCCTTTATTGAGAGAGAGAGAAACATCGCCCTAGTTTGGCTCAGTGGATAGAGTGTTGGCCTGGGACAGAATTCAGAGTTAGGGGCACACTCTTTAAAGAGTCCTCATGCACAGTGAATACTCTATACATGTTAACCATTATAAAGGGGGGTGGGGAGGGACAGAAACATCATTCGGCTGCCTCCTGCACACCCCCTCCTGGGGATTGAGCCCATGACTCAAGCATGTGTCTTTACCGGGAATGGCACCAGCAGCCTCCTGGTGCAGTGGTCGGCAAACTGCGGCTCCAAGCCACATTCAGCTCTTTGGCCCCTTGAGTGTTCTAATGCCACTTTTTCAAAATAAACTCTCCCAGGCCAAAAATTGACTTTTGTGCATGGGCCAAGAAGTTTCAATCGCACCGTCTGTGCACACCCGCACGTGGTGTTTTGTGGAAGAGCCACACTCAAGGAGCCAAAGAGGCGGATGTGGCTCTCGAGCCGCAGTCTGCCGGCCACTGTCCTGGTGCATGGGGTGACACTCAGCCCACTGAGCCACCCCCGTTGGGCCAAGTCCAGCGTTGTTGTTTTTTAACCTCACCCAGCGAATGAGGATATTTTCTTCACTGACTGTTTAGACAGAGAGTGGAAGAGAGGGCAGAGGGTGACACAGAGAAGGGCTGGGGCGGAGAGAGAGGAACATTGACGTGAGGGAGACACATCGATTGGTTGCCTCCCGACTTGCGACCCAGGTACGTGCCCTGGACTAGACTCGAGCCTGTGGCCCTCCAGTGTGCAGGCCAGCACTCTAACCACTGCGCACACCGGTGGGGCCAAGCCCCGTGTTCTTTAGCCCCCACTTTCCCAAAAAAGTCTTCCTCCAGTCCCATCCTGGGTGCATTTAACTTGTAGAAATTCAACTTGAGCCGAGACCGGTTTGGCTCAGTGAATAGAGCATCGGCCTGCGGACTGAAAGGTCCCAGGTTCGATTCCGGGTCAGGCGTGTGCGGCTATTGCAGGTTCCCCAGGCCTGGGAGGGGCGCGTATGGGAAGCAACCAATCCGTGCGTGTGTGTGTGTGTGTGTGTGTGTGTGTGTCTCATCGGTGTTTCTCTCCCTCCCTCCTCCCTCTAGAACTCAATGGAAAGAATATCCTCCAGTGAGGATTAAAAATAAAAAAATCTAAGTGGCTTGGATGTTGGGGGACAATGACTCAGACACCAGAAAGGGCCCATGTAACCCCCTCTTACCTCCTCTACTTGCAGGGTTTCTTTTTCAATTTTTCCAAGCAACTCATGTCTCAGCAGGATCTCCTTTTCCAGACTGATGGACATTTCTATTGCTCGCTGCAGCCTGGTCTGAAAGAGAACAGCGTGGCCCGCCCTGAGCAAAGCCGACCCGGGGCGCTCCACCAAGGACAGGCGGCTCTTTGGGAGGCAGGAGAGAAGCGGCACTCGACACGATTTCTACTGGGTGGCTGTGGCCTGCCCTTCTCGCACCCCCAGGTTTTCAGCATCCCGGCGTCTAGGGCGGGGAGGAGAGCACCCTGGGAGTCTTATCCTCACCTGCAGGGGGCGAGGTGCTGAGACCCCAGGCTCCCACCCACCACTTACTAAGTGTCCCTCCGCCTGTCCCCCCCCCCCCCGCCCCGCACTGACCACCAGGGGGCAGACGCTCAGCGCAGGAGCTGCCGAGCCTCAGTGACTTGGCAGCGGAGGTTCTGGGGGACGCACCCGAAACCAGAGAGGAGGGAGCCCCATGTCTCGCGATCCCACCTTTGGCCGTGGGGTCATGTTAATTCGGGGGCCCTGTCAGCCCCGAATCTGGTTTCCCGCACGCTAGCGTTTGCATTCCACACCCTGAACGACAGCAACTTTGGAAAGGGATGTGGAAGAGCAGTTTCGGCCAGATCCCTGCAGTCCCGGCAGAGGGACCCTACCTGCTGGAGGGACCCCGCTCACTCTGTAGACGCCCTTCATGCTGTGGTGCCAGGGAGGGACCGTGGGAGGTTGACTCTAGGGTGTGTCTGGCCCGTTCAGCCCAGTCCCACCTCGCCAGACACCTTCTAATGATTTCCTTTCAGTGGGCACGAATCGGTGCCCCGGGTCCCTGGTCCTCTCATGACAGGGCCGACACACCTGTTAACAGAACCCATGCTGTCCTCAGCCCTGGGATTGGGCCGGTGGATATACCAGGGGCCGGGAGGTCTTGGGGAACACCGTTGAGTTCTCCCTACCACAGGGCACCACTAGTTCACGCTCGGTAAAGAGTGACCGGGGAGGGGGACGTGGGTCGAGAGGGTCACGTGTATGATAACGGAAGGAGACAAGAGAGAATACAGGTGTTGCATTAGAATGTACATCTGAAATTGATAGAATGCTATTAACCAATGCTACTCCAACAAATTTAATTCTTAAAACCCAGTTAATATCTACTATGCCTGGGCAGTGTGGCTCAGCGGTTGAGCATCGAAACCTAAGAACTAGGAGGTCACGGTTTGACTCCAGATCAGGGCACATGCCCGGGTTGTGAACTCAATCCCCAGTGGGGGGGACAGGCAGGAGGCAGCCTATCAATGATTCTCTCTCATCGTTGATGTTTTTTAAAAATATATATATTTTATTGATTTTTACAGAGAGGAAGGGAGAGGGATAGAGAGTTAGAAACATCTATCAGCTGCCTCCTGCACACCCCCCACTGGGGATGTGCCAGCAACCAAGGTCCATGCCCTTGACCGGAATCGAACCTGGGACCTTTCAGTCCACAGGCTGACGCTCTATCCAGTGAGCCAAACCGGTTTTGGCTCATCATTGATGTTTTTATCTCTCTCCCTTTCCCCTTCCTCTCTGGAGTCAATAAAAATGTATTTAAAAAATGAATATCGACTGAAGAAAGAGTGACACGCCACAGCTGTCCCCAAACGATGACCGTATACCAGACTCCCCCACTCGGGGCTTGTGGGCACCAAGTGGGAGAAAGCAGTGCGCCCTCGAGGGCGGCCGACTGAGAACCGCACGAGTGACTGTGTCTGCCTCCTTCCCCGCTGTGCCCGCAGCACCCGCCGAGCCCTCTGCCTGGCACGGGGCTCAGTCCACGTGGAGACGGGGAAGCTAACCTGCGTGTTTTTGACAAGATCGCCCACGTGGTGTGTGATACTCACATGACGTGGTCCCTCCTGCCCCCTCCCACCCCCTAAACACACCTGAAGCACCACCGGTTCCTGGGACCGTGGTAGCCGAGCATCTGCTGGCCAGCCACTGCCCCTGGTGCTGGGGGGATGGCACCGACCAGCCAGAGCCCCGAGGCACACGGACCACCTCCAGGACGTGGAGCCGGGGTTCCGGGGGGGCGGGGGAGGGGCTGACCTCACCAGGCACAGCTGCCTGCCTGCCTTCCCCCGGAGGTGAGCTCTGTGCCACAGAGGGAGCAGGCCTGCTTCTCCCTCTACCCCTCGCTGTGTCCACCGCGGGGCTTTGTCATCTGCTATTTTTAATAAATATATTTTATTGATTTTCTACAGAGAGGAAGGGAGAGGGATAGAAAGTCAGAGACATCGATGAGAGAGAGACATCAATCAGCTGCCTCTTGCACACTCCCCACTATGGATGTGCCCGCAACCAAGGTACATGCCCTTGACCAGAATCAAACCTGGGACCTTTCGGTCTGCAGGCCAATGCTCTATCCACTGAGCCACACCGGTTTTGGCAATCTGCTGACTATCACCTGTCACCAGCACAGTGGGCCCTGGGGTTCGGACTGAAACGGCTCCTGCTCTGCCCACCACAGCCTCTGTCCCTGTTGCCCGGGTTCTGAGACGCAAACCATTGCACCGTGTGTCTACACACGCCCCCACGCGCGCAGGCCTGCCAGCGGCCAGGTTCACCTTAGAAACCAGAAGTTCCACTCTGGAGCCCTGGCCTCCCCCACGAGATCAGACAGGCCCTGTGCTGTGCAGCTGGGTGGGCAGGATAAGACCGAGGCCCGGCGTGATGACGTGATGTGACCCGAGCAGGCCGGCGCCGCTGCCAGCGAGGGCCTGGGAGTCTGGAGGGGAGGGTGGCTCCGTCTCCAAATAGCAGCGATCAGATAAGCTGACTATGGATAAGATAAGCTGGACTTGCTGGATGGTTACCACACGGTGGTGGGTGACCGAGTTTCAGAATGCCAGCGCCATGCTGCCTACACACCTCGTGCGGAGGGAAGACGCGTGTTTAGGTGGGACAGGCGCCGGGCCAGGAGTCCCAGTGGGCCGCAAACTTGCTGCCTGACCCTGGCAATTACTCTGCCCCTCTGGGGCTCTGGTTTTTCACCGTGAAAGGAAAATCCTGGACAAGCATCAGCCTCGTCTGAACACATCCCAATTCACTTTTTAAAGCACATGCACTGAGTGGCCAGATGATTATGATCTCTGAATGCATCGCATACATACTAGAGGCCTGTTGCATGAAGAGATTTGTGCAATAGGCCTTCCTTCTCTTGGCGTCTACACTGGTTTTCCTCTGGCACCCGGGACCCAGGCCTTGGCTCCACCCGGAGTCTGCAGTCTTCGTCTTCACTGCAGCAGGAGTGCCGCTCCTATAGATCCCTTCACCCCCTGCCCTCCCTCTCATAGCAGGCGTCTGCCCTGCCTGCGCCTGAACCAGCTGGGTGACCGACATCTTTGTCCTAATTTGCATATTCCCTCCTGATTGGCTGGTGGGGGTAGCAGAGTGCTGGCCAATTTGCATGTTTCTATTTTATTAATGTAGATATATATTAGAGTCCCAGTGCATGAATTCATTCATAGGTTGGGTCCAGCAAGCCTGGCCAGGGGAAGGGGACGTGGGCAGTTGACCAGCCTGCCTGCTGGTCGAACTCCTGGTTGAGGGGACAATTTGCATATTAGCCTTTCATTATATAGGACAGTGGTCAGCAAACCGTGGCTCACGAGCCACATGCGGCTCTTTGGCCCGCTGAGTGTGGCTCTTCCACAGAATACCACGGCCTGGGTGAGTCTATTTTGAAGAAGTGGCATTAGAAGAAGTTTAAGTTTAAAAAATGTGGCTCTCAAAAGAAAGTTCAATCATTGTACTGTTGATATTTGGCTCTGTTGACTAATGAGTTTGCCGACCACTGATATAGGATATACACTGAGTAACCAGATTATTATGCATTCAGAGATCATAATAATCTGGCCACTCAGTGTATATTCTTATTGATTTCAGAAAGGAAGGGAGAGAGAGAGAGAAACATCAATGATGAGAGAGTATCATTGATCAGCTACCTCCTGCCCCCCTCCCCCACACTGGGGACCGGGCCCACAACCCGGACATGTGCCCTGATCAGGAATCAAACTGTGCCCTCCTGGTTCATAGGTTGACACTCAACCACAGAGCTACGCTGGCCGGGCCCAATTCACATTTTAAAGTGACACCGTGTGGGCCACATGATGCCCTAACGTGAGCCACCGACAGCCGTAGCCACGGCTGCTTCGTGGGTCCCAGACAGACAGGAAGCATTTTAAGTTTTGCAGGCCCAGAGGCAACATTGAGGATGCTATATACTTATATGAACAAGAGGAAAAAAAAAACAATTTTCCACAAATGTTTTATTGGTAAGATTTCAAATGTCGGAATTAAGTACAATAGTTTGGACTACAGGTCTACTAAGGGGAAGAATGGAATTTCTGGGGGAGAAGCTGGCTTTGCTAATTGGGTTTCAAAGGTAGGTAGTGTTTCCTAACAAACTGATTGCAAATGTTGCGTAAAAACCATTCCTGGCTCACCGGCTAGTGGGCCTCCGGCGGCTGCTAATGGGGTGACCAGCCCAGCCTGCTGGGGACAGGCCCTGCTCACGCCTATGGCCCTGCTTACTTACAATAGCACCTCTCTTTCTCCAGACAGTGTTCGGTGTGGGTGAGGACTTATCTAGCAGTGTTCTCATTTATAGCTAAGATGGTTTTCCTCTGCAGGGTTTAAGCGGGGAATGCTTTCATATGCCCGAACAAAACAGGGCCCCACGTGTGGTTCGCTCTCAAAGCTCACTGTGCAGAAAACCACCTGGGGAGTTAAAAAAAAAAATAAAGATGCATGGCCCTCACCCCCTAATTCAATTGGTCGGGGTGAGCCTGGGGTGTCCCTATAGCTTTTAAAAAAAGTAGAAGTGCCTGGCTGGTGTGGCTCAGGGGTTGAGCGCTGACCTATGAACCAGGAGGTCATGGTTCAATTCTCGGTCAGAGCACGTGCCCGGGTTGGGGGCCTTATCCCCAGTGTGGGGGTGCAGGAGGCAGCCGATCACTGATTCTCTCTGATCACTGATGTTTCCTTCTATCCCTCTCCCTCTCCCTTCCTATCCGAAATCAATGAAAACTTCTTTTTTTTTTAAGTAGAAGCTCCTCGGTGGTCCTGACGCACAGCCAGGGCTGTGAGGACATTGGGGTGCTGCAGGAGACGTGGCTTTCACAGGAGAAGTCGGGGAGCAGAGGGGGATGGAAGGTCACTCCCCCCGGGGGAAGCCGCAGGGGCCGGGGCGGGGGGCGGGTCTTACTTTGTAGGCGTTGAGGAACTGCAGCGTGGTCCCGGACGCCAGCTTCAGCCGGATCAGCTCCTTGTTCCTCCCCTCGATCGTCTCTAAGAACTGAGCGTTCTCTATCTTCAGCTGCTGGAAATCCACGTCGTGCAGGGCCTCGCCCACCTCTTCCTTCTGCAGGTCGGAGGAGAGGGAGGCGTGACATGGGGGCGGGATTTCCGGGTGAGGCTCCGGAAGTGAGGTGTCATCCGGCCATTCACCCAACACAGCCTGCGGGTGTGTGCGGGGGGGGGGGGGGGGGGGGGGGGGGGGGGGGGCAGGCGACCCCAGGCCCTGGGGACAGATGTGGGCGCAGAGGCTACCCCCTGGCCTCACGGGGCGCGTCCTCGGTGAGGGCTCACAGATGGGGGCGGGGTGGTGGGACGGGCAGAAGGCCCCGGGCCACCCAGGGAGAACGGAAGCGGGGACAGGCAAGGCTTCCCACGGGGGCCACGCCCAAACAGCTGGGCAGGAAGAGTAGGAAGAAGGCCATGGAAAGCGGTTCTTAAGCCCTCACCGGTGTGGCTCAGTGCATAGAGCATCGGCCTGCGGACTGAAGGGTCCCAGGTTCGATTCCAGTCGAGGGCATGGACCTTGGCTTCGGGCACATCCCCAGTGGGGGGTGTGCAGGAGGCAGCTGATGGATGTTTCTCTCTCATCAATGTTACTCTCTCTTGCTCTCCCTTCCTCTCTGTAAAAAATCATTAATATATATGTGTGTGTGTATATATATGTATATATGTGCATATATATATATATATTAAAGAAAGTGGTTCTTAACCTGGAAAGGCTGGGCAGTAGATTGAGTTCCCTCTCTGTCCCTGCCCCCGCCCCCCCAAATCCGGGCCATCTCGCATCTGTGGTCGGCAGCGGCCACACTCAGGACTGCCCCACCCCCACCCCACGCTGCACTCGGGCCGGATCCCCTCCTGGGAGGCATCTTCTTCCACAATATTCCCATGAGCCCTGTGTGACCCGCCCTCCAGTCTGGCCCCCAGCCTGACAGCAGAGGGGGCACCTCCCTCCGCTGAGCTGGTGCCTCTGTGCAGTTGCACACCCCTGCCTTTTATTAAGTTTCTTTTCTTGATTTCGGGGAGAGGAAAAGAGAGGGAGAGAGAGAGAGAGAAAGGTCAGTAATGAGAGAAACTCATTGATCAGCTGCCTTATGCACGCACCACACTGGGGATGGAGCCTGAAACCCAGGCACGTGCCCTGACTGGGATCGAACCCCGTGACCTCCTGGTTCCGAGGTCAATGCTTAACCTCCGAGCCAGGCTGGCGGGCCACCCCATGCCCCGCTTGTCTGTGAGCTTGCAAGAGCAGAACCAGAGTCACGTGGTGCCGCATGGCTTTCAGGTTAAAGGTCATCCAGCGCGTCCTCGCCTCACACCGGAACCCCCTCTTCAGGGTGCTGAGCTCGCGGGGTGCCCAGGGCACCAGGGGCGCGCTGAGCGGGGCAGCTCTGTGGGGCCAGGTCCTTCCTTACACTGAACTGCATCTCCTTCGCTGCCCCCTCCAGCCCCCACACCCCCCGGCAGGTGCCCCCTCTCCCGCCGGCAGTGTGAGCACTGGGACACATCCCGGCCCCTCTGTGTCCCCCCCCCCCCACTTGGGCCCATGGGTCCCAAGTCCGCCCCGTGCTTTCTGCTCCCTCCCTCAGCTCCCTCTCCTACGTGAACTCCAGTGACCAGTCCCCTAAGCCTCGAGTTCCCACAGAGGAACTCCGGATGGGCTCCGGTCCGGCTACGCAGGACAGACTCATGTTTGATGCGCTCTCGCGCTGTCTCTCTCTCTGTCTCTCTCTCTCTCTCTCTCTCTCTCCCTCCCTCCCTCTCCTTTCCTCTCTGAAGTCAATAAAAAACATTCACTCTGACCTCTGCTTCTGTGATCACGTCTCTCTCTTCCTCACTGGACGCTTGAGATTGCGTGGAACCTTCTCAGACAATCAAGGTTATCTCTCCATCTCAAGGTCTTTGACTTCAGTCACATCTGCCAAACCCTCCTGCCGGGTGAGGTCGGCATTGGGATTCAGGAATCGGGGCGCAGGCATCTCTGGGTGGGCATGGCTCTCCCGGCCGCAGTGACTTAGAGAACAGAAGAAGCCACGTACCTGCCTCAGTTGTAGCAGCATCTTTTTCCTCAAGACTTTGAGAGAGACATTTTTCAAACGTAATTTATCCTTCATGTTGTCCTGAAAAATGAAAGCACATTTTAATCCACGTCTCTCCTTCTTCCCTGTTGGTTTGAAACGTTGGTGAGTCTGAGGCTGCACTCCAAACCCTGAGCCCTAACAATCGGTCACTTATTTTACGTGTATGTCCTTCGACATATACGCGAGCTGCTGTTGCTTACAGCATTTCTTTTCTTTTTAAAAATATATTTTATTGATTTTTTTTGCAGAGAGGAAGGGAGAGGGATAGAAAGTCAGAAACATCGATGAGAGAGAAACATGGATTAGCTGCCTCCTGCATTCCCCTCACACACACACACACTGGGGATGTGCCCGAAGCCAAGGTACATGCCCTTGACTGGAATCGAACCTGGGACCTTTCAGTCTGCAGGCTGATGCTCTAGCCACTGAGCCAAATCGCTGCTTATAGCATTTCATTCATTGCCAAGAGGCAGAGGGGGCTGGCTCTGTCCTCTGAACATTTTCTGTTGCTTTTAAACTCAGGATCATTTGGGTAGAGGAGCCTTTCCAGACAAAACGGTCTTACGATTCTCTAGTCTTTTGTTCCGCTGGTTTACATAATTTTTAAAAATATATTTCTCATTGATATTTTACAGAGAGGAAGGGAGAGGGATAGAGAGTTAGAAACATCGACGAGAGAGAAACACCGATCAGCTGCCTCCTGCACACCCCCCGCTGGGGATGTGCCCACAACCAAGGTACATGCCCTTGACCGGAATCGAACCTGGGACCCTTCAGTCCGCAGGCCGACGCTCCATCCACTGAACCACACCGGTTAGGATGGTTTACATAATTTCTATTAGTTATAACCGATTAGGGTTCGTAAGCCAACCCATCTTCAGGATCCAAAGCTGATACACACTGAAAACCTTTAAAAATGAGGGCGCATTTTAACTCACTCTTTAAAAAAATTTTTTTTTAATTGATTTTAGAGAGAGGAAGGGAGAGGGATAGAGAAATAGAAACATCGATGAGGGAGAAACATGGAAACCTGGATCGGCTGCCTCTGTACACACCCCCCACTGGGGATGGAGCCCACAGCTCGGGCCAGTGCCCTGACTGGCAATCGATCCGGGACCTCGTGGTTCGTGGGCCGATGCTCAGCCACCGGCCTCACCAGCTGGACCCGTTCTTACAATAACGGAACGCCGAGCCTGAGACGTGCCCGTCCCCCTCCACACTGTCCCTTAATCAGTCAGGCTCACACGTCTCTCCAGAAAAGGTGCCGGTCCTGGCCGGCGTGGCTCCGTTGGTTGGAGCATTGTTCTGCACACCGAAAGGTTTCTCGTGTTCGATTCCGGGTCCGGCCACAGACCCCGGTTTTGGGTTCGATCCCTGGTTGGGGCACATACAGGAGGCAACCAATCAATGTTTCTGGCTCACATCAATGTTTCTCTTTCCCTCCCTGCCTCTCTCTCTCAAATCAATGAGTGTCCTCGGGTGGGGATAGAAAGAAAGGAAGGAAGAAAGAAAGAGAGAGAGAGAGAGCGAGAGGGAGGGAGGGAGGGAGGGAAGAAAACATATCAGATCTTGAAACAAATAGCAACAATAAAAGTAAGTCATCCAGCCGAAACTGGTTTGGCTCAGTGGTTGGAGCGTCGGCCTGCGGACTGAAGGGTCCCGGGTTCGATTCCGGTCAAGGGCATGTACCGTGGCTGAGGGCACATTTCCAGTGGGGGAGTGTGCAGGAGGCAGCTGATCAATGTTTCTCTCTCATCGATGTTTCTGACTGTCTATCCCTCTCCCTTCTTCTCTGTAAAAAATCAATAAAATATTAAAAAAAAAAAAAAGTAACTCATCCATCTGAGAAACTGTTGCTATTTGCCCTGCCTCATCTATGCAGCCTGGGTATATTTGCTTTCTAACACACACACACGCACACACAAACACGCACACACACACTTAGGGAGATGTGCTAAAACATCCTCACATGTAGCAACGCTGACGGGGACCACGTGCCTCCGGGCCAGCCCTCCCTCCCCCCCCCCCCATGGATCCCTTTCCGTCGTCATTCAATGACTCCCTTCTCCCTTCTCAGCGCCAGCCTCGGCCAGCTCACCCTCCGGCGGTTGGTGTCCTCGATGTACTTCAGCACTTTCTGCGTGGCCAGAATACTCCCTTTCTTCTTGGTGATGGTTTTCAAAATATCCTTTTCAAACTCCTGCATCGCTTTCTGAACCTCAGCCATCCGAATTTCCGCCTCCTCCATGATGGCCTGGGGGAGGCAGCGCGGAGGGAGGACAGAGTAACTTAAAACGTTACCGTTTTCTTCCGAGTCTCAGAACGATCCCTTAAGATGCAGATGTGACCGCACAAATGCTCTTGGGGGAAAAGCAGGCCTCAAAAAAGTTAATAGGAAACATAAAAGCTGCAAACGACAGAGCCTCAGGGATCTTTATAAATACGTACTTTTTATATTTATGTCTGAAATACTTACCCATTAAAATTATAACATTAATATGTAACATAACATAACATAACATAACAACAAAAGAGTAATATGCTAATTGGACCAGACATCCTTCCTGAGGAAGCCGGGGCTGCGAGGGGCGGGGGGGCAGCCTGGGTCCTGGGAGCCAGGAGGGAAGCTGGTGCTGGCAGCCGGGGGAAGGAAGGCTACTCTTGCACGAATTTCATGCACCGAACTCTAGTATGATATGATGTGATGTGATGTGATGTGATATGATGTGATGTGATGTGATATGATATGATATGATATGATGTGATGTGATGTGATATGATGTGATATGATATGATGTGATATGATGTGATGTGATGTGATGTGATATGATGTGATGTGATATGATATGATGTGATATGATGTGATGTGATATGATGTGATATGATATGATGTGATGTGATGTGATATGATGTGATGTGATATGACGTGATATGATGTGATGTGATGTGATATGATGTGATATGACGTGATATGATGTGATATGATGTGATGTGATATGATGTGATGTGATGTGATATGATGTGATATGATGTGATGTGATGTGATGTGATGTGATATGATGTGATGTGATGTGATATGATGTGATATGATGTGATATGATATGACGTGCCATAAAAATATCTGGGAGATACGCACCAAAGCATTAAGCACAGTCACAGCCGGAGAGCTGGGTTAGTGGGAGACACAGAAGCAGTGTTAACTGATATGATGTGATATGATATGATGTGATATGATGTGATATGATGTGATATGATGTGATATGATGTGATATGATGTGATATGATGTGATATGATGTGATGTGATGTTAACCCGGCCGGCAGGGCTCAGGGCTGAGCGTTGGCCTATGAGCCAGGAGATCACGGTTTGACACCCTGTCAGGGCCAGTTTGCAGGCTCGATCCCCAGCGTGGGGTGTGCAGGAGGCAGCCGATGGGGGACTCTCTCTCATCATGGATGCTTCTGTCTCTCTCTCCCTGTTCCTTCTTCTCCTAAACCAATTTTTTCTTAAGAAGCGCTCTTATTATACACTTCTCACTTCTGTCATTTGAAAAAGATGCTATCAATGAATATACGTGTCCACATGGGAAGACATTGTCCAGTGATAAGAGAGTGTAGTGGATAAGATAATATGGCATCTTTTTATCAAGAAGGTCATATGCGCGTATGAATATGTTTTCAAATGGGCTTCTTTTAGCTTACCCATGTGTTTAAATCTTGCTACCACAAATAGAAAGTGTCTTTCAGTAAGAAAACGCAGAACACACGTTGTTATTTTCAGGAATAAAATGAGACGTTATCTGCAGCTTCAGACCTTCCCCTGGGGCGCCAACAAGCGAACGTGTCGTCCTTCCCAGCCGGCCTCGGCCCCGTGTCTCCAGCCGGACCACCAGCCTGACCACCAGCCGGGCCACCAGCCGGGCCACCAGCCGGACCACCAGCCGGGCCACCAGCCGGACCACCAGCCGGGCCACCAGCCGGACCACCAGCCGGGCCACCAGCCGGACCACCAGCCGGGCCACCAGCCGGGCCACCAGCCGGACCACCAGCCGGACCACCAGCCGGACCACCAGCCGCGTCCACCAGCCGGGCCACCAGCCGGACCACCAGCCGGACCACCAGCCGGGCCACCAGCCGGACCATCAGCCGGGCCACCAGCCGGACCACCAGCCGGGCCACCAGCCGGACCACCAGCCGGGCCACCAGCCGGACCACCAGCCGGGCCACCAGCCGGGCCACCCAGCCGGGCCACCAGCCGGGCCACCAGCCGGACCACCAGCCGGGCCACCAGCCGGACCACCAGCCGGACCACCAGCCGGGCCACCAGCCGCGTCCACCAGCCGGACTACCAGCCGGGCCACCAGCCGGGCCACCAGCCGGGCCACCAGCCGCGTCCACCAGCCGGACTACCAGCCGGGCCACCAGCCGGGCCACCAGCCGGCCACCAGCCGGACCACCAGCCGGGCCACCAGCCGGGCCACCAGCCGGACCACCAGCCGGGCCACCAGCCGGACCACCAGCCGCGTCCACCAGCCGGGCCACCAGCCGGCCACCAGCCGGACCACCAGCCGGACCACCAGCCGGGCCACCAGCCGGACCACCAGCCGGACCACCAGCCGGACACCAGCCGGACCACCAGCCGGGCCACCAGCCGGACCACCAGCCGGACCACCAGCCGGGCCACCAGCCGGACCACCAGCCGGACCACCAGCCGGACCACCAGCCGGACCACCAGCCGGTCCACCAGCCGGACCACCAGCCGGGCCACCAGCCGGACCACCAGCCGCGTCCACCAGCCGGACCACCAGCCGGACCACCAGCCCGGCCACCAGCCGGACCACCAGCCGGACCACCAGCCGGCCACCAGCCGGGCCACCAGCCGGGACCACCAGCCGGACCACCAGCCGGACCACCAGCCGGGCCACCAGCCGGGCCACCAGCCGGACCACCAGCCGGACCATCAGCCGGACCACCAGCCGGGCCACCAGCCGACCAGCCGCGTCCACCAGCCGACCACCAGCGGGCCACCAGCCGGGCACCAGCCGGGCCACAGCCGCGTCCACCAGCCGATACCAGCCGGGCCACCAGCCGGACCACCAGCCGGGCCACCAGCCGGACCACCAGCCGCGTCCACCAGCGGACCACCAGCCGGGCACCAGCCGGACCACCAGCCGGGCCACCAGCCGGACCACCAGCCGGACCACCAGCCGGACCACCAGCCCACCCAAAACGCCCTTCCAACATGCCCAGCTCCTCTCGGTCCTCCTCAGGGGGGTCTTGCTTTCTAAGACACCCCTCAGTCTGGGTTCCGAGGTCTCACAGCCCTACCCGTCCCGGCTTCCAATTACAGCCTCTCAACACCTTCTTTTCCAATCACACCAGCCCCCCAACATCAGGAACTGTTCCCACCTTCACATCCTGGCTCGTGTCGGCCACCTAACAGAGAGGGGGCTCCTTGGTCCTCTTCCTCAGCCTGATGCCGTCATCCTGCAGGGCCACCGCGTCCTATGCCAGCCCCACCTCAACGAAGTCTTCTCGGCCCACCTCGGCCCACCCACCCTGGGATGTCTTTTTGTTTTTTAAATCTTGTAGAAATGCAGCCTTTCTCTCTTTTTTAATATATTGTGTTGATTTTTTACAGAGAGGAAGGAGAGGGGGAGAGAGTTAGAAACATCGATCAGAGGGAAACATCGATCAGCTGCCTCCTGCACATCCCCTACCGGGGATCAAGCCCACAACTCAGGCATGTGCCCTTGACCGGAATCGAACCTGGGACCTTTCAGTCTGCAGGCCGATGCTCTATCCACCCAGCCAAACCAGTTAGGGCAGTCCAGACATTTTTACAAAATAAAATAAATTAACCTAATCCATCATATCAATAGACCAAAAAAACAAAAACAAAAAAGTAGGGCCTCCATTTCTCTCAATCTACTTGTATGTCTTTCAAAGTGCAAACGCTCTTTGACATCCCACAGGACCTTCCTGTAAGAGGGACGTACGGATGGACGGAGCGAGCCAGGTGGGGGGCCCTGCAGGGAGAAGGGGTTACCTCGTGATGCTGCAGGTCCCGCTCGGCGTTGGCCCTCAGGTGCCTAATTTCCTCCTTGGTGTCTTCCAGCTCCTTCCGCACGAGATCGCACTTCTGGTCCACGGTGAGGTTGGTCAGCCGGTCCGTGGCCGAGCGGGATTTGGACTTGCGCCTGCTCCGCATCTACACCTCGAGGAGAAGGAATGCTGTCAGGAGGGCCTTGGCCAGAGGGCAGCCTCGGGCGGGCATCGACATGGCCTCCCGGACCGGCTAGAACGCACTGGAGTGACAGCCAGAGAGGACGCACTCAAAGTGAGGGCGTGCTGGGCGTTAGGCCGGAGGTGACCCCTATTTGACCAGCCAACCTAAAGGCCTAAGCTTGACAATGAGCTGGAAATAAATTGGGGCAGGTGTCTCCGGGGTGGAGAGATGGTGAGCCTGCCCCGGACTAGCGTTCAAGGCCGAGCCAGGGAGAACCGGGAGCTCAGAGCCTCCTGAGCTGGACACAGAAGAGAAACTGGATGGGGGCAGGGAAGCTGGGGGGTGGGGGGGAGACAGTCATCAGCAGAAACAAAGAGACAAAAATGTTGGATCTCCTATGCATTGGAGCCACGGGTCACATGCAGGTGGCCCAGGAAATATGTGGGCCTCAAGATGGGATTGTTTGGCTCTCAAAGAATAGGCTTACACACAACTTTTAATTAAAAAAAAATTTTTTTTAATTAGCCGGACAGCATGGCTCAGTGGTTGAGCATCAATCTATGAACCAGGAGGTCACTGTTTGAATCCTGGTCAGGGCACAGGCCCGGGTTGCAGGCTCCATCCCCAGAGCGGGCTGTGCAGGGGACAGCTGGTCAGTGATTCTCTCCCATCATCAGTGTTTTCTTCTCTCTCTCCCTTCCTCTCTTCCTCTCTGAAATCAATATAAAAATATATTTTTTAAAGAAATTAATTACCCACATTTGAAAATCAGGAAATCCCACCAAAATAATTCAGGTCTCCAGCTTCTCTGGAAAAATCAACTCCTCTTGACAAGGCCAGGCCACCTGGCCGGACCTGCAGACGAGGAAGGAACTTTCCAGGGCCCACCCAGGCCCGCTTCACCTCTTTCTGAGCCCGGCGGGGCCTTGGAAACATTCCGAGTCTCCCAACTGGAGGGAACTATTGCAAACAAGCTAAGATATTCTGGGAGAGTCGATCCACGATGGACTGCACCCGATTCCCTTCACACCAACCTGAGAGAGAAACCTTGAGAAGGAAGAAAGAATCGAAGAACAGGGACCAAGTGATATGTCACTTGGCCAAAGAAGGCACGCCAAAGGCAGGTCCACAAACACCTAAAAGGACAAACTGAACAAAACGACTCTTCAGGTGTGTACCTGTGCGAAATCGGTTCCTGATAGCTTAATCTCAGACAACCGCAGCATTCGCTGTTCCTTGGATTCCAGCTTATTTAAATATTTCTGAAACATCTCTGTCTCGGTTTTGAGAGCAGAGTTTCCATAGCTGCAAGACAGAGTGTGCCTGAGTAAGTTCTGTTAGGAGGTATGTCAGCACCAAGTGAATAGCATTGACCACTTAGTAGCCACGCGTGACCTTCTGTAAAATACTTAACCTCGTCATGCCTCGGTTTCCTCATCTGTAAAATGGGAATAACAACAGCACCTACCCGTTAGGGTTGCAGGGAGGACTGTAAAGCCTTCAGGGCAATGCCTGGCACAGAGTAAGTACTACTTATGGAGTTGAGGTAGTTTTTAACACGTGCAATGAGCCACGGGATTCAAAGCAATAATATGACATTGAAGATTGTGGCTGAGGTGAAGCCGCAAGTTTCATCTTTAAGCATCTTCTAACCCATTTGTGCAATTCCTTCTGAATTAATTCATTCTTGAAGTCACGTCCATAATCTTCACATGTTTCCGTTGGCTTAATTTTTCACGTTTTTTTTTTTCCCAGCAACCAACAGATGAAGTAACCACTGGAAATTTATCATAAATGATGGAGAAGTTTTGTTTCAGTCTTTTAAAAAATATATTTTATTGTTTTTTACAGAGAGGAAGGGAGAGGGACAGAAAGTGAGAAACACCGATGAGAGAGAAACATCGATCAGCTGCCTCCTGCACACCCCCCACTGCGGATGTGCCTGCAACCAAGGTACATGCCCCTGACCGGAATCAAACCTGGGACCCTTGAGTCCTCAGCCCGATGCTCCATCCACTGAGCCATACGGGTTAGGGCCAAAGTATCTTTCTTTTTCAGCAGATGTCACATTCTCGCTGTAGGTTGTGGAGCTGCGCCTGCGTCCGAATCCCAGCATCATCCCTGACCAGCTGTGTGGCCTTTGGAAAGTGGCTTAACCTCCATCTTTGCTTCCTCACCCACCTTGGGAGTTACTGCACCATTATTATATATGGTCATATATGCAAATTACTTGGCACAGAATAGGCACTCAAAAAATAAGAACTCTTAGTGCCTTAGCAGGTTTGGCTCGGTGGATAGAGCCTCCTCCGCCTAGGGACTGAAGGGTCCTGGGTTTGATTCGGGTCAAGGGCACATGCCTGGGTTGCAGGCTCCATTCTCAGTAGGGGGCGTGCAGGAGGCAGCCTCTCAATGATTCTCTCTCCTCATTGATGTCTCTCCCTCTCCCTTCCTCTCTGAAAATCAACAACAAATATATTTTAAAAATAAAATAAAAAAGAGCTTTTAGTAGTCATACCTCAGTGTAAACCTAAACTGGTGATAGATGCGGGGCAGAACACCTGTGTAGCCAGCTCCAGATGTTCTGTGTGAGACCATCGTGGAATCTTGCTACCCAATTTACCTTCTGTAGTAGGCATAGAACAGACTGCTAAAAACACAGACTACTGGGCCAGTCGCTCTGTTGTTCATCTCCATGCTTACAGGATGGATCCAGGCATAACTTGACTCATACCAAACATATCAGCCGCCACTTTCATTTTGTCATAGATCCTTAGCACTGGAAAGGTGCTTGGAGGTGACCTGGTCCAACCTGCCGGGGCCCAGCAGAGGATGGGCTAAGCACACATGAGGGCGCCAGGCAGACCACCAGGCTGAGGCTCTGGCTGCACCCATTAGGCTCCCCCGGCCCCAGCCCTCACACCTCCACATGCTCTGGCTCCTCCATCAACGGCTTGTTCGTTCAGAGGCGGCGGCCACGCAGCGGTCAAAGGCCAAGGCGAGTGTTTCCCCGACTTTGTGGGGGTCCCCGTTTCTCAGTGTGCAATGCGGATTTGACCGTCCCAGAGGCCCAAGGCCACCCGGTGAGTAGCGGCCGTACCTGAGCTCCTCGACCAGGCTGAACAGCTGGATGATGGGCAGATCGGTCTCCTCCGAGACCTGGAGCTCGCTGGAAGTCGTCTCGCTGTCATCGTCAGTCATCACGCTCATCTAGACGCCCTTGCCAACCTCTGGTGCGGCCAACCCAAAGCGCCCGGTGCCAGCTAGCGGCTACGCGTCGCTCAGACTGCAACCAGGCAGCGCGTTGCCTGGCAACCGGACGCGGATGGGAGGCGCGTGGCTTCGAGAGGCCCCGCCCAGCGCTCCCCCGCCCATGTCCGCGCTGACCAGAGCAAGGTCTTTGTCCTTGACCAAGCACCTAAGCGCGTTTGCTTTTACTTCTTTTGCCTTTTTAAATATATTTTATTGATTTTTTTTTTTTTACAGAGATGAAGGGAGAGGGATAGAGAGTTAGAAACATCAATCAGCTGCCTCCTGCACGCCCCCCACTGGGGATGTACCCACAACCAAGGTACATGCCCTTGACTGGAATCGAACCCAGGACCCTTCAGTCTGCAGCCTGACGCTCCATCCAGTGAGCCGAACCAGCCAGGGCCTTGATTTTACTTCTTCAACAATAATCCTTCAAACAGTAGTAACAGGAACGACTGGCTCTCCAGCACTTACTATGCCCTTGCCACCTGGGTAGCAGTCTTGTAATCACATCCATTACTCTCCTTATTCTCCAAAGGAGGAAACGGAGACGCAGAAAGTGAAATCCATTTGTTGGCGTGTTTTCCTTCCTCTACCTCACTGGGAGGCTTCTACTCTGCTCACCATATGAACGGCACTTTCTCTTAGATACCAGTATCCTGCATTCTTGAAATGAAAAAAACAACAACCTGGCTGATGATTAGATGAGTATACACACATCCAAGAGGCCCTTAAGCAGGCACCGAGCGTGTGCTGAGCAGCTGGGGAACTGCGGGGAGCACGCCACACCCACCCTTCGAGGAGAATCCAGTTAAATGATGGAAACTTCCTAAATCAGCTCTTTGGGAGCCGAGAGGTTATGCCTCACACCATTTTGTAGTTATCATCTCATCTAAGCCTCAGAAGTCTTAAGGAATTGGTATTATTGTCTTCAATTGACAGATCAAGAAACTGAGGAATAGAGTAGATTAAAGAGTTTCCCATGGACCAACAAAAGAATGGCATCAAGCCCTAGCCAGTTTGGCTCGGTGGATAGAGCGTCAGCCTGTGGACTGAAGGGTTCTGGGTTTGATTCTGATCAAGGACACATGCCCAGGTTGCAGACTCAATCCCCAGTAGGGGGCATGCAGGAGGCAGCCAATCAATGACTCTCTCGTCATTGAAGTTTCTATCTCTTGCTCCCTCTCCCTTCCTCTCTGAAATGGAATCAAGCCTGTAACTTCTACACTGACGTGGGTCATGGCAGTCACGGGTGAGCAGCCGGTAGCTTTCTCCTGCCCCCGTTGGGATGGAAGAGGGCAGGGTGGGCAAACTTCTCTGAGGGTGTGGGAGGGGTGCTGGGTGTGGATAGGAAGCAGCTGTGATAAACTGCTTAGGATGAGGGTAGGCCTCCTTCCCCCAGGAGGAAGAGGAACACGTAGCCACTAAACCCCAAAGTGCTTTTGTGTGTGTGTGTGTGCTGCTTAGGGGGCACAGGTTTGGAGCCAGAGTGGGTTATTGAAGATGATAGAGAGCCTGAGTGAGCCCTGCCCCGCCTTCTCCTCTCTGGCGGGAGGCTCTCTGGGTTCCGGAGCAACGCAGATGACCTTTAGAAATACTTACCACGTGCTCTGGCTGGTCGGCTCAGAGGATAGAGCCTCGGCCTGCGAACTGAAAGGTCCCAGGTTCGATTCCGGGCAAGCACACATGCCTGGGTTGCGGGCTCGGTCCCCCGTGGGGGGCTTGTGGGAGGAGCAGATCCAAGATTCTCGCTCATCCTGGATGTTTCTATCTCTCTCTCCCTCTTCCTTTCTCTCTGAAATAATAAAAATGTTCTTTTATTTTTTTTAATATATTTTATTGATTTTTACAGAGAGGAAGGGAGAAGGATAGAAAGTCAGAAACATTGATGAGAGAGAAACATGGATCAGCTGCCTCCTGCACACCCCCTACTGGGGATGTGCCCGAAGCCAAGGTACACGCCCTTGACTGAATCGAACCTGGGACCTTTCAGTCCACAGGCTGACGGCTCTATCCACTGAGCCGAACGGTTTCAGTGAAAAATACATTAAAAAAAAAATACTTAACGTGTCAAGACCAGTTTGGCTCAGTGGATGGAGCGTCGGCCTGTAGACTGAAAGGTCCCAGGTTCAATTCCAGTCAAGGGCATGTACCTTGGCTGCAGGCACATCCCCAGTAGGAGGTGTGCAGGAGGCAGCTGATCAATGTTTCTCTCTCATCGATGTTTCTGACTTTCTATCCCTCTCCCTTCCGCTCTGTAAAAAATCAGTAAAACATATTTTAAAAAATAAAATAAAATAAATACTTAACATGCTCATGGACCCAGGGATACAAACGGATGCGAGTCCCAAGAGGCCCCGGAGAGCGAGGGGGCCTGCAGCAGGTGCCAGCCGCGGGGCTGGGTGGCCCAGCGGACCCAGTGCCGGCAGAGGTATGGCGATGGGAGAGGCAGCGTGCAGCCTTAAGGAAGACCCGGCGGGAATCACAGCGCAATACCCGGGATTGTGGGAAAGACGGCGCGGTCCACAGCAGGAAATGTCAAGCTTTTTGAGAAGCAGCTGCTGGCCCGTCGGTTTGGCAGCCGTCCACAGTCGATTATCTAGTAAAAAACTGACTCAGCGTGCAGGCTTTAAAGAAAAACGCCGACAATTGCCATTGTTATTTCTTCATGTATTTATTATCACTTGGGCAATATTGTTGCTCAATAAAAGCACGTATAACAATTACTGTTTCGGGTTCTATTTACTGAGGGCAGCCTACGTGCCAGACGCTGTGCTGAGCGCCTCCCGCGCCTTATCTCCCTGCATCGGCCCTGGAGGCTCCAGGGGATGCTGGTACCATCTCAGCCCCCATTGCTCTCGGGAGGAGACAGCTGCAGAGAAGTTGAGCAACTTTCTCAAGGTCACGTAGCTATTCCGGGTGGGGCTGAAATTCAAGCCCAGGTTCATCCCCTCTGCTCTTTCTTCTGTCCTATCCTCCCTGTGGGAGCAGTGGCTGGGGGCAGGGCATAGGGGAGGGACTGTCTGGAGACATTTGTGTTGGTTATAACTGGGGGAGGGGGGTGTCATCTATGGGCAGAAACCAGAGGTTGCACTGGTATCAGTTTCCCAAAGCTGCTGTAACAACCACAAATGGGGTGGCTTAAGACCACAGAAAGGCATTGTCTCACAATTCTGGAGACTCGAAGTCCAGATTCAAGGTGTTGGCGAAGCCACACTCCCTCCGAAGGCTCTGGGAAGGAACCCCTGGCAATCCTTGTCATTTTGTGACTTTTAACCCTATCACTGCATGTTCACATGCCCTCCTCCTCCTCCTCCTCCTCCTCCTCCTTCTTCTATGTTTTTATAGAGCGGAAGGGAGAGGGATAGAAAGTCAGAAACATCAATGAGAGAGAGACATCGAACAGCTGCCTCTTGCACGCCCCCTACTGGGGATGTGCCCGCAGCCAAGGTACATGCCCTTGCCGGAATCGAACCCGGGACCTTTCAGTTCCCAGTCCGACGCTCTATCCACTGAGCCAAACCGGTCTCGGCTTCTTCTATGTTTTTATTGATCTTTAGAAAGAGAGGAAAAGAGAGAAAGAGAGAAACATCCATGATGAGAGAGAATCGTTGATGGGCGGCCTCCTGCATGCCCCCTCCTGGGAATCCAGCCCACAGCCTGGACATGCGCCCTGACCTGGAATCGACCTCTTGGTTCCTGGGTCAATGCTCAGTCTTCTCTGTGTGTCCTCGCCTCTTCCTAGAAGGACAGACGTCATTTGATTCAAGGCCAACCCTGAATCTAAGAAGAGTTCACCTCAAGATGTGAAACTAATTCCATCTGCCGAGATCCTGGTTTCCAACAAGGTCACATCCTGAGGTTGCAGGTGGATGTGAATTTGGGGGTGGGGTGGGGGAGAGGACACTATTCAACCCACTACACTGTCAAACACCCTTTCATGCACGGGACAGCCCCCCCGCCACACACACATACACATAATGAACTGGCCCCAAATGTCCATAGCACTCCACCCCCCAAAGAATGACCTGGCCCCAGATGTCCGTAGCACTCCACCCCCAAAGAATGACCTGGCCCCAAATGTCCATAGCACTCCACCCCCAAAGAATGACCTGGCCCCAGATGTCCATAGCACTGAGACTTTAGAGGGAGGCATGTCTTCTCTGGGAAGCGGTGAGAATGCACCTGTGCTAATCCAGGCAGCTGCAAAGAGAAAGGCTCTCAGAGCAGCTGAAAGTATAGGGGCCACCCTCACCTCCACTTTTCTGGGACCACTTTCTGACCGCCTCTAGTGTCTCCATGTGGATGCCGCCCCCTGCCTACCATTATTTCTGTAGCACTCTGCATTTTAACTTAAGAATGATATGGTCAGATCCACTCAAAGAATTAAGCTTCAACCATAAGTAGGTTGGGCATTGACCTATGAACCAGGAGGTCACGGTTCGATTCCCAGTCAGGGCACAGGCCCGGGTTGCAGGCTCAGTCCTCACTAGGGGGCGTGCAGGAGGCAGCAGATCAATGATTCTCTCTCATCATTCATGTTTCTCTCTCTTCCACTCCCTTCCTTTTTGAAGTCAATAAAAATATATTTAAAAAAAATAATAATAATAATAATAAAGAAGTGCCGAGCCTCTTCTTCCCCCAAAGGGAAGATGCTAAAAAAAATCAGATAAAGGAACTGGCTTATGGGCAGTGACTATTTGTATGTTATAGAAAAGAGACCAGCTGAAACCGGTTTGGCTCAGTGGATAGAGGGTGAGCCTGCGGACTGAAGGGTCCCAGGTTCGATTCCAGTCAAGGGTACGTGCAGGAGGCAGCTGATTGATGTTTCTCTCTCATCAATGTTTCTGGCTCTCTATCTCTCTTCCTTCTTCTCTGTAAAAAATCAGTAAAATATATTAAAGAAAAGAAAAGAGACCAGCCGGGGAGGCAGATCAGCCTCTGATGGCTCCAGGTGCTTGGTCCGGGTGGGGGGGGGGGGGCGCGCAGCAGTGAGCAGCGAGCTCACAAGGGGCTGCAGTCTGCGTGGAGAGTGACAGTGAGGCAGGCGCGATAGGAGAGAAATACAGCGAGTCCCGATTTCAAGGTGTCATGGGTCAAGTGAGGTCAAAGTATGTTCCAGGTTTATACATGCTTTCAACAGTTCTTACCCCAGGCTTTCATTTTTTTTTAAAATCCTTACCCAAGGGTATCTTTTTATTGATTTTTTTAGAGAGAGAGGAGAAGGGAGAGAGGGAGGGAGAGAGAGAGAGAGAGAGAGAGAGAGAGAGAGAGAGAGAGAGGAGCATCAATTGGTTGTCTCCTGTACACAGGAGGATGCTCCAACCAGCCAAGCCACCCAGCCAGGGCCACGCTTTCGCGTTCTAAAACCATCAGGGGCGTGTGGCACTGTGCCCCTGCCCCAGCAGCCAGTCACTTGTTCACACGCAGTTATGGAGCCTGGATTGTGTCGGGCACTGGATGAGCTCCTGGGACACCCAGGTGGAAAGGCGACCGGCCAGGCCTGGCCCCACGTGCCCTGAGATGGATTCCTCTCCTTCCCTGTGCTGCGGGGAGGAGTGGCAGTGAGCCCTTTAGGGTCAGCTGGAGGGCAGGGGAATGGCTGAAGCATGGGGAACGGGAAGGGGGGTCCCCTCTCTCTGCCTTGGCAATGCCTCTGGTTGTGGCTGACCCTTCTCCATGGCTCCAGGTCCCACGGACAGGCCGGTCCGGGTTCCAGCTTCCGGAGGTGGCCCAGCCCCTGGACCCCAGTGGCCGCCCCTGCTCCCTCGCCCCTCCCGCTGACAGTGGCCACAGCCTCCGCTCTCCCTGGCTCCTGGGCCTCCACCGCGTATGTACCGATGCCCCGCAAACAAGAGGGTGACAAACACCTTTCACTGTCCCCAACTACAACCTCTCCCCCCAGGCCCAAGGGTCCCCAGATCCCCAGCCCCAACTCCCAGCCCTGGGCGGGCTGAGGAGCCCCTGGCTTCTGCTGTCACCCTGCGGCTCACCTGGCAGGAGGGCAGGGCGCTGTCTCCGCCCTCCTGGAAAGTGAGTCACTCTGTCCACACTCCCTCCTGAGGTCGCCCTGGAGGCGGGCCACGTCCTTGCCTGGCCTGGCCCTGCTCCCTTCTCCCCGTCCAAAGCCGGAGGCGCGTGCCCGCCGGGAGCCCCATTCTGCTCCCAAGCCGCTCAGACTGTCCCAGGGTTTGCGGGACCATTGTGACCGCATGGCCCAGAGGAAAAAGAAAGCTCTCCCTCCCCCCTCCTCACCTTCCGGTCTCAGTCCACACCCCCAGAGGGAACCGTTCCCAACGGCTCCGCGTGGGACACGCAGACTCTGCAGGATGCATATCCCATTTTCTTTATTAGGATGTTTTTAGAGCAATTTCAGGTTTGCAGCAAAACTGAGGGGAGGGTACAAAGGTTTCCTTATACTCCCTCCCCCCTCCCCACCCATAGCCTCCCAGGTTACCAACACCCCCCACCAGGGTGAACGTTGCCTACAACTGAGGAGCTGCACCGATCCATAGTTATCCCCGGAATCCAAAGGTTACATGATGATTTACTCTTGGGGTT
Organism: Antrozous pallidus; assembly: GCA_027563665.1. Lineage (NCBI taxonomy): Eukaryota > Metazoa > Chordata > Mammalia > Chiroptera > Vespertilionidae > Antrozous > Antrozous pallidus. Next base: position 52,452,385 of record CM050525.1, read on the forward strand.
GCGCATCCTGAGGCGCAGACAAAATGTACCCTGACATGTGTTCACAATTATGGCATCTATTTTCGCTGCCCGAAACACCCTCTGCGCTCTGCCAATCCCCTGGCAACCCCTGATCACTTTCCTGTCTCCAGAGCTTTGTCTTTTCCCGAGCGAGATCGGGTTGGAATCCTACGGTGCGTAGCCTTTTCAGGCTGACTTCGCCCCATAATGTGCGGTTTAAGCTTCTTTCACATCTTCCCGCGGCTTTATAGCTCATTCCTTTTCAGTGCTAAGTAATATTCCGCTGTCTGGAAGTATCACAGTCCATTTTATTTTTTTAAATATTTTTTTTATTGATTTCAGAGGGGAAGGGAGAGGGGAGAGAGAGAGAGAAACATCACTGATCAGATAGGATCACTGATTGGCTGCCTCCTGCAGGCCCCACACCGGGGATGGAGCCCAGTCTGGGCATGTGCCCTTGACCGGAATCGAACCTGGGACCCTTTAGTCCTCAGGCCGACGCTTTATCCGCTGAGCCAAACCAGCTAGGGCACAGTTTATTTTATTATTATTTATTATTTTTAATCCTCACCTGAGGATATGTTTATTGATTTTTCAGAGAGAGATAGAGATAGAGATAAGGGGGGGGGGGAGGGAAGGAGAGAGAGAGAGACAGGGATTGGTCGCCTTCCTTTGCGGTAAACAGGACAGCACTCCAACCAAGTGACCCCCAGCCAGGGCCTTCAGCCTACTTACCTGCTCACCGACCGGAGGACGTCTTGTTTGCCGACACGTTTTGGCAGTTGTGAGGAATGCTGCTGCTACCACCCGCGCGCGTGTTGGTGTGCACACGGGAAAGACCACGGAGTGGCACTGCTGGAGTTCGCCGCAAGAGGAGCGTGTTTAGTTTTGGGAGAAGCTGCCAAGTGTCTGCACCGCTTTGCACCCCTGGCGGCGGTGGCGCGGGCGAGTTTCCTGTGCGCCGGCCGCGCCAGCAGTGGTGCTGCCGGTGGTCAGACCTTCGGCCGCTCGGCCGGGCGGGTGGCGGTGTCTCGTGGTTGTGTTATTTTGCGTTTCCCCAGTGAAGGGACGTGGAGCATCTTTTCACGCCTGATTTGCTATCTGTGTATTTTCTTTGGTGAGATGTTGTTCAGGGTTGACCCATTTTTTAAAAATCGGGTTGCTTTTTTAAATTATTATTGTTTTCTGAGTACTTTTATAACATTGCTAGAGGCCCCGGCACGTGAAATTTGTGCACGGGTAGGGTCCCTAGGCCTGGCCTGCGATCAGGGCTGATCTCCCCTGGCTGCAGGCAACCAGCCCCGCCCCCCACTGCTGTTGCCGGTCACCCTCTGTGTGTGGGGTGACTGGCAGGGAGATTAGGGCCCCCATGCCAACCATATCCACTGCCACCCACCCTCTGGTTCCTGGTTCCCCACTGGGCAGTCAGAGCCTGTCAGCTGAGGGGAGGGACTGAGAGATTGGCTGGCAGGCCCCCCATCAGGCAATCTGGGCCTGCGGGCTGGGGGCAGCCCCTGCATTGAGCGTCTGCCCTCTTGGTGGTCAGTGTGTGTCATAGCCAATCAGTCATTCTGCTGTTTGGTCAATTTGCATATTATGCTTTTATACATATATATATAGACTAAAGGCCCAGTGCACAAAACTCGTGCACTTGAGAAAGGGGTTCCTCAGCCCAGCCTGTACCCTCTCACAGTTGGGGGAGAGTCCTTGGGGGATGTCCGACTGATGGATAAGTCCCTCCCCTTGAGCTGTCAGCCAAACATCCTTAGTACTGTGGTGGAGGAGGGAGAGGCTCCTGCCTCTGCCTCTGTGCTCACCAGCTGAGAGCCCAGCTGAGAGGGCACTGAGCACCAGGGGGCAGCTCCTGCATTGAGCGTCTGCCCCCTGATGGTCAGTGCACATCATAGCAACTGTTTGTTTGTTTTTTTGCCGTTCAATCAATTTGCATATTAGCCTTTTATTATATAGGATTATCTATAAAATTTTGATCAAATCCATGCATAGTCATGGTATTTAAAAATCAGATAACATCACAATGTTTGTAGCAAAAATCAGTAATGCATCCCTCCTCAACACACACATACCTACACATGAATCCTCTCTGAGCCCTGCTCCTTCAGCTGTTCCTTCCGGCATTTACCTCCATATTTCAGAATTCGATGCTTATATGCTGTTTCTTGATTTCTCAACCTGAGGCAGGGTCTACTATCTTCCTGTGGTAGGTGTGGGTTGAATTACACTCACTGCCCCCACCCTCCTGCTTCCTGTTTCTCTGTTCCTCTCAAGTGGTTACATGATGATTTTCTGGTTAAATCAGAATTCTCTGCTTACATGATTGTGACCTGGAAGGACTTTTTTGTCCTATTTTTAGGGGGGGGGATTAGGGGCACTGGGGAGCGGCCCATAATCCCAAAGCCCCACCTGCACCCCTGATCTGGGAGGTGCAGTTATCTTCTACTTTTCCTTCTCACCCTTCCTTGAATTTTTTTAAAAACATATTTTTACTGATTTTTTTTTATGGAGAGGAAGGGAGAGGGATAGAGAATTAGAAACATCGATGAGAGAGAAACATCGATTGGCTGCCTCCCGCACACCTTTTACTGGGGATGTGCCTGCAACCAAGGTACATGCCCCTGACCGGAATTGAACCTGGGACCCTTCAGTCCGCAGGCCGATGCTCTATCCACTGAGGCAAACCAGCCAGGGCTCCTCGAATGTTTTATTTCTGCTCTCACATTTATTTACTTTTTTTTTTTTAAGTTGACCAGGCTCTTTCCTGTTTCTGATTGCTTCTTGTAGCAGCCGCTGTTGGCACTAGCCCTTGGCATTCACCCCTGCCTGCTTGCTGCCCAGGGCTGTTTACTGCAAATATCTGCAGAGCTCTGCCCAGGGGCTGTTTTCGTCCAAGTAATACTGGCAGCTTACGTGTGGGACAAACGGGAAGTGCTGAAGGTCGCTTCCCTCAGAAGCCCTGGCGGGTCCCCGGGCACTGGTTGGGATACTTCCGGGCTGTTCCAGACTGTCTCTTGGGGTCCCGGCAGGAGCAGGCGCTGGGGACCACAGCAGTCACCTCTGATTGGCCTCTTTCCCTTCTCCGGCTCCCATTTCAGCTCCTCAACCAGGATTTTCTAGGATTACCTACCAACGATCGCTTGCACTGACATTGTTGTCTTTGAGTCTGCTTCTGGGGAAACCCAAAAAAGACTCTTTTTAAATTTTTTTTCCCAATTACAGTTTTACATTCAATATTATTCTGTATTAGCTTCAGGTGGACACATGGTGGTTAGGCAACTATACACTCTACAAAGGGATCCCCTGAAAATTTCAAGTACCCACCTGGCCCCAGACATAATTATTACAATGTTATTGACTATATCCCCCCATGCTGTAGTTTACATTCCCGTGACTAGTCTGTAACTACTGATTTGTATTTCTTAATCCCTCCACCTTTTTCACCCCGCCCTCCACCCTGCTTCCCATCTGCAGCTTCACTCTGGTCTCTGTATCTAGGAGTTACCGCTATTTTGCAAACAACAACAACCAAAAAATTTTTAAAGAATCTTATTCTTATTTTTTGAAATATACTTTTTATTGATTTTTTACAGAGAGGAAATTAGAAAGAGAATTAGAAACACAGATGAGAGAGAGAGAGAGAGAAAGAGAGATCGATCAGCTGCCTCCTGCACACTCTCTACTGGGGATATGCCTGCAACCAAGTTATGTGCCCTTGACTAGAATTGAACCCGGGACCTCTCAGTCTGCAGGCCGACACTCTATCCACTGAGCCAAACTGGTCAGGGCTACCCTACTTCTTGTGCTTAGGGGAGGTGAGACCATGTCTGCGTGATGAGCTAGCGAAGAGAATGACAGAGGCGATGTGACCTCGCACTAGGCAACTCTAAGGGTGACCTCAACACAAGCACCGTTGTCTCACGACGGTCCGTCTGATAACCAAGACTCACGGGTGTGCAGCGTCTACATTGAGGATATCCCGGACACGGGGGCGAGTCGTGCTGCAGGTGGGACAGAGCAGGATGACATGCGAATTGTTTATTTCTGGAATCTTCCATGTAATATTTTCGGACCACACTTGAACGCAGGTAATTGAAACCGTGGATAAGGGGGGCCTGCTGTAGAGGAAAGGATCTCTGCCCCCGTCAAAGTGTAACATTAAGAATATTATCAGCTCTAGCTGGTTTGGCTCGGTGGATAGAGCGTTGGCCTGGGAACTGAGGTTCAATTCCAGCCAAGGGCACATGCCCAGGTTGCGGGCTCTATCCCCAGTAGGGGGCGTGCAGGAGGCAGCCCATCAACGATGCTCTGTCATCATTGATATTTCTCTCTCTCCCTTCCTTTCTAATGACAACAGTAACAGATCATTTGCATCTCCACAAGCAGAGTTGTGTGAGTTAGCGGAGTTGTGTGGGTTGATGCACAGCCTTACGGAACCTGGGCCCCGATCAGCAGAAAAGTTCAAGTCGAAGGCACAGCCTGTAGGTAACAGAACCCAGGCGCCGTCTGCTCCAGCATTAGCTCAAAGGACACCCAGCCTCCTTTTGTCTCATTTCCCAGTTTGGAATCAGTTCTCTTAATATCCCCATTCTTCCCCTTGGTTCCCCAGGCAAATCCCGTTGGATATTTTCCTAAGAAAGAGTCACCATATCTTCTGGGTTCCTTTGGCACTGCTCATCTTTGTCCCGCCCACCCACATTCTAGAAAGGTGAGATCAGTTCTCACGGACCTGGTTTCCAATCAGCCAGGGTACCCGGCCCTGTTTCCTCTTCCTAAGAGCCTGCTCTTTCCTTCCTCCCTCCTTCCCTTTCTTTCCTCCCTCCTTCCCTCCTTCCCATCTCCTCCTCCTTCACATCCTCCCTCCCTCTTTCCTTCCTTCCTTCCTTCCTTCCTTCCTTCCTTCCTTCCTTCCTTCCTTCCTCTTTCTTCTTCCTTGTGTTCATTTTTTCAAATATAAAACTGTTTTAATGAGATATTACGCACGCAAATCCATACACCCATTGAAAGTGTACAATTCCAGCTCTAACCGGTTTGGCTCAGTGGATAGAACATTAGCCTGTGGACTGAAGGGTCCCAGGTTCGATTCCAAGGGCATGTACCTTGGTTGTGGGCACATCCCCGGTAAGACGTGTGCAGGAGGCAGCTGATTGATGTTTCTAACTCTCTATTCTTCTCCCTTTGTCTCTGTAAAAAATCAATAAAATATATATTTTTTAAAAAACAAAGTGTACAATTCCAGCCCCAGCCGGTTTGGCTCAGTGCATAGAGCGTCAGCCTGTAGACTGAAGAGTCCCGGGTTCAATTTGGGGGGCTCAGTCCCCAGTAGGGGCTCTGCAGGAGGCAGCCAATCAATGCTTTTCTTTCATCATTGATGTTTCTGTCTCTCTTTCCCTCTCCCTTCCTCTCTGAAATCAATAACAATATATTTTTAAAAAGATTCTGTGCTTAGCTTACTATTCTTAGCTGACTATTATACCTTTTTAAAAAATAATAATAAAATAAAGTGTACCATTCCATGGCTTTTGGTATGTTTTCATAGTGGGGCCCTCCGTTTAAGAACGTTTTCATCACTCCCCTTCCCCCCTAAAAAAAACCCTCATTTACAGTCACTCCCAGTCTCGCCCAGGCCCTGGCCACCATCGCCTACGCTCTGTCTCTGTATCTGCCTACCACATTTTCTATAAGCGGAACCACAGGACACACGGACCTTCTGTATTTTGTTTCTTCCATTTAGGCCAGCGGTCGGCAAACTCATCCGTCCACAGAGCCAAATGTCAACAGGACAACGATTGAAATTTCTTTGGAGAGCCAAGTTTTTAAAACGTAAACTTCTTCTAACGCCGCTTCTTCAAAATAGATTCGCCCAGGGCGTGGTATTTTGTGGAAGAGCCACACCCGAGGGGCCAAAGAGCCGCATGTGGCTCGAGAGCCGCGGTTTGCCGACCACTGATTTAGGATCATGTTTTCAAGGTCCCTCCAGGTTGTCCCATATGTCAGTCTTTCATTCCTTCTTATGGCTAAAGAAGATCCCATTGGCGAGATCTGCCACATTTTAGTCGGTTGTCTCCGCTGTCTTGGCTGGTATGAAAAATGCCATAAACACGAGTGACACGCTTTTGTGTGCGTGTGGCTGTGTGTTTTCATGTGTCCTGGGTATGGGCCTGAGCGCGGCCTTTCTGGGTCACATGGTTGCTGACCCAGAGGAGTTTCCAAAGTGGCTGCACCATTGGCATCCCACCAGCAGTGTAGGACGGTTTCAGTTTCTCCATTCGCCCGTCATCACTTGTTATGATGGCCCTTTCCAGTGTCCCCACCCCGCGGGGTGTGAGGTGGCATCTCATTGGGTTTTAGGAGGCCTCGTTGCTTAAACCTGTCTGGCACCAAAACCAGTTCTGCACACCATGGAGGCCTGAGCGCATGGCTTCGAGGTTACAAGTCTCCATCGGGGGCGGAGTCTGGTGGCCGAGCCAGGGCTCCCCGAGGTGCAGGGCAGCCACACCACGCCCTGCCCTCCTCGGAGAAAGCATCTAAGATGTGTGATCTCCTGCCCGAAAGCGGATCACGCTCTGGGGGTTAAGCAGAGACAGGAAGTGCCCGGGTTTGGAGGCAGCGGGGAGGAGGAATGTGGTCTGGCTGGGCCCCTCCGGCCCTGACCTTTGGAAGGTGTCATGTGAGTCCTGCCCCGCTGTCTGAGATTCCACCACCTTCCCGGAGCGACGTGAGTAAGGTGCCGCCTTTTAAAAAATGTGGATGGCCTCTGGGAGGGGTAGGCCTCTCGCAAGAAGTCATTAGCTTATGGTGATGGACTCGGCAGTGCCTCCCCACCCCCTGCAGAGACGGGGCTGGGGAAGGTGGGAGTATTGACTCATTGGGAGGGGCGGGCAGGGGGGTGGGAGGGAGTCCGCCTGGAGGGGGGTAGCACCAAGCAACGGCATTGTTTCCGGATGCCAGGATGGCCAGGTGAATAGGTGGTGAGCAAGATCCTGCTGGGAGGGTTTTCACCTTCATTCATCAACGGATTAGTTTATTATGTCACCTGCTGTGCTAAGTGTTTTGCATCCAATTTTTTAAAAATACATTTTATTGTTTTTTACAGAGAGGAAGGGAGAGGGATAGAAAGTCAGAAACATCGATCAGCTACCTCTGCACACCCCCCACTGGGGTTGTGCCCGCAGCCAAGGTACATGCCCTTGACCGGAATCGAACCTGGGACCTTCCAATCCGAAGGCCGTCGCTCTATCCACTGAGCCAAACCGGTTTCGGCTGCATGCAATTTTTAAAATATATATGTATATATGTATTTTATTGCTTTCAAAGAGAAAGGGAGAGGCCTGACTGGTGTGGCTCAGTGGATAGAGCGTCGGCCTGCGGACTGAAAGGTCCCGGGTTCGATTCCGGTCAAGGGCATGTGCCTTGGCTGCGGGCACATCCCCAGTGAGGGGTGTGCAGGAGGCAGCTGATCGATGTTCCTCTCTCATCGATGTTTCTAGCTCTCTATCCCTCTCCCTTCCTCTCTGTAAAATATTAATAAAATAAATTTTTAAAAAGAGAGAGAAAGGGAGAGGGAGAGAGAAACATCAATAATGGGAGCGAATACATTGACTGGCTGCCTCCTGCACACCCACTGCTGGGGACCGAGCCTGACGGGGAATCCAGCCGTGACCTCCTGGTTCATAGGCCGACGCTCAGCCACGGAGCCGCCTCGGCCCAGCCCGTTGTTTTCTATTTTATTTGTTTAATGAACACGTGTGTGGCACCACCTGCCCCTACCTGTCTCTCACACTCTCCCATTTATCACAGAGGACCCCCATCTGACCGTTTCTTACTTCCTGCCCCTCACTGGTTTACTGCATGTCTGTCTCCCCACTGCTCTCCTGCTTTGTCCTTAGCAATCCTTTCCGTGTGAAGTGTCCCGGTGGCTCTGGGGCTGTCCCTGGGGAAACTAGTCTTTACCAGGGTCTGCGAGCTGCTGCCCGAGCCCCTCCCTTACCTGGCTGACGTCATCCGCCCTCTGGCTCGGCCACAGGACACAGGCCGTTCTGTTCCTCACACACCAGCGTGCGAGCTCCGGGCCCCTGCGCGGGCTGCAGTGTTCCGCCCAGAACATTCTTCTCCCAGCACCTGCATGGCTTATCCCTGAGAGGGCAGAGCGGGACTGCAAAGAACAATTCAGACAGCCGCCATTTTGGACTGTGTGACTCGGCAGCCACCATGTTGGCCGCGTGATGTGTAAACTTACCTGGGGGCTGCCATCTTGAAATCACAAAGACCAACCCCTCCCTTTGGATTAGCCAATCGCGAAAGACTGTGCGCCTGAGCTCCAACCAAGAGCAAAGGACAGGTCATGTGCATTAGGGATTGTTTGAGTCACTAGCCCCAGCCCGCACCCAACCAATCGGAATCGGCCAACTCAGCAGTTGGAGTCTGGCCCCATCTTCCTATAAAATCATCATGCTTTGGATATTCTCTCTCTTTTGCTTCCTGCCGCTGCGTCAGTGGAGGCAGAGAGCCAAGCCTGGGCTCGAATAAAGGCTCTTTTGCTTTTGCATTGGACTCGGCTCCCTGGTGGTCTTTGGGAATCATGAAATCTGGGCATAACACTGCATGGCTTATCCCCTTACTCCCTTCCAGTCTTGTTATTATTTTTAAAGAGACCCCTTGGAGGGGTCTTTCTTAACACTCCGTCCTCCACCGGCAAGGGCCCTGCGTGGGCTGGCTCGCTCCCTGTCAGAAAGGACGGTTACGAATACAGGAAGGGGCCCGGCCGGTGTGGCTCTGTGGTTGAGCATCGACCTGTGAACCAGGAGGTCACCGTTTGATGCCTAGTCAGGGCACAGGCCCAGGTTGTGGGCCTGATCCCCTTTGGGGGGCGTGCAGGAGGCAGCCAATCCATGATTCTCTCTCAACACTGATGTTTCTCTCTCTCTTCCTCTTCCTTCCTCTCTGAAGTCAATAAAACATAGGCTTTAAAAAAGAACAAATACAGGAGGGGGAAGCTAGCCTGGGTTCTATGGTGTTGGATTGGAATTGGTTTCCAATAGACACAGATATATATAGACATGAAGACAGATGGCAGTGTGTGTGCGTGTGTGTGTGTGTGTGTGTGTGTATGTGTGTGTGTGCGTGTGTGTGTGTGTATGTGTGTGTGCGTGTGTGTGTGTGTGTGTGTGAGTGTGTGTGTGTGTGTGTGTGTGTGTCTGTGTGTGTGTGGGGTGTGTGTGTGTGTGGGTGGCGTGGGTGTGTGTGTGGGGGGGTACATACATATTGCTCTAACTCAGTCGCCTGGAGAAGGCCTGGGAGCAGCAATAACAGTCCAAGAACAGTGAGGATACCTAGTGCCCAGATCTTGGCTTCTAAATCCTCCACTAAAGGGAGCACCCTCCCTCCCCACCCCCCCCCGCCCCCTTGGGGAACTGGTTGATTCAGGCCCGGGGCAGGGAAGGTACAAGATGGGCCTGGAGCGCCTTCTGTACCCAAACGTAAGAAAGTGCCCAGAGGCTGAGGACAGGGAAAGGACACAGGAACCGGCTAGAAGAGCCAACCATCACAACAACTAACAGAACGTCAGAGGGGCCAGGGACGCCCCAGCCGGCTTGGCTCAAAGGACAGAATGCCAGCCTGCAGACTGAAGAGTTGTGGGTTTGATTCCGGTTGGGGGCACATGCCGGGGTTGCTGGCCTGATCCCCCCCTAGGGGGTGTGCCATCTCCCATAGGAGGTGTGCAGGAGCTGAGCAATGGTTCTCTCTCTTTTTTGGTGTTTCTGTCTCTCTCTCCCTCTCCCTTCCTCTCTGAAATCAATAAAAATGTATTTAAAAAAATAAACAATGACAATAACTGATGATAGCTCATTGAATAAAATAAGAGTCCACCAGTCCACACTAATGTAAATAAATAAACAGAAGGTTTGAGCAAGACCGGGATAATTACACAATTTTCGAAACATCCCCATAAAATATATATTTCTTTAAAGGAAAAAAAAAGTAACTTCATGGTGGAGAAATCTGGCAGATGCCACTTTGATAGCCATAGGGACTGGAGTTCATGCCTCAAGTATAATGGGACGAATAGAAATTGCATGCCCCCAGTCACGGCAGGAGAACACAGCCTAGCGTCTGTAATATTCCTGCCAAAATTACATAATCTGAATCAAACCATGAAGAAACATCAGATAACCGCAAACGAAGGAACGGGCTGCAAAGCCACTGGCCTATGATCTTTGAAAAGCAACAGAGGAGCTATTCTAAACCGAAAGCAATTAAAGAAACAGGACAACTTTAACTTTTATTGATGGGCGCCACCTAGACTTAACGTGCCGACCGTTTCCCAATATATACATATCATGTTGTACACCTGAAGCTAATATAATGTCAATTGTATCTCCATTTTATTATTTAAAAAAAATATACGCTATTGAGAGGAAGAGAGAAGGATAGAGAGTTAGAAACATCCATGAGCTGCTTCCTGCACACACCCCACTGGGGATGTGCCCACAACCAAGGTACATGCCCTTAGTCAAACTGGCTAGGGCTATATCTCCATTTTAAAAGCTTGTAAATTGCAGAAACCGGTTTGGCTCAGTGGATAGAGGGTTGGCCTGTGGACTGAAGGATCCCAAGTTCAATTCCGGTCAGGGTCATGTACCTTGGTTGCGGGCACATCCCCAGTGGGGGGGTGTGCAGGAGACAGCTCATGGATGTGTTCTTCTCATCGATGTTTCTAACTTTCTATTCCTCTCTGTAAAAATCAATAAAATATATTTTAAAAAATAAGTAAAAGCTATTAAATCTCCGTTTCAGAGTCTTCTATTCAAATGTCCTAAGGTGAGGAAGAGGGGGTCAGGAGGGTCCCCGCATATGCATTTGCCTCCGCCAATCACAGCAGCTGGTCCTTCTGAAGAACAAACGTTCCCGCCTTAACATAGCACCAACCGTCCAGTGACACGCCAATCCCTGTGATTCCACTGGGGACACACACAGGTACTGCGGACGCTGTGAGGGCTTCATTGTTGTCTCCTGCATCCATTGTAAATGGAAGGAAATGCTCCCTTTCACTTAGAGGTTGGTGAAGCCCTCCCCCGATTTTCTCAGTGGTGAGAGCATCGGCCCACGGATGGAAGGGTCATGGGTTCAATTCTGGGTCGGGGTGCGTGTGGGAGGCAACCAATCCATGTGTGTCTCTCACGTCGATGTTTCTCTCTGTGTGTCTCTCCCCCTCCCTTCCACTCTAAAAACCAATGGAGCCCTAGCTGGTTTGGCTCAGCGGATAGAGTGTCGGCCTGTGGACTGAAGGATCCCCCCGGGCTCGATTCCGGTCAAGGGCACATGTCTGGGTTGAGGGCTCAGTCCCCAGTAGGGGGCGTGCTGGAGGCAGCCCATTAATGATTCTTTCTGATCATTGATGTTTCTCTCTCTCTCCCCCACTCACTTCCTTTTTGAAATCATATATATATAAAATAAATAAAACCAATGGAAAAAATATCCTTGAGTGAGGATGATGACCCCCCCCGCCCCCCCCCCCCAAAAAAATAGAGGTTAGTGAAAAAGTGTAATATTTTTTCATCAAAGTTTATGAAGGCGCTGAGTGGTAACCGACCCGGGTGAAGGACTCCTGGGTTAGCTCCTGGCAAGCCTGGCAACCCAGACGCCCCTGCAGGGAAGGGCCCACAGGAAGTCTGTGTCCTAGGAGACGATGATATCAGCCCAAGAGCTTTGGGCATCGGGACAGAAGGGTGGCAGCGAGCTGCCATCTGGAGAGAAAGCCAGGCGGACTTGGTGATGGCTGGGGCGTGGGAGTGGATGGTGACTCTGAATAATTGGAAGAGCGGTTTGGCAGGGATAAGGTGGATGTTTGCAAAGTGCAATGGCTTTGCCAGGGGGCGCGGTGCCTGCTACTGCAGATCCCAGTCCGCTCCCCTCCCAACGCCCCCGGACACTTCCGAGTGGGCGTGGCCCTCAGGAAATAGGCCTGCCCTCCCTGACACCCCTCCACCTTCTCAGCACTCACAACTCCAGGATTTAGGATCCATTCTGCATTCCTGCTCCCGCCCCTCAAAATGCAAATCCCTTCTGAAGAGCTCTCATTTACATTTTGGTTTGAATGAGTTGATCCATCTTTCCCAGGGAGTAGTCGCCCCCATGCCCGCTTCTTCCCAGAAGCTCCATGAACTCAGACTCTCCCATGGGCCCCATCCCCTCCTGTCCACTCCCCACTCGAGGGCATTTTCTGGGCAAAGGGCAGCATGGCTCACACCGTGAGGATGATTTGGGGGGAAAAAATCAGTAAGTGATTTCCCTAAACAAGTTGTGTGCAAACGTCCCCAGGTGGATTGCAGCCAGTGGGGCGCCATGGACACTCTTTATTCACCTGTCTGGGGCGGTAGAGACACCCAGAGCCAGAGGCGAGCGTTCCCAGTAGACCCTGGGGGTTACGGAGAGAACCCAGGACGCTCCTGCTGACCATTGTTGGGGGGAAGGGCGGGCTAGCCACCGGCCTGCGAACATTGGTTCGTCTTTCTGGACTGTGAAGGTACAACCAACTGAGCCCAAGATCCAAAGGCCATTCATCTATTGCCTTCCAGTTCTTTCCCCATGGACTTGTCACAGGCCCGAGAAGCTCACCTACTCAGAGAGCAAACCGGCACGGTGGTTTCCTGCTTTGAAACAAAGCAAAACAAGACAGAAGACCAGCCCAAGCCGGTTTGGCTCAGTGGATAGGGCGCCCGCCTACGGACTGGGCACATGCCCAGGTTGCAGATTCGATTTTCAGTAGGGGGCGTACAAGAGGCAGCCAATCAATGATTCTCTCTCGTCATTGATGTTTCTGCTTCTCTTCCTCTCCCTTCCTCTCTGAAATCAATAAAGATATATATATTTTAAAAAAAAGACAAAAGTACATAGTCTAAGAAAATAATGTCAATTATGATAAAAAATTATTAATAGTGGTTGACAATTTATGTATATGTTCAATATCATTGAGTCGTGCAAAAATCCTGAGGCTAAAAACCATTGCATTTAAATGAATGAATTTTATGGTATGTGAATTACATCTCAAGAAAACTGTGTAAAAAAAATTTGACAAGAGCTGAAACCGGTTTGGCTCAGTGGATAGAGGGTTGACCTGTGGACTGAAGGGTTCCAGGTTCGATTCCGGTCAAGGGCATGTACCTTGTTTGCAGGCACATCCCCAGTAGGGGGGGATGCAGGAAGTAGCTGATCGATGTTTCTGACTTTCTATCCCTCTCCCTTCCTCTCTGTAAAAAATCAATAAAATTTATTTTTAAAAAATTCGACAAGATTGTGTGTGTTGTGCATCCTTATTGAGTAAAAAAGTTGGGGAGAGTGGCATTATTCTGCTTATCACAATTACTTGTGTTAAGTTATAAAAATACTTATTAGCTTGGCCAGTGTTGCTCAGTGGTTGAGCATTGGCCTATGAACCAGGAGGGCACGGGTTCGAGTCCCATTTAGGGCACGTGTCTGGGTTTCAGGCTCAATCCTCAGTGTGGGGGTGCAGGAGGCAGCTGGTCAATGATTTTCTCTCATCACTGATGTTTCTATCTCTCTCTCCCTCTCCCTTCCTCTCTGAAATCAACAAAATATATCTATATATAAACCCACCTTATATAATAAGATTTTTCTCATCACTAAAAATTCCCCACAATCATATATTTTAGGGATGCCCATTACTTCACTGGAGGGACACAGCACAATTTCTCTAACTGACCCCCCAATTTGGGGTATTTAAGTTGTTTTACATTGTCATGATTAAAGATGATGATTTTTATGATGAATGTCTTTGGGTCTTTTGGGGGCATATTGAATCATAAGAGGGTTAAGGATATGGACTGGGTAGTCAGAAAGACCCAAGTTCAAATCCAGTTCCCCTCAATTATCTGTGTCCTTAGACTTTTAGTTTCTACGCTGCAAAGAGAGCCCTTACAGCACACACAATCTTGTTGAATTTTTTTACATGGTTTGCTTGAGATGTAATTCACATACCATAAAATTCATTCATTTAAATGCAATGGCTTTTAGCCTCAGGATTTTTGCACGACTCAATGATATTGAACATATACGTCAATTGTCAACCACTATTAATAATTTTTTATCATAATTGACATTATTTTCTTAGACTATGTTCTTAGAACCTCTTAAATGTTGTGGAAATAGGCCTTGTGAAGATGGGAGGTATTCTTCTGAGGATTTTACATTTTTGTTCGTCTTGGTTTGGGTTTGTTTTTTTAAGAGGGGTGTTTGGATAGAATTTGGAGTCATAGGAGAAGTTGGTATAAACTTGTTGGGCTATTTGACTCATGATGCCCTCTTTCACTCTCTCCTATATAACCTGAATTCTACTCACCCTCAAACCCACACACACACAGAGTAATTAGGGGAAGTTGATTCTGGTTCAATGAATAACCCTGTTCTGCCCCCCCCCCCCCCACACACACACCTGCAGAGCCACCTTGAGACTTATGCCTTCAGTGAGGGTTGCAAGTTACCATCTTTAATTGCCCATCTTTAAAAAAATTACATATATTGATTTCAGAGAGGAAGAGACAGACAGAAAGATCAGTCCATGATGAGAGAGTCATTCATCATCTGCCTCCTGCACACCCCTTACTGGGGATCGAGCCAGCACCCCGGGCATTTTGCCCCGACTGGGAATCGAACGACGATCTCCTGGTTCATAGGTAGATGCTCACCGCCCTGCCACGCCGGTTGGGCTAATTGCCCATCTTCATTCGCACCAAGCACACCAGTGGAGGGCTGGTGAGGAGAGGTGGTGCGGCTCCGCCAATCCCATGGGGTGACCATGCTACCTACCCACAAACCGTGCAAACGTGCCCCATTCGGCCGTGGGAGGCCTGCCTGCTGGTTTCAGGGCTGAGGTGGGGAAGTGCCAGCCCAATCAGGAGCGCGTTGCACCAGAGCGCGTGTGGGCGAACCCTCGGGCACGGCTGCAGGTGCGGAGCAGGTTACGTGAGATGGGTGTGGAGTGTGGGTTCGGTGGTGAGGATCAGGAAGGTGCAGGGAGGGTGGATGGAGTCAGAGGTGGGCGAGGGTGGAAGTAAGGAATGGGGCCCCAGTGGAGGGTGGACCTGGTGGTTTGCAACCATTTTTAGGTCACGGCTCCTTTGAGAATCTCATGGATGCTAAGAAAAGAACACACACACACACACACACACACACACACACACACACAAATTGTGCACATAGTGTTGAGGGTTTCTGGAACCCAGAAAGTTCATACAAGGATTCCAGAAGAAAGACTGTTGAGTCTCAAAAGGAAGGTGGGGGAGGGTGGGTGGGAGGAGATCAACTGAAGAACTGGTGTGCATACATGCATGACCCGTGGACACACACGATAGGGTGGAGGCCTTGGGTGGGGGGCGAGGTGGGCTGGAAAGGGTCAATGGGGGGAGGTGGAAGGGGACATAGGTAAGACTTTCAACAGTAAAGATTAAAAGAAGAAGAAGAAGAACTGGTCTTGACTAGTTTGCAAAAACCGGTCAGGAGGCAGTCCTAAGGCTGGGTTAGATACTGAGAAGGGCCGAGGCTCAGCTGATTAGACTGATCTTTAGAGCGTCCATCGTCCATCGTCCTGATAGGCCAGAGGCTTCAGGCAGGTCCCTGATCAGGCACAGGACCAACCAATGAATGCATAGGTAAGTGAGGTAACAAATGTCTCTCTCTCTCTCTCTCTCCCCCCCCCCCCTCTCTCTGTCTCTCTCTCTCAGGGCACAGGACCAACCAATGAATGCATAGGTAAGTGAGGTAACAAATGTCTCTCTCTCTCTCTCTCTCTGTCTCTCTCTGTCTCTCTCTCTCAGGGCACAGGAACCAACCAATGAATGCATAGGTAAGTGAGGTAACAAATGGATGTCTCTCTCTCTTACTCAAAATAAGGAAGTAAATATTTTTAAAAAAGAGATTGAGAGTGTTTGTGTCTTCCTGTGTGACAGAGATTTACGGAAGTTCGCAGGTTTGGGAATTAAATACCAAAGTCCACTTATTTCACAAATGCTTAATTTTCTCCCAGTTTTTATTTTCAAAAACAGTCAAATCTGCCAAAATATCGCGAGCTCCTGTGGTCCACCCGAATTCTCCAGTGGCCGACGGGCCTCCCGGTTGCCCCAGGAGCCGCGTGTTTCCAGAGAGCCACTGGAGGGTGAGCTGGATCCGACGGCACCTCTTCCCTGAGCACCCGGCACGGACCTTCTCAGGTCAAGAGATTCTCCTGCCGAAGCCGGTGTGGCTCAGTGGCTAGAGCATCGGCCTTTGGACTGAGGGGTCCCAGGTTCGATTCCGGTCAAGGGCATGTACCTTGGCTGCGGGCACATCCCCAGTAAGGGGTGTGCAGGAGGCAGCTGATCGATGTTTCTAACTCTTTATCCCTCTCTCTTCTTCTCTGTAAAAAAACGAATAAAAATGTATTTTTTAAAAAAGAGAGATTCTCCTGTGTAACCGCGGTCTATTCCTCACCCTCACAACCTGGGACAATACGGTTACGGTTACGTAACCTATACCCCCTGTTCAGATTTCCCAGCAGTCCCAGTGGTGCTCCTTCAGCTGTGTGCTTTCCCTCCCTCCTCCTCCCTCCTTTCCTTCCTGCCTTTTTTACCCAGCATCCAATCCAGATACAGAGCATCATTGTTGGAGCTCTCAGGCCCCTCTGATCAAGGACACTACTTCTGACTTTTGTTTTCTTTTGTAATATTGAAAAAAAACACATTTTTTAAAATCCTCACCCGAGGATATGTTTCCCATTGATTTTTCAGACAGCGTGGAGAGGAGGGAAGGGGAGGAGGGAGAGAGAGAAAAACATTGATGTGAGAGAGACACATCGACTTGTTGCCTCCTGCGCTCGCACCCTGGGCCTGGGGATGGAGCCTGCAACCAAGGTACATGCCCTTGACCAGGAATTGAACCCAAGACCCTCCAGTCTAGGGGCTGATGCTCCAACCACTGACCCCAACTGGCCAGGACGTGACATTGACGTTTTCCTTTAAGATATATTTTATTGATTTTTTACAGAGAGGAAGGGAAAGAGAGAGAGAGTTAGAAAACATCAGTCAGCTGCCTCCTGCGCACCCCCTACTGGGGAGGTGCCAGCAAACAAGGTACATGTCCTTGACCGGAACCGAACCTGGGACCTTCCGGTCCGCAGGCCGACGCTCTATCCACTGAGCCACACCGGTTGGGGCAACATTGTCATTTTTGAAAGTCGGGCCAGCTGTTGTACAGCGTGCCCCCAGTTTGGATGTGTCGGACTGTGTCCTTGTGATCAGCGCCAAGTTGAGCATTTTGGGCAGATGCACTGACCCTTGTTGGAGCATCATGTTAGAGGCCAGTTGGTTCCTTTAATGAAGACGAGTTTGATTCACCGTTAAAGGGATGAGCTCTCGCTTCCCCTTTGGCATTAGTAAGTGAGCCGTGGGGTCACACTGTGTTCACTGAACGCCTCCAACTGGGGCTAATGCTGGGTGAGTCGGGGATGAGCAGACAGACTCCGTCCTTGCTCTCATGCTGTTTTTACAGTCAAGGAGGCAGACAAGTTAGAAAACAAATAAAAAATTGCAAAAGATGCCCGCTAGACAGTGTTCTAAGCGCCTTACACGGATTCCCTGGCCTGCCTCCCCCCCATCGACTTGTGAAGGAGGTGCCGTTATTGTTTTCAGGCTGAGAAATCGGCAGCACAGAGAGGTTAAGTTATCGGCCCAAGGTCACACAGCTTGTGAGCAGCGGAGCTGGGGTTCAAACCTGGATGGATCTGACTCCTCAGCCGCTGCCCTTAACCACACCCAGAAAGAGAAAGCAGGTCCATCTGGAAGCAGACTGTGAAAAGGGACCGGAGTCAGAGCGACCGGGCTGAGTGGGGGAAGTCTTCTTGACCAAGGATGTGGGGTAGGAACAGCACAGAAGGAAGGCCCAGAAGATGAGAGAGGGGTGCTCAGGGATGGAAGACAGCAGGTAACGTAGGCCCAAGTTCGGCTGGCCATCCCCTCCTAGGTCCATGCCAACCCCTAGCCTGTCCCTTCAGGCAGGGTCTCACAATCCTCCCGCTCGCCACCCCCCGCCCCCAAACAAACCCCAAACAAATCCGGGAGGAATCTACCGAGTCTCTAAGTGTCTCCCACAAATTGCTTTTATTTTTCACCCCCCCCCCCAACAAATAGCTTTTATTTTTAAAAAAATATATTTTGTTGATTTTTACAGAGAGAAAGGGAGAGGGATAGAAAGTTAGAAACATTGATCAGCTGCCTTTTGCACTGGGGATGTGCCCACACCCAAGGCACATGCCCTTGACCAGACTCGAACCTGGGACCCTTGAGTCCGCAGGCTGACGCTCTATCCACTGAGCCAAACCGGTTTCGGTCCCACAAATAGCTTTTAAAAACATATTTATTAAATTGATTAGGGTTGCCATTGGTCAACATGAACATATTGGTTTCAGGTGTGGGTTTCTATGTTACAAAATCCGTATGTGGCATGCACCCTGGGCCCATCACCCCAAGTCAGACCTTTTCTGGTCCCCTTATATTTATTAGGACCACCCCCTTCCCTCCCCACCCCCACAAATTGCATTTTCATGACAAAAGGAAAAATAGGAACTTCATAGCGAGCAGCTCCCCACCTCCACCCCAACTCCAGCTTAAGCAAGGGACCGATGTGAAGTTTGGAGGGCTTAGGCAAGGCTCGGAAGGAAGACAGAAGTTTGGGAGGCAGGCTCTGGATGGAGGGGGAAGTGGGAGTCTTGGGATGGACCAGTCTCTACAGGGGCAGGGCAGGCTCCATGGGGAAGAGGGGTGTCCCCGGGAGGGATGAGCATATCTGGAGGTGGGAGGGATGGACACACCTGGAGGGGGAGGGATGGACACACCTGGAGGGGGAGGGATGGACACGTCTGGAGGGGGAGGGATGGACACACCTGGAGGGGGAGGGATGGACACATCTGGAGGGGGAGGGATGGACACATCTGGAGTTGGGAGGGATGGACACATCTGGAGGTGGAGGGATGGACACACCTGGAGGGGGAGGGATGGACACATCTGGAGGGGGAGGGATGGACACATCTGGAGGGGGAGGGATGGACACATCTGGAGTTGGGAGGGATGGACACATCTGGATGGGGAGGGATGGACACATCTGGAGGGGGAGGGATGGACACATCTGGAGTTGGGAGGGATGGACACACCTGGAGGGGAAAGATGGACACATCTGGAGGGGGAGGGATGGACAAACCTGGAGTTGGGAGGGATGGACACATCTGGAGGTGGGAGAGATGGACACATCTGGATGGGGAGGGCTGGACACATCTGGATGGGGAGGGATGGACATATCTGGAGGTGGGAGGGATGGACACATCTGGAGGTGGGAGGGATGGACACATCTGGAGGTAGGGTCTTAAGAGCGACTTATGGGAGAGGACTGGATGGGAAGTTTGCGGGACAGGTCAGCAGAGGGTCCCGGTAGGCGGCGGGGTGGGGAAACTCCGGATGGAGAGAGGGTGGGGGGCTGGCGGCGGGGATCCCGACAAGGGTACTCCGAGGAGTGAGCTCTGAAGCCGCAGTCCGAGGTTGGGAGGCTCCGGGAGCTGGTCAGCCCGCGGAGCGGGGCTGGGCGGGGCGCCGAGGGCGGGGCGGCGGGTCCCCCCGCGCGGCAGGGGGCGCTGTGGGCCGGGCGGCGCCGGGCCGGGCGGCGGCCGCTCCTGGAAAGAGCGGCCCTGGTTCCGGGTTCCCTCCTCCTCCGCCTCTTTCTCCTCCTCCTCCCTCTCCTCCTCCTCCTCCTCCTCCTGCGCCGCGGCTGCCCCTTTCCCGGCCGGCGGCCGCCGCTGCTGGTGCCGCCGTCGCCGCCTCGGGGCCGCGAGCCGAGCAGAGGCCGCCGCGCCGCGCGAGAGCCGCCCGCCCGCCGCGCCGCCGGCCGCCCCAGGGCCCGGCCCCCCCGGCCGGCGCCCCCCGCGCCCCCGGCCCCCCGCCCGCCCGCCCCCGCGGGCCCGGCCTGGCGTGGCCGCCCGCCGCCGCGCTCCTCCTCCTCCTCCGGCCCGCGGCCCGCCGCCTGCTCCGCCCGCCGCCCCGCGCCCCGCGCCCCGCCGCCCGCGGCGCCCCGCGGCGCCCCCCGGTCCCGCCCGCCATGCCCGGCCCGGCCGCGGGCAGCAGGGCCCGGGTCTACGCCGAGGTGAACAGCCTGAGGAGCCGCGACTACTGGGACTACGAGGCGCACGTCCCGAGTTGGGGGTAACGCCGCCGCCCCCCGAGCCCCCCGCCGGCCCGGCCCCGGCCCCACCCGCCGGCGCCCCCGGAGCCCCCGGCGGGGCCCACGCGTCCCGGCCCGCGGTGGGAGTGGGGGGCAGACCCGGCCATGGCGCCCTCGGCCCTCCTCCCTCTCCCCCCGCCGGGCACCCCCTTATCCCCCCGAACCCCGAGCCATGCCCTCTGTGCGGGGAGAAGTGCGGGTCCAGGGCCGGGCCCGGCGGAAGGGCGGGAGCGGCCCCCTCTCCCACGTTGGGTTCGACGGGGCGGGAGGCAACAGCTGGGCCCCCGGAGCGATTACAATTTCCTGCCCGGTTTTGGGGAAAAAAAAAAAAAAAAAGACGCCCCGATTTTCGGAGCGGGCACGAGGCATGGAGGGTGTGAAGTGCGGGGCAGGTGCCGGGGCGCCCCGGGCCAGAGGGGCGGCAGGGGGTCCCCTGGGAGCCTGCGGGGGGCCGGGCGCCCCGATCCCGCCTCCTGATGGGCTCGGAGCCGGGCCCCTCTTATTCCTCTTCACTCTGATGGCGGAACAGTTAGGTCGGGAGCCCGGTGCGGGGTGGAGGGAGCCCGGGCCGGGGTGCCGGGGGGCCCTTCGCGCGGAGAGTGAGCGGTGGCCGGCGGACAGGCATTTCCAAGGGCTGGAAGCATGGCCGGGGCTCGGTGGGCGCGCCTGGTGGGCCTGTGCTTGGCGCACCCCAAGTTCTGGCATTGATGTGTCCCTCTTGCCTTTCGCAGTAACCAAGATGATTACCAGCTGGTGCGGAAACTCGGTCGGGGAAAGTACAGTGAAGTGTTTGAGGCCATTAACATCACCAACAACGAGAGAGTGGTTGTGAAAATCCTCAAGGTGAGTGTCTTCTGAAGTGGCACCCCCAAACACAGGTCAGAAGGGGACAGACTCCCCCCGGGCCGCATTCTAGAGGGAGCAGTCCCAGCTCTCACTGTGCATGGCTTGGGTCTGAGGCCCCCCCCCCCCCCTCCCAGTTCCTCCTCCCACCCCATTTTCTTGGGAGGAAAGGTGCAGGCCTATTTCAGAGCTAAGCACGATGGGTCTGGAGCATCCTTATTTTGAAATGTAATTCAGGCCCTCTCCCACCCCCCCACCCCCCAAAGTGAAAATCCCAAAGGGGCTCCATTTGGTGCGAAATAGACAGGTATTCAGAAGCAAGAGAAGCCTGATGAGGGAGGTCCCCCATTCCTAAGGGCTCCTTCCTCTGGGTGGCTCTGAGTCATTCCAGAAGGACAGTTGGGAGCAGCCTCAAAGACGGGGTTTTCGGCCCGAACGGAGGGAAATAGCTCCGAGGACAATGGCTTGTTTCTCATTTTGGGGATGAAAGTTCCAGGTGGGGTGGATGGAGCCAGCCGGCTGCCCTGGAAGGGTTATTGGTGGTTTGGTTTTTTGTTTTTTTTAAAAACCCGCCGGTAAAAAGCGGGATTGGGAGCAGTAGATGAGCACACTCCCAGTGGCCAGCAGAATCGTTGGGACGGAGAGGCCGGGTGGGCCAGCGGCCTGCGTTTGCCCCCCTGTCTGTTGGATGAAGACGCGTTCTTCGTGAGCACGAGGAGTTGACTCGGTTCTCCTCCCGGTAACGGCTTGTGTCGCTTTCACGCTGTTCCGCAGAATGTTCTAAAGTCATTCCTAGAATGGGTGAGGGGTCCTCGTGGCCAGATGACGTGTGTGCGCGTGGGATTTAGGGAAACTTTGAGAAGACGAAAGAGGAGTTGAAGCACGTTAATGAATGGATGCACGATTTCCAGGGTGGGCGTCCCCAGAGGCTCTGAGTAAGGATGGGGGGTTGAGGAGCTAGTTTTGTGCCTGAAGGACAGAGGTAGGGCACCTGTGTCTTGTTTAAGGGGTGGGGTCGGGCTTACACCCTGAAAATCGCCTTTGAGAAAAGGGATCGACTCCCGGTGCCTTCGTAGGGTAGTGATGAGGCGGTGGGAAGAAACAGGCTGTCGGACACGGGGTGGGAGGGAGGAGAGAGCTGATGTTTGAAGATGTGGAGTTTGACTCCCCTCCTCCCTAAATGGGAACTGCACCTACAAAGTCACATGGCCTTTTTTTTTTTTTTTCACAAGTACAAATATTTAAAGAAAGGTTCCTTCCCCAGAGGTCACCTGGGGAAGCCATAGTTTCCTCCTGTGTAATGAGCGTAGATGTTTTGCATATAAGCCACTTAGGTTCTTTCTAGGAAGTAAGCAAGACAGACATTGAAATTAGCAATGTCCATATTCCACGGCTGGGCACTCAGAAAGATGAATCGCTTCCTCAAGAGCAAAGCCGTCTAAACCTTTTTTCTTTAATATAATTTTTATTATTTCAGAGGGGGGGAGAGAGAGAGAGAGAGAAACATTGATCGGCCGCTTCTTGCACGCCCCCCACCTGGGGATCGAGCCCACGGCCTGGGCCTGGGCCCTGACCAGGAGCCCTGGCTCCCGGGTGGACGCTCAGCCCCCGAGCCACTCGGGTCGGGCCACGTCTGGACTTCTGAGCCAGGGCAGCATTTTTCAGATGAGTGCAACCTCCTGCGTCTCTTTCTTTCTTTCTTCGAAAGGAACAGCGTTCAGGTGTACACGTCGGTCACAGTACCTTCACTTCGGAGAGCGTCAAGCTGCTTGGTAGTCAGTCATCCTTTCGGGGGGCTTTGTGGGGGCCGTTGCTGGTAGTCGTTCCCTGTTGAGGTTTGCCTTACACCTTGTTTAGGGAGCCCAATATGGAAGCCGAAGGTTATTTTTACAGAGAGAAACCGAAGCACAAAAAAGAACTCGCCTGACATCGCTACGTTGACCTGACCCTTAGCCGGGGGTCTTCCTGTCGCTCACTGCTCGTTTTTTTTTAAAATATGTTCTATTGATTTTTTTTTACAGAGAGGAGGGGAGAGGGATAGAAAGTCAGAAACATCGATGAGAGAGAAACATCCATCAGCTGCCTCCTGCACACCCCCTACTGGGGATGTGCCCGCAACCAAGGTACATGCCCTTGACCGGAATCGAACCTGGGACCTTTCAGTCCGCAGGCCGGCGCTCTATCCACTGGGCCACACTGGTTTCGGCCACTGCTCGTGTTAGCATCGTCACGTGGAACGCAGACTGAGCTCGGTGTTCTGGAATAAGGCTCGGGAGCCCCGGGGAGCTCTAGTTCAAGGAGTCTTGTTTCTTGTCTCTTCTCGACGCGCGTTCTTTTCGGGGCGGGGCCTGGGCCACCTTGCTTCCGCTGGTGAAAACTTCGTTCACTGTAACGTTTTCCCAAGCGCTGTGGCCTTTCTATCCAGAGTTTTATTGGGAGGATAGATAGCGTAAGAAACTCCCGATGGTATTATTGTGGTTTTCTGATTGCTCCGACAGGCTGGATTAAAGTAGATTTTAACATATATATTTTTTTAAGAGTAGTGCATTTATCCAAAGGGGTGCTCCTCTACTCAGGGAAGTTGGGGAAATGTTGTGAATCCTCACCCGAGGACACCTTCCCATTGATTGTCAGAAAGAGGGAAAGACAGAGATCTCAATGTGAGAGAAACACGTGGGTTGGTTGCCTCCTGCATGCTCCCGACCGGGGGTGCTGGGGCGGGGCCTGCATCCGACGCATGTGCTCTTGACCGGAATCGAACCTGGGACCCTTCAGTCCACAGGCCGACACTCTATCCACCGGGCCAACCCGGCTAGGGCAAGAAATGGAAATATTGACTAATAACTACCGTTGTTGTGTGTTACAGGGAATTAGGTCCTTACCAGAGTACCGGCTGCTCATAATTGGGAGAAATCTAGAAGAAGCTTCCTTCTCATGTAGGCCTAGTATGTTTGGCTGCAGTGTATGAGAGTTACTGGCTGATGAGTGACCGTAGGAATTTTATGTTGCTTAATTTGCATCAGTAGTAGATTTCTATGTTTTCTTGATCTAAACAAGTTGTTTTCTAAGAGGCTTTAGGGACTTAGAAGTGGGCGAGCAGCCTGGCCGTTGTTCAGCTGGCGGGGCATCGCCCCAACATCACAGGGCTACTGGCTCAGTCCCGGCTCATCCGCGTTTCACTCGCACATCGATGGTTTTCTCTCCCCCTCTCCCTTCCTCACTCTCCAAAAAAAAATGGGTGAGCACATTCTTCTCTTCTATCCTGAAGTGAAATTCTGAGGCCGAAATCTTAAAACTTTCCAGTCTATATGCATATATTATACACACATGTACACATGTATGTATTTAGGAAAGAGAAGCATTGATTTCTTGTTCCACTTACGTATGCACTTACTGGTTGCCTCTCGTCTGTGCTCTGACTGAGGGTAGAGTGAGTCCACAGCCTTGGCGTATCAGGGTGCTGCTCCAACCCAGCGGTCGGCAGACTCATCAGCCCACAGAGCCAGATGTCAACAGGACAACGATTGACATTTCTTTGGAGAGCCACATTTTTTAAACTTCTCCTAACGCCACTTCTTCCACATAGACTCGCCCAGGCCGTGGTATTTTGTGGAAGAGCCGCACTCAAGGGGCCAAAGAGCCGCATGTGACTCGCGAGCTGCAGTTTGCTGACCACTGCTCTAAACAACTCAGCTACCCGGCCAGGGCTGGTTATATCTTTTTTGACAGAAGTTGTTTTGAGGAGAAATGAGGGTGGGACATAGTAAGGGTTCACATAGGGCAGAAAGCCACTTGAGTGCCTGAAATTCCATCTTCTGATTCGGAAAAGCCCATTTTTCCCCTCCTTTGGAGGGCTCCTTACGCAGGAGAACACGGAGATAAAAGCATTTGTCCGTTTTGGACAATTTTAGCATTTTGTGCACACCGCCTGCGTGTGCATTCTGGCCCTGCTCGGGGTCCTGGGGGCCCTTCCAGTGGGGGGATTTCCTAGTCAGGGGTTAAGGGCTGTGCCGTGTTTCTGAAAGCAGGGCCCAGCGAGAGCGCGCTGTGTGCGGAGGGGCAGGCGCTCGGGCGGGCTTTCGGTCACAGTCGGGACCTTTGCGGGATTCCTGACTTCTCGATGTGCCGGGAGGATGGACACCCCCCCACTAGAAGCCAGTGCTTGCTGCTGGTGGATTCTGGAGTACTCTTCGGGAAGGAAATACTTGACTTAGGGAGCTGCGGGGTGAGGTGTGGGTGCAGACGGGGCTCTGATCTGCATCCTCGGCACGCTGAACGCACAAGTGAAATAAATGTTCCTTTACTCTCGTGGTTTGACGCCTCAGACCAGTGTCTCTACAATTTTAAATCCATACAGTTCCTCCAGGTCTCAGGATCACTTGCCAGTTTTAAGTTGATAGTTTATTCCTTTCATACATTAATTTTTTTAGAGAGTAAACCCATGTGTGAAAATGGTATCGTGATACCCCTTTTTATGTCTAGAGCATGGCTCCAGGTGACTGATCTCTACTTTTAGATCTGCCTCAAAATCAGGGCGGTCTAGTGTGAGGAAGTGCTAAAAACGGAGGGCGGCAGGCGGGTTCTAGAAGCAGCTTAATTTATGCCTTGACTTTTTTCTCATCTGTAAAATGGGTATGCCTTTCTCGTTTAACTCAGGGCGGTTGGGAGAATCAAATGAGATATAGATAAATGGGGAGGTAGAGGATAGTGTGTTAGCACTCTACAAAGTCGTTTTCTTTCCTGACAGAATCTTGGGAAACAAAGATTGGATTCAGATGTTAATGCCAAGACTTAGAAGCTCTGTGTTCTTGAGCAGTTAACCTAAACTCTGTGCCTGTGTTAAAAACGAGTACTATTAAATGTTTATTTTTTTAACGCTCACCCTAGGATATTTTTCCCATTGATTTTTAGAAAAAGTGGAAGGGAGAGGGAGAGACATAAAAACTTATTGCCTCCCGCATGCCCCAAACCAGGGCCAGGAACCTACACCCGAGGTATGTGCCCTTGACCGGAATCAAACTCAGGACCCTTCAGTCTGCAGGCTGACGCTCTATCCACTGAGCCAAACTGGCTAGGGCAGTACTATTAAATGTTGATTAAAATGTGCTTGAAACAGTGCCTGGCACTTATGAAGCAATACAAATAATAACAATATGCCACTTGGGGCAAGTGAATGGTTTTAGGGGACAGAACCAATGGTAAGAAAGGATTACCATTCTCCCGACGAGATTCAGAAGGCCTGTTGTATGTATCACCTTTTAAAATAAAATAAAGAAATTAAATCCTGAGAATAAGCAGTTACCCTCAAGAATGTAATTGGAAAGATGAGTCTTGAAAGATTAGGGGGAAAGTGGCTGCGAAGAAATAACAGAGCTCAGACAGTGTTTACGTTAGGTCAGCTCCAGTAGATTTAGAGATGCCACCAAGATGAAGTAAATGCCATCTTCCAGCCTGAACTTCCTTCCTTTAGCCTGCATTCCTGGCAGCCAGTGTTCTTCGTAATTTTTTTATTGCAGGTGATGAAATTTGTAACTTAGTGAAGCAATCATTGCTTTGGTAATGGAATACAAGTAAATCCAGCTTTGAAAAGTTCTGAGCTGTAGTCCTGTCTGTCTTGAATTGGTCAATTAATTTGAGATGTGAAGAAGTGAAAGTGGAACTTTGCCTGTTAGTATTTGCTGGGATTGATTCTTACACTTTTGATGGTAGATGTTAGTGTACATACCCTATATAATAAAAGGCTAATATGCAAATTGACCAAATGGTGGGATGACTGGTCGCCATGACACACACTGACCACCAGGGGGCAGATGCTCAATGCAGGAGCTGTCCCCTGGTGGTCAGGTCAGTGCACTTCCTTAGGGGGAGTGCCACTCAGCCAGAAGGTGGGCTCGTGGCTGGCAAGCACAGTGGCGGTGGTGGGTGCCTCTTACACCTCCGCAGCAGCGTGAGGGCGTCCAGCTGCCGCGCAGAGCGGGCCTAAGCCCTCAGTCGGGACCTCCCTGAGAGCTCCCAGACTGCGAGAGGGTGCAAGCCCGCCCCCCGCACGAGTTTTGTGCACCGGACTGTAGTTCACTCATAATTAAATGCTAATAATTGAAATCATTCTCAAATCTGGCTTTATTTTTTTCTTTTAAATATATTTTATTGATTTTTTTACAGAGTAGAAGGTCAGAAACATTGATGAGAGACATCGATCAGCTGCCTCTTGCATGCCCCCTACTGGGGATGTGCCCGCAGCCAAGGTACACGCCCTTGTCGGAATCGAACCCGGGACCCTTCAGTCCGCAGTCCGACACTCTATCCACTGAGCCAAACCGGTCTCGGCTAAAAATGTATATTTTTATTGATTTCAGAAAGGTAGGGAGAGAGCGAAACATCAATGATGAGAAAGAATCTATCAGCTGCCTCCTGCATGCCCCCTTCTGGGGACCGAGCACACAACCAAGGTAATGCCCTTGACCAGAATCGAACCCAGGACCCTTCAGTCCAAAGGCCAGTGCTCTAACCACTGAGCCGAACCAGCTAGGGCCTGGTTTTTTAAAAGTAGCTCTCAGTAACTAAATAGGAGCATTACTAACTCAACTTCTGTGTTTCCAAGTATGCCATTACTAAACTTGTCTTTTTGTCTTTTGTTTTAAAATTTGGAAATGTTGGTACATAGGGATAGAGAAAAAGTACCTTAGTCTTGGATTACATCAAACAAGGTTCTAAATGCCTGGAACTCCTCACCGTGTGGGCAGGAACCTGAAAAGACCCTTCCCTTTTCTCCCTCCCTCCCTCCCTCCCTTCCTTCCTTTTTCCCTCCTTCCCTCCTTTCTCTCTTTTTTCCTCCCTTCCTCCCTCCCTCTCTCCCTCCCCTCCTCCCCTCCTTCCTTTTCAGAGCTTATGTACAGAAAATTTTAAATTAGTTTCCCATTAAATATTCTCTCCAGGTGTGTGCCAAAATTCATTTATTTTGAAACTTGATTTAATACTTTATTTCTTTTTCAAAGCTATGTACCATTTTCCCTACTAGACTTTGAGTAAAAACCAAATTTTTGTTGCTTGGAAAACGGCTAAGCCGATTCAGTTAGAATATTTTCTTCTTCTCTTTTTATTGCTTAAAATATTACAAGCCAGGATCTTTTACACACGTACTTTTGGACTGGGAGCGAATGCACCTTAGCTGGGAGAGACTGTCCAGCCGCAAGACGAAACGATGCGATCGTCACGGAAATGCTGTGTCTTCTCCGCTGGCTGTCACTTTGCTGCTGGGGAACGAGCGCAAACCCTGGTCCAGAGAGAGCATCCTCGTTCCTGTAAAACTCTCCATCTGTTGTCCTCAGGGCGCGAGGGTCCCTCCCTGTCGGTCCCCTCTTTTTCTCCCCAGTTCTGTTTGTAGAATTTTTAAAAAATATATATTTTATTGATGTTTTACAGAGAAGAAGGGAGAGAGCTAGAAAGTCAGAAACATCAATGAGAGAGAGACGACGATCAGCTGCCTCCTGCACACCCCCTACTGGGGATGTGCCCGCAGCCAAGGCACATGCCCCTGACCGGAATCGAACCCAGGACCTCTCAGTCCACAGCCCGATGCTCTATCCACTGAGCCACACCGGTCTCGGCCTGTTTGTAGAATTTAAGTGATCGCTTTCATTCCCTCAGAGCTCCCTGGCTTTTAGCTTCTGGAGCCTCCTAGGTTCCGAGGCGCATGTGGAGGCGAAGGGGGTTACTGTGCCGGTTCCCGGGGAGAGGGGTGCTCGTGCTTGGGAGGGCATGTCCCGGACTTGGGTCACTGCTTCTTCCAATCCCGTGGTCACTTGTCGGTGCGCTGGGGCTCCAGCTGTTGCGTGCCTCCGCCCTGCTGTGCCCAGCCTCCTGTTTGGGCAGTTGTTGGGTGACATTTGAGCAGCAAAGTAGGCTTGCGTGCTCTGTGCGTTACCTTCAGACACGGGGAAAGATCTCTTCATCTGGCCCAGGGGCAGCGCCCGTCTGACCTGTTGCTGAGAAACAGGAGAGCCGGGCAGAGCTTCGTATGTGGCTCCGTGAAGGAAGCAGCTCGTTAGCGGGTCCCCCCCGCACAGATCGCTGGTGGAAAGGGGGCTTTTGGTGGGTACAGGCTTCTGGCTGCGGCTGATTTTCTTACGTTATTTTTAGTCCTCGCCCGAGGACATGTTATTACCGATTTTCAAAAGAGAGAGAAATCTCAATGTGAGAGAGAAATATCGGTCATTTGCCTCCATATGTGCCCTGACCAGGAGCTGAACCCGCAACCTTTGTGTTGGACACAACGCTCCGGCCAGGGCTGGGCTCTGTTGTCTGTTGTTCCCTGTCCCTCTCCCGCAGACCTGTCATTGCCTTCCCAAAGTGGGTGACAGAACTAGAATTCTCTTACGTTGACTATACCGATAGCATTGGCAGAATTCATAGATAATGATAACCAGCCTTCGTTTCTCTTTCAACTTTTTGACATAATTTCAGACCTGCGGATGAGTTGCGAGAATTCCTGTCTATTTTTCGCCCAGATTTATCGGATGTTAACATTTGCTTTGTTCTTCTCTCCTCTCCTCTTTCATATGCGCGCGCGCATACACTTATACTCATTTTACTCGTTGTTTTAAAGTGCTTGAGGGTAAGGGGCCGGCATCCTTCCTTTGGCGCGTGTTTCCTGAGGTCAAGGACAGCTTGCGTCATCCGCAGTGCCGGGCTCAGACACCAGAAACCAGCATCGGCGTGGTGCTGTGAGCGACACTGTCGTCCCCATGGCATCTGTCAGTTGTCCTCACGTGTTCTTTTTACGAAAGAAAGCCCCAGGTCACGTGTTGCACTCCGTCGTCTCATCTTTTCAGCCCGGAACAGTCATTCGGGCGACGTATCGTGTAGGATGGCCTTCTGTGGCTTCAAGTTGGAATGCTTCATTCTCTCAAAGTGTGAGCCTCCCCGATTACGAAACTGGGCAGCGGGAATAAGGTGGGGAAGGGACGCCGTGGCCAGATCTGCGGGGAAGCCCGGCAGGGTGGCGTGGGCCCGGTGGCTGGCGGCCGCCATGGACGGATGCAGCGAGAGCCGGTCTCGGCTGAGCTCCGCGTCTGTCGGTGCTGCAGGTGCTCAGGGTTTCATAGTCTTCTCCCTCTGTTTGCTCCAGAGCTGTAGCTTAGTGCCCGACAGTGGATGGAGGATTCTCTGGCATGTGTATTATGTTATATCCTCCCCCTCCTCCTC
Organism: Antrozous pallidus; assembly: GCA_027563665.1. NCBI lineage: Eukaryota > Metazoa > Chordata > Mammalia > Chiroptera > Vespertilionidae > Antrozous > Antrozous pallidus. The sequence goes on from CM050525.1 coordinate 52,482,700, forward strand.
CTCCTCCACCACACACACACACGTGCACACACGCACGCACACAGGGGCTCTGCCTGTGCTGCTGTAACTGTCTCAGCGGTGGAGTGAATGCCCCTCTCCCTTAGTTGTTAAGTAGCCGCGCCAGGGAAATGCAAACACAGTGGCTGCCCGTGAGCCTGCAGTCAGACTGTCTGGAGGTGACTCCTGCCCCCACGCTTCACTGTCAGCCGTGGGACCCTGGGGCAGATAGCCCAGCTTGGGCTGAATCTACTACGTGGGAATTTTGTGAAGATGAACTACTACTAACTACAAATTTGAAAACGATAACGCTGGCGTTTATTGCTGCTTACTACGTGCCAGGGCTGTGCTAAGTGCTTTATAAAACTTGTTGATTGTGATGCTTCTTTTCCTTCTTCAAACTCTTCCCCCTTAAGATAAGCAACGTGTGTGCCCTAGCCGGGGTGGCTCAGTGGATAGAGCGCCGGCCTGCCAACCGAGGGCTACCTGCCTGGGTTGCAGGCTCGATCCTCCCCAGTAGGGGGCGTGCAGGACACAGCCAGTCAATGATCCTCTCTCATCATCGATGTTCCTCTGTCTCTCCCTTCCTCTCTGAAATCGAAAGAAAATAGAAGCAACGCGTAATGGCAGTGTTTCTGGTTAAAGCCTTGAGACTCGCCTGCCTCCCAGGTGGAAAGAGCAGCGGCAGCAGAGCTTTTCCATCACTGCGGCCGAGCCATGGTCTCTCTTTGGGGATGGGATCTGTTGGGAGTTTTTCCTGGCTCCGCGCTGATTTCAGATCCTAGATGTGAAGGAAATGGGAGTGGCGACAGGAAATGGGAGCCAGCAGCTGGGAAACAAGTTTGTAACTTGATGTCAGTGAACTGGTCTTCGCTCCTGGAAGACAGCTACATGTAACGCATTGGAAGAGCAGGTGTCTCACCATTTTGTTTAAGTTTTTCCATTTGTGGGCGCATGAGATACAGCTGTTCAGAGCTATAACATTTTCCACTTGGCAGTTAACCCAGTAAGCATTTTATTTTTAAAGTATGACATGGTGTTCAAAAATGTTAAGTGCCCTACTTAAACATTGGACATAAGCTACAAGTCTGTAAATTGTTTAACTTCATCCTGTGCGTTCTTAGGGGCAGATCCATTTTATCTCCATTTGCTTCTCTTGTACCTTAGACGTGCTCTTTAACATAGCCCAGTGTCCAAGACACTGTCCATTTGATTGGCCAACGTCGTCTTAAAGGTCTAATGCTTTTCTAGGGAGTCTTACTTCTGGTTACTCTTGTGTATTTAAGCCAGTGAAGAAAAAGAAGATAAAACGAGAGGTGAAGATTCTGGAGAACCTTCGTGGGGGAACAAATATCATTAAGCTGATTGACACTGTGAAGGACCCCGTGGTAGGTGCCTGATGGCTGAGGGAGCGGAAGGGCGTGTGTGTGTGTGTGTGTGTGTGTGTGTGTGTGTGTGTGAGGGGGGGGGACCTAAAATACTGAGAAACACTATATAGTGAGGATGCTTGTGTTGGTCTTTTCTACGGAATGATTTTGAAAACCAGAAAAAACGTCATGGTGGCCGATTGTGAAAGTAGCCACCATCACGCCCACAGAACCCAACACGTCTGTCAGGTAGGCAAACCCCGCCTGGGGCTATTACCTCCTCGTCCTGATTCAGCTTACAAATGTTTGCCGACTATCTCCTCTGAGATCCTGGTTTTTTTGTTTTTTTAAAAAAATATATATATTTTATTGATTTTTCACAAAGAGGAAGGGAGAGGGATAGAAAGTCAGAAACATCGATCAGCTGCCTCTTGCACAACCCCTACTGGGGATGTGCCAGCAGCCAAGGCACATACATGCCCTTGACCGGGATTGAACCCGGGACCTTTCAGTCCGCAGGCTGACGCTCTATCCACTGAGGCACACCGGTTTTGGCTAAGACCCTGTTTTTCTCCCAGTTTTGAAGCTTATTCCTACTAATTAATCAGCATTAGTTGCCCTCCGTTTGAGAATCTGGGGCCACAGAAGGAAGCACCGAGTGTCTCCCCGTGGACAGGTGGCGCCGAGCGCCGAGCAGGTCCCGGGCCCACTGACCTTCGAGGGGGCGAGCTTGCTGGTTCTCGTGCTGGTCTTTAATTCAGCACCCACTGTTCGGGGCGCATCGGATATCCAGAACCATCAGAAATATTTCTGTTAAAATGCTTAATTTTGAACCATTTTAGTGACGCTGTGTCCTTTTTTTGCCTCTTCCCGGGAGTGACTAAACCTTCAGCGTTTAGTATTAATATTAACTAAGGCTTTTTTGGTATCGCTCCCCCTCCCATTTCTGCTCCTCACCTGCTGTACTCAGGTATCCCCATTCTCCATGACAGCTTGAGTGTGTTGTCTCTGCTTCTGTCTGCCGAAGACATCCTCAATACTGTGGTGGCTGACATGCGTGTGCCAGCGCCTTCTGAGCGTGTGCCTGTCTCATCCTGTCCTCACAGCCGGCGGGGAGAGGGGTAGGGACTGCCGGTGAAGTCATCTGCCCGACCTTACACAGGGTGTCCAACTGGAGGATGAGGAAAGCTCTGTCCTTGGGTCCCTGGAAAGACCGAGGATGGTCATATTCTAGATCCCATCTGACTGGCAGCTCGGATTGAGTCAGCGGCGACACGGAGCTTGGTGGTGGCTGTCTCGCCAGTTTTGTAATCTGTTACTTAAAGCGTCTGTGTGTGTGTGTGTGTGTGTGTGTGTGTGTGTGTGTGTGTGTGAGAGAGAGAGAGAGAGAGAGAGAGAGAGAGACAGACATATATGTAACCAGTAAGTTGGAGTGGACGAAGCAACCAGGGAACCCTCCTCCCCACTGTGGAGCGGTCTGGTGGTGGAACCTCTCGGGTGGGCTGGCGAGGGCCCTTTGGCCGGGACTGCCACTCATCCTGGCAAAGGCCCGTGTGGGTGCCTGCGGCCCGTCTCCCAGGTAACTTTCGTCTGCCTCCGTCGGCAAAACTTCCCGGCTGGGCAGATTTCTAGGAGGATTGTTTCTTCCCATAATGCTTGTAAGCCCCTGCCTTCTCCCAATTTCGAAAGCTTATTATTGCCCGTTCGCATTATTTTGCCTCGCTTAAGTAAACTTGACATTTGAAAATCTGTTTACAACAAGGAGATATTGACTATTTTGTACTCCTTGCATCAGAGATGACGGTGCTTTAAAAATACGCGAGGCAGTAATTTCACATTGTGGCTTAGTGATAATTGTAGATCACTTCCTTTCGGATCCCCAAAAGACCTGTGATAATTCTGTAAAATGCGTCCGGCTCGCCAGACCAAGATGAAAACATGTCACTCCTTTCATAGTTGGCAAACTGAACCCTCCAGAGAATAGGTCTTCGCATAATGTGCCAAGCCCAGCAGACAGGTTGGTCAGAGAATGTACCCCTTTTAAAAACAGACAACTTCATTATGAAACATTCTGACCATTTACAAAAGTGAAGTGAGTAATGGCATGCACCTGCCTGCACACAGCACTCGGTTTTAGCGCTAAGTCAGCTTCTGGCTAACTTTGTTTCATCCGTACCCCACCCTCGCATCGCCCACCATCCTGTTACTTATGTATTTTGTTAATATATTTTATTGATTCTTTACCGAGAGGAAGGGAGAGGGATAGAAAGTCAGAAACATCGATCAGCTGCCTCTTGCACACATCCCTACTGGGGATGTGCCCATAGCAAAGGTACCTGCCTTTGACCGGAATCGAACCTGGGGCCTTTCAGTCCGCAGGCCGACGCTCCATCCACTGAGCCAAACCGGTTTCAGCCTGTCTTGTTATTTTGAAGCAAATTCCAGGCATAAAATTTCAAGAGGATACTTTCTTGCTAGGCTCTTCCTGAGGGGTGAATCTTTTTAATCTAAGTGGGAATTGAGGATGGGCGGGGACGACAGAAGAAATCGAAGTTATGTTTGAGTGCTTAATAATTATTTATGTTTTTTTCCTGCAGTCAAAGACACCAGCTTTGGTATTTGAATATATCAATAATACAGATTTTAAGGTACGTGTATACTTTTTCTTTCTGCTACGGGGGTTTTGGGGATGAGTGGTGTCAATAAGTACTGCTGATACTCTACAACTGTGGTGGGCAAACTGCGGCTCGCGAGCTGCGGTTTGCTGCTCTGTTGACTAATGAGTTTGCTGACCACTGTCATATACTACCCTTTACCTCTGTACACAATATGCCACAACTGCCTAATCCTCACAGCTTCCAACTACACGGTGACATTCAGTCTAGTCCAGTGGTCGGCAAACCCATTAGTCAACAGAGCCAAATATCAACGGAACGACTGAAATTTCTTTTGAGAGCCGAAAACTGACTTCTGCGCACGGGCCACGAAGTTTCAATCTCACTATACGTGCCTGCCCACACGTGGTATTTTGTGGAAGAACCACACTCAAGGGGCCAAAGAGCCGCATGTGGCTCGCGAGCCGCTGTTTGCCGATCAGTGCTCTAGAACACGAGGGCAGAAAGGTCCTTGGTGAGGGTAGGAAATGGCACATTGGACTCCTGGCATGGCTCCGGGCCGCAGAGAGCGGCGGGGGCTCTTGCGTTTGGTGTAGTTACTCATCGCCCTTCGCCTCGCTTACTCTGGGAATAGCTGCTGGGCTGGGTCTAAGCTAATGCTCATCTCTGCCACCCCGTGTTGGGTTCTGCCACCCTGTGTTGGGTTCTGCCACCCTGTGCTGGTTCTGCCACCCTGTGTTGGGTGACAGCTTTAGGTAGACGTTACCTTCGATTTTCTTAGGAGTCTCGCTTCCGTTGCTGATGGGAAGTGGTGAGCGGGTGCTGGGCTCGGGAAAGCGCTGCGTTGGATGCAGACTCGCTGTGTGTGCGTGCACACTGCACACAGCAGGCGACGCAGAAAAGCCCTGCCGTGCTTATTTACATTTCTGTTTTATTTTTATTTTTGCATTTGCACATTTTATTAAGATATCTGGCTCCTAAATTATTTCTTTAGCTGGAAGCATCTCTGGGAGAACGCGCACCATCTGTAGACATTTAAAGATACTCCTTTTCCCTCTCTTGGACCTGAGAGCCCAGCTCACCAGCAGGAAATGCTAACGCCCCAGCCTTTGTGGGGGGGGGGGGTGGCAAGCAGGGAAGGGTGCTGCAGCCCCTACCCCCTGGGTCCATTCAGGTCCGGGGGCTCCCGGGGCATCTGTGCCAGGCAGCCTCATGTAGTTCTTACATTAATTTGGAATATGATGTTTTCTTCAAAAGCAGAAGAACATGAATTTGGTTTTAATGTTTTTTCAAACACCGCAACCTTAACTCATGGTAAGGTTTGGCGGCCAGGCGTGCTGGCCATGGTAGAGCACAATATGAAAACCAGTATGAGTAGAGGAAGTTTTTTCAAAATCAAAAGCGATGTTGATTTTAGGGGCAGGTAGAGATTTTTAGGTGATTTCAACTCTGCCAGGGTATAAAAAGCTTGTGATTTTGTTGGGATGGAAGTTAGGGACAAAAATCAAAATCAGTTGAAATATGCTGTATCCGGAATGATGCTTTTGGGTGAAAAGAAAAGAACCTTATCCTCGCGCTGAATTTTTCTTAGGTAATCAATCACCCTAAAGCGGCTCTAAGGTTAATCAGTGAATAATAAGCACTTATAAAACAATAAGCAAGTTTTATATACAGTGTTGTATTTCCCATATGTAACAAGTTTCCTTGGGACTCCAATAGTGAACTCGAAAAAGTGGGGTGTGCACTTTTTCATTCACTTGCTGTGAGTGACCCAGGTTTATCGAGGTGCGCATGTGTGCGCGTTTCTGAAAAACCGAACAGGCGTTCCTGAAGCCAGACATCGACTAATGCAAACCTCCCAAAGCCGTCTTCATGGAGCTTCGTGTTAAACCCCTAGTTTTAATGCCTCTGCTTCCTAATGAGTTCCTGCCGGCGGTCCAGCCACGCTAAAGTCCCGCTTCAGCATCCGTTTCGTAAATGGCCAGGTGGATTTGACAACTGGCGGAAGGTCAGTGTTTAATTCCCTAGAAATCGGACTTCTCACAGAGGGGATGTTCGGATATCATACGTTGTCTAGGAGCTTTTTATTTTATTTATTTACTTATTTTTTAATATATTTTATTGATTTTTTTACAGAGAGGAAGGGAGAGGGATAGAAAGTTAGAGACATCGATCAGCTGCCTCCTGCACACCCGTACACCCTCTACTGGGGATGTGCCTGCAGCCAAGGTACATGCCCTTGACCGGAAATGAACCCGGGACCCTTCAGTCCGCAGGCCAGTGCTCTGTCCACTGAGCCAAACCGGTTTTGGCTGTCTAGCAGCTTTTTTTTTTAAAAGGATCTTGGGATTTTAATCTTTTTAGAAACTTGCATATCTGAAAACTTGCATATCAGGAAACATCTTTATTTTATCCTCCCAACTAACATATTTTCCGGGGTGTAGAGTTCTAGGCTGTAGTTAATAATTTCCCCAGCCTTCTGAAGAGCTTGTTCTGCTCTTACCAGGGAAGCCGCCGCGGTTTCATCTTATGTGATGGTCTTGTTTTTCTGCGGAAGCCGCGGCTCTCCCCGCGCAGGCTCCGAAGCCGCCCCGGGACATGCTTTCATCCTTCCTTCTGGCTCCTTACTGGGCCTTTTCAGTCTGGAAACTTGTGTCCTGTTTCAGAAAAGTGTTTTTAATGTCTTTGATTTTCTTCCCTTCTTTGTTCTCACTTTCTCAAACTCACTCGGAAGTCAGACTTTTCTATTGTGGCGCTCTGTTTTGTTCTCGGAGCCTTTTAAAATAGTATCCTGTTCTTTTATGTTTTATGTAATCTCCTCTATTTTCTCACTGAGGAAATGTGTTTTTTTATCCCCTCATGGTTTGTTCTTCATGCCTTTTCTCTGTTTTTCCTTTATAGTCCTCTTTTTGGTTTCTAAACCAAGTGCTTTACATTTATCTGGAACGTCATGGAGTTTTAGTGTGTGTGTGTGTTAATGTGTGTTTATTGATTTTAGAGGAGAAGTGAGAGTGAGAGACAGAACCCCAATGTGGAGAGACGCGTCAACCTCCACCAGCTGGCTCCTGCTGGGGGGAGCCCGCCCCCGGGACGTGCCCGACCAGAACTAAACCGGTGACCACTTGGTTCCCGGGTCAGTCGGTGCGCAACCATTGAGCCACACCGGCTGGGCCTGTCTTTCCTGAAGCCTGAAGTCTGTAAAGCCCAAGCACTCTCTTCACCACATTCCGTGGTTATGGAACTCACTTCTGTATCATTTTCAAAGCAGAGATAAAAATTCACATCTTGTGGATTTGGGTTTTTCTCCCCAAACTTTACTTGGAAAATTTTTAGACCTGCCTTAACCGGTTTGGCTCAGTGGATAGAGTGTTGGCCTGCGGACTGAAGGGCCCCAGGTTCGATTCCGGTCAAGGGCATGGACCTTGGTTGTGGGCACATCCCCAGTAGGGGGTGTGCAGGAGGCAGCTGATCGATGTCTCTCTCTCATCCATGTTTCTGACTTTCTATCCCTCTCCCTTCCGCTCTGTAAACAATGAGTAAAAAATCTTTTTAGACCTACTGAAAATTGGAAAGAGTAGCGCAGTCGGTACCCTTATGTTACTGGCCTAGATTTACCAGTTAATATTTTGCCACATTTGCAATTACTTCTCTCCGTCCCCCCCTACACTCCCCTCTTTATCTCTTAACTGTCTTTCTGCTGAAGTCATCCTAAAGCAAGTGGCAGGCATGGCGCTACCTCACTCCTAAATATGCCAGCGCTGGACTGGGGCGTTTTCCTTCTTGACCTCCGTGCACTTCAGAAATGGAATGTTGATGCAGTCAGGCCGCCTGGTGAGACGGTCCGGAGTCTGTATTGAAAGGTGTCCCAGCGATCGCTGTCCCGGGAGTGTCCTTTGGAGCTGTATGGTTGTGACTATCTGATGCAGAACCCACTTTTAAAAAATTCTCCTGTTACTGATTCCTAATTGGATTGTGCTCTGTCCAGAGAACCTGATCCATGTAGTGCTTATTATTGGAATTTGCTGATGATTGATGCTTGTGACTTTACTACACCCAGTTGGTAATCTAGTTCCGATCTTCTAGGGCCTTCCTCATTTTTCCCTTGTGTTTCATTTTATGGTAGAGATTCTGTTTTGGTAGATTTCTCCTGGAAATCATCAGGTGTAGCACCTCATGTGTGTCAAAGTGATAATAAAAGATACATGGCAGGACTTAGAATGTGTTAGGCCTAAGCACTATATCCAACTAGTGTTTTTGGTACCATATAAAATTGATACTGGTTGGAGTAGTTGGAAATGCGATGTTGGCAGACCAAGGACATTCATTTACACAGATGCTTGATGTGAATACCATGTGATACCTACCACCTTCCACCGATAAAACCCAGCTGTACAATAGTCCATATTCATTTCCGGAAATAACCCATCCCGGGCCCCTGAGGGGTAGTGAACGCGGTCTTCCTTTTCCTGGCCTGCTTATCGACTTGAGGTTCGGCTTGGCATCATCTCTGGGAGTGATCTCCCTCACTCTCGGGAGAAGCTGACCTGACACGCAAAGAGATGGCATCTCCGCCTGGTTCTGTACATACAGGTTGGGGGTGTGCTGGGGAGAACAGAAAACCCGAGTGTTCGGTTGGTATGCAGTTGAATCTCGCGAGAAATGGCGCAAAGGTCTTTGTGCCTGAGTGCAGTAGGGTCCCGTCCCCGGCAGCCTCCAGTGGGCTCCAGTGGTGTGTGTTCTGTGGGTGTGTGCGCTGCAGGTGTGCGCGCTGTAGGTGTGTGCGCACTGCAGGTGTGTGCGCTCTGTGTGTTCTGTAGGTGTGTGTTCGGTAGGTGTGTGTTCTGTAGGTGTGTGCGCTGTAGGTGTGTGTTCGGTAGGTGTGTGCGCTGCAGGTGTGTGCGCTGCGGGTGTGTGCACTGTAGGTGTGTGTTCGGTAGGTGTGTGTGCGCTGCAGGTGTGTGCACTGTAGGGTGTGCGCGCTGCAGGTGTGTGCGCTCTGTGTGTTCTGTAGGTGTGTGTTCGGTAGGTGTGTGTTCTGTAGGTGTGTGCGCTGTAGGTGTGTGTTCGGTAGGTGTGTGCGCTGCGGGTGTGTGCACTGTAGGTGTGTGTTCGGTAGGTGTGTGTGCGCTGCAGGTGTGTGCACTGTAGGGTGTGCGCGCTGCAGGTGTGTGCGCTCTGTGTGTTCTGTAGGTGTGCGCGCTGCGGGTGTGTGCGCTCTGTGTGTTCTGTAGGTGTGTGTTCGGTAGGTGTGTGTTCTGTAGGTGTGTGCGCTGTAGGTGTGTGTTCGGTAGGTGTGTGCGCTGCAGGTGTGTGCGCTGCGGGTGTGTGCACTGTAGGTGTGTGTTCGGTAGGTGTGTGTGCGCTGCAGGTGTGTGCGCTGTAGGGTGTGCGCGCTGCAGGTGTGTGCGCTCTGTGTGTTCTGTAGGTGTGCGCGCTGCGGGTGTGTGTGCTCTGTGTGTTCGGTAGGTGTGTGTTCGGTAGGTGTGTGTTCTGTAGGTGTGCGCGCTGGGGGGGTGTGCGCTGTAACATACGGGTTCATTCCCTGTCGTGCTGAGCTGGCTGCTGTCTGCACTGGCTGAAATCAGATACCTTACTAGGCTGGAGGGAGAGTCACTCAGATTTAAAAGGAGACATTTGAAAAAGAAGTCCTGTTGTTCTTAGGAGTTGTTAAATTTGACTTTTAGCAAATCAAAAAAAATGTGAACAGGTAATGTATTTGCCTATATCTAAAATATGAACTGGTATGCAGGAAAAGTCTCCTTTATTCCCCTGTGCCCCAATGTCCATCCTTCCCCACCCCCCATATATATGAAACCACTTTATTAATCTCATTATTCCTGCAGATACAAACAAATACAAATATGTAGTTTTATCTCCCCCCCCCCCCCCCCCCCCCCATTACACAGACACTGTTCTCTGCTTCTGGAGAGCTTTTCTCCATATTGCTTGAGTCTTCCCATAACGGAGGAACAAAACATATTTCATAAGTGTGTGCTGATTAACTTCATCAAAAGTGCTGCTTGGACTGATGGGGAGAGAGATCTACTTGGAATGGATGATCACGAGTAATAAGAGAGTTTCGACAAGGGTTCGTGCTTTAATGAACCCGGATTCGTGAATGCTGCTCTGCCTTTTAGAAATGGAAAATTTTCAGAAATCTCCCGGTGGGTGGGGCTTTGGATTACCAATCATGAAAATGTTCATTTGTGAATCAGTCGTTTTAACATTTCACTCCTTTCTGCTTCTCCCTGAAACATCGGTTTAATTAGTTCCCATCAATATCGCCTGTGGAGTGTTCTCTTTCCAGCCTGGAACTGGCTGGGGGAGTGGAGGGCATGGGGTTTTTAAGTCTTGCCATTTCCAAATGCGGTAGCAGTTGGTTTTCCTCGTGTTTCTGTCAGGAGCAGGCTGTCTCGCCACTTTTCCCCGCGGGCTGGTGCGGTTTTGTGGGGTCCCCTGTCCACAGGGCGGGGGCCTCTGCACGCGGCGCAGCCGCAGTGGGCGTGTCTGTGTGAAGTGCAGTTGGACACCTGTGGCTGCAACTCTACGACAGTGCGATTGTGGGGGTGGAAATCAGGGAGCATTAAATTAGACATGTTTTTAAAAAATATATATATATATATTTTTTTTTTATTTCAGAGAGGAAGGGAGAGGGAGAGAGAAAGAGAGAAACATCAATGATGAGAGAGAACATTGATCGGCTGCCTCCTGCACACCCCCACTGGGGATCGAGCTCACAACCCAGGCATGTGCCCTTGGCTGGAATCGAACCAGGGACCCTTCAGTCCGCAGGCCGACGCTCTATCCACTGAGCCACACCGGCTCAGACTAAACACGTTTTAGAGGGTCCAGGTTGGAATAAATGGTCTCCTTCCCCGAGTTCTTTGGGAGGCTGGAGCATCAGGCCCTCTGTAGAGTCTGTGTCCCCGTTGGTTGCAGGTCAGGGAGTGGGAAGGTCTGGGCGTTAGTGACTCAAGCCTAAAGTTCACAGAGAATGATGACCAGCATTTGGATGACAAGATGGAATGACACTAACATGACTTTGTTTTCTGAACTCTGTTTCAGCAACTTTACCAGATCCTGACAGACTTTGATATCCGGTTTTATATGTATGAACTACTTAAAGTAAGTGGCGTCCGGGGACAGTGACTGTTCAGGCTTAGTCGTTAAGGGGGTTTTGAGAGAACAGAGGAGGAGCAGCATGTTTCTTGATACCCAGAGGACTTAGGGGTTTGGTTTGTTGTTTTGGGGTGTGTTTCTTTCCTTGAGGCCTCCATCCTGGGACCTTTACGTAGAAAGCGTCCAGTGGAACTGACAGATGGCCATTCCAGGGCATCATACCAGTGGTTAGGACCTCCCTCCTCCGCGCTCTTACTGCCCCTGGGGTTTTCCTTCCGCTGCTTGATCAATATTTATTTATTTAAAAAAATTTTTTTATTGTTTGAAGTATTACAAATAGTAGTACATATGTTTCCTTTTTCCCCCCATTGACCTCCCCCCGGCCTCCCCTACCCCCAGTACATGCCCTCACCTGCCCTCGCCCCCCTCCCCCATGTCTTATACCCATTGGTTATGCTTATATGCATGCATACAAGTCCTTCGGTTGATCTCTTTCTGCTTAATCGATATTTACTATTGATTTTACTGCATAACAAATCACCCAAACTTAACTTTACGGAGAGTGTCTTATTTCTCATAAGTCTGTGGGTTGGCTGGGTGAGTCTTTTGGTCTGGGAAAACTTGGCTGGGCCAGTTGGTCAGGATGGTCTAGGGGGGTCCGGGATGGCCTCGTTCTCGTGTCTGGAGGGCAGCTGGAGTAGCTGGGCCCCGTCCCCAGGAGGCCAGTCTGGGCCCTTCCCGTGCTGGGCCAGCAGCAGGAGTGTGAGTGACGTGTGAGCACTCTTCTGTGTCCTGTTTCCAGTTGCTGACCAGAACAAGCCATGTGGTGAAGCCTAGACTCAAAGAGTGGGAAATAGACCCGCTTCTCAGTGGGCAGAGCAGCGAGGTCACATGGGGGGTCGGCAATACCAGGATTGCAGGCTCCCCCGGCCGTCTCTTTCTTGCCGTCTCTCACAGTCCCCTTTCGATAGGGGACAACCCAGCCTCTAGCCCTGCTCGTTAGCCTTGATATGCAGGGAGAGTGACGGGTGGACCTTGTAGGAGACTTACTGTTTTCTTTTTTTAAATATATTTTATTGATTTTTCACAGAGAGAAAGGGAGAGGGAGGGATAGAAAGTCAGAAACATTGATCAGCTGCTTCCTGCACACCCCCTCCTGGGGATGTGCCCGCAGCCAAGGTCCATGCCCTTGACCGGAATCGAACCTGGGACCTTTCAGTCCGCAGGCCGACGCTCTATCCACTGAGCCAAACCGGTTTCAGCACCAAGACTGAAATTTTCAAGCATTACTGATTGACGGAAAAATGATCTTAGTTTGTGTAGGTAACCATTTGCGTCAAGAATTCTAAAAAGGTCTAGAAAGTGGAGTAGACGGATGTTTTCTAAGTTTTTTAGTGTCATGGAGCACTGAGAGTCGAATGAAAACAGTGAAATCACTCCAGAGGTGCTGTGAAGTATACAGTGCCACTTAAAGCTTTTGGGGGGGGGTGGATCTCACATTAAGAGCCCCGGAAAGAATGTAGACGTGACGGAGGTGTTGGCGTTACCGAAAATAACCAAGGTGGCGTTTTGATGGAATTGTGAGTAGCTGCTTGAACAAAATACCAAGAGCTTGAGGCAGGCCAGCACCCCGAAGGCAAGGTGGGAACTGGGCCGGTGGCCCGTAGACCGGGCAAGACGTCGGCGACACAGGTCTTCACAGCCGCTCACGCAGCCCAGTGGGGTGTGGCGTCCTCTGCTTCCCGGAGGCAGCAGCTAGGTGGTCGGTACTCTCTCTGCTGATGAGGCATGGGACCCCAGAAGACATTTGCAAGACCTCTGGAAGAGTTTTCCAAAGAGTTTAAAATAATGCCAGCAGCTCCACGGGGAGTCTGACTAGTAAACTTGGCGAAAGAATCGATCCCCTTCGTGAGTTTCCTTCCGTCAGACAATTCTGCAGCCCCGCTGTGTCCTCACCCATCTGGGCGGAGACTCGGCAGGTGACGGTCAGCACTCGCTCGATGCTCTCCGGGCAAGGAGGGCCAGCGACGGAGAAGAGGCGGCGTTTGCACTTGGGAAAGGCGGGCACAGGTTGAAGGCCGGCCGCCCCGATTGCTCACGCCTCCGGGTCTGACTCCGAGTCGGGCAGGTCTGTCCTCAGGAGCCCGGTCCGTCTCAGAGCCACGGCCACGGCCACGGCCACGGGGGTGTCGCCACGGCTTTCTGTAAACACAACGGAGAGAAGATCGATTGGAGTGGAATCTCCGCAATCCAAGCGGCTGCGTCTTCAGTGTGCGGTGATTTTGTATTCACCAAGCGAGACCTCCACCGAACCGACAGCACAGTGCCGCCCAGGGCAGTGGCTCCGGCCTGCGGGGAGGTGTTCAGATGAAGTCGGCGCTTCAGCTTGTCACTTACACTCCCAACACCCAGTGGCCTGGGGTGGCTGTGGTCACCGTGTCGGACGGTGCGGGGACGGTATTTCCTCATCGCAGGGGGTTCTGTTGGGCAGGGCTGGTGGGGATGGTATGAAAACCCACAGAGCCTCCCTTCTACTCTGTCCCCTCTCTGGAGATTACGGTCTGACCCGTACCGCTATAGTTTAGTTTGTGTTTCTAGTTATTTTTCGGGGGGGGGGGGGGGCGGTAAAATCTATTGTTGTTCCACCCATTTGTGCATTCATTGACTGAGTCTTGCGTTTGTCCTTCCTGCCTGCCACGGAACCCCAGCCTTGCTGGCGGGCGGCGCCCTAACCAGCTGCGCGAGGCCGGGCAGTCACAGTTGGGTGCTGTCTGTGACCTTCCTGTCAAAGCATCGGGGGCTGTGTACTCTCTGTGTCCCGGGAAAGGAAAACCGGCTTCTACCTGGAGTGCCGGTGCTGCGGGTCATTCCCAGGCCCCCCCCCCCCCGACACACACACACACACACACACACACACACACACACACATGTGCCCTTGCTAGTCTAGGCCCGTGGTTCTCAGTCAAGTCCGCTTCAGACCCCAGGTCACTGGGCAGCCTGGCACGGTCTGGTTTTCACAGTTAGTGGGGGCGGGGGGGGTGTAAGCTGGTGTGCAGTGGGGATTCTGCCTGACTGACAGCCTACAGTGTGCAGGGCGGCTCCCCAAAACAGAATCCCCTGGCCCCAAATGTCCAAGCGCCAAAGTGGAGAACCCTCATCCTCTCCCTGGAAAACCACCAGAGCCCCCGGGCCAGGCCCGTCGCAGGCCCTGAGGTTCTGGGGTGCTTTCGTCATCACTCAAGAAGGAGATGATGGGACTCAGGCAGGTTTCAAGTGCTTTTTAAGACAAGCCAAAGGGCCTACTATTGAATTTTTTTTTTTTATGAGTATCTTTTTTTTTTAAATATATTTTATTGATTTTTTTACAGAGCAGAAGGGAGAGGGATAGAAAGTCAGAAACATCGATGAGAGAGAGACATCGATCAGCTGCCTCTTGCACGCCCCCCACCGGGGATGTGCCCGCAGCCAAGGTACATGCCCTTGCCGGAATCGAACCCGGGACCGTTCAGTCTGCAGTCCGACGCTCTATCCACTGAGCCAAACCGGTCCTGGCTTTTTTGAGAATAGTTATATTGTGTAAGAAAAGGGAGATTGAGGAGCAAAAACGTTATTTATTTATTTAAAACAAAAACAACCCTCCTCTTGTTGGCGGGGTCTGGCGTGCAGCCCCAGCCCCGTGATGTGGGGCAGAGGGTGGGGCTCCTGCCCCCCTGGCGGCGTGTCTTCAGTGTCGGTGCTTTCCAGTCCGCTCCTCAAGCGCCGGGATGGGGAAAGGAAATAAACGAATACAAGGACAGCCCGGATAAAAAATGGATGAAAGATGGGAGTCATTTGTCCGACGAAGATAAAGGCTGACAAGCACAGGAAAGCTGTTCAACTCGATCGCTTGTTAGGGAAGCACGAATCAAAACTGCAGTGAGAAGCCGCTTCAGGCCCACTGATCGGCCATAATGAAAAGGGGGGGCAGCAACGGCGGCGGGAGGGTGTGCAGAGCCCGGAACCCTCACCCGCTGATGGGAACGTGAAATGGGGCAGCTCCTTTGGGAAATAATTAGGCAGGTTGCAGGTTTAACGCAAAGCCTGCATGCAGTCCAGTACGCCCACCTTTTGGAATCCACCAAGAGAACGAAAGCGTGTGGACATGAACTCCAAGACGTGTACATGGACATAAGTCACTCCTCCATAAGCGCCCCAAATGGAAACCGCCCAGCTGCCCACCAGCCGGGACGGCCACGCAGTGGAATACCGCCCAGCAGGAAAAAGGCAGTATGGGTGAATCTCAGACATCTGAGTGAGTGAAGATGGAATACTGCATATTGCATTATTTTGTGACCGTCTAAAAGGCAGATAGATCATAGCAACAAGTAGCAGATTAGTGATTGGGAGCTGAGGACAGGAGGAGTAGAGGGCAGAGGAGAGCGGGGATGAGGGAAGGGAAGGGAGAGAAAGAGAAACATCAGTGTGACAGAATCAGTGATCGGCTGCCTCCTGACCCCCCCCCCCCCCCAACTGGGGATCGTCCCCACAACCTGGGCGTGTATCCTGACTGGGATTCAAGCCGTGACCTCTTGATTCATAGGTTGATGCTCCAACACTGAGCCACGCCTGCCGGCCTGTAATATATATATTTATATATATATTACATATATATATACACATTACATATATATGTATGTATGTATTTTATTGATTTTTCTACAGAGAGGAAGGAAGAGGGAGAGAGAGTTAGAAACATCGATGGGAGAGAAACATCGATCAGCTGCCTCCTGCAAACCCCCTACTGGGGATGTGCCCACAACCAAGGTACATGCCCTTGACCGGAATCGAACCTGGGACGTTTTCAGTCCGAAGGCCGACATTCTATTCACTGATCCAAACCGGTTAGGGCTATAATCATAATTCTTAAAGACCAGCTGTCTCAGGGATTGCTTTTAAGGGTAATACTAATATTAGAATGTGTGTTAATCTAGAAAACCCCCCAAAAGACGCTTTCTAAAAAAACAAGCCTCACTGAAAGATATATTTGGATGTCATGCTTCACGCTTCACGTCCAAGTGGACTTGTGTGTCGTTGAGCCACTATGAGAGGTGACTCCAGGGAGGTCCCTGGGTCTGATTTTAAACATAAAAGCAGAGCCGATGAGTGTAGATTTCTAAACCCGGGCGGCCAGGTGCGAGCAGAGAGACCTGCTGGAAGGAGTGTCCTTCCCCGTTCCTCCCTCTCCCCAGCCCTTTTTTAATGTTTGTTGGTTAATTCTCATCCGAGGGCATTTTTCCTATTAATTCTTAGTGTGGAAGGGAGGGCCAGGGTGTGTGTGTGGGTGGGGGGGGGGAGAGAGACATGGAGCCTGCAACCCAGGTACATGCAGGAATTGAACCCTTGACCCTTCAGTGCACAGGTCAATACTCTTACCACTGAGCCAGACCGGCCAGGGCTCATTCCCCCATTTGAAGCAACCGCCATCAAAGCCTTGTCAGCGCCCCCGTGGCCCGCTGGCAGCTGTCCGCGGGGCGCGCAGAGAGCAGGCCGCCCCCCGAGGCCGGTTTCTTCTCTCGCGTGATGGCCAGTCAGCTGCCCCCGGAGACGGTCCACGTCGGGCTGCCACAAGCACATGCAAATGTGACCGCGCTGGGGGGGGTGGCGGGTTGGCTCACCTCTCTGCTTCTCGCCGGGCAGGCCCTGGACTACTGCCACAGCAAGGGCATCATGCACAGGGATGTGAAGCCTCACAACGTCATGATCGATCACCAACAGAAAAAGGTACGAGCCCAGCGAGGCAGCCGCCAGCCTTCAGCGAAGGCGCGGACCACCCCGGCCCGTACTTGGGGCGTTTCCTGAGACCCGTGCTGCTTTCTCTGGCAGACTGCCGACACTCACTCCCCGGCCTCCCCGCGTGGCTTCCTACTTGGCATAAGGAAAGCAGCTGTACTCCCTTATTTATTGGGGTCATGGTTTTCGGGGGGGGGGGGGGCTCAGGAAAGAACCTGCAGCTGATGGTTTCGACTGCTTAACGACCCCTCAGACCAATCTGCCTGGCCTTAAAAATACCATTGATCCCTCTTATTTTCAGTGCCCGGTTCTGGTTGTCCCTGGTGGTTGGGTAAATGAGGCACCTAGTAGGTGAATGAGAAGCTAACGGGGTGCCTCCGTCCCGGAAGGGGGCACGTACCCCCACCCTTTCTGTCACGACTGCCGCTTACAATGAGAGCTGCTGATGGTGGGGGGGTGTTGGGCTCACAGGTTGTATGGAGCCAGAGGGAAGCTTAAGCTCTGTTGATCTCAAGAGAAGAAACCAGGACAGTTTACATTTTAAAAAAGAAAGAGCACACCCCATTCTGAGTGCTGTGCTCGGGAATGGCCTCTTCCGCAGTACGGAAAGCACAGTTTTGGCCAGTGCGCTTGCTGACGTTTTTTTCCGTGGCCAGACGTGATCGTGCCGTGTGGCGTGGCCCTGTCCTAAGGCACAGGCACCCAGAAACGCCCCTTTCTTCACACCTTGTCTTTCTGTCGCGTCTGTAGCTGCGGCTGATAGACTGGGGCCTGGCCGAGTTCTACCACCCGGCTCAGGAGTACAACGTCCGCGTGGCCTCCCGGTACTTCAAGGGGCCGGAGCTGCTCGTGGACTACCAGGTACGGGGGGGGGGGGGGGGGGGGGGGGGGGGGCGGGGGGGGGGATAAAAACATAGAAGCCGCTGGCTTTTTGTTTCCTTTTTCCTGTGGTTTTTTAAATGTATTTTACTGATTTTTCACGGAGAGGAAGGGAGGGGGATAGAGAGTAACATCGATCAGCTGCCTCCTACATGCTCCCCACCAGGGACGTGCCCCCAACCAAGGCACATGCCCTTGACCGGAATCGAACCCGGGACCCCTGAGTCCACAGGCCGGTGCTCTATCCACTGAGCCACACCGGTCAGGGCTTCTGTTGTTGTTGTTGTTGTTGTTGTTTGAAGAATATTGTTATTGATTTCAGAGAGAAGGGGAGAGAGAGAGAAGCATCAGCGGTGACAGAGTCATTGAGCCCGCAACCCGGGCCTGTGCCTCCACCTCCTGTAGGTCAGCGCTCACCCGCTGAGCCCCCGGCCGGGCTTCTGGGTTTTTACTGGGTCAGTTTGGAAACATCCAAAGCCTGGTCTTTGTTCCATCCAGAATGACGGTTGCTGATTTTCCGTAGCTGCCTCTTTGTGTGTGTGTGGCTCAGGATAATGACTGCCTGCCTGTCCTCCTTTCCTCAGATGTATGACTACAGCTTGGACATGTGGAGTTTGGGCTGTATGTTAGCGAGCATGATCTTTCGAAAGGAACCCTTCTTCCACGGCCAGGACAACTACGACCAGGTGAGCGCACCATCTGGCTCCTACCCTTTGGGGGGCCGATGCCAAGAAGTAGCATCCTTGATCGGGTGCGGTCCTCGAGCCACTGGCTGTCTCTCGGTGTCCTCAGAGGAGCTTTTCTTCTGGGTGAAGGATTTCACAGAATTTTGCCTGCGGTCACCAGGTCTCCAAAGACCGATGACGCCCCTTTAAAAAAAAAATTATATATATTTTATTGATTTTTTGCAGAGAGGGATAGAAAGTCAGAAACTCTGTGAGAGAGAAACATCGATCAGCTGCCTCCTGCACACCCCCTACCAGGAATGTGCTGCAGCCCAGGTCCATGCCCTGGACCGGAATCGAACCTGGGACCCTTCAGCCCACAGGCCGGTGCTCTATCCACTGAGCCACACCGGTTTCGGCGCTGACGCCTCTCTCGTGCCCAACTTCAGAGTGAGCCTGGGCAGGCGGGCACCTCCTTATCTAATGAAACTTAGTCACTAAATCCGATGTCCCCAGAATCGTCCGCTTCTAGATGATTCCTGCAATAAGCGGTGTTACCGTTTCAAAGGCGTTTTGGAGATGTGCATTCATGTGGATTTTTGTCGTTGGGTCTGGACCTGTTTGTTTCTGGGGGAAGTCGTGGCGGGGGGTCTCTGGCTGCCTGTCCCAGCGCCCCCGGGCGTGCAGAGCCCTGTGCGCGGTGACCGGGTCAGTCTGTCTGTCTGTTCCAGCTGGTTCGCATTGCCAAGGTCCTGGGCACCGACGAGCTGTACGGCTACCTGAAGAAGTATCACATAGACCTGGACCCGCACTTCAACGACATCCTGGGACAGTAAGTAAGGGGGAGAGGGGCGGGGCTTGGCTCACCCCCCTGCAGAAGTGGAAAGTTGGCAGAATCCCTCTCTAAAGCTCTTCCCCTTGCTGATTGTGCTGAAATCACGTAGCCTTCTGCCGCCCCGTGCGTTACTTTGAGATGTTTGGACGTTGTGTACGCGTGTCTTCTGATAATTTTACTTCTCTAAGAGACAGTCCGTTTATCAGTAGAAAATTACAATGTTACAGAAAAGAAGTTTTCTGGCTTAGCATATGCTTATTTTAATGGAAAAATTTTAGAAAGCGGTGGTTCTTTGAATAAGAAATCATTTCTTTTGTTTTTGTAATGGATTATTTATAAGGTAATTTAAAGCCTATTTTCAGATAGAGATGTGAAAAGTGAATGTGTTGAAATTTTTCAAATTGTATTTTATGAAACCCATGTTTCTGAGGCCAGCAGCTCTAAATAAAATGACGGAGTGATAACAATTCCTCAAGCCCCTCTGGGCCTCGCCCAGAATTCACTAAAGCCATTTAAACCTTTTACATCGAGTCAGATGCTAAATGCCTTTTTAAAATATATATATATATTTTATTGATTTCTCACAGAGAGGAGGGGAGAGGGATAGAAAGTCAGAAACATCGATGAGAGAGAAACATCGATCAGCTGCCTCTTGTACACCCCCTCCTGGGGATGTGCCCTCAGCCAAGGGACATGCCCTTGACCGGAATCGAACCCGGGACCCTTCAGTCCACAGGCCGATGCTCTATCCACTGAGCCAAACGGGTTTCAGCAGACGTAAATGTCTTAACTAATTCATCGGTCACGGGGCGCTGTTTGTTTGAGGATCGCACAGATGGTAGCAGGTGCGCGGCTGGGCTCAGCGCTGGGGGGGGGGCTGCAGCCTCATGAGGTTTGAGGTGCTTGTAGCAGGGCCACACTCTCTGATTTTTAAGCATCGTGTTGAATTTCACTTCAGAACGCCAACGCTCCCCTTTTCTTCGCAGACATTCACGGAAACGCTGGGAAAACTTTATACATAGTGAGAACAGACACCTCGTCAGCCCCGAGGCCCTAGATCTTCTGGACAAGCTCCTGCGATACGACCATCAGCAGAGACTGACCGCCAAAGAGGCCATGGAGCACCCGTACTTCTGTGAGTCCCAGGCGCCTTGCACGTTCTCGCACCCTTCATCAGAGGGAATTCTGGGTATTTGAATGAATGCCCTGGGAATTTGGCCTCATCGGCTCTAAACCACTGAGGCAGCTTGGCAGGCCCGCTGCCTGCTCCCTGGAGGCATTTGCGTGTAGCTCCCTCGAGTCTGGCCTGCAGGACCACAGTCGCCGGTCGGTGGTCCTCGGATACTGGGGGTCCGAGAGGGGCGAAAGGCTGGTGGCCGCTGTGGTAGACGGTTCCCTGTGACTGAGCTGGTAGATCGCAGGTTTTCGGGTATCTTCTTTTTTCTTGGAAGCTCATGAAAGATATCACGCCCCCACCAGCACCCTGAGAAACAAGTGATCAGTTGAAAATAATGTAACTATGAGTACATTTTTAAAAATACTGTTATTGATGTCAGAGAGGGAGAGAGCGAGAGAAACATCCGTGGAGAGCGAGAATCGGGTCGGCTGCCTCCTGCACACCCTGATTGGGGGTGGAGCCTGCATGTGCTGTCCTGACTGGAATCGAACCCTGACCTCTGGGTCATAGGTCGACGCTCATCCACTGAGCCCCGCCGGCCGGGCTATTAGTACATTTTTAAAGAAGGAGATAGCTAAATAAGTAAGAATTTGCGGAAAGGAAGGCAGGTACGAAAAGACCTCACGAAGATCCTGTCTGAGTTACTGACTCCAGAGGCCGCGTGTGAATCCCATTGATGTCGCCGCTTGTTCTGCACGCGTGCAGTTGCCGCACTGAGAAGGCCCGCCGCAGGCTTTCTTCCCTGCAGTGGGCGTGGGTCCGGCTCCTAGGGGAGACTGAGAGTAAGGGGGGTTAAGCGACCTGTCTCAGTTCACTGTGTGAATCCTCCAACACTTGCAGCCTGTCTGTTGCTTGACTGATATGCCATCTTTCCTTCTTTTCCGTCTGCAATGAACTGAAACTTGCCTGAGTTGACATCGCTCTGTGGTCAAGCATGAGTAGACAGTGGACTTGAAAGGCCTCACCCTTCAGTGGTCCGGGCACAGAAATCTCTCTGCCCTTTGAGTGGAAGGAATTCAGAGCACTGATGTTTACAATGTGTAATTCATGATCGGTCTGCTTTTCTGAATACTACTCATGCTTCTGTTTTTTAAAAAAAATTTTAGCTGCTATTGCTTAAAATGGTTAGGTCATCTAAATATATATAATTTAAAAGTTTTTTTAATTATTATTTTTTAGAATATATTTTTATTGATTTCAGAGAGGGAGAGGGAGAAAGAGAAACATCAGTGGTGACAAAGCCAGTTTGGCTCAGTGGATAGAGCGTTGGACGGGGGACTGAAAGGTCCCAGGTTCAATTCCAATCAAGGGCATGTACCTTGTTGCGGGCACATCCCAGTAGGGGGCGTGCAGGAGGCAGCTGATCGATGTTTCTCTCTCATTGATATTTCTAACTTTCTATCCCTCTCCCTTCCTCTCTAAAAAAAATCAATAAAAAATATTTTTAAAAAAGAAAAACGTCAATGATGAGAGAGAATCAATCATTGGTTGGCTTTTGAGGTTTTTTAAAAAATATACTTTATTGATTTTTTTACAGAGAGGAAGGGAGAGGGATAGAAAGTCAGAAACATCGATGAGAGAGAAACATCGATCAGCCGCCTCCTGCACACACACACACACACACACACACACACCCACTGGGAATGTGCCCACAACCAAGATACATGCCCTTGACCGGAGTCGAACTTGGGACCTTCCAGCCCGAAGGCCGACGCTCTATCCACTGAGCCAAACCGGTTTCAGCCGAGTCATTGAACTTGACTCTGAGGAAGTCTGAGTGCTCACCCTGATGGCTTGTCAGCACCTCATTCTATAGCCGGACGCTGCCACTTCCCTCGCCCTCCTGGGCCTGCCTCTCCCGGTGGCTCCTCTGGACGGCGGGCCGGAGTGCTGTGCCCCCGCCCCGCCCCGCCCCCCCGCTGACCCGGCCCTTTGCCTTGCAGACCCCGTGGTGAAGGAGCAGTCGCAGCCCTGCGCGGACAACGCTGTCCTCTCCAGCGGCCTCACGGCGGCCCGGTGAAGACTGGGAGGCGACGGGTAATGCGGCATTGATGCTTGCCAATCAAACCAACCGACCCAACACACACCTTGAAGGAAAACTCCAGTGTGACACAAAAGAAATCCTAGTCATTCCTTCTAAATGCAAAGAAGAGTAAAGACCTAAAAGTCTGTCAAAAAGAAAGAACCCCCCAGTCCTAGCCTCGGGGCGCCGCCGCACCTAGTTCAGGACCTGAGGGGCTCTCCCGGTGGAATGCGCGGGAGACGGGGGCCTCGGAGTTGTGCGCTCGCCTGTGTTCCGCAGGAGACCAGCTCGAATCCACCGGCTCGGCCCGCCAGCTCTGAATGTCTGACTTCCTGTCTATTCCACTGTGGTCTGGCTTTCCCTGGGGGAGACGGGCTCCAGCTCTAGCCGCACGTCCGCAGCCTGTACTGACACACCAGCCTCACGAACAGGAGACAATAAAACGGCGACAGTATTTTTTTTTAACTCTTTTACAAATTCATGTTTTATGTATTTTTTTATGCCATGAGCTCTCTAGGGAATGTACCTCAGCCCTGCGGTTTCCTCTGAGCGCATTAATTCGGGAGCAAACTGCAGTCGCCCCCGTGAGTCCCCTTGGGTGTCGGCAGACGTCCCCTCTAAACCCGGTGACGCCACCAACCGGTGCACCCGTCTCTCCAGAAGTTAGATGCTAAGTGCGCACCGGAGCTCGCTGTAACCTTTGTTGATTCGCCTAACCATAAAATCCTGTTGCTATTTTTTTTTGTGTATCTTTTTTTTCCTTTTTTTTTTTTTTTTTTTTTGCAGCCTTGTTGTAAGAAAGCCTCCCCATTTCCCAGCACACCCCTGTGCGTGCATTTGAACGCGTCTCTGAAGCAGATGCTCTGTTCACAACCATAACGAAAGCTGGGAGGGCGGGCTTAGACAGGGAGGGAGAAGGAGGGAAACGGTTCTACGAGAATTTATTCAGGAATGACCTCTTGGGCACAGAAACAATATATATTTTGCCCCCACCCCCTTTTTGCCTCTCTTTATCCCCGTGAGACGTAATTCCCCGCTGTAATCAGGGTGCTCTGCGTTTCTCCACTCCGGTGGGCAGTGTGTGCGTGTGACGGCAATGACAGTCCGTGTCGCCTGCAGGGCCTGGAGGCGCAGGGGCAGGGCCACCCACAGCCCACACGGCGGGGGCCCCGGGGGAGGAAGTGGGGTCCCCGGAGTGAGGAGCAGAGCCTGGGACCCATGAGCCAGCCTTCACGTTAGCAAAGGAAGCCAGGTTTCGTTTCAAAAAGTAAAAATAGTGCTGATTCCATTTGGGGGACTTGACGTTAACGTGATTTGCAAGCAGTCCCCTCCCCCCAGCCGCAGAGCCACGCGGCAGCGAGGGGGACCCGCACAGCCAGGCTGGAGCTCGGGGGGGCTGTCACCATGTCACATTAGGATTTCTTACTAACTATTTAATAATGCCATACATTTTTACAAGGATAGAGTGTTTGTTTGAAAGCATCTGTTTACATTCCATATTCCAATAAAATCATATTGGTATTGGTAGCAGGTCCTATCTCTAAATGTAGATTCTATTTTTGTCATTTGGTTGGTGGGAACTTGAGATACAAATAAAACTCTTTATTTCTAGAGTTGAGCTTACAGATGAGAAAATAAGATCCCAAAGCCAGGAAGTGGATTCCGCCCAGGGGCTCCCACACACACTCCCTGCCTGCATTGCACATTCCGTATGTCGGCGTCTGCGTTTGTTCTGTCTGGAAAGGAAAGACGGGGTGCGAGCTCTTGGCTGGACCTCGGTCACCGTGTCGGGCAGGAAAACCTGTCCGGGATTGTCAGAAGCTTCTCAAGGCAACCCGGAACTGGTTTATCACCAGGGAGGTGTGCCGCTGTGTCTTTCCTTCCCGCCCCTGTCCCTGCGCTCGGCTCCGACCCACCCCTTTAAGGGGCCTGTGGCCCAGGCCGGGAGCCGAGAGGAGGGCCTGGCGGAGCAGCGGCCTGCAGGGTCGCTGAGGCCGGAGAGCATCGGAGCAGAGCCGGCCGTGCACTTGTCCCCTCTCCCGTGCTCGGGACGCGGTCGGTGCAGACGCTCAGCGGCCTGCCCGGCTCTGCAGCCGCTTCGACAGGAGCGCTGCTTTCTGCAGTTTCCTTTGCTGCCACCTGGCCTTTGCCTGTCTTCATGCCTTAGACATGCAGCGGAGCGGGATTGAAAACGCCACTCCGTTCTCGACTGGCCTGGACCGGCTGCTGGCTGCTGCCACTGTAGGTGGTTTTTTCCCCGAACGAGCGAGTCCAGTCCGGACCTTTTCTCTCAGCCTGTGCCCCAACCCCGGTGTGTCCACCGGACCGGCTCCGCTGATCTGAGGCGTCCGCTGGGTTAGGACGTGGTCTTGGAGAGTTCCGAAAGCGAGGGCGTGTGTGTGTGAGAGAGAGAGAGAGGTGTGATACTTAGGCTAAGCTATGGCAGATCTACCCGCCCTCTATCCTTTTCACTTAGCATATTTCTTCATTCATCTCAGTAATTTTCATTTGATATTTTGTTTGCTTCATTACTTTATAACAGGTTGAAAGTGCCTATGATAAGGACTTATTTCCTAAAGAAAAGCAAAAAGAGCGGGGGGCAGGGTGGTGGTGCACTGTCCTCTCGGGGACTGCCTGTGCTTGCGGACGGGCCTGACGTGGGAGGAAGAAGGCTCCTGGTCACGGGCAGGCGGTGTGTCGGCCGGGCCCCCCTGAGCGTGGCCGCGGGGACCCTCCCGCTGCGGCGGCCGCGGGGCCTGCAGAGCCCCGGGCTTTCGCCTGCTGCAGTTCGCCCTCCCCTGGGTCGGATCGGCTGGCCTGCCCCTGTCCCCGCCCGTCCCCGCGGCAGGTGGCTGGGCGGGAGCAGCCATCACACGCGTGGCACAGACCACGCAGTCGTGGGTCTTACAGGGAGGCGCGTGCCGGTGCCGGTGCCGGTGCCGGTGCCGGTTCTGCGGGGCACTCGCTCGGCCGGGTCTCCTCACAGACGCTCTAGCCCATCGGTACTCACAGCGCCCAGAGCCAGTGGTTTCCCTTGCAAAGAGGAAGGTGCTGGGAGGGATTCGTTAGAGGAGAGGCAGAGCTTGGCATCCTCGGGGGCCGGGAGAGGCCGGGCCGGCCGGCTGTTGAAGGAGAAGCGGAACCAATGACAAGTCGAAAGGCCGCTCTTAAGGGCATGTGACTTCTGAGTGGAGAGGACCTGGGGGCACAAAAGTCACGTTCTGGACGTGCCCCGAGGCGGGCACTGCCCCCTGGACTGGTGCCAGTGGGACCACAAGGTGCTCTCCCAGGCGGGTGCTGCGTCCCAGGGGCTCAGCCTGGGCCTACTCAGGGAAATGACGGTCCCGTCCCGCCCCCCCCCCCCCCCCCCCCGGGTGCTGCGTGGCCGAGGATGGGGGCGAAATCACCTGGGGACACAACAACTGGAGGAGTTTCTGTGTGCACTGACGTGGATCCAGCTCGGTGCATAGTTGCCTTTCACGCCAGGTCAGAGGAAATGGTTTGCTTAGAAGCCTGTGTTCCTGCCCGAGCGCCCACGGGCAAGCAAACTCCCCTCCCCCCTCGAGCGGGCGTGCGCCGTGAGCTGGCGAAGTCATGGCCACAGAAGCCCTTCTGAGCGCAAAAGCAGGGTCCCCACGAGCTCACGGGAAGCCGGAGCGTCTGTGAGCTTCACTCAGACCCACGCGCTGCCTCTGGGGCGGGGGGCGGGGGGCGGGCGGGGCGGTGGCCGGGACACCAGGAAGCCGAGGTGGCGTGTGCGCTGAGCTCCACGCACGTGCCGGCGAGCACGGCCCCACGCGCGCCGGGAGGCGGTGGAGGGACGGGCGTGCCCGTGTGCAGAGACTGGGCAGTGTGCGCAAATGTGACTCTTAACTCCTGAACTACATGTACTGAGGCTTGTTTTTAAAACAACAACTGTCACGGACTCAATAAACGAACCGTTTTTCACTCGCTGGCTTTTCTTGCTGTGAAGGGTGACGTTGAAGAGGTGGGGACAGAAACCCCGGCACCCCGTGGAAAGCTTGGGGAGATCGGAGCCGCCCCGCCTTCTGTTGGCCAAAAAGCGGGGCTGCCTGGCCAGCGGTCCCTGCAAACGGCCGCCTCTGTCGCCGGATGGCTGATGCGCGGTTTCGGTGCCGCTGCCCGTTAGCGGGAAGAAAAACGCCCTAAATAAAAACATCGGGCACCCGCCTTCCCAAGAGGGCGACAAGCCCCTGCTCGGAGAGCCTTAAGCTCGCGTGTCCTGTCCCCGGGAGAGAAGGGGTGCGCCTTGAACGGCAGAGGTGTGCGGTGGCCACAGTAATCCCCTCGGGGGGGCGGGGGGAGACAGCGGGAGGCGTGGCGGCGAGGGGGCATTTTGCTGGTTCTTGCTTCTTGCTTCTGAGCTGCACCCCTCGGACACCCGCTTCTTGGGGCTGACCCTGAGCCTCACGGCAGGGCTCTGGTGTAAAACGCCTCCGGCCGTTCCCGGCAGCCCTTGCGGGCATGCGCTGTGCTTGGCAGGTCTGTGGACTTGGATGCTTGCAAGTCAGTTTCTGAAGCGCTGAAAGGCAAACTAATTTCTTTTTTTTTTTAATATATATTTTTGTTGACTTTTTACAGAGAAGAAGGGAGAGGGATAGAAAGTCAGAAACCTCAATCAGCTGCCTCCTGCACACCCCCCACTGGGGATGTGCCTGCAGCCAAGGTACATGCCCTTGACCGGAATTGAACCTGGGACCTTTCAGTCCGCAGGCCGATGCTCTATCCACTGAGCCAAACCAGTTTCGGCCAGGCAAACTAATTTCTTTCCCGTATGCACCACTCAACCGCGCTCAGATACTGAGCAGTAGAGCTCTTCCCCCCGAGGTCATGGACCGATGTCCCTGTGCCGGCCGGTCGGTACCCGGCCCTCGCCCTCGGGGCTGAGGCACCGATCTGAGACTCAGGGACTCTGCTGGCCTCTCCCCTCCACTGCGCCGGGCATGGGAGGAGGCACGGCTTTCAGGGGAGAATTAAAAATACAGGGCAAGCCCTAACCGGTGTGGCTCAGTGGACAGAGGGTCGGCCTGCGGACTGAAAGGTCCCAGGTTCGATTCGGATGTGGCTGCGGGCACATCCCCAGTGGGGGGCGTATAGGAGGCAGCTGGTCAATGTTTCTCTCTCAGGGATGTTTCCAGCTCTGTCCCTCACTCTTCCCCTCAGTAAAAAAATCAATACATTTAAAAAAAAAAAGAGTAAAATGAAAACAGGGCGGGCAAACAGGTTTGCAGTTGTGAGCACACTGCCATTGTGCCATTTGGAGTCGATAAAGCTCTCGTAGTAACCCTCACCTGCGTGTCTTTTGCCACATGAACAGCTGTAGACCTACTATGCTCACCCCTGTATGAGCCAGTTCCCTTTTTCAGTGGACTTGGCCCCTTTTCTGGCTCACAGAGAAATGGAGTCCCCTGACTCAGTCCCACGCCGTCTGCAGTAACTTGGATCAGTTCTGCTGGGGCTCCAGAGGCCAGTGGCCTGCGTGACCGTTAACTAGGTTCCCCCAGAACGGTCAGCGCCCCGGCCCCGAGAGGAGGGGAAGAGATGGGTCACCCCGGTGGTGTCCAGAACCTTCCCCTTGCCCTCACACCAGGCCGTGCAAAGACGGCCTCTTGATGGTGATCAGGAGAGGAGGTGTGGAGAGGGCCTCACTGGGCTTTCTGCGGAGAGGCCAGGGCGAGGCCAGCCTGCACACGCTGGAGGCCAGGGCGAGGCCAGCCTGCACACGCTGCCCGGCTTCTCCGGGAGGAGCCGCCGCCGAGGGAGGCCGGTCCCCGCTCCGGGTCAGGCTGATTAACGCGTCTCTCCCCTCCTCCCGTCTCTTTCCCCAGGTCTGTGGCGGTTCCTCTCCCCTTCCCGTAACAGAACAAGAACCAAATCAAGCGTGCTAACGCGGGCAGAGAGATCGCCGCGAGCAGACGCGCACGGCGGCGGGTCTGGCAGCGCCAGCTAGACCCCCCGAAGGGCAGCCCACCGCGCAGATCAGCCCTCACTTCCGAGTGCAAACGGTTCCCACGCCCTCGGCTTCCGGGCCACTTCCTCCTGACCCAGAAAGCGTGGGAATGTGAAGGGGATGCAGAATGGTCGTTGGTTCCTGTCGCCCCCCCCCATCCCCCCCCCCCACTGCGCGGCCGCCCGGTTTTCCACAGACCACAGGCTCCGCAGCGGGGGCGCGGGGCCCCTACGGCATGGTGGGCAGTTACATGTTACACTTCTGAAAGTATATGTTACTGAATAAAAGGTTTTAAAAGAAACGGACGGAGAGGGTTCTGTACGGAAGGGGCCATTCTCCGAGACCCGTGGCCAGGCGGCAGGTCCGGCCAGAGGACGGGGAGGGCCCAGCGGCTGTCCGCGGAGACGAGACGCCGAGGAGGAGGGTGCTGAGCTCGCCCTGGGGGAGAGGCGGCCGATTCCAGGAGACTTGTGCGCCCGGAGAGCCAGGCTTTGCCTCAGACACGCACCTGGCCCCCCTGACAGGTCCTGGCAAAGCCGGAGAGACCGTGATGGAGGCGGTGAGACCGCGATGGAGGCGGTGAGACGGCGATGGAGGCGGTGAGACGGCGATGGAGGCGGTGAGAGCGTGACGGAGGCGGTGAGACGGCGATGGAGGCGGTGAGACGGCGATGGAGGCGGTGAGACGGCGATGGAGGCGGTGAGACGGCGATGGAGGCGTGCCGCTGCGGTGAGCTCGGCAAGGTGCCCCGGCCCCTCGGCGTTCCCTGCACCCCGTCTCCGTGTCTCTTCCACCTCCCAATCCTGTTTCCTCCCCCCAAACCCCCTTCTAAAACAGTATCTCAGAGCGTCAGCCTTTGGACTGAGAGGTCCCGGGTTCGATTCCGGCCAAGGGCATGTACCTTGGCTGCGGGCACATCCCCAGTGGGGGGCGTGCCAGAGGCAGCTGACCGATGTTTCTCTCCCATCGATGTTTCTGACTGACTATCCCTCTCCCTTCCGCTCTGTAAAAATCAATAAAACATATAAAACAGCATCTCACCGAGGAGGACGGAGCTGCCGTCGGAAGGCAGGGCAGGGGCGGGCCCTCGGGTCCCCGTCCCAGGCTATTTCTGGTCGCATCGACAGGATGGTGCAGAAGCAATGGCCGTATTTATCAAGGCAATACACGCAACCTGTTTGCACACACGAGCCCTCCCTGGCTCCCTCTGTCCCCCCTCCCAGGACAGCTGTGTCACAGCCTGGTGTCTGGGGGTGGCCTGTGTCCTCCCACTGCCTATGGAGAGCAGAAGCGACAGGTAGACCCCCCCCCCCCGCCCCCCATTCTCCATCAAAGCTGCCTGGTCCCCACAGCGTCCTCTCTCCTGTCTTTGCTGCTTGTTCGGAACAGGTGACTGGCCGTCCAGTGTGGACACTCACAGGTTTTGAAGCAGTTATGGGGGGGCACGAGCAGAGACGCCCTTCTGCCGTTACAGTCACCATGTCTGCCCCCTGGGCCAGCTTCTGTCGCACCCGAGCGGCTCCTCGGGTGTGGGAGCTCCAGACGGCGCGTGGCCCTGGACACCAGCGAGCGCGGCCCGCAGGCCCCCCGCCCGCGGACTGTGAGGCTGACGGGGCACGGGATGGACGGACTCGGTACTTTCCAGCTCCGTCACCGGCCCGGGGTCCTCGGCGCGCTCTCTCCTGGGTCCTTTCCGACTCGGGGTCCTGCAGATCTCGGTGGGTCGGTCGGTCGGTCGGTCGCCCAGATCTCGGGGACAGCGTCTCGATACCTCACTGCAGCGCGCCTGTCCCGGGTCGCCTGCGGCCGCGGAGCTTCGTGCGTGCGTGTTTCTCTGCGTGGCGTGTCCTCGCCGTGCGGGCCGGGACGAAGGGTCTCTCGGAGCCCATGCCCGGCCGTTGGCGTGGGAGCTGTTTAGACGCCACGCAGAACTTGAACTCGAGCTTCGTCCTGCAGTTTCCCTTCTCGGTGTGAACATCTTGTTTTTCCAGAAACTCCTCAACCAAGAGGATCTTGTGTTTTGTGGACGTGCTCGACGGGAGAGGGGCTGTGGAGAGAAGGAAAGAGGAGGGTGTGTGGTTTGGTTTCGTTTGGTGGTTTTGGCCTTGAAAAAAGGGGACCAGGAACCTGCTAACTCAAGAGCAGTCTACTGCCCACCCATGACGTGCTCAGAAATTCAGAACAGCCAGTCCCGTCTCCCAGCCGTCCTGCTTGTGTCTGGGTTGTTTATAGTAATACCGAATTTCCTCGATTACAAATTAATATGTGTTCCTGATAACAATGTCATGTTACAGCCCTAGCCGGTGTGGCTCAGTGGACAGAGCGTCGGCCTGCGGACTGAAGGGTCCCGGGTTCGATTCCGGTCAAGGGCATGGACCTTGGTTGCGGACACATCCCCAGTAGGGAGTGTGCAGGAGGCAGCTGATTGTTGTTTCTCTCTCATCGATGTTTCTAGCTCTCTGTACCTCTCCTTTCCTCCCTATAAAAAATCAATTAAATATGTTTTTTAAAAAAAAAAAGAAAGAAAACAATGTCATGTTACAGCAAAGCACCTAACAAAAGCCTCTCCCCACACAGGTGCACAGGCACCCAGAAACGTGGTGGTAACCATGGTGACGTTTGGTATATAAACCCCCCAGTTAGTTTCCTCTGCATTTACTGACATTTCAAAACTTGAGGGACTTTTATTTTCACAGAAGTGTAATCAGACTCGGCATTCTTTTTCTGCAACTTGGGTTTTTACTTAATTGTGAAATTCCTCCTGTGAGCACAGACAGACCTACCTCACCCCTTGTCGTGCCTGCCTAGTGTCCCACTGTGTGACGTACCATCGTGGAAGCCATTGCTTAGTGACAGACTCTGACCGGTCCTAGTACCAGTCAGTATTGCTGTGATGAACAAATTTGCGCATTTTTTTTACGCAGTATGTATGTTTGTGAGATAAACTCTTCAAAAACGTGAACACTGTGCCATATGATATATATATATTTTTAAAGAAAGGGCATTGTGATGATTCAGAAAAAGCAGTCTCCCATCCCTTTTCTCACTGGTGTGGGTCGGGATGCCTGGAGTCATGGAGTCCTTGTGGGATTCTGTCCCGAAAAAGCGGTGTTGGCTCTAACATAAGAAAGCTGCAAAATAAAAAGAAACGTGATGAAATGTCTTTCCAGTCCTGTGAACTTCATTAATGGTTAGATTCAATATTTGCTTAAAAAATATCTTTCTCATGAGAATTAGTGAAGAGTCGGACAATCACAAAATCAAATAATTTCAAGAGCAAATTCTCAAGCCGAAATCGGTTTGGCTCAGTGGATAGAGCATCGGCCTGCGGACTGAAGGGTCGCGGGTTCGATTCCGGTCAAGGGCATGTACCTTGGTTGTGGGCACATCCCCAGCGGGGGGTGTGCAGGAAGCAGCTGATCGATGTTTCTCTCTCATCGATGTTTCTGACTCTCTATTCCTCTCCCTTCCTCTCTGGAAAAAATCAATAAAATATATACATTTTTAAAAAAAGCAAATTCTCAAGATCTTTTCAAAGTTACAGAAAAGGGTTATCTTGAATCTGGAAAATGTGTGTGCAATGCTGTGGGGAAGCCTTCAGAAGTAAGCGTGTGGAGGGCCGGCCAGCGTGGGAAAACATCCCTGGCCATTGGGGGCGAGCGGTGGAAGGAGGAGCAACCGTTTGCGGAATACGCCACCATCAGGGAAAATAACGTGCATTTCAAACGCATTGTGCTAAGAAGCCAGACTCAGAAGTCCACCTGCTGAGCGATTCCACCTGCACGAGGTCCTGGAAAAGGCGGGGCTGCAGGGACAGAGAGCAGATCCATGGTCACAGGGTGCAGGGGGCGCTGGAGGAGGGGAAAGGGTCTGGTTACGAAGGGATAGCGTGAGAGAATTGGGGCAGGGGGGTGGAATGTGACTGTTCTGCATCCCGCACACGGCAATGGTTATATGACTCGTTGCCTTCATCTAAACCACACACCGGAAAGAGTGCATTTTGTTGTGTTTAAGTTTAAAAATCAATTTTAAAATAACAATAACGGGCAAGGGCCCAACAGAGTCCCATTTAAGCTTCATTCTCAGTCAAAGGAGCCTCATCTGCCCACCACTGGCTCCTTTACTTGGTGGTGTCAAGGCTAGTGGTGTTGGGGTACAGCCACTGGATTCGGGGGCCCTCCATCTGCCAGGTGAATGCCCCATAACTGTTCTCGCCATCCCCATCAGCAAGGAGGGGTGAAGAATAAATTTGGGCCCTAACTGGTTTGGCTCAGTGGATAGAGCGTCGGCCTGTGGACCCAAGGGTCCCAGGTTCGATTCCGGTCAAGGGCATGGACCTTGGCTGCGGGCACATCCCCAGTAGGGGGTGTGCAGGAGGCAGCTGATCGATGTTTCTCTCTCATCCATGTTTCTAACTCTCTCCCTCTCCCTTCCTCTCTGTAAAAAATCAATAATATATATATATATAAAGAATAGATGTGGCCTTACCGTGTGTATCAAGTCCCGCGTCTCCTGGAGACCAGTGCTCTGAGTTTCTGGGTTTGGATGGACATGAACAGACACTGTCCACTGGGTTGTAGCAGCTGACCAGGGCTTTTGTGCACTGAACAGGATTCTTTTTTTTTTTTTTAAAGATATATATTTTATTAACTTCAGAGAGGAAGGGAGAGGGAGAAACATCAAGGATGAGAGAGAACCATGGATCGGCTGCCTCCTACACGCTCCCCACTGGGCATTGAGCCCGCAATCTGGGCATGCGCCCCTGACCGGAATCGAACTTGGGACCCTTCCGTCCACAGGCCGACGCTCTATCCACTGAGCCACACCAGCCAGGACCTGGACAGGAGTCTTATACTTGCTGATGTTTTACCTGATATCTCGGTTATTAAAGTTGCACATTGAGCCAAAGCCGGTGTGGCTCAGTGGATAGAGCGTTGGCCTACGGACTGGAGGGTCCCAGGTTCGATCCTGGTCAGGGGCATGTACGTTGTTTTTGGGCACATCCCCAGTGGGGGGTGTGCAGGAGGCGGCTGATCAATGTTTCTCTCTCATCGATGTTTCTATCTCTCCCTTTCCTTTCTGTAAAAATCAATAAAAAAATATTTAAAGTTGTACATTGAAAACTCTCATTTGTATCTTTAAAATCAACTTACAAATCTTCTTATCACCACAAATCTAGTTGGTTTTGAATATAAATATGAACACTTACTTTGGCTTAATCTTTGATCAATGCTGGATTAACTAAAAGTGTAACAGGTTAAACCATAAACATCGCTCCCACCCAATCCTGTTTCCTTAGACATTTCAAAGTCACCCACACATTCAATCTTGTTTGATTTGCACAAACACTTCCAACAGTTAACATGAAATACCAAAATTCGGATGCGGTCTTCCTAAGCATCCAAGCACTAAACTAAAAAAACTTTAAACATTCTTTGTTTACAAATTTAATTACATTTTCTTTGACATTTTAAAATTAAAAACCACAGAACTAATTTCAAATTCCTTGAAGCATTTCAAATTAAATTGGAAGTATCAGATCCTCTAATACTTTAAGTTATTTTAAATATTTCAAGTATCCTTAATAACAAAATGGCACAATAATCAGAAACTTTCCCTCATTTGACATGGATTACTGAAATGGGTTGGATTTAGTTGCTGTAATCTCTGGGTGTATTTTGACACCCCACCAAGATGTCATATTCCATCCGAGCACAGGACTGTGAAAACAAAACAAAATAAAACAAAAAACAAACACAGGACTGTGACTTGTTCCCGGGCAGAGATTGTGGGCTGGGCACAGGACTGGATGCTGCTTCTGTGATGGTCCAACCCGGACCTCAGGCTGACAAACTGAACCCCTTCTCGTAGTCATGGGGTTCTCAAGACCACCCTTATTTTGCACTTCCTGCAATTATTTTACCTTTTCTGCAACCTTTTATGGCCTGATATGTATCAGTTGAGCTTCTGTGTCTACTGCCCAGATTGTAATTTTGCTACCTCATTACGTTCTGCTTTTTTCACTTATTACTTTAAAAAGACCGGCTTGTATAATTACTGCAAGAAGCAACCTATTAGCCAGATTTTTCTTGTGTTTTGCCCTTACGCATCTTCATGTTGACGAAGAGAAAACAACCTTGAGGAAGTAGTGTTCCATGTATTTTTTTGAGTGACATCTGTAGTTTTAGGTTATTTCAGTCTACATTATTTTTTTTTTAAAAAAATACATTTTATTGATTTTTGCAGAGAGGGACAGAGAGTCAGAAACATCGATGAGAGAAACATCAATCAGCCGCCTCCTGCACACCTCCTACTGGGGATGGGCCCGCAACCAAGGTACATGCCCTTGACCGGAATCGAACCTGGGACCTTTCAGTCCACAGGCTGACGCGTTATCCACTGAGCCAAACCGGTTAGGGCAGTCTACATTACTTTTGAAATGAAAATAAGTGTCAAAGAGAACATTCAGCTCTAGTTCGTTCGTTCGTTCATTCATTTGTTCATTTATTCATGGTGTGCCTGTCCTGCCGGCGGTGCTGCGTCTGGGAGAAGCATGCCCAGATCAAGTCACAATAGGAGCAGACCATGTCCGCTGACCACTAACTCGTGTTCTCCCGCCCTTTCATCACATAATCTTTACCGAGGCCAAGGCTTGCGATCACAGTAAGTTGTGAACCGAAGGAAGCACTGAACACAGCTCGTGCGGACACTCACAGGGTGAGTCGCTCGGAGAAGCAAGCACTTTCATGTTCCCCATCAGCTTGCTCACTAAGGGGCTGGCTATCTGTTCCGGGCACTGAAGCCCGTTTTCCCCTCGGATATTCTGAGAAATTTAATAACAATCAAGGCATAAATTGTTCACTGGCCTAAAGTATACAGAGTCCCCAGAAATAATTAAAAAAATAACAGTTTCCTATAAAATGTTTTGACTTTTTACTGTAATACAATCCAGGTCTTCCCCCCCCCCCCCGCCCCCCCGCCTCTGCCACCCTCCTCACCAATGTCTGGAAATTCTGGCTCAGCTGTTCACCCGGTTGCTGTGAGGATTAAATGATTTAATAAAGGCTAAGGCGCTTAGTGTAGTGACTGACACATCACAAATACTCAGTTGATGTTAGCCAGTATTAGCTATTACGAGGATGAAGTTAGCTGCAAATTTCCTGCCAGCCACCATACTCAGGGCACAGGC
The DNA here is from genome assembly GCA_027563665.1 of Antrozous pallidus. NCBI lineage: Eukaryota > Metazoa > Chordata > Mammalia > Chiroptera > Vespertilionidae > Antrozous > Antrozous pallidus. Next base: position 52,518,306 of record CM050525.1, read on the forward strand.
CTGGACACGGAGTAGAATATTTAGGTAGATGCTCAGTGAGCGATCGCCATCTTTTCAGATATCTTCCCCGCACGAAATACTATAGCTTATTTTATGTCTTTTTTTAAAAAACTGTGCTGAGTATTGATTTTTTTTTTTTTTACAAAAACAGCCGTTGTTCAACTCAACCAACTCCATTTTATTTTGTTTCATTTTATGAAGTTCTGCTTTTATCTGAATGCTCAGGTTTTCTTGTTTGCTAATAATAATAATAATAATAATCATTTAAGGCGATATATTTTCCTCGGAGTGTTGCTTTGACTGCATCCCACATATCCATGCATATGTGGTGTACTCATTGCAACCCTGTTAACAATGAAAGCAATGAAGCCATGGCGCTTACTGCTCAGTACAGGTTAGCCGCTTTAAGCTCAGCTTGTCCCCGGCCAGCAAGCTTACTTGGCATCGCAGGATCCCAGGTCAGCACCTCACCCCAAGCGCCTTTCTCCCCTTTTCCTTTGCGCTTGTAACGCCTCCCGGCTCCCCAGGGGGCGGGGCCTTGTCCTCACGCCCTCTGACCCCACCCCCTCCAGGTTCCCATGGACACCACGCAAGTGTCGAAAACGCATTCCATAGTCACGTCTCCTTACACTTCCGCAAGCTCTGAGGTGACGATGGAGAAAAGTAGTCCCTTGGCAAAGGAGTTCTCTTCCCGAGGAGGCGGGACTAGGGCGGGGCTTAAAGGCGGAAGGAAACAGGAAGTCATGATCCCCGCGACGGGATTGGCTCCGCGCTCCAAGGGGGCGGGCTCACGTGGGCGGAGGAATCCACGTCGAGCTTACGGGCGGCTCGTCGCCTCCATTTAAGGCAGGGAGCGCGGCGCGGGCGGCAGTTGCTGTGGTTTCTGTCCTGGGCCGGTTTAGGTTCTTGTGAGAGCAGAAACTCCCGGACGGGGCGTCTCGGGTCCAGGTGTAGGTGGCTGTCGGCCCCGAGGTCAGTCCGTCCGCGTCCCTTGTTCGTACCAGGGCCGGCCCCCCTGCTTCCCCTTCGCCACTTGGGGTCCGTATCCAGGTCGCGCCGGCGCGGCCGAGAGAAGGCCGCCTGCGAGATGTTCAAGAACACGTTCCAGAGCGGCTTCCTGTCCATCCTCTACAGCATCGGCAGCAAGCCGCTGCAGATCTGGGACAAGAAGGTGAGGGCTGGGGGCGGCGGGAAGTTGTGTCGATTTGGGGAGACCTGGGGTGGAGGTCAGGCCGGGGAGTGGGGCGCCGTGTAAGCAGCCGGTGGGTGGGTGGGGGAGCCAGGTGGGTGGGAGTGGCTGGGGTCTGGGTGTCCGGGGGCCGAGGTGTGTGGTTAAGTCGGTGGTTCCCCGCCGCAGACTTGACTTGGTCAGTCCATTCCTCGGAGCTTGGGTGCCCCCATCTGTACCCGGCGGAGTCCATGGCGCCCCTCACGCCACGAAAGGCGTACACTTGTTGGAGGTTGTTTTGGAAACGTACAGATGAAAGCAGCTGCTGTTCCCGGATTTCACAGATATTCACTGACATCCTGCCCTGTGCCAGGCACCGAGCTGGGCGCCAGACACGGAGCCTTTGTTCCAGAACTGGTTCTGTTGGGGCTTCGTTCGCTGGCCCCCTCCCTTCTACTGATTCCAAGCAGGCGGGACTGTGGCACCTGCTCCAGACTCGGGGTCCCTGGGGGTCTGTGCCCTGCCTCCCCTCGGCGCCTGGCTTCTCCAGCAGGGAAATGGCAGAGTGGGGATCGGTCTTGTCTGCATGAATAAGCCCACAGCCCCGTCCCAGCCTCGTTGTCTGTCTTCAGGATGGCTCTGTCCCTGACCCCGGGAGGCCGTGGCCCCATCCACTCTTGGGAGATGTGGCGTAGGGGGCCTGTGTGTCTGGCTGCCTGAGAGGTGGTCTGCATTTTGTTACCTTGATATTTCATGTCTCATGCAAATTCCCTAACAGTCAGCTGCTAGCTGTCTCCTTTTCTTTCTTTAAATCTATTTTATTGATTTTAGAGAAGGGAGAGGGAGAGAGACACAGGAACATCATTGATGATAGAGAACCATTGATTGGCTGCCTCCTGCATGCCCCACACTGGGAACTGATCGCGCAACCCCGGCATGTGCCCTTGGCCGGAATCGAATCCTGGACCCCTCAGTCCTCAGGCCGATGCTCTGTCCATTGAGCCAGACCAGCCAGGGCCTGTACCCTTTTCTTAACAGAAGTTAAGGTTGGCACTTAGGGTCTAACACTGCCGCTCTCCTCAGGGGAGAACGAATGTGGAATAATCTGAGTGAGAAGTTTATTGGTGATGAAGCCAAGAACTTTGGATTTCATCTCAGAACGATCTCTGTCTTCCTTTCCCTGCTGTTGAGCGTTTTGGGCCCCATCGAGATGGGGAGGGAACGTGGACCGCCTTCTGCCTGTTACCATGGGAGTCCTGCATCCTGCAAGCAGCTTCCAGGTGGCGGGCTCGCAATGTCCTTTTTAAAAAACATATTATTCTATTGATTTTTTTACAGAGAGGGATGGAGAGTCAGAAACATCCATGAGAGAGAGACATCGATCAGCTGCCTCCTGCACACCCCCTACTGGGGATGTGCCCGCAACCAAGGTACATGCTCTTGACCGGAATCGAACCCGGGACCTTTTAGTCTGCAGGTGGACACTCTATCCACTGAGCCAAACCGGTTTCGGCACAATGTCCTTTTTATAAGGTAGTTGAAAGACTGGAATATAAGGAGTTTTGGGCCTTAAGTGGGGAATCGGACCAGCGCTGCCCTTCGGCCGTGATGCCATCCACAGTCGAGAGCTGATGCCCAGAGTGTGGCACAGGAAAGCAGTTCCTTAACCTTCTTCCTCCGCCACTGAGTTTTCAGTTGCACGCTTTTGTTCTTGTTGGACTGAAACATCACACACTCTGCGAAGAGAACCCGCAGCGAGGGAACCAGGAGACCGTGAGAACTCTGGAAGGCTTCTCCGTTGCGGCTTGACTCAGTCCCCGGGAGAGTGGCCTTGTGCGCCCGTTGAACTTGGAGTTGTAGCCAAGTGCCAGTGTCGGGCCCCGGAGATAGAAAATGGGATGTGATGGAGGAGGAAGGCTTTCAGGGCAGGTCAGGACTCACACCGAGAGCGCTCAGTGCTCGGACCTCCGCCGGTCTGGGAAGTGAAACTTGGCTTGGAGTTGCCCGCTTTAACCCTTCTGGGCTTCATCTTCTGTAGTTATCTTTCTAACGCAGCTTTCCGACCAGTCAACATGTTTACACGTGAAGCATAGAAGCAAAGTAACCATGGCGCACCGGGTCCCTTAACAACGCCACTAGAGGTCGGATGGTACCCAGTGACATAGACACATGTGAAAACATTGTTAGGTCACCTGCTCGAGTACATGGAGTAAATTTGGGCAAAGAAAACTGTGGAAGAACACTCATTTTAAGCAAAATTCTTCCCTTGGGGCAGCGGTGACAAACTGTGGCTCGAAGGCAAGCTCCGGTTTGCCGGCTCTGTTGACTAATGAGTTTGCCAACCACTGCCCTGGGGCGAGGGAAGGAAAGGGAGAAAAAGAGGAAGGTTGGGGCCAGATTCACAGGCTTCCTTCTAGGCTCTACTATAAAGTCCTCAGCAAGTGATGGGAATCCAGTTTGGCCCAGGGAACCCTGGGAATTGATGCACTTATCAACGATTTATTGACCAACAGCCAGGTGACAGGCATTGTGTAGCCAGAATTCCCCCTGCTGGGGCTGAGGGCAAAACTTGATGGAGATGAGAAAGGACTGTTGGTCAAGAAATGACCCTGGCCCGAGCCAGTTTGGGCCGTGGTTAGACTGTTGGCCCTCCGGCTGTAGGGTCTCTGGTTTGATTCCAGTCAAGGGCACGTACCTCGGTTGTAGGCTCCATTCCCAGCCCGGGTTGAGGTGTGTGCAGGAGGCAACAAATTGATGTTTCTCTCACATCAGTGCTTCTCTCTGTGTGTCTCTCCCTCTCCCTTCCTCTGAAAATCAATGGAAAAACATCCTCGGGAGAGGATGACGACAACAAAACGATCCCAACCTTTGCCAATAGCTACATCATATTGGCTTTCTGCATATTGTCAATTATTAATTTTATTTCACAAAATTTTACTATTTTCCTTCCTGACTTTATGGAGAGAGAATTCCTGTGATTTGTTTTCTGTGAAGAATAATCTTGGGAAAATTTCTGTTTGGGCTCTGTCTCCTTATGAATGTGAGGAGTGAATTTGCACACTCCATATTTGTGGGTGTGGTTACATTTGTACCCCACTCTTTGAGGTTCACAGCGCCTCTCGCCTTCTCATCCTTCAGCTGTCAACTTAAACATTATTTCATTGGGATCCTAAGTGAGGTATCTCCCTCTAGACTAAAAATTCCTAAATGGGAGGAATCGTCTCTGTCCTTGACACCCCGGTGCTGGAGTGTGATCAGGCACCTCGGATTTGTGGCCTGCTCTATCTCAGATCCTCTGCTGTGTGACCACGGGCAAGTGCTTAACTATTCAGTTTTCTCATCTTACAGTAATGCCACCTCTCTCTCATGGTAATGGAGATTAAATGAAGGTGTTTACGAAACGCTTAGCAACAGAGTTATGGCATACAGTATTAAACAGGGCGGGAAACTAAGAGGTTTGCACAAGAGTGAAAAGGTTTATATTTGAGCTCAGTATTCAGATGCTGAGGAAGAGGAAGCTCAGACTTCTGAAATCAGAATATGTAATTTTACCGTTTTACCATGGCTTTCCCAGTCCAAAACCCTGAGCATGGTCTCGTGCCTGCGTACCTGGTTCTCCAGGCTCACCTGCCCTGTGCTCCGTCTGCTGAACCTACTGAACTGGAAGGAGTCCTGTTCTCACCTCCGTCCCAGCTTTTGCATTTGCTGGTGCCTCTGCTGGGACCTGTGCTTCCACCTCTACTTTAGTCTCTAGCTCACAGCTTACAAGCACTCCCCTGGGTTAATTTCCATCCCCTTGCAGAATTTCTCCTTCCTTTTCATCATACTCAATCACACTTGATTTTTTTAAAAATTTTAATGTATTGTTTTGAAAGAGAAACATTGATTTGTTCCACTTTCATTGCTTTTTTTTAAAAAAAAAATCCTTTTATTGATTTCAGAGAGGAAGGGTGAGAGAGAGAGATAGAAACATCAATAATGAAAGAAAATCATCGACCGGATGCCTTCTGCACACCTCCCACTGGGGATTGAGCCCGCAACCCAGCACGTGCCCTTGACTGCAATTGAACTCGGGACCCCTCAGTCCACAGGTCGACACTGTCCCCTGAGCCAAACCAGCTAGGGCACCTCCATTGCTTCTTGTATGTGCTTGATCGGAGATCGATCCCAGAATCCTGCTGTATCGGGAGGATGCTCCACCGAGCTACCCGGCCAGGACCCTCAGTCACACTGGAAATTAGCGTCCTAAGATCTGTATTCCTGGCTAGATTGGAAGCTTTCTAATAAGCTTTGCCATTTTTCAATCCAAGAGTTTAAGAGAAATTAGGGGTTTCTTAAGGTTTCCTTAGTTTCGGGGCCTGTCAGTATTACATTGATGGAAGCACCCCTGTGTGTACTGTAAACTTAACTTCTGTTTGTAAAGAAAATACCAGGAGGCTTGGTTCCCACATGTCGCCTGTGTAGAACGGCAGTCTCAGGGCTTACTGGTAATATCCTAAAAGCCGATTAGGTGAGCATGTTAATTCAGACAGGCTTCTCCGTCTGCCCCTCACCTCGCTCGCTCTCAGCTGCTGCTCCTCCCTGTTCTCAAGCTAAAGGTTAGAACCAGGATTTCTGTGGCTGTTGCTGGATGGTATAGATTCCCATTTCCTGTTCCTAATAGAAAAAGTGAACGAAAGCTTCAGAAAAAAGCTTCCACGCCCCAGCTTGTAACGAGGAATCTTGTCGGTCCACGTTAAACTGATGCAAACTCCAGTAGAATTGACAGCATTTGGTCGTGAAGGTAGGGAAACTTTTTTTCAGTCTCCCCCAGGGTCAGTCTGATTGTATTCTTCGTTGTTCTGAGTAATAGCTTTTCCTGCAACCGGGCGAAGACCTGGTTTCGGTAGCACGTGCCCGTGGGCGCTGCTAGAGGATGCCGGTTAGCCGGCACACCGCGCCCTGGCTCGAGCTAAGGGTTTGCTGCAGGCGCCCTGAGCGGCCCGGCCGCTGTCTGGATTGCCCCTGCGAAGTGGCCCGCTGGAGCCGGGAGAGCCGAGGCCTTGATCGGAGCTATGCCCGGCTCTCCCCACAGAGGTCTCCCTCCGTCCGTGTTCTGAGGGAGCCCAGCCCCTAGCAGAGCTGGCTTTGCTGAAACGGACCGAGCTAACGGCTCACTGTAAATTGGAACATGTGTCATTCCGACTAGGATACCAGATGGAACCGGAAAAAAAAAGAAAAAGAAATGGGTGGGGCGTAGGAAATGGAAACCACTCCTGTGTTATTTTTAACGCACCTGCAGAAATAGAGAGCCTCGGCCAGCTTCCTCCCAGTAGTATTTCCCCCCCAGCTGGACCTCCTCCCTGGGGCTTAAGTCAGTGTTGCTTATTAGTTGCCCCAGCAACGATGGGAAGCCTGGGAGAGTGATTGCAAGAAGCGGTTGCTGGTGCCCCTCCTGATGGCCGGGGAGGCCGAGAGCCACTTGGACTGCAGTTGTCAGTTGCCTGGGTTCTGAGGCCCCTAAAGTGCCTCCAGCTCATAGCTTGGCGGGTTCATGAACTTATAACAAACATAAGATTGGCTTTATTTATTCACTTACTTATTTTGGGGGGAATAAAGCACGTGTAGGCCCACTTTGATAGTGGGAATGTGTTATGACATAAAAAAGAAGGAATGTCACAAGTAATTGGCACTTTCTAATGTAGAGAGGGAAGTGAAAGAAAACCTGCTTCCACCGTGAGCAGTAAATGCTGACCGGTGCATCTTTTCGTTTCAAAGCCGCCTGCCCGCGACCTCTGATCTGGAAGGGCTAAGGAAAGGAAGTTGATGCTTTCTGCGGCCCTGTGTCTTGTTATCGCTGTTTGTCAGGAGCTGGAGAGGAGGGGGTTGCTTCCTGGAGCTAGGTTGCCAGGGGGATTAGGAAGTTTACCCCACACTCCTTCCCCTTTCCATCCTGGTTTTAGGGCCTAGAGAAGAGGTTTGGGAGGTTTTGCACCCTCTGAGAGCTCATATCTCTGATTAATTGCACCGCCATCAACCTCCACTCTTTCTCCTTCCACCCATGAGTTTGTTTTTGCAGCCCTTGAATAAAGGAAAAAAATCATAGTTCACTAACAGAGCAACATAATTTGATTTCATAGCGCTGGCAGCTTGGGATGTGGGAATACTGTGTTCTTCTTTGAGGCCTGAGCTTGCTCCTTGGGCAAAACTCTACTTCCCGCTTGTCCCACCACCAGCCAGGCTGGAACTCTGGAGACTGATAGGTCTTCCTTCAAAAAGCTGCCTTGTTCCCCCGAGTTCTCTGGTTTTGGGGCCACGTTAATTAATTTTGTAAGCAGTAAGTGTGGGAGTGTGGCTGCTGCTGTGTGGCTGAAAGACAGTTCCGCTAGGAAGTCATTGAAAGTCGCACTAAAAGCTGTGTCCCGGGCAGCAGCAGAGGATGCCCATACAGATGCCCACACAGAGTCTGTCTGGGCTCCCAGCCTGCGGCTTCTGCACGTAGTGTAAGGCATCATTTTCTTCTGGGGAAACCCGAATAGTCAGCTTTGCTCCAGTGAAGTCACCTGCTGGGAACGGAGATGGATAGAGGCAGCTTCCCTAATGCTCCTGCCCTGTGCTCACTGCTCCTGCCCCGTGCTCACTGCCGCCCCGTGCTCACTGCCGCCCCGTGCTCACTGCCGCCCCGTGCTCACTGCCGCCCCGTGCTCACTGCTCCCGCCCCGTGCTCACTGCTCCCGCCCCGTGCTCACTGCTCCCGCCCCGTGCTCACTGCCGCCCTGTGCTCACTCCTGCCCCGTGCTCACTCCTGGCCTTGCTCGCTGCTGCCCTGTGCTCGCTGCTGCCCTGTGTTCCCCCCTGCCTAGGCTTCCTGGAGCTGAGGGATGGCTGAAAGGCCTTGGGGCTATAAGATCTGAGGCCAGTGCTTTCAAACAACCTTGGATACATTGCAACAATTTGCACTTTAGCAATAGTAGCCCATGAGCACTAAACACTTAATCCTTTCAATGGAATAATCTGTCTAAATAATGCCTTAGGACCTTTTAAGGAAAGAATGAAGCTAGATTATAGGGGATAATTAGCGGTGTGATACAGAATTGGTGTTTGCATCTTGTTGGAATACTGCCAGCGCTTATCTTCACATGATTTAGAAACAGCTTCCTAAGTCCTCCTTCACCAACACGCCTGCTTTCCCCAGCAGCTGTGGGGCACCTAGCGGAGCGTCACCACTTGGAAAGGAGGGCTCTGGGGAGCGAGGTGGGCAGTGGTGGCGTATGCTCCACAGACCCCAGCCTTTGTGCTCTAATCTCCCTTGGACAGCGGCCTAGAATCCGAAGCAGGAGGGCATTGGGTGTCAGCAGCTCTGTTTGAGAAGCACTTCAGTGTGACGTTTGTGTTGAGAACCAAGAAATGTCACATTGGCAGAGATCTGGGGCCCGTGGACCCAGCAGTCTGACAGTGGGCCCCAGAAGATGAGTTGTGGGAAAGCATTCCCGCTGGCAGCCTCCTGGGCTCTGTGATGTGATGTACGCAGGATCTCTGGCTTCCTGTAATAGTCCATGGTGAATATGTTATCCAGGAATGCCTTAAAATCCTTTCTGAAACCATTCATATGTGCCAGCTCTTAGAGTGACAAAGTCCAGAAGTCAGCAAATATTTGAGTGGTTACTGTATGCCTAGCACAGTACTAAGCATTGTAGAAGATACAAATGATGCTTAATACTTGGTCCCTACCCCTAAGTTTATACTTTTTTGAGAAGATAATACTCAGTTGCAACTTTAGAAAAAGATGGCCAGTGATATCAAGTCACCCGAGGCACGCCAAGCACACCATGAATGGATTAAGCTCACAGTAACAGAGCTCAGAGACTGATGTTTAAAAATAGAATGACATATTATTAATAACATGTTGAAAAGACAACTATCAGCCCTAGCTGGTTTGGTTCTATGGTTAGATCGTTGGCCTGTGGACTGGGGTCAGGGGTTCAGTTCTGGTCAAGGGCACGTACCCAGGTTGCAGGTTCCATGCCCAGCTTTGGTCAGGGCACTTACAGAGGCAACCAATCAATGTGTCTCTCTCACATTGATGTTTCTCTCTCTCTCCTCAATGGGGAAAAAATGTCCTCAAGTGAGGATTAACAAAAAAGAAAGAAAAATACAACTATCAGACAGACTGGACGCTGTTCTCTCCCTATGTGAATCTGCCGGGAAGCCAAGCGAACAATCATTGAATTCGACAAACAGCCCAGCACAGCCCATCTTCACTGTCCCTAGAAAAAGACCACATTTGTCTTTCTGATGAGTCCTTCTCTAAAGCTGAGTGACCCTTTTCATGTTAACATATTCAACCCTAGCAGTCCAGCCCTGTCTCTGAGGTAACTTTGCACATGTCTGCTCTGTCCATATTAGGTGCTTAAGAGTTGATTGCTTGAAGATAATTCTTCTTTCCTAAATATTTTGAGAGGAGGCACCTGTATGGAATATTGATTCCTTCCCCTCATATACCTCCTGCATATGCAGCAAAAAATACAAAACAACGTAGGCTGAAGAGCTGAATTGTGTAGTGTGGGCTCTTTAAGCCAGGAAAGCAAGCCGGAGAGGTCAGTGTGGGCTGGAAATGCTAATGAAGGCGTCTGTGGGGCACAGATGGGACTTGAGTTCATACTTGAAAAAGTAGAAACTGAGGGAAGAGAAGACACGGAAACATGAAGTAGGAGTAAACCTGGGTACGAGTAGCGCTCATGTTCTGATTGCCCCTCCTCTGTGACGCTCAGCCCTGGCCTTTCTGCAGCTGGGGGCAGTGGCCAGCCTGGGCAGTCCTGACCCTCTGATGTAGGAGCGGACATCGGCACTCCTGGGTGTCGACCGATGTCCACATGTGTAAAGGGGAAACAATGCCCCTACCTTGTGATTTTTGTGGTTGCTGTGGGGAGGATTAAGTGAGAGAATGTATAGGAATGTGCTGATGCTTAGTAGGAGCTCAGTAAATGTTAGCTGAATGAATGGAATTGATTTCTTTGGGAAGAAATGTACCTGATTTGTAGGTTGCTGAGTTCCCTGTGATTCCTGTGGTGGTTGAGGGGACCCTGCATAGCAGTAGTAGCATGGTTTACTTACACATAAGCTTCAACATAGCATGTCACACATTTCCGTGTTATCCCCTCCGGGCCACCATGGTTTTCTTTAAATGGTCCCATCCAGCCTTCAGAATCTTAAAGTTGTTGGCAAATATTTCAGTACTAACCAGGTTAATTTTCTTCCTTATAGGTGCGGAATGGTCACATCAAAAGAATCACTGATAATGACATCCAGTCCCTGGTGCTAGAGATTGAAGGAACAAATGTCAGGTAGGTTGGACTGTTTACTAGAGATACTGTACTCCAAAGAGGAGGTACCTCCTGGAGGTGAAAGGCACAGGCTGTCTGGTCAGGCCATTTGGTGTGAATCCAGCTCTGCTACTTAGAGTTTACGGTGTGGCAAGTTACTCAGTCTCCTTGGCCTTAGTTCCTCATCTGTAAAATGGGGATGATAACAGTACATCTCTCCTGAAGGGTTATTGTGCAGATTAGATGAGTTAATGTGGATAAAACACTTAGAATCTGCTTAGCACATGTTAAGCACTGTGCAAGTACTAGATATCCTCCTATCTAATAAAAGTAATATACAAACTGACTGTATCTCCGCTACACCCACAAACCACACCCGCCAACCAATCAGGAGTGAGTATGCAAATTAACCCAATCAGGATGGCTGTGGCCACAGAGCAAGCAGGAGGCTTGGGTTTCCCTGGCAATGGAGTAAGCCAAGCTTCCTGTACACCCTGGCTGGCCTTGGACTCCACTCAAGGCTACAAAGTTTCAATTATAGAAGATAAAGAAATCTCAACATTTTTAAGAAATCTCAATAAAAATGGCTGCAGTCATGGAGTGAGCAGGAGGCTTGGGTTTCCCCAGCGATGGAGGAAGCCAAGTTTCTGGCTGGCCCAGGCCTCCGCTGAAGGCTACAAAGTTTCAATTATAAAAGATAAATAAATCCCAGATACCAGGGCCTCTGCTTGGGTCGACAGGAGTCATGACCAGACCTGCAAACCACTAAAGGCCCCTCACCCAGGCCATCCCACGCCCCAAGGGAACCCTCACCCTGATCCAGGACACCCTTCAGGACAAACCAGCTGGCCCCCCACCTATGCACCAGGCGTCTAGCCTATCTAATAAAAGAGTAATATGCAAATTGACATCACTCCAACACACAAGATGGCTGCCTCCATGTGGGCAAAGGTGACTGCCCCCATGTGAACACAAGATGGCCAGCAGGGGAGGGCAGTTGGGCGGGACCAGGCCTGCATGGGAGGGCAGTTAGGGGTGACTAGGATGGCAGAGGAGGGAACTTGGGGGTGACTAGGTGTGCAGGGGAGGGCAGTTACGGGTGAATAGGCCAGCAGGGGAGGGCAGTTAGGGGTGACCAGGCTGGCAGGCAATGGTTAGGGGCTGATTAGGCTGGCAGGCAGAAGCAGTTCAGGGCAGACAGGAAGGCAGGCAGGCAGGCAGGCAGGCAAGCAGTTGGAAAGCAGCAGTCCTGGATTGTGAGAAGGATGTCCAACTGTCCGTTTAGGCCTTATCCTACCAGGATCGGGCCTAAACGGGCAGTCGGACATCTCTCAAGGGGTCCCAGATTGGAGAGGGTGCAGGCTGGGCTGAGGGACACCCCTGCCCCCCCCCGCCCCCCCACTGCATGAATTTTGTGCTCCGGGCCTCTAGTTATTAATATTTAACCACGGTGTGTGTTAGGGGTGGCCACTGTGGGCTTTGGTGCCAAAATGGTCTTAGTTTTGGCTTTCTATCATTTGTTGATTCTCTTGGACCAGGAGAGATCTCACTGGAAGGACTGCCTCAGATGCACTGGTCTGGCTTTGCTTTTCAGGTTTTTTATTGGTGTCCAGTCCTGTATTGAGCTTTTGTTTCAGAGTCCAGCTTTTTTTTTTTTTCATTACTCGAGAATATGTTCTTATTGATTTTTAGAGGGAGAGGAAGGGGGAGAGAGAGAGAAACAATGATGTGAGAAAGCACCATCAATCAGTTGCTTCCTGTGTAAGCCCCGATTGGGGATCGAACCCGCAAGCCCCTGTATGCGCTCTAATCAGAAACTGAACCTTCGACCCTTTGGTGTACGGGATAATGCTCTACCAGCCGAGCCCCTGGGCCAGGGGCAGAGCCCAGCTTTTTTAAAGAATTAGCTGACTGAAGGGTCGAGGGCTTCATTGGCTGATGTACCTGAAACTTGTGGATCTGCCTTTCACTTTACCCGCGTGGGCCGCGGGGGGTTGCTGTGCGCGCACAGGAAAAGATCAGTAGTGTGTTTATTGGCATTTCCTTCTCTCCAGCACCACATACATCACGTGTCCTGCAGACCCAAAGAAGACACTGGGAATCAAACTTCCATTCCTTGTCATGATTATTAAAAACCTGAAGAAATATTTTACTTTTGAAGTACAGGTAAGTGTGTGCACATGAACGTACGTACTCTTGGCTGTGCCAGAGAGGTGTCCCATCAGCCTGTAGGAAAATGTCTTCTTTCCTGCCTGTTCCAGAAACTTGATTCAGCTCTTATTATTTTGACATACACTTGATGTTATTAGTAATCATAATTTGATGCCGAATTTTGGAAGAAACAGTAAATGTAATCATAGCGATAAGATTTCAAACCTTACGGGTTAGAGTAGTGTTCATTGGGAGTAACTGTTTATTGTTGGTCTCTGTTTACTGTGGCTGCCTCCTGCACCCCCCCCCCCCCCAGGGGACCGAGCCTGTAGCCGGGCATGTGCCCTGGTTGGGAATTGAACCACGACCTCCTGGTTCGTGGGTCCACGCTCAACCACTAAGCAACACCGGCCGTGCTATTTCTAATATTTTTTATTTTCCAAGGGAAGAGTGTTTATGAAGTCATTCTGTGGCCCGAGAGCCTGGTGGGTGGGTGTGTCCTATGTCATAAGCAGCTGGTGTTGTCTTGGCAACAAATAAGATTAACGTGCTCCTTGCAGGCCATCCGCATCCAGTGCGACCCGCGTCTGGTCTGTTTATCCTCCCTGGGCCTCAGCCTTGGGAATCAGGCTGTGGAAGCTCAGGTCCTCGCCTTGCGCAGATTGCTAGCTGCTTCCAGGGCGGAGGCGCGTGACTGTCTCCGTCTCACAGGTACTAGACGACAAAAACGTGCGCCGGCGATTCCGGGCCAGTAACTACCAGAGCACCACGCGGGTCAAACCCTTCATCTGCACCATGCCCATGCGGCTGGACGACGGCTGGAACCAGATCCAGTTCAACCTGTCCGACTTCACCCGCCGGGCCTACGGCACCAACTACATCGAGACCCTGAGAGTGCAGGTGCCCGGCCCTTTTCCCCAGGGAGCCACGTGGGACGGGGATGCTCCGTCGCTGGCGTGGGTCCCATGTGACAGAAGAGTGGGTTTCTGGATCAGGCCCCCAAGAGCAGGGGTTCTGCTTAGAGATGGAGATAGAATGTGGCGAGCAGATCCCCTCTTGTCAGAACCCACGCCAGGCCGAGCAGGAGACGCCAAGGGGCTGGCGCTTCGACAGCACCGTGGGGTGGGGGAGCTCTAGGAGGACCGGGAGAGGAAGGACACTCACGTTGAGTTTCTCAAAACAAGCCTGGCGCCCACAGATCCACGCCAACTGCCGCATCCGGCGGGTTTACTTCTCCGACAGACTGTACTCTGAAGACGAACTGCCAGCCGAGTTCAAGCTCTACCTCCCCGTTCAGAACAAGGGGAAGGTAAGCGCCGGGAGCCGGGGGAGGCCAGGCGGCGGGTCGGGAGGCTGGGCCCCGGGAAGGCTCTGCCGCACGGCCTCTCTGCACTGACGTGGAGAATGGGTGCCTTGCCATCCTCACACCTAAGACTCCCCACTGTGAGCACGGAGTCCGGAATGAGCCTGGGAAGGGTTCTGTGCTCCTCCTTCCACAGGTGGTCCTGTCCCCCTGGGGGGTCGGGGTGCAGGGGGTCACAGGCACCCATCAAGCCTCTATTTAAAAACTCCTCACCGGGGGATATTTTTTCCATCGATGTTTAGAGAGAGTGAAAGGGAGAGAATCATAGATGTGAGAGAGCCGCATCAGTAGGTTGCCTCCCGCACGTGCCTGACCAGTGCTGGGGATTAAACCGCAACTGAGTTACGTGCTCTCGACTGGGAATCGAACCCTTGACCCTTTGATCCACAGGCTGACACTAACCACTGAGCAGACTGGCCAGGGCCCATTGCACCTCTCTCTCTCAGCCCGCTGCTCTCTGACACGTGCGCTTCCTGCAGCGCAGCCTCCTCCGGGCCGAGCCGGGGGTCGGGCCCTGCCCGTCTCTCTCTGGTAACTCGAACCGATGCCCCTTTTTCTCTTCAGCAATAACTGGAGCGCAACTCAAGGGATAGACCCTGGACCCGACTCTTAGATTTAGAGGAAACTATCTGGAGGACAATGCAGAAAAACAAGTATTTCTATTAGTTCACTGTGCTGTGGTTCTTTTGTCTGCTCCGTGGTGTGGTGTCCCCGGTTGCGGACACGGTGGCCGTGCCGTACGTAGTGCATCGTAAGTACAGGGGGTGCGGGCTCCTGGCGTTCACCCCGCTGCCCCAAGCTCGTGGGAGACCCGTCCCCCGAGCGTACAGAATTAAAGGTGTCCATTTCAGACCAAAACCTCTTTCTACGGTTTGTTCTTCGTTTTATATATTGCCTAAAAATATGTATATGCTTGTAATACTCATAATCTGGAAATGAGTAAAATGTTATATTCTTGGTTTGTACATTTGTTCTGAGCTTGTGTCTTTTTTAATGGTGACATTGCCCTTTTCTCTGTGGGGTGAAAATAGAACTCGCTCCGCAGCCCGGCCCAGGCACTCGCGCTCAGACCAGACTCACCGCAGACGCTGACTTGGAACAAGTGGGAGAACCCAGGGGCGGTGCCGGGTGAGAGGCGTCTTCTCGGGCTTGGCCCTGACTCACCGGAGACCAAGCACATCTAGTCCCGTTGCCTGTGCCAGCCGGTGTGCAGCGCCCAGTGCCGGAGGGGCCCGCCTCGACTCACGTTCCGCAGGAAGTGCCCGCCTGACCGAGGGCTTTGGGAAAGGAGCTGCTGTAAGCACCGAGCACGTGGGAGAGCTGAAACCCCCCCCCCCACCACTGGTCCACTCACTCACCGGGGCTTGCTCGCTTGGACAGGAGCCCGATTTACAGCAGTTAAACCCTTCGGCCGCGGCCGCGGCCGCACACGGGGGTCATGCCGGCGGAAGCAGTTTGGGCGCAGACGGGAGCGCACGAAGCTGTGCCTAGGTGACCTTGGAGGACACGGAGCACGGTGACTGCATCTGGAGGGGATGGTTAGGGGTCCCACGGATGCCTTGTACAGTAAAGGCTATTTCCGGGAAGGTGACATTTACGTAACAGAAATGGCGAAGTCAAAAGGAATGAAGGGCCATCCTAGGCACCCCGAGTTCTCCCACAGGAAAGACTGGGGTGATGGGCGGAGCCCCTGCGGCTTCGAGAGGCGAGAGCACCAGTGCCAGTGGGCCTGTGGCTGCCTTGTGAGAAGTGAACGGGGAGGCCCTGCTCCAGGCGCTCGGGTCTGCCCCGGGCCACACGGCCGAGTCTCCGAGCATGCGGGCTGCGGGACGGGCGGGGCGGGGGGGACGAAGGCGCCTCTCCCTCATCACTCGGTTCCATTTCCTCACTCGTCTGCTGCCTGGCACCTAAGTGGGCTCCCCCATACTGCTCGGTCCTTGGTCTCCTGCTAACAGCCAGCCTGGAGCCCCTTCCCGCTGGGCGCGCCTCTCCTTGGAGAGCCACGGGCCGGCCGTCAGCCCACCCCCTCACGTCTGAATGCTGTCCGGTTCCCGTCCTCCCCTTCCTGCCCCAGACTCCGCGTGTCTCCGGAGCTCGGGGCTCCAGGGGGAGCCTCAGAAAAGGGCAGGGGTTCTGAGACTTCACAGATCCGCTTGTCTCCGGCCACTGTGGAGCGAGGTCTTCCCATCTGGAGGCTGTTCGGGGGTGAAAGATGCTTTTGTGGAGCCAGAGGGGGGTAACGTCCCCTCTCCATGCGGGGTGTCAGCGAAGTGCCCTGGAGCCCCAGGAAGACCGTGACACCCTCCTCCACACACAGCCCCTGACCGCTCCTCCAGGCTGCGCCATTACCTCACCCTCCCCGGGGGGAGGCGGCAGCTGTTGCCTTTCCAGATGCTTCTCAGCCACCCGAGAGGAAGTGCGGGGGCGGCAGGGTGATGCCAGGAATGATCGAAGCTGGCCCCGCGCCAGCCTGGATGGGGGCACTAGCGGCTGCCCGGCCCCTGGCCCTAGGCGACGGGGCGGGGGGGGGGGGGGGGGGCGGAAGGACAGGCCAGAGGGGCTCAGACTGGGGAAGCTGGAGCGGGCAGGTGCATCCCAGCTCCCAAAGGTCATGGTGCTTTAGAGGAACCACCTTCCGAGCGAGAGTGACAGGTGTGCAGCCACTCCCACCAGGGCTCCTTTTGGGGGAGGACAGACCCACCAGGGCTCCTGTTTGCCACCGGCCCCTGGGCTGCCTCCCTGCAGCCAGGCCAGCCCCTGCCTGGGCATCTGGGGGAGACAAGTGAGCACCGGAGAACCCGAGCGGGTTTCTCTGGCGCCTCAGCAGCTGGGGCCAAAGCCTCGGGGTCGGAACTCACCGGAAAAGGCCTCGGATCTCTCCTCTGAGCCCCCTCTCGCCCTGATGAGGACACTGCAGCCCAGAGAGGCCCGGGCCACCCCCCAAGAGTGGCCGGGGCAGAATGAGGACCCGGATCCCATGAGGGGAGTGTTAACGGAAAACACCACAGAAACCTGTCAAGAACCGTGAGTTTATTTGAGCCAAACTGTCGACTTATGCGGGAAGCAGAACCTCAGTGAATTGAGATCATGCTCCGGAGAACGGCAGGTTACATCATATTTATACATCGCCATCGAAGGAGGACATAGGTGGGTTACATGACCTTCATTGGTGATGGATTAAGGAGGTGGGATAAAGCAAAGCGGTGGGAAACAGCTGGGATTGGATAAAAAGTAAAATGATGGACACATAACTTAGGTGGGTGCAGGAACAATTAACAAGGTAATGAAGGAATTTGTGGTGTCTGTCCTGGCGCCCAGCACATCTGGTTGTGTCCCAGGGGCTCCAGAAGAAGGGACGTTACAAGTTACCCGGACATCCCACAGATGTGTTATCTTAGAGGCGGAAAGGCAAATGGCTCAGGAAAGCTCTAAGCTGATCTTTGTCAGGGAGAATATCGGCCTCGGACATGACTGCCCACTATAACTGTTTGTAGTTAAATATTTAATTTTCAGACCATCTTTGTGGTTACGTTAGGTCTCTGAGTTTGCAAGACCGCCACGCAGGCCTCCCCTGAGCCTGTCAGGTCAGCATGTGGCTCCTTCCGTGCACAGGGGCCAGAGGCCAGCGCTGTCCCCAGACCAGACGTGTCTGCTCAGGAGGGGCCAAGGGCGAGGCTGAGCTCTGCTTCGCGGTGCGGGCTTCCCTCGTCACTGTGCTCACACGTCAGCTGAGCTCCAGGGCCTGAGGCTGGAAGGCAGTGGGACAGCCCGGCGGCCTGGCTCAGGGGTTGAGTGTTGACCTGTGGACGAGGTCACGGTTTGGTTCCTGATCAGGGCATGTCCCTTGGCTGCGGGCACATCCCCAGTTGGGGGTGTGAGGAGGCAGCTGATTGATGTTTCTCTCTCATCGATGCATTTATACACGACAACCTCTAGTGACAGGCAGGGGACATGTCTCCAAGCTCAGGAGAGAGCCTCACCTAGCGTTGGGGGTGGGGGAGCACCAGTGACCGGAGAGGCCCTCAGGGGGCTCCAGGGACACCAGGCTTTATTTCCGATCGGGGTCCTGTCCTCACCGGGGTGTGTGCTTCATTCCTGCTTCAGTCACACACACGCCGCTATTCTTCCCGTCACATTTCTCCAGGTTAAAACACTCCGGTGCGGATGGCTGCGCCCTGGCCTGTTCAAATGCAGGCTCGCGGGGCCCAGCTCATTAACGTGCAGGTTCCCTGTCAGGAGATCTGAATCTGGCCCAGAAATCTGCATGTTTAACCGCTTCCCCTGGTGATTTGTGATGTTTCCGTCCCTGGAGAAGCTGCTCCAGATCGGAGGGAGCAAGAACTGATAGAATAGCTTCCCGGGGCAGAAAGGCAGATGCCGGGAGGGAAGAAGGCATACAGCGCCGGCCCCCCAGCCCCCTGCACATCTGCAACCTCCCCAGCCCCCCCCCTCCCCAAACACCTGCAGTTCCCTTTCTACAAAATCCTCGTCGGGAAGCTACATCTCCGTACGTTTTCCCGAAACGCAAACCATGGAGGTAAACCCACACGGCGTCGGACGTCTGGGTGGAGCGGGAGCTGGAAAATGTGCCTCTTGGTATCCATGGTGTCTGAGGAAAGCAGAAGCAGAAAACTAGAAAAGCTGGGGTGGGAGATGTGGAAACGCATTGCCCGGAACCCTCATTACAGGGGCGGAGGCCGTCACGGGAGCCTCCTCCGTTTTACTGCGAGGAGGCCCCTGTCGTCGCTTGGATTCCCCCCAACGCTTTCCTCCACGAGGTCCTTTTAAAAATATATAATTTATTGCTTTTGTACAGAGAGGAAGGGAGAGGGCTAGAGAGTTAGAAACGTCGATCGGCTGCCTCCTGCACACCCCCACTGGGAATGTGTCCGCAGCCAAGGTGCATGCCCTTGACCGGAATCGAACCGGGGACCCTTCAGTCCGCAGCCCGACGCTCTACCCACTGAGCCACACCGCTCAGGGCTCTTCCGTGAGGTCTTAAACGGTGAATCCCGGTGGCGTTCGGGAGGGAATGCAGGAAAGCTGGTGAAGGCAGTGGAACAGTCCGCGCACCCTAGCCTTTGGGCTCCGAACGGCCCTCCAGAGCCGCCCTCCAGAGCCGCCCGGTCGGCCCTCGCGCTCACTTGCCCGGCAAGCACCCTCCCAAGCCGGGACCTCTTCTCTCGGTCCTGGAAACCGGCCCAAGCTGCCGCGGCAGGTGACTCAGGGAGCGTAGGCGACAGCTGTCATTGTCCCCCTCCCAGCAGGCTGCCTGGGGTGGGCCGGGAGAGCACAGCTCAGCCCCAACACACACCCACCGGCCAGCTTTCCTCCTGGACAGCAGACTGGCTTCCCCACATTTGTCCCTTTCTCTCACACCCGCCGGGTGACTGCCCTACCGCGCCACTCCGGCCCAGCTCCCTGGAGCAGGGGCAGACCCCGGGGGTCAAAGGGCCTGATCAGGAATAAAACAACATTGAAACCTGCAAAGCATTTTGTGAGTTTATTTGAGCCAAACTGTCAACATGTGCAGAACCTCAATGAACGGAGATCATGCTCCGGAGAACGGGGGTTACAGCTGTGTTTATACATCGCCATCAAAGGAAAGGGACGTAGGTGAGTTACACGTCATTCATTGATGATAGATCAGGGAGGTGGGATAAAGCACCTCTGGGGTTGGATAAAAAGTGAAATGATGGACATGCACTTTTTTTTTTTTTACAGAGATGGATACGGGACACTTTAATGTAATTAACCGTTGACAGTTAACTTGATAACAGTAACAAGAGGGAATGTCCCAGTGCCATTTTGTACCCAGGGGTCCTGGGTGAAAAAGGAAGTTACCAGTTACCCAGACTCCTCACAGATGTGTTATCTTAGAGGCGGAAAGGCAAATGGCTCAGGAAAGCTCTAAGCTGATCTTTGTCAGGGAGAATACCGGCCTCGGACATGACTACCCACGATAACCGGTTTGTAGCTAAATATTTAATTTTCAGACCATCCCCTGTGGTGACTCTAGGTCTCTGAGTTTGCAAGGCCGCCACGCAGGCCTCCCCTGAGCCTGTCAGGCCAGCATGTGGCTCCTTCTGTCCGCAGGCCCCACAGACTGTCCCTCCCCATCCCGCCCCCAGGCCCCAGCTGGGAGCCCACGTTGGTGTGGGCTGGCTCCCCCCTGGGCATTTCCAGACGCCCTGGTAGGGTCAATCACTTGCTGTCTGGGCTCACACAGCTCAGGGGAACACAGCCCCCCCCCCCCCCCCGTTTGCTACCTAGCAGAGGAGAGGATAGAGGACACAGGAGCAACCCGCTGAGGACAGCAACAGGGTCCAGTCCAGGAGAGCCTTGAGGGCGGGAGCTTCTGTCCCCACGGAGTTGGGGTGCATCACCGCCCAGGCACATGGATGTTGATCAGCCCGGAAGCTCCCCCAACACGGCCCTTGAGGGCTTTTCAGGGCGACTCCAGCACACAGGCAGGATCAATGATTAACCCCGTCCAGCCTCCCCCCACGCCCCCAGAGGAGGAGGCTGGCTGAAAACCCAGCTTCTCATCACAGCTGGTTCTTCTGGTGACCAGCCCCCCTCCAGAGGCCACCCGGGGGCGAGGAGAGTTGGGGGGGGGGGGCTGGGAGTCACTGATTAGAACAAAAGACTCTCCTATCGCCCGGACATTCCAGAGGATTTGGGAGCTCTGTGTGAAAACCGGGCCCAAAGAGGCTCCTGTCCCTTTGATTGCTTAGAAAATGACAAAGGTTTTAAGAGGTGTGGTCCGGAGCTGGGCCGAAGACCAACACTCAGATTTCTTCTTAGATCACCACACCCTCACCCTGTAAGGACAGCATCACCCTGTAAGGCCTGCAGGGCTATGCGAGCTCCCTCGGAAAAGGGGGTCAGACTGCACACACATGTTTGTGGCCCTTTAAAAAATACAGTTTAAATATGGTGCTAGTATGGTAACTACTAGCCACCTGTGGCTATTTAATTATATATATATTAAATATACTTTATTGATTTTTTAGAGAAAGGGAGAGAGATAGAGAGTTAGAAACATCGGTCAACTGCCTCCTGCACACCTACTGGGGATGTGCCCGAAGCCAAGGTACATGCCCTTGACTGGAATCGAACCCGGGACCCTTCAGTCCGCAGGCCGACGCTCTATCCATTGAGCCAAACTGGTTAGGGCAATAAAATATATTTATATGTGTGTTTTTGCACTAATTTCAGAGAGGAAGGGAGAAGGAGAGAAAGATAGAGACATCCATGATGAGAGGGAATCGTGGACCGGCTGCCTCCTGCACGCCCCCCCTCCCCCCCCCGAGGAGGGAGCCCACAACCCGGGCCTGTGCCCTGCCCGGGAATCGAATAGTGAGTGACCTCCTGGTTCATAGGTTGACGCTCTACCACTGAGCCACCCAGCCAGGCCCCTTCCTCAGCATCCCAGGCTTGGAGGCAAGCCCAGTCCAACCACAGGTGGGCCATGTCGGGGTGCTGGGCTGGGGGAGGCTGCTGCCCCTCTGGTCCCCTCTCCCCGCTCCTGTTCCCAGGGGAGAGGACTCTGGGAGGGGCCAGCTCCTCACTCCCATGTTCGATGCCCCAGCCTCCCATCTGTGGGTTAGGGCCTGGGTGTGGGCTGTGGGTGGGGGTTTTCTGGTCCTGTCCCCCCCCTTTGATCCCTTGCAGCTGTTGTCCCTCCCCAGGAGGGACAGTTGTGCCGGAGGGAAGGGAAATAGTTATTTTGAGGTGGCCACTGGCTGCTGACCAGGAGCCGCGATGGCCGCGTGGGGGCCTGGTGGCGGGTGGGCCTGGCAGGGAGGCAGACGCACGATGGATTGCGGGGGGCGAGGGGCGCAGGACGGGGTCTGTAGGAGACAGCGAGGGGCCAGGGACGGAACGGGCTTGAGAGCCCAGATGCAGACAACGAAGCCGGTGTCCTGAGCGAAGTCCGATTGGCAGGAGGAGTTGGGGGGAGGTGGACACAGCACCCCCACATTGGCCACTGGCAACAGAGGGAGGAAAAGGAGGTCCCGGTGGCAATGGTGGGGGCTTTGGAAAAGAAGTGGGTGCCAAAACCGGTTTGGCTCAGTGGATGGAGCGTCGGCCTGTGGACTGAAGGGTCCCGGGTTCGATTCCGGTCAAGGGCATGTACCTTGGTTTCGGGCACATCCCCAGTAGGGGGTGCGCAAGAGGCAGCTGGTCGATGTTTCTGTCTCATCGATATTTCTGACATTCTATCCCTCTCCCCTCCTCTCTGTAAAAAAATCAATAAAATATATTTAAAAAATACATATAAAGAAGAAGAAGAAGAAGAAGAAGAAGAAGAAGAAGAAGAAGTAGAAGAAGAAGAAGAGGAGGAAGGTGTCTCTCACAGAATGAGCTGCCGTGGGGCCTGGCGGGCCAGCAGCTGGTGGTCACAGTCCCCTTCCTCCAGGAAGGCCTCCCAGCCCCCCCCTCTCAGCAGAGAGCAAGTTTGTGGGGACCTTGCCCTCGGGTGGCTTCTGCCCTTCCAGCCGCTGGGGTCCCTGGAGGGCAATGAGATGAGTGGCCGGGACCACTCGGCCTGGGGAAGCCAGGTGACCGGTAGCTAAGGCCCTCCCTTAGGCTGGGAGCCCACCCCTGCCTTCGCCTGTGACCTCAGGATGAGCTCTGGAGCCCCCCTTCTGCAGAGGCGGGAATTACAACAGGGACCGCACCTCAGGGGCGGGCCGGGGTCACTGAGAGAAGGGACCCAGCACTCCCGGTGTTGTCATGGTGACGGTGGTTGTCCGTGGGCCTGCACGCAGGGACCAGGAGGGGCTGTGTGGGGAGGAAGCTTCGCCAGGGAGGAAGCTGGGGGCTCCCAGAAATCTGAGGAGGCGAGAGGAGCTCTCCCCGGGGTGGCGTGCCCATCTGACAGCAAACGGTCGGCCTGCTGTTCCCACCACCCTGTCCCTGAATCAGCGAGGCCGGGGGATGAGGGCTGGTGTGTGTGTGGGGGGGGGGATAGAAAGGCAGCCTGAGGCAGGGGGCGGCAGTCTGGGGGGGCAGGCAGCCCCAAGCTCGCTCTCTGCAAGGACACGCCTTTTCCAGAGACCACAGTCTTGCCTCCTGCTCGGGAGACAATGGCTCCCACATGGCTCCGGCTGGGGTAGCTGGGCCGGGGCGGAGGGAGGACTAAGGATGTGAGTTGTCAGGCGCCCGCACCGCTGTGGGGGCAGACACTTAGGGAGGAGCTGGGCGGTGGGGGGGGGGTGAAGGGGGGCTGAGCCCCGAGACTGAAGAGGCAGTGACGGCCGATGGTGGGGCAGCAGTGAGAATGGGCTGCAGGTGGGGGCCGTCCTCCTCTGTGCCCCCCCCCGGCCGCAGGAAGCTGCCCCCCAACAGCTGGGGGAGGCAGGGCCCCTGCGGACACAGGACGCAGCCACTCTAAAGCCACCTCCTTGCGCTGTGCGGGCGTGTCCCCCTCCCTTCCGCCATCGTATGGCTCCTTCCTCAGGTCCTTGGGCCCAGAGGCTCCCCACTGTGTCCTGTGACCCCCTCGCCTTCCCCCTTTCCCCCTTTCCCCCCCACAGAGCCTCCTGCCGCTGCCTCCCACTTGGGGAGCCTCTGTGTCCCCTCCGGCCAGTCTTCGAGCATCACAAAGAGCCCTTTCACCAGAGGGCATTGTCGGGGGCCCGGGAGGGGACGCGGTGCCCTCCTGCCCGTGGGCATAAAGACCCCTTTCTCTCCGGCTGTGCCAGCCCCTCGCCTGCCGGGCGGACGGGGGTGCAGGCAGATTCTTGCCCTGCCTTTTAAAGTCCCCAGGAGACAATGGGGGATTTACAGTCCACAGGCCGCCTGCGGGGTCACCGACCAGCCAGGAGCCCTCCCCAACGAAGAGCCCTGTACCACAGGGTCTGGGGTGCCCGCCTAGGGTCCCCTGTAAAGTGAAGGGGTTGGGCTGGGAATTTCAGGGACACCCTCCCCCCCTTCCCCAGCAGGTCCGAGGAGGGGTGCGCCTGGAGGAGGGGTGTGTCTGGAGGAGGGGTGGCTGCAGTGGAGAGGGCAGGGGTGGGGGCAGGTGTTTGGGGGAGGGGGGAGGGGGATGGGGAGGGGGAGCAGGTGCATCCTGCACCAGGGAAGGGGCTCCGATGTGAGTTGAGGACGGCGGGGACCCAGGGGAGGGCAGGCGGCGGGCCAGGGAGGGGAGACAGGAGCAGGGCCAGTACCCGGGGTGTGAGGAGGTGGGTGGCTCAGCCCTTCACGAGGCCCAAGGGTTGAATAAATGGGACCAATTCAGCAGAAAGCTGGGGTGCCCCAATGGGGCTGGGAGCCCAGGGGTGGGTGTGGGGACAGGCCAAGGAGCTGGTGGAATAACCTGGGGACGGGCTCACAGGCCGGCTGACGAGGTGGCCGGGGCGCTGGAGGGGGGTTGGCGAGAGAGGAAGAGAAGGGAGCTCTCGGGAGGGAGAAACCAAGGAAAATGAAAGTGAGAGCGCTCCCCAGAGGGAGAGGGCGGGGCCTGGCCGGGGGCTCAGGGGCTGGGCGGCACCCTGAGAACCAGGAGGTCAGAGTTCGAGTCCCCGTCAGGCCACGGCCGGTTTCGGGCTCGGCCGCAGTGCGGGCGCGCAGGAGGCAGCTGGCCCACGGTTCTCTCATCACTTTGTTTCCGTCTCTCCCTCTGCCTTCCTCTCTGACATCGATAAAACTATACATAAATATATATGTTCTATTTTTTAACATATTTTATTGATTTTTTTTTTTTTACAGAGAGGAAGGGAGAGGGATAGAGTCAGAAACATCGATGAGAGAGAAACATCGGTCAGCTGCCTCCTGCACACGCCCCACTGGGGATGTGCCCACAACCAAGGTACATGCCCTTGACCGGAATCGAACCCAGGACCCCTCAGTCCGCAGGCCGACACTCTCTCCACTGAGCCACACCGGTTTTGCATATATATATATATATGAGAGAGAAGCGAGAAAGAGAGAATGAGAGGAAACAGAAGTGACTCAGAGGGAGAGAGGAGAGGAGGCAGGAGAGAGGGAGGGGTGGGGGCAGGGAGGAAGAGAAGAGAGAAAGATGTAGGCCAGAGCTGGGGAGTAGGAGGCAGAGAGAGTGAGAAGCCAGAGAACTTCCACCCTGTCCTCACTGGCCTTGACCTCCCCCTGCCCTTGGCCACCTCACTGTCCCCGGAGGGAAGGGGAGGCGGGCGAGTCTGTTCTCCACTCATGGAGGGGATGGGCCCACCCAGCCGCACCAGCGCAGCGGCCCGGTTCCCTGTGGATTCACAGGGCAGGGGTGCCGCCCCGGGCGCCTGGTGTGTGTCCTTCCCCACGGTGGGGGCTGGCCCTCCCCACAGCCCCTGGCCCTCCTCACAGCCTCTGGCCCTCCCCACGGCCCCTGGCCCTCCCCACGGTCCCTGGCCCTCCCCACGGCCCCTGGCCCTCCCCACGGCCCCTGGCCCTCCCCGCGGCCCCTGGCCCTCCCCACGGCCCCCGGCCCTCCCCACGGCCCCCGGCCCTCCCCGCGGCCCCCGGCCCTCCCCGCGGCCTCTGGCCCTCCCCGCGGCCCCTGGCCCTCCCCACGGCCCCCGGCCCTCCCCACGGCCCCCGGCCCTCCCCGCGGCCCCCGGCCCTCCCCGCGGCCTCTGGCCCTCCCCGCGGCCCCTGGCCCTCCCCGCGGCCCCTGGCCCTCCCCACGGCCCCTGGCCCTCCCCACGGTCCCTGGCCCTCCCCACGGCGGGGGACTGGCCCCCAAGGACCCTCTGAGGGTTCGGGCGGCACTGTGTTCCCCTGGTTTGGGGGGACCCGGTGTGGAGGAGGCTTTCTGGCCACTTGCCTGGGTTTCCCTGCAGGCAGAGTTGTGGGTGGGGGCCGAGTTCAAGGACAGGTGGGGGTCAGGGTCATGGAGCCACAGGGGTCCCCCTTGGTGGGCCTGGGGCCTTCTCTCCACCCCCCACCCCCCGCCTCCGCGCCAGGAAAAGTCAGCGAGGCGAGCGGGCGGGCGGGAGTCCGCTGCGTGTTTCCAGGGAAAAACTGATGCTTCCGTGGAACTCGTTCAGGCACCGGCGCTGGGTCCCCGCCCCCTCTCCGCCCCCCCATCTCCGCCACGCCCTCCCCCTCACTCTCTGGCAGCCGGAGCCCAGCAGCTGGAAAAACCCTGCTCTGCTCCCACTCCCACCCTCAGCCCTGCCGAGCCCGGGTGGCCCTGCAGAGGGTGCGTGCATCTGTGTGTCTCTGTGTGTGTGTATGTGCGTGCGCGTGTGCGTGTGCGTCTCTCTGTATGTGTGCGTGCGTGTGCGCGCCTCTCTGTATGTGCGCGTGCACGTGTGTATGCATGCCTCTCTGTGTGCACGTGTGCGCGTGCATGCATGTCTCTGTGTGTGCGCATATGTGTGTATGTATGTATGTGTGCACGTGCGCATTTGTGCATCTGCATGTGTGTACATGTATGTCATGTGTGTGCATGCATGTCTCTCTGTGTGTGCATGTGTGTGCGCGCACACACACACACTCACCATGCTATTTGGCCACCATCGCCTGCAGCCATGGGAGTGGGAGAGGCAGGGGATGCAAGCCTGAGCTGGGCCCCCGAGGCCTCAGTTTTGGCATCTGAGACATGGGTGTGACCCTTGGCCATTTCCTGATAGAGCGGGCCAGGGTCGCCGAAGCCAGAGCGGGCAGGGGGAGTGTGTCCTGAGCCCCCGTTCAGGGGCCCGGGCTGCCCTCACAGTTTCCCAGGAGGAGCCTGAGGCTCAGGGGTGGATGGCCCAGGGCTGGCGCGTGGTGGACCCAAGACGAGCCAGTCTGACTGCCCAGCCGCAGAGTCGCTGACCAGGTGCCTCCTGGCCGCTTCCCCCCGGGGGGCCCGAGGCTCCCCCCGCAGGCCGGCTGCCTGTGCCCCCCTGCAGGCCTGGTCCTTCCTGGCTCAGGAGCCCCTGAGGTCGGTCCAGGCGGTGGTGGGTTCTCGGCCTCCCTCCAAGCACTGACACAGACACACGCCCCTTCCCACTCTGTCCCCGGCCCATCGCCCTTCCCCTGTCCTCCCCAAACCGGGGTCCGGGGGTAGGAATATGTGAGGCCTCTGGACCCCCCTCAGGACCACCATTTCCTGGGAGGGGACCTGCTGCTGCAGCTGCTCAGAGGGACCCAGACCTCGTCTCCGCCCCTGGCCTCCCATCCCAGGCAACACCGTGGCCTTGGGGCTGGACGACGGAGAGGCCTGAGACCAGCCCCTGGGAGGTCAGGCTGGAGACCCCGCCACTGCCACCCCCGGAGGTTGCCCTGGGCCGATGGGCGCCCTCTGCCTGGAGACGCCTGGGGGGTTCTGAGCTGTGCCTCCATGACGAGAGGGGATAGCGGCCTGTCCTCTTGCCTCTGGAGGCTTCACTTAAAAAGAAATGTTCTCACCCGAACCGGTTTGGCTCAGTGGCTAGAGCGTCGGCCTGCAGACTGAAAGGTCCCAGGTTCGATTCCGGTCAAGGGCATGTTCCTTGGTTGCGGGCACATCCCCGTTTGGGGGTGTGCAGGAGGCAGCTGATCGATGTTCCTCTCTCATCGGTGTTTCTAACTTCCTATC
The DNA here is from genome assembly GCA_027563665.1 of Antrozous pallidus. Lineage (NCBI taxonomy): Eukaryota > Metazoa > Chordata > Mammalia > Chiroptera > Vespertilionidae > Antrozous > Antrozous pallidus. Next base: position 52,545,824 of record CM050525.1, read on the forward strand.
CCTCTCCCTTCCTCTCTGTAAAAATCAATAAAATATATTTTTTAAAAAAGGAAGGAAGTTGGGGCCAGAGCCGGCCACGCCGTAAGCTCACGTCACACACCGTAGCTCGGTGGCCGTGGTGGCGGACTGTCCGCTTCCTGGCGGAGCCGGAGGGAGCCTCGGGTCCTCGCTGGAATAAGGGGGGCCTGGCACTCGCTCCGTTCAGCCGCTGGATGAGCCTGCGAGGCGCCGCCCTCTCGGTGCTGCCCGGGGGGCCGGCCGGGCGTGTCCAGAGGCCGCAGAGGCTGGGCGCGTACAGTAGGGCCTCGGGGCAGCGGCCTTTGTGGCCCATAAATAGGTTAGGCGGCCAGGAAGCAGGAAATCCTGAAAGCACAATGAGGCCGGGCAGGGGCTTCCTCCGGCTCAGGGCCGGACCGAGGGTGCTTCTGCCAAAGCCTGACGGAGGCGAAACTGCCTGCTGCTGGCCCCCCACGCCGGCTCTCCCCACAGCCCTCCGGGGCCTCGGGGCCCGGTCTTACTGCCCCCCCCCCCCCCCCCGCCCCGCCAGGGCAGCTCAGGACAGGCCAGGACAGGCCGGGGCAGCGGAACCCAGAGGGGACAGCCACTGTGGGCTCAGCTCCCGGCGGTGTGAGCCGCTGGGACAGCCAGTTGAGAGCCCGGGCTGGGAGCCTGCACTCCCCCCTGCCCCAGATCAGGGGCGGTTTGCCAAGCCCTCCGACCCCAGGAGCCTGCACTCCCACCTGCCCCAGATCAGGGGCGGTTTGCCAAGCCCTCCGACCCCAGGACCCTGCACTCCCCCCCTGCCCCAGATCAGGGGCGGTTTGCCAAGCCCTCCGACCCCAGGAGCCTGCACTCCCACCTGCCCCAGATCAGGGGCGGTTTGCCAAGCCCTCTGACCCCAGGACCCTGCACTCCCCCCTGCCCCAGATCAGGGGCGGTTTGCCAAGTCCTCCGACCCCAGGACCCTGCACTCCCCCCTGCCCCAGATCAAGGGCGGTTTGCCAAGTCCTCCGACCCCAGGACCCTGCACTCCCACCTGCCCCAGATCAGGGGCGGTTTGCCAAGCCCTCTGACCCCAGGAGCCTGCACACCTCTGATGTCCACATAACTGGGGCTGTCCCTGCCCTGGGCTCCCCACAGGCCTCAGGAGCATCAGGCTGACCCCATCCGGACCTTGAGAATGGAGAATGATGTGGGCCTGACCGGTGTGGCTCAGTGGATAGAGCATCAGCCTGTGAACTGAAAGATCCCAGGTTCGATTCCGGTCAAGGGCACGTACCCTGGTTGTGGGCACATCCCCAGTGGGGTGTGTGCAGGAGGCAGCTGATCGATGTTTCTCTCTCATCCGTGTTTCTAGCTCTCTATCCCTCTCCCTTCCTTCCTGCAAAAAAATCACTAAAATATATATTTTTAAAAAAGAGAGAGAGAATAACGTGGTTCCTCATTCGAGAACCAGGAAGCCGTAAAACCCCGGCTCGGAGGAATTTTATTTATTAAGAAAAGCAAGTAACAAAACTCAGTGTCTGGCGGCGCCCCGGTTGTGTCGACAGGCACACGCACCCTAACGCCTGTGCGCGGGAGGGCGGAGGGAGGGCCGGCAGCGTGTCAAGGCAGCAGGTTTCGGGGAGTTTCCACTTTCCTCTTTGTCCTGCTCAGTTCTTCTAAGTTTCCCACAGTAAACGCTGCAGACACCGTGGGGTGCTTTCTTTTAAGTACAATGTGTACAAGAGTTTTTATTTTTTTAAATAAGTTTTATTGATTTTTTACAGAGAGGAAGGGAGAGGGATAGAGAGTTAGAAACACTGATGAGAGAGAAACACCGATCAGCCACCTCCCGCACACCCCCTACCGGGGATGTGCCCACAACCAAAGTACATGCCCTTGACCGGAATCGAACCTGGGACCCTTCAGTCCGCAGGCCGATGCTCTAGCCACTGAGCCACACCGGTTAGGGCTGTACAAGAGTTTTTAAAGCGGGCAATGCGGATACTCCGTCGCCGAGGGGGAAACAGGATACAACCCTGTACACATGCAAGTAGGGGGACGGGATGCTCGGGGCAGAAACAGGACAGGAAGGAAGCTCGCAGGTGGCCGAGCCGAGGGCCTTAGCCACCGTCCCCTCCACCTACAGCACATGCGCATCCCCGTACCCTTGCTGACTCTGGGAACCACGGGTCCGAACAGTTCTGGCAATGCGGTGCGGGAAAGTGGGAGGCCCTGGGTGATGCGATGCGATGGGTGGGAGGTAGAGTCTCCGATCACAGAGCCTCTTCCCTCCACCCCCCAAGTCCCGTTTTTATTATTGATTTGTAGGCACTCTTTCCTTAGCACTGGACCTTAAGGGCACAGGAAAGTTTAAAACACAGTCCCTGCACCTAAGCTGTTCCTGGTTTCGCAGCACAGACAGACGAAACCGGGGTGTGATGTGACGTGGTGTCTGGGAGGCATTCGTTTAGTCCTTTGTTTTGTGAAAATCAATCAAGGGAAACCGCCTTTAAAATGGAGTCAGGAGCCGAAACCGGTGTGGCTCAGTGGATAGAGCGTCGGCCTGTGGACTGAAAGGTCCCAGGTTCGATTCCGGCAAGGGCATGCACCTTGGCTTCGGGCACATCCCCAGCAGGAGGTGTGCAAGAGGCAGCTGATTGATGTCTCTCTCTCATCAATGTTTCTGACTCTCTATTCCTCTCCCTTCCTCTCTGTAAAAAAAATCAATAAATTGTATTAAAAAAATAAAATAAAATGGAGTCAGGAGGCCAGAAGGGAGAGCCCTCACGCACCTCCTCTGGACCGCCATGACAGACCCCGATAGGACGGTGTCACTTACAGACTCCAGCGGGGACATCTTCCCCGCTAGTGACATCCCCTTCCTCCCCCTGCAGGAAAAAGGCAGACTTCCTTCCTCGCTCAGCCGCTCGACCAATGGGCCAATGAGACACCGCCACCACCCTGAGCTCTCACTTTCCTCCAACGGACTTTCCTTCAAAACAGCCCCCCAACTCCCCCCTTTTCTCTATTCACTAACCCTCCTCTCCTGTTGTGGGATCGGCCGTGCTGTTTCTGTAGCGTGACTGTCTGAAGTCACTGTTGCTGAAGGAACCCACTTTGCTGGCAAAATAACTGGCTGTTTGATGTTGAAGGTTGACAGTTCATTTATTTATTTATTAAAAAATATATATCTTTATTGATTTCAGAGAGGAAGGGAGAGGGAAAGAGAGATAGAAACATCAATGATGAGAGAGAAAAATCATTGATTGGCTGCCTCCTGCACGTTCCGTAATGGGGACCGAGCCTGCAACTTAGGCACGTGCCCTTGACTGGAATAGAACCCGGGACCCTTCGTTCCGCAGGCTGATGCTCTATCCACTGAGCCGAACCAGCCCGGGCTTGACAGCTCATTTAAAGGATGAAGTCAGATCACGTCACCTCTCTGCTCCTGGCTCCACCTCACTCAGGGTCAAAGCCAACAGGCTGCACACAGTCTTACCCGGTCCGGTCCCCTAGACCAGCAGTCGGCAAACTCATCCATCCACAGAGCCAAATAGCAACAGGACGACGACTGAAATCTTTGGAGAGCCAACTTTTTTAAACGTAAACCTCTTTTAACGCCACTTCTTCAACATAGACTCGCCCAGGCCATGGTATTTTGTGGAAGAGCCACGCTCAAGGAGCCAGAGAGCCACAAGTGGCTCGTGAGCCGCGGTTTGCCAACCACTGCCCCAGACCTCTGACCTCCCCTCCTGCCACTCCCTCCGCCTCCTCCCATCGGCTCCGGCCGCCTGGCTCCTGGCCACGGCAGAAACAGAGCGTAATCTCTGCTTCAGAGCCTTTGTCCTTGAGATTCTCTCTTTCTGGAACATTCTCCCCCCATTTCCACAGGATTCTACTTCCTGTATTCGTTCCCTGGGGCTGCCCTAACAAGCCACCACAACGTTGGTAGCTGAACAACAGAAATTCTGCAAAAACGCTTTTTCCAAATAAGGTTCCATTCACAGGATCTGGGGGTGGGGGCGTGGACGCGGCTCTTGGGGCCCACCATTTAATCGAGTACACTTCTTTACTATTGACACCAGAGAGAGGGAAGGTGAGGGGGAGAGGGATGGAAACATCAGTGGTGAGAGAGGATCACTGATTGGCTGCCTCCCGCACCCCAGCCCGCAGCCCCGGCACGTGCCCTCACTGGGAATCGAACCGCGACCCCCTGGTTCAGAGGTCGATGCTCAACCACCGAGCCACGCCGGCCGGGCTAACCTGCTGCACTTCTTTCTTTTTAAAAAAATGTATTTATTGATTTCAGAGAGGAAGGGAGAGGGAGAGAGAGAGACATCAATGATGAAAGAGAATCGGCTGCCTCCTGCTCGCTCACTCCACTGTATACATCCAAGGGACAAGAAGCTTGGGACAGGAACGGGACAAGATCGAGCCCACAACCCGGGCATGTGCCCTTGGCCGGAATTGAACCTGGGGCTGTTCAGTCTGCAGGCCAATGCCCTATCCACTGAGCCACACCGGCTAAGACTCTGCTACCCGTCTTAGCCTCCTGCAGGCCTTCGCTCAAGTGTTACCTTCTCAGAAAAGCTTTCTCTGGCCACACTCTTTAAAAATGTGCACACACACACACACACACACACACACTCAGACACACACACTCAGACACACACACTCAGACACACACACACACACACTCACACACACACACTCAGACACACACACACACATACACACACACACACACACACACTCACACACACACTCACACACACTCACACACACACTCAGACACACACACACACACACACACACTCACACACACACTCACACACTCACACACACTCACACACACTCACACACACACACACACACACACACACTCATACACTCATACACACACTCACACACACACTCACACACACACACACTCCGCTCCAGGTCCCCTTTCCCTCCCTTCTTTTCTGCTTGATCTTTCTCTCTAGGACTTACTCTCAGGCACATCATGTGCAGCTTATTGATTTATTGATTTTTATTGTCTGATCCCCCATTTGCCTGTAAGCTCCGGGAAGATAGGCTTTTGTCAGTCTGTCGTATTTTGTTCCCTGCTGTCTTCCTCACGCACAGAACCTGCTGGGAGGGCAGACGGCGTGCAGTACAGAACTGCTGAAAGAAGGGGTGAATCGATGATCATAGTGAGCCCCAAGCTCTGCTTTCAATAGAAGGGTATACACCACAGGAGAGTGGGCGGAGGTGAAAAGTAGTTCTGTTTGGAGTCGTGTCTAGGCAGGCTTTACAAAGAAGGTGTATTGGAGCTGAGTCAGGCGGCAGTGGGGAGGTGTGGGGACCCCCGGAGGCAGGAGGGGCAGGACCACGACCCAGGGCGTGACTGGAAAAGGGGGAGGAGCCCGATGTGGCCAGGGTTCGGGTTAGGAAGCAGAGGAGAGGGAAAGCGTGGTGTGCAGGAGGCAGCAGCTCGCCTTGGCTGCCCCGACCCCTGTGATGGGAAAACCACCCCGTGTCCAGGCCTCTCCCACGGGGAGACCCAGATTGATGATCCTCCCCAAATCCCTGGGCAGGCAGCCCACGGCTGTTCTCCATGGCCACGTCTGTCCGGGAGCCGTGGTGAGCCCTCCACGGGCTGTCAGCTAACAAGAGCACTTACAGGCCTGGGTCTGAATAGTCCCACACAGATCCGTTTTATCTATCTATCTATCTATTTATCTATTTATTTATAATATAGTTTATTGATGTTTTACAGAGAGGAAGGGAGAGGGATAGAGAGTCAGAAACATCGATGAGAGAGAAACATCGATCAGCTGCCTCCTGCACACCCCGCACTGGGGATGTGCCCGCAGCGAAGGTACATGCCCTTGACCGGAATCGAGACCTGAGAAGTCATTTGGTTTGCCCTTGCCAGGGCATTAGGGGCGAGTTCAGTAAATGACCAAGCGGAGCCGGCTGAGTTTTAAGTGATAATTTTGTATGGGCCTGCGAATGACGTTATTAAAAATCTCCGTGGCCCTCGGCAGGACACCCACAGGTTAAGGGCTCAGTCCTATAGGTCGGTCCCTCCCCCTTCAGATGCCAATCAAAACTCCAGGTTGTTACCTGTGCTGCTGGCCACCCAGCTGCCAGCGGAGGGTTCTCAGGGCGCCCTCCCTGGGTTTGATCACTGCCTGGGGGCACGCTTCTCTTCCCGATGGCCCAAGAGGTGAGCATGTTTTCATATGTTTGCTGGTCGGTGGGCTAGTCTTTGTTTCAACGAAGTGCTGACCAAGCCTTGTACGCATTTTTCTTTGGAATAATCTGCTTCTTTAAAAACATATTTTATTGGGTTTTTGTTTTTTTTACAGAGAGGAAGGGAGAGGGCTAGAAAGTCAGAAACACTGATCACTGCCTCCTGCACATCTCCTGCTGGGGATGTGCCCGCAACCAAGGTACATGCCCTTGACCAGAATCAAACCTGGGACCTTTCAGTCCGCAGGCCGACGCTCTATCGGCTAAGCCAAACCGGTTTCAGCTGCTTCTTTCCTCATTGTTCCGCGGGAGTTCTTTCTCTGCGATGGATACAGCCTCCTGCTGGGCATGCCGATGGCACGCACACGCACACGCACGTCTTATTCTCTTAATGGCGCGCCGTGAATAGACGCTCTTCATCGGAAAGCCCTGCTTTTCAAAGTAACCTTTGAAAGGTTTGTTTACAGTGTATGTGACACTCGCAGCTGTGAAGTCATATCCCCGGGAAAAATTACTAAATGGGTGTTGAACGCCTGCCTCCTTCCCGCCCCGCGCCAGCCGATGCTGTTGGGTGTCGGCCATCAACATCCAAAATTAGAATTCGTGGAGGTCGCTCCAGGCCATCGCGTCTTCCGTGAATAGCACATCCGTGTTTGAAATAAAGGAACCGGGAAGCGCCAGGTAACGGGGAGCGTTCTCTGCCCACTGTGGCGAGAGAAAGACCCGGAGCTGCACAGTCACTGTGCTCTGCCCCTTCGGCGGAATCCTGAGGAGCGTTCCACAGAGCAGATGCTCTTATGCACAAGAACACATTCATGTTCCTCGTAGGAATGGGGTGAGCCACGTTTGCACAGCGCTGCTTGCAGGGACCCCCCCAGCACAGCTAGGTGGCGGGGAGCAGAGGTGGGAGGGAGAATTATATTCTTTTACAAATCATTTGGGGCACTCAAAATGTTCATATATATATATTGATTTTTTTTACAAAGAGGAAGGGAGAGGGATAGAGAGTTAGAAACATCCCTGAGAGAGAAACATCCATCAGCTGCCTCCTGCACACCCCGCACTGGGGATGTGCCCGAAACCAAGGTACATGCCCTTGACTCGAGTCGAACCCGGGACCTTCCAATCTGCAGGCTGATGCTCTCTCTCCACTGAGCCAAACCGGTTAGGGCTCAAACTGTTCTTCAGCCATGTGTATCTATTATTTTTTTCTCTTAAAAATTTTAAAATTTATTTCAGAGAAGGAGGGAGAGGGAGAGAGAGATGGAAACATTAATGATGAGAGAGAATCATTGATTGGCTGCCTCCTGCACGCCCCGCACTGAGTATCGAGCCCGCAACCAGGGGAATCGAACCGTGACCTCCTGGTTCAGAGGTCAACAACCACTAAGCCATGCTGGGCCGGGCTGTGCACCTATTCTTCATTCCAGAAACAAAAGCTAATGAAAAGTCTGAAAAATACAAAATAAAGGAATTTGAAAGGGAATAAAAATCTTCACCCTAAAAAATGTATGTAGTCACTTCGTCTGAGTCCTGAGCAGTTCCGTTCAAAGCCATCAAAACCTCTCCCTGCCCACGACTGTCTGGGTAAGGACCACGGTGAGTGAGGGCTGAGCACAGGGCGTCTCCTTTCGGGGCGCCCCTCTTGGTCACGTGGGCCCCACATGTGCACACTCATCGCTCACTTCTCCACGAGTCTTCGCCGGGGGAGGGCAGTGCTTGGGTCCACAGTAGTCCTAGGGGCTCGTGGATTACCTAGTGTACTTGTCTTTATGCCAACAGTCACAAAATATAATCTATACTAATAAAAGGGTAATATTCTAATTAGACCAGATAGACTGGACATCTTCCGGACATCCTTCCGGACAAAGCCATGGTGGCGGGGTGAGGCAAAGGTGATTAAGGGTGATCAGGCCATCAGGTGAGAGCAGTTAGGTGCAATCAGGCCAGCAGGGGAGAGTGGTTAGGGGCAATCAGGCCATCAGGAGAGAGTGGTTAGGGGTGATCAGGCCAGCAGGGGAGAGTGGTTAGGGACAATCAGGCCATTAGGAGAAAGTGGTTAGGGGCAATCAGGCCATCAGGAGAGAGTGGTTAGGGGTGATCAGGCCAGCAGGGGAGAGTGGTTAGGGATGATCAGGCCATCAGGAGAAAGTGGTTAGGGGCAATCAGGCCATCAGGAGAGAGTGGTTAGGGGTGATCAGGCCAGCAGGGGAGAGTGGTTAGGGACAATCAGGCCATTAGGAGAAAGTGGTTAGGGGCAATCAGGCCATCAGGAGAGAGTGGTTAGGGGCAATTAGGCCATCAGGAGAGAGTGGTTAGGGGTGATCAGGCCAGCAGGGGAGAGTGGTTAGGGACAATCAGGCCATTAGGAGAAAGTGGTTAGGGGCAATCAGGCCAGCAGGGGAGAGTGGTTCGGGGCAATCAGACCATCAGGAGAAAGTGGTTAGGGGCAATCAGGCCAGCAGGGGAGAGTGGTTAGGGGCAATCAGGCCATCAGGAGAAAGTGGTTAGGGGTGATCAGGCCAGCAGGGGAGAGTGGTTAGGGACAATCAGGCCATTAGGAGAAAGTGGTTAGGGGCAATCAGGCCATCAGGAGAGAGTGGTTAGGGACAATTAGGCCATCAGAAGAGAGTGGTTAGGGGTGATCAGGCCAGCAGGGGAGAGTGGTTAGGGACAATCAGGCCATCAGGAGAAAGTGGTTAGGGGCAATCAGGCCAGCAGGGGAGAGTGGTTCGGGGCAATCAGACCATCAGGAGAAAGTGGTTAGGGGCAATCAGGCCAGCAGGGGAGAGTGGTTAGGGGCAATCAGGCCATCAGGAGAAAGTGGTTAGGGGTGATCAGGCCATCAGGAGAGAGTGGTTAGGGACAATCAGGCCATTAGGAGAAAGTGGTTAAGGGCAATCAGGCCAGCAGGGGAGAGTGGTTAGGGGCAATCAGGCCATCAGGAGAGAGTGGTTAGGGGCAATCAGGCCAGCAGGGAAAAGCGGTTAGGGGCAATTAGACAGGCAGGCAGAGTGGTTAGGGATGATCAGGCAGGCAGGTGAGCAGTTAGGAGCCAGTGGTCCCAGATTTCGAGAGGGATATCTGACTGCCGGTTTAGGCCTGATCCCTGAGGGTGGGATCAGGCCTAAACCGACAGTCAGACATCCCCCCAAGAGGTCCCAATTGGAGAGGATACAGGCTGGGCTGAGGGAACCCCCCCTCTCTTGTGCACAAATTTTGTGCGCAGGGCCTCTAGTCATATATAATCTGTATTTTATTAAGTATGATAGGTACTTATATTTTATATTACATACTTAGGCTATATGATTATAATTACCTTGCCTATGTTACATTAAATAAAATGTATTATATGCTACATAATGTACACCCAATTTTTTTTCTTACAAGGAAGGGCAAACGTGTGTAGGCAGTCCAAGCACAGCCCTGGGCAGACGTTTCCTGCGAGGGCCAGGGGAAAGTGTGTCAGGCGTGGGGCCAGCGGCTCTGCCGGAGCGAACTCTGCCCTGGAAACCGCACGCGGTGTCGCAGCGGAGCCAGATGGGAGGGCGTGGCCGCGTTCCTCTCTGTTTACACCAACAGCCGGTGGCAGAGCCTGGTGGGGGCCAGCCCTCTGCAGTCGAGCTGGTGAGTTTCGGTCTTTGTTGAATGAATGAACGAACCGGAAGGGGTGTCGCTGCCAGGCCCCCTCCCTGTCTGGTGGTTCGGTTTGAGTGGGTGGGGTGGACACGGGGCTGGGGGTCAGTTTTCCCGTTACCCCAGCCTCTGACTTGCTGTGTGACTTGGGCCAGCGGCCAGTGCCCGGCTGTAGGAGGGGGGCAGCTACCTCCCTTTGCCGGACTCGGGAGAGAATGAAATGGAACGGAGGTATGGAAAGGCCTGGAAGAGGACAAGGAGATCCCCACTGGGCAGCTCAGGGCGGCACGGCCAGCTCCCTGGAGGCCTGGCAGCCGGGCATTGGCACTTTGGCGGAGGAAAGAAGGGGGTGGGGGCAGCCAGGAGCGTGACCCGAAACACAAACAGTCTCCAAGAGGGGCCGAAACTCCTGCTTGGTGAAAACACGCCTGGCAGGTTTTTGTCCTGCCTCGGAGCAGGGCAGGGGAAGGCACCCCGGGCTGGTGTCGGTTGGCAGGAGCCCGCAGTGGCTGGCAGGGTGCGGGCCCCTCACGTGCTCCTGGGCACGCATCCAGCCCGCGGCGGCCCCAGGTGCCCCGGAGTGCTGCTGCTGATCAGCCAGGACATGGGCTCAGACCCCGAGGTTGCACCGCAGGAGCCAGCCCCCCGGCCCCATGCAGGGACCCTCCCTCCCTCATGTCCCCAATGCTCTGCAGGGCTGCCCAGTGGTCTGGTCAGGCACCTTCTCATCTCATGGGACCTGAAGGGCAATTTGGGAGACGTATGAAAGTAGACAATATAGCTTGGCTGGTGTGGCTCAGCGGTTGAGCACCAACCTAGGAACCAGCAGGTCATGGTTTGATTCCTCGTCAGGGCACACGCCCGGATTGCGGGCTCGATCCCCAGTGTGGGGCATGCAAGAGGCAGCCGATCAAGGATTCTATTTGGCCGAAACCAGTTTGGCTCAGTGGATAGAGCGTCGGCCTGCAGACTGAAAGGTCCCAGATTCAATTCTGGTCAAGGGCACATACCTTAGTTGCGGGCACATCCCCAGTAGGAGGTGTGCAGGAGGCAGCTGATCGATGTTTCTCTCCCATCGACGTTTCTAATTCTCTAATCCTCTCCCTTCCTCTCTGTAAAAAAATCAATAAAATATATATTTTTAGAAAAGGATTCTATTTCATTGTTGATGTTTCTATCTCTCTCTCCCTTCCTCTCGGAAACAAATATACTTAAAAAATAAATAAAGCAGACAACACACGTTTCCAGGGACCTGAGGAATTCGCCTTCTCCCCAGCTGAGTCAGCCAGAGCTCCGGCAGGACCCAGACTTCGCTCCAGACAGGCCACACGCAGCAGAGGGTTTTAGGGACTGACGCCCAGCGAGGGCAGGCGGGGTGCCAGACCAGGCCAGGGAGGTGCGGTCGAGAACACGCGAGGAGGAGCACAGGGAAATAGCGATTGCTCCCCGGTCTGTATGGGAAACACGCTGGGAGCAACCTGCCCCTGGAGGGAATTGTTTCCAAAGCGATCACACCCAGACTATGTCCATCAGCTCCGACAACATCAAGCTGCGGGACGCCTGAACTCTGAAATCTAGGATTTAACACGGTTTTTCTTTTTGCTCAGCCTGAGTCTGGTGCAGGTGGGGGGTGGGGGCTGGGGGGTGGGGGCGGAGTAGAGGGGAGAGGCAGGCGCATCCTCGGCTCCATGCAGTCGCTCAGGGAGTCAGGCTGAGACAGTCTCCTCTATCGTAGGGGCCCCACCTTCTCCTTTTTTTATTTTTTTAATATATTTTATTGATTTTTTTACTGAGAGGAAGGGAGAGGGATAGAGTCAGAAACATCAATGAGAGAGAAACATCGACCAGCTGCCTCTTGCACTCTCCCCACTGGGGATGTGCCCGCAGCCAAGGTCCATGCCCTTGACCGGAATCGAACCTGGAACCTTCAGTCGGCAGGCCGACGCTCTATCCACTGAGCCAAACCGGTTTCGGCAACACCCCACCTTCTCAACGGGAGGCTCCAGGAATCAACCCCCCAGGGGAGAGGAAGAGGGTGAGCCTTCTTTGAACCGCCCCTCACTAGAAGTGACACTCATCCTTTCTACTCACAGTCCATTGCCCCCGCACCCACCAAGGCCCCCAGGGGTGGAGCTGCCTTCCTGCACACTCAGGGCGGACAGGACACTTGCTCTCTTAGGCCTCGTATCCTTACTACCCAGAAGGCCAGCGGTTAAGGAAAATGAGGTTGGCCCTCGCTAGTTGGACTCAGTGCATAGAGCGCTGGCCTGTGGACTGAAGGGTCCTGGGTTCGAATCTAGTCGAGGGCTCATGTCCAGGTTGTGGGCTCCATCCCCAGCAGGGGGCGTGTTGGAGGGTGCTGATCAATTATTCTCTCTCATCATTGATGTTTCTATCTCTGTCTCCCTCTCCCTTCTTCTCTGAAATCAACAAAAAATTAGTGTGTGTGTGTGTGTGTGTGTGTGTGTGTGTGTGTGTGTGTGTTTTATAAGAAGAATGAGGTTGATCTTTAGATATGGGAAGAGGTCCAGGACATACTTTTGGGTGAAAAAGCAAGCGGCAGAGCACTGCGCACAGTGTGGCAGCATTTGTAGTAAACAGACCAGTGGCAGGCAAACACTGTCTCTGTGGTGGATGTACAGATGGACAGTTTCTAACCGCAGAAGGGTCTGGGACGAGGGAGGTCACCAGGAGAGAGCGGTCACCGCTGGGGAGAGAGAGAGGGGACCTGAGTTCTCGCCACCGCGGCAATGTCTGCACTCCGTACACACAGCACGTATGCGCACACTGTCCTGGAGCAAGTGAGAGTGGGGCCAGGCCTGGCTGCTGTGGTCAGTGGTTGAGCGCCGACCTGTGCACCAGGAGGTCGGGTACATGTCCAGGGTGCAGGCTCGGTCCCCAGATGGGGACATGCAAGAGGCAGCCAATCAGTGATGTTTCTCATCGATGTTTCTGTCTCTCTAGCCCTCTCCTTTCTTCCCTCTCTAAAAGTCATAGAAACATATTTTTAAAAAAAAGAGTTTCGGGTCGTGACCTGCACCTTCTTCCAGGGGCCAGAGGACCACGTCTGAGTCTAACTCTGCCACGACTTTCTCTGGGGCCCTGGGCAAGTCATGGGCGTCCTTTTGGGACCTCAGTTTCCCCAACTACCCTGTTTCCCCAAAAGTAAGACATCCCCTGAAAATAAGCCCTACTCACTGTAATATAAGGCATCCCTCGAAAATAAGACCTACTGGCTGTAATATAAGGCATTCCCCCCCCCCCCAAAAAAATAAGATCTAGTGCATCTTTGGGAGTAAAAAAATTTTTAAAAATATATTTTATTGATTTTTTACAGAGAGGAAGGGAGAGGGATAGAAAGTCAGAAACATTGATGAGAGAGAAACATCGATCAGCTGCCTCTTGCACATCCCCTACTGGGGATGTGCCAGCAGCCAAGGCACATACATGCCCTTGACCAGAATCAAACCTGGGACCTTTCAGTCCACAGGCAGAAGCTCTATCCACTGAGCCAAACCGGTTTGGCAGGAGCAAAAATTACTAGAAGACATTGTCTTATTTGGGGGAAACCGAGTAGGGAATGAAGCAGATGTTCTTGAACGCCCCTTAGTCCTCCTCCAGCCCCCCTCCCGCCCTCCTCCCGCCTCACACCCTCCTCCACCCCCATGCACCCCCCACGGTGCCAATTTCCCTTCTCCTCGCCCTTCCCTCCTCTGTGGGTCCCAGCGGAGCCCCCAGCCCCGGCGGCCTATCCCGCGTTGCCGAATGGCCGGCTTCCAGAGCCGCCACATCAGACTCGTGCCGTGGTCCTCCATCAAAGGCCCCGCCGCCGCTCAGTAACCCACGTCCTGTTATCGGACCTTCTGTTTGCCGCCGGCTGCTCCCATTGCGAAGAAAGAACAATAAACATTGTTGTGCACAAAGCGTTTCCCATGCTTTGAACATACACTTCCTCCGTATTGATTCCCACACGGCCCCATTCGCACGTGTGAACCCGGGCGAGGGCAGGTGTGTGCCAAGCCCGTGTGAACGGCGAGCTCTCGGGGACGAGGGGGAGGGAGGCTGGGGCGGCGCCTCATGCCAAGCAGCTGCCCCGGCGAGCAGGGCCCCGGGGCCGGGATGGTGTGTCCGCACTTCCGGAGCCCTCGCTCCTCGGCCGAGTGGCGTGTGACCTGGGACCAGTCTCCTCTGCGCCTGGAGCCCCCGACGGGGGCCGTAAAGGACTGGGTTGAGCGACAGTGTATGGGTTACTGTTGTTTTCAGTTACAAACACAGAATGCCATGTCACACGGGAATGTTCCAAAGAGGGCATTTAAAGAGTCAGGGCAGGAGCACCGGGTCTGGCCCTGACCGGTGTGGCTCAGTGGATAGAGCGTTGGCCTGTGGAGTGAAAGGTCCCAAGTTCGATTCGGGTCAAGGGCATGTACCCTGCTTGCAGGCACATCCCCAGGGGGGTGTGCAGGAGGCAGCTGATCCACAATTCTTGCTCATCATCAATGTTTCTGTCTATCTCCCTCTCTTTTCCTCTCTGAAATCAATAAAAAATATAGTTTAAAAAAAAGACACACTGTGTAGTCACTCCTTTCACTATCCTGGGAATGGGACGCATGCTTGTAGTAATTCAGGCAGCAAATAAAGAAAAAGCCTCTGATACTTCACATTTCTCATCCAAATCTCTTGCTGTATTAAATGAAAAAGGCATGAGTGCAATGAACTCACGTGTAACAAATAAAATATCCTATATAATAAAAGAGTGATATGCAAATTGATCGTACCTTTGCTCCATTCACAAGCCACGCCCACAAGCCAATCAGAGCAAGTACGCAAAATAACCCAACCAAGATGGCGGTTAATTTGCATAGCTGCACACGGAAGACAGTGTAGAAGGAAGCCAAGCGTTGCAGAAGGGAGCAAAGCTGTGGAGAAGTAAGCAATCCGGGTGGGGAGAAGGGAGGGAGCGAGGCAGAGGAGACGGGAGGGAGCGAGGCAGAGGAGACGGGAGAGAGCGAGGGAGTGGAGAAGGGATCGAGGCAGCAGAGAAGGGAGGGAGCTTTGCTCAGGCCACAGGAAACTATTCTTGCAGGAATCTTCCTGCAATGGGTCTCTAGTATTAACATATACTCATAAGGGAAAGCCTGTGGGATTTACAATAACATGTTAGGGTAGAGGAGAAGAGAGGGTAGAAATTGCTGGCATTTTCAGAGCCATTAGCTTTCCTTGTTGGCCAACACATGTCACCCTTTGCAATCTGACAGTTAATGGAGCCCTGGGCCCCTCCTGCCACCATTTGGCTCCTTGCTTCCCGGGCCTCTTGAGGAGATCGGGTGTCCTGTGTTGCCTTAGGCAGCTGGGGGTTTGTGTCAGGACTCCAGAGTGAGCCCCGGCTCTCAGTGAACATCCAAAGATTGAAGCAATTGGTGCCTTGTGGTCCTGGGATTGGGCTGCGTCTGGAGAAGAGTCCTCGATTGGCAAGAAGAATGCAATAAGCTAAACACGCATTCGGGTACCCTGGGCATCAGTCAGGATAAATGTTTTAAAATCACCAAAATCAACTCATATTGGCTTAAGGAAAAAAAAAAAAAAAGGCAGAGTTTATTGGTACATGTAACTGAAAAACCCAAGCCAGAGGGCTTCAGGAATGGCTGGAGCCAGGCGCTCAAATGGTGCCTTCTAGAATCTTTGAGGCTCCCTTCCCCCTGTCCTGGCTCTGCTCTGAGGCTGGCTCTCTCCGTGGGGTGGCAAGATGGCCCGTGAGCAGCTCCAGGCTCATGCCCTTCAGAGTTCAGCACCCCCCCCCCCAAAATAGGGCTTCTCTCTCTCCCCCAAAGCACCGGAAAAAATTGCCAAGAGACCGTGATTGGCTAGCCTTGGGTTTCCTGCCCACCCCTGAAGCATGCCCTGGATGCCGATTGGCTGGCCCTGGTTGACAAGCTCATCTGGCCACCATTCGGATGGGGTCCGCTCTACCAGTGCCCTGGACTGAGAGGGAACCAGGAGTCGTCCTCACAGGACAGCAGAGGGCTGTCCCGTGATCGGGGACGCTGGGTCCATGGGACACCTGTGCTCAGCTCTGCCCGAGAGCAGAGGAGGCAGGCCCCACGTGGGGAGGGGGGGTGGGGGGGGAAGGTGTGAAGGCGGGTGTGGAGGAGAGTCTTCCCTGGGGACCGGGAGACAGTTGAGGGTCAGCGGCCAGGCCTCAGGGTCCCCATCTGGAAAGCGGGCTGATGCGGCTTTAGGACGGCGCTGCGTATTTCCGGGGGAGGTTACGGGCTGCAGCCGCCTCTCCCTCCCCACTGCCTCGGCACGGTCTCCGAATGGCAACCCTCCCCGGCTGCGAGGCGCTGGCCGCGCGGTGATATCGGTTTTCCAGGAGGGGCTGTCAGCTTGGCTGTCAGCGGCGCGGGGAGGCTATTTCTGGCCGAGGTGGGTGAACATGTGGGGGTGGAGGGTGTCGGGCTCACGTGGGTGCGGGGGAAACCTGAGCCGGGCCAGCCCTGCTCCCCGGGGTCGGCAGGAAGAGGCCTAAGCAGCTGGGAGAGGAGCTGGTGGGACTTGAATGTCCCACCTCCAGGCACCTCTCCCCTGGCTGGTGACCTCTGACCCCATGCCACACACACACACACACACACACACACACACACACACACACACGGCCTGCCAGGTCCCTGCCCCTGAAACAGAGACATAGGAACAAATCCCAACTCAGTGTTTACAAGGATCCCCCCCAGCTGTGTGCATCGGGCGTGGCTCCTGGCGAGGGAAGGAGAAGCTCAGACAGGTGAAGCGATTTGCCCAAAGACACACACCCCGGGAGCAAGGCAGCCGCAGTCAGCCTCGGGGCGCTCAGAGGGCTGGACTCAAGTGCTGGGGGAGCCGGAGGTGAGGAGGCAGCAGTCCCCTCGAGGAGGGCAGGTGGGACTGTGGAAAGGGAAGCCTTAATCGGGGCCTAGGAAGGATCTATGCAAACCCGGGTGGGATGGAATGTGCAGGGAAGGGTTTTCAAGCAGGAGGGAACAGCATAGGCAAAGCCACAGAGGCAAGCACGCTCAGGGGACACGTGGGCCGGGCCAGCAGCGTGGCAGGGCCCCCCGCCGGCGTTCTGAGGGTCCTGAGGTCGCATGAGCAGTGGGCCGAGGCGGGTACGGCTCCGCCCGGAAAGTCTCTTGAGGCCTGGAGTCCCCAGTTCTCGATGGAACCCCCCCGAGGGGCGCCTGACCTCTCCCCTTTGAGTGATGTCATGGGCTGGGAAGCAAGGCCCGGCAATGGGGGGGGCGGGGGCAGAGGCGGGGCTGGAGCCCGAGTGGAGGCATCTGCCCCGCCTGGGCGGCTGCGGATGGGCAGGAAGCCGGCCATGCCTTCGCGAGAGCCGGAGGAGAAAGGCCTCTGTGTGAGCCGCAACAAAAAGGCTTTTCTGCCAAGTCGGAGGGGGAGGAAGCGGCCGGCGTGGCCCCTGCCCCAGCCTGAAAGGAGGCTCTGTCGGTGGCCCCGGGGTCTCCCATGCCTAGAATGTGTGGGGAGGGCGGGCAGGGTGGCTCAGTGGTTGAGCACCCGTCTCAAGATGGGGAGGCGTCGGGCGGCTGCAGTCGGTCCCTGTGGGTTCTCACCCGGGCACAGCCATTTCCTCGCTGTGTGACTTGGGCGAATCACTTCAGCTCCCCGAGCCCTGAGAACACGGGGGAGATGTTAAGTGGGGGAGCGTGCGGGTGGACGGAGGCCGCCAAACGCCGGGCGCTGTCACCAGCCACTGCGGCCACCGCAGCCACCATCCTCTGTGGGTCTCCCAGCCGCGGTCCGGGCAGGCCGTTACCCTCCCACTGAGCCCCGAGTCTGCAGTGTCCACGCTGCGCAAACGCAGAGGAAAAAGGGCTGGAGAACCGGCTGGGCCGCCGGTACCGGCTGGGGGCAGTTTGCGGGACTCATCTCTTCCCCTTCCTCCTTCTCTCCAGTGTCTCCATTGTCTGACCTGGGAATTAGCAAAATCTTAAGGAACAAAAGATGTGGATGGGATGGGGCTTTGAGGGGGGCCCAGGTGAGTTTAGGGTACAGCTAAGTGCATCAAAAAACCAGTTTAAAGACGCAGGCTCCTGTTTAATGCTGGGGCAGTGGGGCACCGAGCTGGGGCTGCCAGTGTCTGGAATAGGGGGTGGGGACTGGCTGGGGTGCTCCACTCATCCCTCCCCAGAGACCTCGCTCCCCCAGCCCGGCCCCAGAGGGATGAGTAAGGGGCTCCAGAGATGCGCTGGCTGTCCCTTTGGCCCCGGGGTTTCTTAAGATTTTACCAAAGAGCGTGGGGTGGGAGGCCCCTCAGGCAGCGTCCTGCCGGCTGACCCCTCTGCCAAGTCTCAGTGAGAGGCCCTTCCTCCGCTCCCTGCACCCCACACTGCCTCCCACCTGTGACCTCGGGGTTCTGGGTGACCCTAGGTTTTCAGCTGAAGGCAGACCTGGGTCAGGGTCCTGTGGTTTCTGCCACAGAAAAGCTTAGAAGTTGGGAGTCCTCCCTGGACCCCCAGGCCCTCCCCTCCTGCCCCCCTGCCCACAAGGTCTCCAGTGTGGGGTGTGCACAGGGTTTCCACTTAGCCTGATGGGCCTTGGGGCTTCTAGGGCCAGCATTTCCGCCTCTCAGCCAGAGTTCAACACAAAGAGAGGAAAGGGTGGGGTGGGGTGGGGGGTCTGTGCAGCTGCGGGGGAGGGTGGAGCCTGGGACAGGTTGAAGGACCCTGTCGGAGGAGTTGTGGGGCCCACTACAGCTGATCACTGCATTCTTGGGGGTGCAGGCTGGAGCCCGATAGGATGGCCCTGAAGACAGGGCTGGGCGAGACCCAGGGGCCGGCGCTGTTGTCCCCTGCTCTCCTGGAATGGCCCGCTCTCAGCCCGGGCGGCCTTCTCGCTGCTTCAAAGATGCGAGGGCAGATCTGGGGCGCCCCTCACCCTCCGAGCAGAGCCTTCTTGACCAGGCTGGTCCTCGGGCTGCCCAGAGCCCAGCCTGGATGGGGGTGTAGGGCCTCCTCACACCTCCTGGGTGTGCAGGGCGTGGGGAGCTAGCCTGCCCTTTCTGGCCAGGAATGAATGACACATCTCCCCCACTCCTTCCTGTCCCACCCCAGCCCCCTGCCCCGACCTCCTCCCAGCTATTGAGGCAGCTGCCTCTCACTCTTAGCCCAGCTCCTCCCTCCCAGGGCCCCTGGGAAGGAGACCCGCAGAGCTGGGAGCCAGGCCCATTAGGTGTGGGAACAAGTCTCCTCTCTCCCCACAACCCCCCACTCTCCCTGGGGACTCTCTCCTCACCTGTAGCCCCCCCAGCTGTACGCTCCGGCCCAAGGCCTCTCACAAAGGAGGCCACGCTCACCGGCCATTCGGTTTAATCAGTGCAGGTTATTTACAGAGACACACATGGGGGTGGCCCCGGACCCCCCTTCCCCCGTGGCTGGCTCCCCCGTTCTCAGCATGGAGGGGGCGGAAGTTGCTGGACCCGCATCTGGGGGCCAGTCCATCCATGGTAAGTTCTTCCCTCGGGGCCTCGGGATTCTGGGGGCAGACCACTGTCGGGGCTGCGGGAAGCAGAGGGGACAGAGCCGGCGATACAGTACCATTTCCCACAGCAGCCTTGCCTCTGCTGGTTTGGGGGTGAGAAGGGAGCAGTTCTTGCAGGGGAGAAACCCCGTCCAGGCCTGGGGCATGCTGGGCTGTGGGCACCCACACAGGTGGGCATGCTCTGTGACACCCAGCACCCCAGCCTGGGCACCCATCAGCCCCCTCTCTCCCGGGAGAGCTAGCGTACTGGTAGCTGGAGCCTGAGGCTGGTGGGGTTCTAAGACCCCCGAGGATGGAGGTGTGTGGGGGGCGAGAGGATGGGATGAGGCCTGGGAAGGGGCCAGGGGGGTGCTAGAGCTCAGAAAGAAGGTAGACTGGAGGCTGGAGGCCCAGCCGGGGAGGCGAGGCTCCTGGCTGGAGGGGCCTTGGCAGACAGACACCCTTTGGTCCTTGGTAAGGCGGGCCCAGAACCCCTTCTCTGGACAGATAAGGAGGGGTGGGCTCAAGGGGTACGTGGGAGCTGGGGCCGCTGGCCCCTCTCTGGCCAGGGGCAGGGTTCTTAGGCACAAGAAGCTCGGGCTGCTGGGGCTGTCGGAGGTTGGTGGGGAAGGAACCAAACTCAACATGGACTCACAGTCAGGGTCACCTCCCCCCCCCCCATCCCCCTAACTTGGGGTGGCCCTGGCAGCCTACACCCACTTAGTTGTTCCTAAGGCAGAGAAAGACATAGGTGGGCAGAGACCAGGGGAGTCCCTGTCAGGCCCTGGGGCTCAGGCTGCAGCAAGAACCCACCCCCCCAGCTCAGCCGGGCTCCCACCTACACCCTCTGACCCTCCCCTCCACAGGCACTCCCAAAGGCGGGGTGGGGGGACCCTAAATCCCGGTCTGGAGCTAAACTCCATTTAGAAAGCTCTTCCCCCTGCCCTGGCCAGGAAAGTAGAAACCAATGCTCAGTTAGTGTGCAAAAACAAAACAGAACCCGGGCATAAATAAACAAGGGGGCGGGGCTGGCAGGGATGTTGGAGGACCTGGGGGACCCCCCCCGCCGCCCAGGGGCTGGGGGAGCCACGGGAGGCTCTTGCCCTCTTGCTGGGGTGCCCCGGTAGCAGTCTCAGAGCCACAGGCGCTGCTGCCAGCCTGGCCTAGCACCGTGAGGAGCGGGGGGCGCTCACACCCACTCCTGCAGGGAGCGCTTGCAGTACAGGAGCATGCGGGGCGCACCCTTGCGCTGCATCTGCACCAGCGCGTAGGTGAGGCCCAGGATGCACAGCAGCAGCAGCAGCGGCGGCACCAGCACCATCACCATATTCACCGTCCGCGTCACCTCCTCCATCTGCACCACCACGCGGCTGCCCCCGTCCTCGTCCGTCCCCGCCCCGGGGCCCGGGCCGGCCCCGGGGGCCCCGTCCCCCTCCTGGCTGTCCCCGCCGGCCCCGGGCTCTGCGCCCGCGTCGGGGTCGGGGTTGAAGGGCGGACGGGCCACGTCGGGCCATCGGGGTCCCGGGTCTTCGCAGCCCATGAAGTCCCGCAGGATGGACTTGGGGTAGCCAGGCTCCATCCGCAGGCGGTCGTTGTCGAACTTCCAGTAGCGGGTGCCCTTGTAGAAGTAGGTGTAGGCTGCGGGGCAAGCGGGCGGGGGTCAGAGGGGGAGGCCCGCCAGCATCCGGGACCCCCGCAGGAGGCCAGGATGTGCTGCGGGAGCCCCGGCTTTAAACGACCCCCCTCTGGTCGTGGCCGGTTTGGCTCAGCGGATAGAACATCGGTCTGTTGGACCGAAGGGTCCTGGGTTCGATTCCGGTCAAGGCCACGTGCCTCAGTTGCAGGCTCGATCCCCGGCCCCAGGTTGGGTGCGTGTGGGAAGCAACCAATCGATGTGTCTCTCTCTCCCTTCTTTCCACTCTCCCTAAAAATCACGGGGAAAATATACTCGGGTGAGGCTATGACAACACACACACACACAAAACAACCTCTTTTTACTTCCCCGAGCGTTTTCAAACCTGCCTTCACCCGATTACAGGTGCCCTTGACCCAAACGGTGCAGAGAAGGGCAGGGTTTGGGTCAAGGTCACTTCCGCTTCCTGGCGGGGCTGACACCGACTAGGGCAGCGCAGGGGGCAGGGACCTACAGCCCGCTGGGCAGGAGGCTGCACTCAGGGGACCCTGTCCTTGGTCCCCGGTCTGGCTTCACCCACAAGACCGGCCAGTGTCTCGCTCAAGGCCACCCAGCCCGCCTGCAGCGGCCCTGGAGCAGAGCCCGGCACTGCCTCGGCCCGGCTCCTGGCCTTGGGCGTCTTGCCACGTCCCTTCAGCCCCAGGAAGGGCCAGAGTCACGGGGTGAGTCTGCACTCGGCTGAGCAGGGAGCTGCGAGCGGCGGCAGAGGGACGGCGTCGCGTGCGGGAGTGGGGCGAGCACCCGAGCCGTGGGGGAGCCGAAGGGAACCCAAGAACCAGGGCTACGGCTCTTGTAAGCTCGCCCGCGGCCCCCCGGGAAGCCAAAGCCGCAGGCCCTGTCGCTCCGTTATAACGACAGACCCGGCTTCCCTTCCAGGCGGAGAGCGGGCACCTGGGGGGAGGACTCCCATCCCACGCTCTGAGCCAAGGTCGAGGCCGCCTGCAGGCCGCTTGGCGAGCAGGGCACAGCGGGCCTGGGTGGGACTCCTGATCCCCCCATTCCTCGCTGTGGGGTTTGGGGACCTTCATTCAAGCTCGGTGGTTGAGTGTGTCCGTCTGTAAACCGGGACGGTGAGGCTATAGAGGCCTGGCACAACTGGGTCCCCCACACACGTCCTCCCAAAGTCTGAGGGCCTGGGGCAAGCCCCGCCCCCTGTGTGTGGAGGAGGGGGTGGCGCGCGCCGGGCAGACTGCGGGGGGCTGGCCCTGGTACCTGCATCGTTGCTCAAGAAGGCCCCTCGGGGGGAGACGGGGATCCCCTGCCAGACACTGATGGGCTTGGGGTAGCCGGGGTCTCCGCGCTGTGTCTCCTCATTGAAGCGCCAGTACCTGCGACCGAAAGCACAGATGGTGGGCCCGGTGCCCGGTCCCCAGTGGTCGGGGTTCACACTGGGCCCGGTCCCCAGTGGTCGGGGTTCACACTGGGCGGGCCCGGTCCCCAGTGGTCGGTCCCCAGTGGTCGGGGTTCACGCTGGGCGGGCCCGGTCCCCAGTGGTCGGTCCCCAGTGGTCGGGGTTCACGCTGGGCGGGCCCGGTCCCCAGTGGTCGGGGTTCGCTCTGGGCGGGCCCGGTCCCCAGTGGTCGGGGTTCACACCGGGCGGGCCCGGTCCCCAGTGGTCGGGGTTCACACCGGGCGGGCCCGGTCCCCAGTGGTCGGGGTTCACACCGGGCGGGCCCGGTCCCCAGTGGTCGGGGTTCGCTCTGGGCGGGCCCGGTCCCCAGTGGTCGGGGTTCGCTCTGGGCGGGCCCGGTCCCCGGTGGTCGGGGTTCGCTCTGGGCGGGTCCGGTCCCCGGTGGTCGGGGTTCGCTCTGGGCGGGGCCCGGTCCCCGGTGGTCGGGGTTCGCTCTGGGCCCGGTCCCCGGTGGTCGGGGTTCACGCTGGGCGGGCCCGGTCCCCAGTGGTCGGGGTTCGCTCTGGGCCCGGTCCCCGGTGGTCGGGGTTCGCTCTGGGCGGGCCCGGTCCCCAGTGGTCGAGGTTCGCTCCGGGCGGGCCCGGTCCCCAGTGGTCGGGGTTCGCTCCGGGCGGGCCCGGTCCCCAGTGGTCGGGGTTCGCTCCGGGCGGGCCCGGTCCCCAGTGGTCGGGGTTCGCTCCGGGCGGGCCCGGTCCCCAGTGGTCGGGGTTCGCTCCGGGCGGGCCCGGTCCCCAGTGGTCGGGGTTCGCTCCGGGCGGGCCCGGTCCCCAGTGGTCGGGGTTCGCTCCGGGCGGGCCCGGTCCCCAGTGGTCGGGGTTCGCTCCGGGCGGGCCCGGTCCCCAGTGGTCGGGGTTCGCTCCGGGCGGGCCCGGTCCCCAGTGGTCGGGGTTCGCTCCGGGCGGGCCCGGTCCCCAGTGGTCGGGGTTCGCTCTGGGCGGGCCCGGTCCCCAGTGGTCGGGGTTCGCTCTGGGCGGGCCCGGTCCCCAGTGGTCGGGGTTCACACCGGGCGGGCCCGGTCCCCAGTGGTCGGGGTTCGCTCTGGGCGGGCCCGGTCCCCAGTGGTCGGGGTTCACACCGGGCGGGCCCGGTCCCCAGTGGTCGGGGTTCGCTCTGGGCGGGCCCGGTCCCCAGTGGTCGGGGTTCGCTCCGGGCGGGCCCGGTCCCCGGTGGTCGGGGTTCGCTCTGGGCGGGCCCGGTCCCCGGTGGTCGGGGTTCGCTCTGGGCGGGCCCGGTCCCCGGTGGTCGGGGTTCGCTCTGGGCGGGCCCGGTCCCCGGTGGTCGGGGTTCGCTCTGGGCGGGCCCGGTCCCCGGTGGTCGGGGTTCGCTCTGGGCGGGCCCGGTCCCCAGTGGTCGGGGTTCGCTCTGGGCGGGCCCGGTCCCCGGTGGTCGGGGTTCGCTCTGGGCGGGCCCGGTCCCCGGTGGTCGGGGTTCGCTCTGGGCGGGCCCGGTCCCCGGTGGTCGGGGTTCGCTCTGGGCCCGGTCCCCGGTGGTCGGGGTTCACGCTGGGCGGGCCCGGTCCCCAGTGGTCGGGGTTCGCTCTGGGCCCGGTCCCCAGTGGTCGGGGTTCGCTCTGGGCGGGCCCGGTCCCCAGTGGTCGGGGTTCGCTCTGGGCGGGCCCGGTCCCCAGTGGTCGGGGTTCGCTCTGGGCGGGCCCGGTCCCCAGTGGTCGGGGTTCACACCGGGCGGGCCCGGTCCCCAGTGGTCGGGGTTCGCTCTGGGCGGGCCCGGTCCCCAGTGGTCGGGGTTCGCTCCGGGCGGGCCCGGTCCCCAGTGGTCGGGGTTCGCTCTGGGCGGGCCCGGTCCCCAGTGGTCGGGGTTCACACTGGGCGGGCCCGGTCCCCAGTGGTCGGGGTTCGCTCTGGGCGGGCCCGGTCCCCAGTGGTCGGGGTTCACACTGGGCGGGCCCGGTCCCCAGTGGTCGGGGTTCGCTCTGGGCGGGCCCGGTCCCCAGTGGTCGGGGTTCGCTCTGGGCGGGCCCGGTCCCCAGTGGTCGGGGTTCACACTGGGCGGGCCCGGTCCCCAGTGGTCGGGGTTCGCTCTGGGCGGGCCCGGTCCCCAGTGGTCGGGGTTCGCTCTGGGCGGGCCCGGGTCCCCAGTGGTCGGGGTTCGCTCTGGGCGGGCCCGGTCCCCAGTGGTCGGGGTTCGCTCTGGGCGGGCCCGGGTCCCCAGTGGTCGGGGTTCACACTGGGCGGGCCCGGTCCCCAGTGGTCGGGGTTCGCTCTGGGCGGGCCCGGTCCCCAGTGGTCGGGGTTCACACTGGGCGGGCCCGGTCCCCAGTGGTCGGGGTTCGCTCTGGGCGGGCCCGGTCCCCAGTGGTCGGTCCCCAGTGGTCGGGGTTCACACTGGGCGGGCCCGGTCCCCAGTGGTCGGGGTTCACGCTGGGCGGGCCCGGTCCCCAGTGGTCGGGGTTCGCTCTGGGCGGGCCCGGTCCCCAGTGGTCGGGGTTCGCTCTGGGCGGGCCCGGTCCCCAGTGGTCGGGGTTCGCTCTGGGCGGGCCCGGTCCCCAGTGGTCGGGGTTCACGCTGGGCGGGCCCGGTCCCCAGTGGTCGGGGTTCGCTCTGGGCGGGCCCGGTCCCCAGTGGTCGGGGTTCGCTCTGGGCGGGCCCGGTCCCCAGTGGTCGGGGTTCACACTGGGCGGGCCAGGTCCCCAGTGGTCGGGGTTCACACTGGGCGGGCCCGGTCCCCAGTGGTCGGGGTTCGCTCTGGGCGGGCCCGGTCCCCAGTGGTCGGGGTTCACACTGGGCGGGCCCGGTCCCCAGTGGTCGGGGTTCGCTCTGGGCGGGCCCGGTCCCCAGTGGTCGGGGTTCGCTCTGGGCGGGCCCGGTCCCCAGTGGTCGGGGTTCACACTGGGCGGGCCCGGTCCCCAGTGGTCGGGGTTCGCTCTGGGCGGGCCCGGTCCCCTGTGGTCGGGGTTCGCTCTGGGCGGGCCCGGTCCCCAGTGGTCGGGGTTCGCTCTGGGCGGGCCCGGTCCCCAGTGGTCGGGGTTCGCTCTGGGCGGGCCCGGTCCCCAGTGGTCGGGGTTCACACTGGGCGGGCCCGGTCCCCAGTGGTCGGGGTTCGCTCTGGGCGGGCCCGGTCCCCAGTGGTCGGGGTTCACACTGGGCGGGCCCGGTCCCCAGTGGTCGGGGTTCGCTCTGGGCGGGCCCGGTCCCCAGTGGTCGGTCCCCAGTGGTCGGGGTTCACACTGGGCGGGCCCGGTCCCCAGTGGTCAGGGTTCACGCTGGGCGGGGCCCGGTCCCCAGTGGTCGGGGTTCGCTCTGGGCGGGCCCGGTCCCCAGTGGTCGGGGTTCGCTCTGGGCGGGCCCGGTCCCCAGTGGTCGGGGTTCGCTCTGGGCGGGCCCGGTCCCCAGTGGTCGGGGTTCACGCTGGGCGGGCCCGGTCCCCAGTGGTCGGGGTTCGCTCTGGGCGGGCCCGGTCCCCAGTGGTCGGGGTTCGCTCTGGGCGGGCCCGGTCCCCAGTGGTCGGGGTTCACGCTGGGCGGGCCCGGTCCCCAGTGGTCGGGGTTCGCGCCGGGCGGGCCCGGTCCCCAGTGGTCGGGGTTCGCGCCGGGCGGGCCCGGTCCCCAGTGGTCGGGGTTCGCTCTGGGTGGGCCTGGGAGCAGGGTCACGTTCCCCGTCGGGGGGGTTGGGGGGGGGCACGCACCTGTCCTCCTGGAAGAAGAAGGTGTGCCCTGTGGGCTCCCACCAGATGGCAGTGTCGATGCGGTCGTAGGGGATGCCCAGTCCGTAGCTGGTCAGCGGCTGGGGGTAGCCGGGCTCCAGGTTCGCTTCTCGGAAGAGCCAGTAGCGGTCCCCTGGGAGAGAGGGGAGCGGGAGGTGTGAGAGCGGGTGGGGGGCTGATGGGGTGGGTAGGACAGAGGAAGGTTATTCACATCCACTCATTACACACATACACACACACACACACACACACACGGAAACACTCACACCCACAGGGTAACACTCACACCCTTATACACAGGACAGGCACTGACACCCACAACAACACACAACGCAACCCACCCTGTGTCACCCCTCCCGTGTCACACCTGCCCTGTGTCACACCCACAGACAACGGTGCCACACTCGTTTACACACTAGCACACGCGTGTCACCGCTCACACTCGAACACACCACACCCGGTCACACTCCCTCTCAGGGCCCGCGTTCCCACGTGCACATCCCCCCCACCCCCCGGCAGTCCTTATAGGAAGAGCGCCCCGTCTGGCCTCTGGGCCTGAGGGCTGTTCGCTGGGGCATCCCCACACACGGCCCAGGGCTCCCCACTTTTGGTTTGGGGAGCTGCTGCCTCCCTGAAGCTGGGGGTGGGGGGCTGGGAGACAGTGAGCAAGGTGCTGCCCAGTGGGTGCCAGGCCCTTCGCTCTCCTCCTCCTCCTCCTCTTCTTCTTCCTCCTCCTCTTCCTCCACCTCCTCCTCCTTCTCCTCCTCTTCCTCCTCCACCTCCTCCTCCTCCTACTCCTCCTCCTTTTCCTCCTCCTCTTCCTCCGCCTCCTCTTCCTCCGCCTCCTCCTCCTCCTCCACCTCCTCCTCCTCCTCTTCCTCCGCCTCCTCCTCCTCCTCGGGCCCAGCCCCGCCCAGCTCCCAGCTCACCTTTGAAGAAGACAAAGCGGCCGTCCTGGCGCTCGTAGGCGGCGCTGATGTCGCCGGGCAGCCCGCGCCAGAAGTGCCCGATGGGCATGGGGTAGTTGTCCAGGACGCGGTTGTGCCGGACCCTCCAGAACCAGCGGCCCTGGGGAGGGGGGTGTGAGTGGGCCAAGCGTGGACCAGCCCTGCCTGGACCAGGGAGGGTCTGGGGGAGGCACTGAGATCCTGAGGGCAGCACTCGGGGGGGGGGGGGGGGCCTTGGCAGAAGGGGCAGTGGCGGGGGGGGGGGGGCAGACCCCGGGGCCTGCTGTAGAACTCCAGGGAGATCCCTTATCTGGGGGTCCTCAGTCTAGTCTCCTGGCTTCCCAGGGCTGCTCAGTGAGGAAGTGGGGGTGCTGAGCAGCCAGGTGGGGCCCGGCTCTGGGGTGGGGAGGGGTGCTCTCGGGCTCTGAATCTGGGCCAAGGGGCTGAGGGAGGACGGTCAGGGGCCAGACCTTGAACACGAACATCTCCCCACGCAGCATGGCCACCGTGTCAAAGTCCCCGTCGCAGATGTCGGGGCCGTACTGGTCGGGGCGCTCCGTGGCTCGGGGCTGGACTGGGGGGCCTGGCCTCGGGGGCCGCTCCGGCTTCCCGTCTGGGGGTGGAGGCTGGGGGGGGCCTGGGGGGCCGATGGTCTGGCCGGCCTGGCCGCCGGGGTGTCACGGTGGGGAGGGGCCGGGTGGGCTGTGGCCGGCCGTCTGGGGTGCCTGTGCAGTCCAGGGAGGGGGAACAAGAAATGAGGAAGCTGCGGCCGGTGTGGCTCAGGGGGTGACCATCGACCTATGAACCAGGAGGTCACGGTTCGATTCCCGGACAGGGCACAGGCCTCTGTTTCAGACTTGAGCCCTGGCAGGGGCTGCAGGAGGCAGCCAATCAGTGATTCTCTCTCATCATTGATGTTTCTCTCTCCCGCTCCCTTCCTCTCTGAAACCACTAGAAACATATTTTTAAAAAAAAAGAAGGAAGTGAGAAGGAGGCCCCAGAACCAGCTGCGTCCTCCTCAGAACCCTGGGCCCAGGCCCAGCCTGAGAAACCGTGCCCCAGGCGAAGGGCCCTGTCTATCCACAGCAGACCCCCTCCCCGCACCCCCATCCGCAGGAGGACCTCCATCCCTCTCCACAGAGCCCTCTCGTAGACCTTCCCAGGCTGGGCTCGGTCCCTGCGCCCCGGTTTCCCCAGTTCCCCTAGAGGCTCGTGGGACACCCCCAGGGGCAGGAACATGGGTCTGCAACCCCTGCCCAGTTCCAGCCGATTCCCAGCCCGCTAGGGGTACAGGGAGGCATGTGCCCATGTGCCCAGCGAGGTGGGCATTGCCGGTACCGGTGAGGTGCCTGGCGTGGGCACTGGGCGCAGGCCCTGGCCCGGCACACCGGCCCTCAGGAGACCTCACCACTGGGGCCTGGGTGAGGGGGTGTCCTGCCTGAGGACACTGCGAGGTGACAGCGACAATATTAGCAGAGAGTCCGGGACAGGTTTGGGCTGGGAGCGACGGGAGGAATGGGGTCCTGGAACCTCTGGTCTAATGAGACCACTGAGGCGAGGAGGGGAGGGGTCGGAGATGGGACCCCCTCCCCGACCCCCTCCCTCAGGCGCCAGCAGGAGCCACTGTAGGGGGGTCTGAGCTTGATTTTTAGCATCATCTAAGTCAGTGGTCGGCAAACTCCGGCTCTCGAGCCACAGGCGGCTCTTTGGCCCCTTGAGTGTGGCTCTTCCACAAAACACCACGGCCAGGGCGAGTCTGTTCTGCAGAAGTGGCGTTAGAAGAAGTTTAAGTTTGGCCGAAACCGGTGTGGCTCAGGGGACAGAGCGTCGGCCTGCGGACTGGAAGGTCCCGGGTTCGATTCCGGTGGAGGGCATGTACCTTGGCTGCGGGCACATCCCCAATGGGAGGGTGTGCAGGAGGCAGTGATCGATGTTTCTCTCTCATCGGTATTTTTGACTTCCTATCCCTTTCCCTTCCTCTCTGTAAAAAAATCAATAAAATATATTTTTTTAAAAAAGAAGACGTTTAAGCTTAAAAAATGTGGCTCTCCAAAGAATTTCAATCGCTGCACTGTTGCGATTTGGCTCTGTGGATAATGAGTTTGCCGACCGCTGCTCTGAGTGACACGGACAAGTCACCGATCCCCTCTGGGCCTCAGTTTCTCATCTACACAATGGGGCAGCGGCGGCACCTCTGCCGCGGGGCCGGTGGAGGGTCGGTGTGCGGAGCCGCCGGCGTGCCCGTGCCCCCCGCCCCCCTCACCGTAGAGCTGCTGGATGCCCCGCAGGTCGTCCTCGGGCAGCTGGAAGTTGTCGATGTCCATCCACTGGTAGAACGGCGCCATGATGGCGCTGGGGTTGCTGGAGTGCTCCAGCCCCAGCGCGTGGCCCAGCTCGTGCACTGCCACCAGGAAGAGACTGTTCCCTGAGGGGGGACGGCAGCAGCAGGGTCAGCTCCGGCCTGGCCCAGGCCCCGGCCCCCTGGACGCTGGGCTGAGGCGGCCAGGGAGCCTGCCCTTGTTTCGCTCTTAGAAGAGACCGCGCTGCTCTGACTTCTGGGCCTCCAGCTACCCCATCTGAGCAATGGGTACAAGGATCCCCTCGCTCCCCTCCCACCCCTTGAAGACGGTAGGCCAACAGCTTGAGACCAAGCGTCGGTGCCCTAGAGGAGGGCACCGCAGAAGCTCTCCCCTCCCTCCCCCCGGCCCTGCCTCCTTTGGCCCCGCCCGGCCAGCCGTTCTCACCGTGCATGTCGGTGCTGGAGAAGGTCCAGGGCTCATCGGCGTCGAAATGGGTGTCGCCGCCCAGTCCGGGGCCCGGGAAATAGGCGTGGGCCAGAAAGCCGCCCGTGCCGTCAAAGGGCGAGCTGTCGCCGTGGAAGCCGGAGGCAAAGAGGACCATGATGTCGGCCTCCTTGTGCCTCCGCAGCCTGATGTCCTGGTAGGGCACCTCCCGGAAGACGAGGGGCGTGGCCTGCTCCCACACGCGGAAAGCCCGGCGCACCGCCTCCAGCGAGTGGAACCAGCCCAGCTTCTCCGTGTAGTTCTGGATGCTGCGGGCGGGCGGGCGGGCGGCGGGGAGATGACCGTGAGCCCGGGGCCGGGGGCTGCTGCCCGCCGTGGCACCCACTGGGTGGAGGCCCGGACCCGCGGCCTCCCTCCCGGAGCGAGCCTCGGATCTGAGCTGGGCCCCGGCCGGGGGGCTCAGGGGTTGAGCATCGCCCCATGCCCTGAAAGGCTGCTGGTTCGACTCCGGGTCAGGGCACACGCCTGAGCTGTGGGTTTGACGCTTGGTCAGTGTATGCGTGGGAGGTAACCGATCGATGTTTCTCTCTCTCTCTCTCTCTCTCTCTCT
Organism: Antrozous pallidus; assembly: GCA_027563665.1. Lineage (NCBI taxonomy): Eukaryota > Metazoa > Chordata > Mammalia > Chiroptera > Vespertilionidae > Antrozous > Antrozous pallidus. The sequence goes on from CM050525.1 coordinate 52,576,260, forward strand.
CTCTCTCTCCAAAAAGATTTAACAACAACGCCTGAAATACCAGCCTTTAGTCTCCTTGGAGGTGAATTTGGAAAAGAGGAATGGCGAAACCAGGGATTCATTAGGATTTCACCAAAGAAGGCTGCGTTGTGGCAGATCTGCCTGTTGTCTGGAGGAAAACATCAGGTGAGTGAATGTACAGGGGATTTGTAGCTGACAGACCCCAGAAGAACAATGGAAATGGCTGAGGTTTGGGGAACACGGGGCTATCGGTTCTGAATGTCGGGTTCCAGGTCGGGCTGGCCTGAGTTCAAGGCCATCATCTGTGTGACTCTGGGCAAGCGAGTTCCCTCTCTGAACTTGAGTTCTCTCGCCTGTAAAACGGGTAAAGGTCCGTGCTTTCACCACGGTGTCCCCGGGAGGATGGAACGAATGAACTCGTTGAGTCAGAGGAAGCGTCTGTGCGCTGGACGGGCCTCCGGGAAAGCCGGCCGGACCGGGAAGTCACTGGGGGCCTGGGGTCTAGGAGGCCGTGGGAGCTACTGCTCCTGGGGCGACAGAGCTCTGGCGGCCGTGGCGGGCCGACACAGGAAGAGGAGCCCTGGGGGACCGCCACGAGCTCCAGGCTCCGCGGCTTTTCTCGCCCGAGGACTCGGCACAAAGGAGGATGGTGCCTGAGGGTTTGTGCAGGTGGATTCCGGCCCCCTCGCCTCCCCCACCCTCAGGTGCCTGACACCCCATCCCCGCACTGCGGAGGGGCCCTCAGTGTGTGCGGGTGCAGTGAGGCCAGGCCAGGCAGCTGGTGGTGGGGGGGGAGGGAGAGGGGGAGGAAAGGAGGAGAGAGCGGAAGCCACTCCAAGGGCCCCGACCTTCTCAGGAGGAAGACAGCCTGGGGTGTGCAGCCGCAGGCAGTGGGAGCCAGAGTGGGTTTGGACGGTCTACACTGGACACCCTGCGGGGGCTGCTGAGAAAGGAAACCGCCCAGACAAGGCCCCTGGGAAGTCTGAAGCCTCAGACCAGGTGATGGAGAAACGCCCGGGCAGGGACACCACCCTGGGAAGCCGGGGTCCCCACCTGAAGGTCAGGTGGAGGTTGCTCCACTTCCTGCCGGTGAGGGCGTAGCGCTTCCGCCGCCGCAGGTTGGCCTTCACGTGCACCCCGAACTGATCGGGCACGCCGCAGCGGGGCCGCTTCATCCACCTGGCTCACGGGGGGGCGGGGGGGGGCGGGAGTGGGGAGTGTGAACACAGCCTCCTCCAGGCAGCCCACCTGCTTCCACCCTCCACCTCTGCCCTTCGGCTGCCTCTTAGGGTACGGTGGGAGGTGAGCTAGGCTTCAGTTTCCTCCCCAGGAAAAGAGGTACAATGACCTTCTCCTGGAAGACTGGATGTCCAGGGAGGTCCCTGCAAAAGGTGAGCCCCTTCTCAGGGGAATCACCCAGGGACGGGGCAGTTACTCCTGAGGCCTCCTGTCCTTGACCCGTTATGTTCTGTGCGCGCTCGTCAAGGATGGGGCTCTGGGTCCCTTCCCCTCCGTCCCGTTCCGAGCAAAGCCTAACTGTGCTGCCCCCTCCCAGGCCTGTATGCTACGAGCCCCTCCGTTCCTATTGGTGATGGCAGACATCACTCATCTACCCGGTGCTCCGGTGGCCAAGCCGGGATCCGGCCTCAGGAGCTCTCTCAACACAAGGCTTCAGGCCGCCACTCCCAGCCAATCAGAGCTAGCCACTCCCAGCCAATCAGAGCTAGCCACTCCCAGCCAATCAGAGCTAGCATAGAGGATCAAACCATTTGTCATCTCTTCTCTAGACCATGCTTTCCTGGTAACTCCGTGTGCCAAGACCTCACAAGAGCAGGCTGGGAGAAGGGCAGGCTGGGAAAAGAGCAGGCTGGAGGAGGGCAGGCTGGGTAGAGGGCAGGGGCCAGGAGGGTCTGGGAAGGGCGGACAGAGGGACTCACGTCTTGGTCTCTTCGTCGAGCACGCCGGTGACAGGGATCCCGTAGAAGCGCTGCATTTCGGAGAGGGCTGAGGCCAGGATCTGGGCCGAGCGCATGGTGGACATGTGGCGGCTGGGCTGAGGCAGGTAGCCGTAGAGTCGCAGCCAGTTCTGCAAAGGAGAGGCCCCCGGTGTCAGCATGGCTGGCTCTGGACACATCCGGCCTGCGTCAGACCACCGCCCACAGCCGCCGCCTCCCTGCTTTTACCTTCGGTGCTGGTCTTTTCCCTCTCTCTTTTTTTAAAAAAAAAAGTTTTTATTGAATTTGAGGGAGACAAGAAGGGAGAGGGAGAGAGACAGAGAAACTGACCGGGGCAGGACCGAACCTGAAACCTGGACATGTGCTATGTCTGGGAATCAAACTGGCAACCTTTAGGTGCACAGGCCGACACTCAACCCACTGAGGCACACCAGCCAGGGCCCTGGGTCTATTTCCACACGCGAGCCCAATCAGAAGCCCTTCACCAGTCAGGCCTGGTCTCCGAAGACTTCTCATCTTAGAGCAGTCGTCGGCAAACTGCGGCTCGCGAGCCACATGCGGCTCCTTGGCCCCTGAGAGTGACTCTTCCACAAAATACCACGGCCTGGGCGAGTCTATTTTGAAGAAGTGGCGTTAGAAGAAGTTTAAGTTTAAAAAAGCTGGCTCTCCAAAGAAATGTCAATCGTTGTCCTGTTGATATTTGGCTCTGTGGACTAATGAGTTTGCCGACCACTGTCTTACAGGGAAAGCCATTTTTTACAGAAGCTACCAGGCCCTCACTACCTGACCCCACCTCGGCAGTCAGCCCTCACTCCTACCACCCACCCGGGCAGGCTCCCTCCTGCCCCAGGACCTTTGCACGTGCTACGGCCTCCCGGATATCTGCACAGCTCCCACCCCATGTTCTTCAGGTTTCTGCTTCAGTCTCACCTCCTGGAGGGTGTTCTCTGACAACACTAAAAAAGACCCCCACCTGCTGTACCCTGCACCCCCTCTCCTCCTCTCTTACACTTGTCATCATCTGACACACCACATATGTCACTTAGGTGTTTATCACTTGTCTCCCCCACTAGGATGACGGGATCCCCGATGAGCCTGGCTGAGCTGTAGTGAGAAAGGGGGGTCTGGGCTGCCCACCTCATGGCCCCACGGCCGTGAGCACATGACCACAGTGGGAGGCTGGGGCACAGAGGCCAGGGATTCCTGCGGGCCCTGGCACCTGCCCTGGGTCTCTGGGTGCCCCCCAAGTGACGGGCTGCTGCAGGGCCACAAGGCAGGACGATGACCCGAACATGGTGGCTGCTCTGGGCCGACAGCCAGGGGTCAGCTGGCCAGGGCCACGCCCCCATCTGTCTGCCACCAGTGTCACAGGCAGCTCCTCGGGGACTTGCTCCCTCAGGGCCCGCCTCAGCCCAGCCCTGGTACCCGGCCACACGCCTGGCTCAGCAGCGGCCAGACTGCCGGAGGGGGCGCTGCCGGGCCAGGAGGGCAGCACGGAGACGCGGTCAGAGCCACCCGGCTCCTCAGGCCCGGAAACGGCCACAGAACCAGGAGGCAGGGCTGGGGGCTGAGAAACAGCCAGGGCTCTGGGCACAGACAGGGCTGGGCACATCAGGTGCGGCTCTGCTCTCTGCGGACTTGCTCACACCGTGGGTTTCTGGGAGGACTACGTGGGGACACTAGCGCTTGCACTGTGCTGGCAGGGGACTTTGCTCAATAAACATGCCATTAATGACAGAGCCGGGGTATCCGGCTATCCCAGGAGGGGCAGGCTTTTGCTTCTACCAACGAGGCTGAAGGTTCCAGGCTCCAACAGGGCCTGACGCTGTGCATCTCAGGTGAGGGCGAGGCAGCTGAGAGAGGCAGCTGGCCTCCCCTGCCAGCCCAGCCCAGCCCACCCCAGAGCACCTTCCCTCCGCTCCACCAGACACAGGTCCAGTCTGGGCCCCTCCCCTCAGCTCCCGCTCTCCCCAAGCACAGGAAACTGTTCCCAAAGTCCTGGGTGTGTGTCTAAAGGGGGACATCCACCGCCCTTAATGGACGATTTTCCCGCAGAAGCTTGGAGCTGTCTAGAAGGGGAGGCCAGGATGCCGGGCCAGCTCAGCTCCGCAGGGAAAGGGATCGGCAGGAGGAGGGCCGCTGCTGACTCTCGAGGGCACCTGACATCACGTATTTGCATAAGGTAAAAATATCCCCGAGCTTAATCACAGGCACCGGCTGATTAGCAGTGTCTGCTGAGTGACAGGAGGGCAGGGAGCGGGAGGCTCAGGCTGGGGCCCTGGGGTGGGGGGAGGGGAGCGAGTTGGGCCTGTCTGCAGGGAGGAGCTCAGAGCCCAGCAGAGGGCATGGGGTGGGGGAGGCCTTTTAAAAATATATATTTTTATTGAGTTCCGAGAAAAAGGGAGAGGAAGAGAGAGACAGGAACATCAGCGATGAGAGAGAACCACAGCATGCCCCCCCCATGGGGATGGAGCTTCCAACCCAGGCATGGGCCCTGACTGGGAATCGAACCGTGACCTCCCTCCTGGGTGACAGGTGGACGCTCCACCACTGAGCCACAGGGGTCGGGCATGGGGGTTGGGGGGGGGCCTTTAGTTCTGGCTGCCGTTCAGGGGCTGATGGGAAGGTCCCAAGGGTGCCTACGGACCCTCCTTCACACAGAGGAGCACCTGTTTGAGTGTCAGGGAAGCCCAGAGCTTCCATCTCGGGATCAGCCGAGCCTCGAACCCTCAGCCTCCTGGTGACCAATGCCTCTAGGCCAAGGCCAGGGTGAGAAGCAGAAGCGGAGGGGGCCGGGCGGCAGGGGAGGGGGGAGGGGGAGCAGAAACACAGTTGTGGCCCAGAGGTCAAACCTCTGAGTGACAAGGTGAAGAAGCAGACGGAGTGTGCCTGGCTGCCCAACAGCTCTGATGGATCGGAGCTGCCAGTCCGTCTACGCCCCCCACACGGGACTGTGGGCCGTTCCTTTCCCGTGTCCAGGGAGGAGTGTCTCCCCCCTACTGCTGTGCTAAGCGTGACAGCCCAGGAGGGGACAGTGGGGGACAGGGGCGCCCAGCTGGGCTGCTTGCCCCCTAAGCCCCAGCTTCCTGAGGGGCTCTGCCGCCATGGGACAGAAGTGGGGAGCCATTTCCAAGGCCATGGCTGATCTAGTAGGGGAGGGGCTGTGTCCCAGCTCCTGCTACTCCCCAGCCCTGGGGTTGGGGGACTGACTGTCCCTTATCCAAGGGGCTTCCTTCCCCTCCCCTCACTAAGTCTCAAAGGTGGAGGCCCAAGCAGGTGGAACCTGGTTTCTCAGCTGGGGAAACTGAGGCTTGGGGAGGTCAGTAAGCAGCAGAGCAGAGGGACCTCCTCCATGAGGTCACTCGGTAGGAGGCAGGGAAGGTTCTAAAGCGAACTCTGGAGCCACGAGGCCCCTCCGGCCTGCAGCCCCTCCTGAAGACCCCGCCCGCCCTGGCTCCTGCAGCCATTTCTTTCTTGAGCTTCACAGGGGTGCACAGAGGCTTCAGGTGAGTGGCCGGGCTCAGACAAGGAGATGTGGGGCATCAGGAGTCTGAGAGGGGGTCCCTGGCCCCCTCCCCCTAGGAGAGGCCACACACGCAAGGGCTGAGTGCTGCGGGATGGCCATCGGTCAATGTTCCCAAGAACCCCATTCCAGTTATCCGAACGGGGGGGGGGGGGGGGGCCCTCAGAGAGGGCGAGTGGCCCGCCCACGGCCGCACAGCTGATCTGGAGCCCACAGGCAGTGCGCCTGGACCAGCTCCGCTTGGCCTGAGGCTGGGGACCCGGGCGCTGGCCCTTCCCAGGAAGAGTGCCCAGCATAGCCCGGAGGGGTGTCTCTGGCCGGGTCTGGGCACTGGGCCATGTCAGCTGGGCTGCCCCCCAGGACTGCCGAGACAATGCCAAGGCAGGCCCGCAGGGAGGGTGTGTCTGGAAGGAGCTTCCAGATGGATAGTGTGCATTAAGCACAGCCTGGGGGCAGGGGGCGAGGGCTGCGGCTGTCACCACAGCCGACTCCGAAGCCAGCTCCGCCCACCGGCCTTATCAGACCCAGCGAGATAAGGACAGTCGGCAGGGCTCTGCTTCGCTTCTGCTTCCTTCACCCAAGGCTCTCCCTGCAGATGCTGGCGGGGCTGCCCAGACTGGCATCTCCTTGGGCCAGCGGGGGATGCACAGACCCTTCAGGGCACCAGGGCCTTGCTCTGCTGGCTCCCCATCCTGTGTCGCAGTCCGAGGGCTCTTGGGAGCAAGCCAAGGCCGTGCCGGGCACAGAGCAGGGGTGATGAGCCCGGGGGAGCCGCAGACTCGGCAGAGGCAGGGCATGCACCCAGGCCCACTGGACCCAGCCCTGTCCATGGGGGTCTGAGCCAGGCGCCCGTGTTAGCAGCTAGGTGACCCTGAGCAGGCCTAGGCTCCCCCAGGCTCAGGCTGGAAGGGACCTCAAAGCCATCAAGTCCAGCTACTGCACTGAAACGTCCACGGGCCACCGCTGGGCCAGGGTCCCATCAGGCCTGCCCCCCTGAAAAGATGGGGGTCTCACTGCCACCAAGGTGGCCCGTTCCGTCTTCGGGCAGCTGTGGCGGCTCGCCCTTCCTCAGGCAGAGCAGAACCTGCCCCCGTGACATCTGCCCCGTGGTCGGCTCTTGTCCGCAGAGCGGGCCTCGGAGTAACGGAAGAGGACCGAGACCACGTCTCCCAGCCCCTGGCCCTCCTCTGCAGAATGCTCACTCCCCAAAGGCCGCTCAGGGGTGACAGTGCAGTGACCTAACCAGCCCCAAGGCCGCTGAAGAAAGGGGGCCCCGGCCAGGCCACCCCGACCTTGGAGGATGATCTACTATCTTTAGAAGCAGCACGGTCCATATCCGAGCCATTCTAGAACTGCCCTTTGAGAAGGAACGCTGCGGGTGCGAGAAGGGGTTCTGGGGGGGGGGGGGGGCCCACGGGGCTGTGCAGCCAGAGATGCAGGAAGGAGGCTCTCGGCCTGTGTTCCTGCCTCTTCTTTTTAAAAATATATTTTATTGATTTTTTACAGAGAAGAAGGGAGAGGGCTAGAGAGTCAAACATTGATGAGAGGGAAACATTGATCAGCTGCCTCCTGCACACCTCCTGCTGGGGATGTGCCTGCAGCCAAGGTACATGCCCCTGACCGGAATCGAACCCGGGACCTTTCAGTCCGCAGGCCGACGCTCTATCCACTGAGCCACACCCAAACCAGCCAGGGCTCCTGCCCCTTTACCTTTGGCCTCCCAGCCTGCCTGGCTTTCCTTAACCTGGAGCAAGAAACAGCAGGGTCCTTTGGCCAGTGGGGGGGCAGGGTGGGGTGAAAGAGACCCGTTTGCTAGTCCTTCCAGGCCCGAGCCTCACCTGGAAACCCTCACAGGTGTTAATCTCCCAGTTGGGGATGTCCACAGGGCAGAGCCTGGGTGTCGGGACAGTTGGGGAGGGGGGGGCTCCAGGTTCAGCCATCCCCACCTCCACCATCTCCTTCCCACCTGGCTGGGGCCCAGCAGGCTCCTGCCTGGGCCTTTCCACAGGACGACTCCCTGGCTCTGACCTGCAGCCTTGAACCCAGCTCGGGGGCTGGGCGCTCAGGCTCCAGGGCAGACTGAGTGGGTGCAGATCCCAGCTCTGCCACCCCTGCCCGGGGGCTTTCTCTCACCCTGCCTCAGTTTCCTCTTCTGTACCCGGGGTAACGACAGCACCTGGGCTTACAGAGTCAATACCAGAACTAAAGGCGAAAATGCTTACAAAACAGCCCAGGACAGAACCCAGCGGGCTGAAGGTGCTCAAAAAAGCAGGGGATCCTGCTGGGCTCAGGTGAGGCCGCTGTGCACAGCGGTTAGTCCGCATTTTACATGTTAACGCACGGACTCTCCCCAGTAATCCCACCCAGTAGATGCTCTTACTCTTCTCATCCTGGAGGCAGGGAAACTGAGGCTCAGATGGGTTCAATGACCTGCCCAGTAGCCAATGCCGTTTGCTCCTCACTGTCACTGCTCTGCCACCATTTCCTATGTGCCAGGGGTCACGCCTGCAAGTGTAGGACATGAAGCTGGGTTCTCACCCTCAAGGGTGCAGTGGCTCCTGGGAGAACAGGGTGGCATCCGGAGCCAAGGACCAGCCTGGAGAGCCGATCTGGACTCTGGTCTCCAGCTGCCATGGTTCCGGGAGCTCAGCCGTCAGATGGCAACGGGATGGGGGCCTCGGCCACGGCTGGCTCATGGCCGGGACCCAGGCCCTCACCTGTTAGCCCAGATGCTGGAGGTTTTTTCCTGCTGTCCCTCCATGGGGAGTGGGATGGGGTCTGAGTTATTCCTCCTTGTCTCTCCAACTCATGTCCTGCTCTAACCCCTCTGCTGGTCTTGCTCCAGGCTGCAGATTCTGTGCTCCCTCCCCCCAAGGGTCTTTCGGGGGCTCCTCTTGCCAGATGGCACCTACTGTGTGCCTCAGGCCTAGAGTGTTCAGCCATCTTCATGGCCCCAGGTCCTCCCATTCATTATGGAGTCTTCCCAGGACCCTCTGTGATGGAGAAAGCTCCAAAGTGAGCCATATAAATCTTGGGACGAATCTGAAGATGCCAACTGTCCTGTCTTAGTCCAGTCGGGCTGCCGTAACAATATCGCAAGCTGGTAGCTTATCACAACAGACATGTATTTCTCACAGTTCTGGAGGCTAAAGTCCGTGCTCGTGGTGCCTCCGAGGTCAGCATCCCTGCAGGCCCTGTTCCTGGTTGCAAACTTCCTGGATGCTCCCAGTTCTCACATGGTGGGCGGGGCAAGGAGCTTTCTGGAGCAGCTTTTCTAACAGCTCTAATCTCATTCACGCTGGCTCTCTCTCACTTCATCACCTCCCAAAGGCCCTAATATCAGCATCACCTTGGGAGTTAGGTTTTAGCATATGAATTGGAGGAGGGGGGTACCGGTGAAACATTCAGTCTATAGCACCAGCTTTAATGTGCGCTGACCATAGCTGGCCTCCCAGAAGCCCAGCTCCCAGCTGGGCAGAGGTGACGATGGCAGGGTACATCTGGAGCAGCAACAAAAGGTGGATGGAGGGGGCAGCCAGAACCCAGCCCTTAGCAGGGAGGGGCTTTTCCAGTCTGGCCAGCATTGCCCGTCTGAGTTGGCATCAGAGAACTTGGGCAGTGGGTGCTGGCCCAAGACTTCGGAGGAAGTCTTCTTGGGGGAAGGGGGTGTTTCTATGTCCTTTCTGGGTGTGTGTCTATGTCATTTCCTCTCCACCCTTCTTGGGTGGAGCAAGGTGAGGTGTTTGTCCAAAGGTTGGAATGTGCAGGTTGGACCGATGCGTTGTTCAAACAAGGAGGGCACCCTTCAAGGAGGCAGCTGACTGAAGGGACCCCAGAGCAGCCCACAAGCAGGGACCTGGCAAAGGGCTGGGCATGAGGGACACGGCCCAATCGGATCCTGGGTCCCTGGCAGCCAGCATCCATCAGCCCAGGTCTCTGGGGGTTTGCAGATGCAATATGGAGGGATGGTTTGTTAGGAGAAAGAGAACAGACTAAGAGGAAGAGATGGGTGGGAGATGAGAAGGGTTGCCAATGATAAGGCTCACTTTCCTCAAGGGCCAGCCCAGGCCTCTGGAGTTTCTGCTCCGTAACTAAGAAACGGTATTAATAAGAGTGTAGGAGCGGCTCTAGCTGGTTTGGCTCAGTGGATAGAGCATCAGTCTGCAGATTGAAAGGGCCCAGGTTTGATTCCGGTCAAGGGCATGCACCTTGCTTGCGGGCACATCCCCAGTAGGGGGTGTGCAGGAGGCAGCTGATGGATGTTTCTCTCTCATGATGTTTCTAACTTTCTATCCCCTCATTCTTCCTTCCTGTCGGAAATTAATTATATATATATATATATATATATATATATAAAATTTTAATTTTTTTTTTATAAGAATGTAGGTGAGGGTGGCCAGCATGGAACTGCCCACAGAGATCTAAGCACAGGAAACCTGGGGCTATGGCTCCCCAGTCAGATCTGATGGTCAAAGCTGACTCCCCCCACTCCCCTTTTGCTCACTCTGCTCAGCAGCCAGGTAGGGGCAAGAAAGGTACACAGGAAGGAGTCTGTCCAAGGAAGATGAGTGTGGCCGTGCTTTAGCGGCAGCTGCATCATACCTGTGATCTCTGGCAGCCTGAGTCATCAGGATGGGGCTGACATTTTATCTGGGGAGCAGGGGGCCAGTGGGAAGAGACCATAGCTTCTCTGGTGAAACCAATGGCATTTAAGCAGGCCAGGTGCCGTAGCTAACAAGAGTGGGACGGATCTGAAGAGGGGCCTGGACTCAGGGGCGTGGGGGCAGGGGCCGGGGGAAGGCCAGGAGCTACAGCTGCTACCTCGGTCAGGGGAGGCCTGCATGTAGGCAGGGGCGTCGGGCTCCAGCCCAGAACAGCTGGAGATTGGCACCCGACATCCGAGGGAGAGGGTAGGCCAGGGCAGAGTAACTCAGCGGTGACTTCTTCAAGAAAGACAGCCTTGCCTGGCTGCTCAGTGGTTAGGTATCGACCTATGAACCAGGGGGTCACAGTCTGATTCCCGGTCAGGGCACATGCGATCCCCAGTGTGTGGTGTGCAGGAAGCAGCAGTCAATGATTCTCTCTCATCATTGATGTTTCTCTCCCTCTCTCCCCCTTCCTCTCTGAAATCAATACAAATGTATTATAAAGAAAGAAAGACAGACAGCTTTCTCCAGGAAGGGGCTTGGCAGGCGGCAGGTGCCTGCCAGCTCCCAGCACATGCCAGACCCCCGGGTCCTCAGTCTAGTGAAACTCCTGTGGTTTCCGCCTGGGAGGCGAGGGCCTGGCCTTGGCTCAGTCGCCAGGATGCTCAGAGAAGGGGCCAGCCATGACCCGACCTGAAGCCTGGAGCTGCGGGGGTTCTGCGTGAGGACCAGAGCCCTTCCTCAGGGGAGGGAGGCTCTGGACACAGGGCGCAGGCCAGGGCCCAGGAGTCTCTGAGGCTGGTCTTAGAGAGCGTGGACAATTGTCCCCAAGCCTCCTGGCAGATGCTCTGGCAGGAGCATTCAACTCTTTGGGCCTAGACCTGGCCAAACTTGGCGAAACTCCAAGGAACAGTCTGTACCCCAAAGCCAATTCCAGGAGCAGGGACAGCCCCCCCCCCCGCCCCCCAGTCTCTAGCCCTCCATCTACCTTGGTTTCCATGTTGGGCCCCCTAAACCTTCCAGTCTGTTCCAGCAACAGCCAAACCCAAATTCTCCCCGAGAGAGAGGCTGCAGGTCACCCAGAATCTCTAGCTAATGCCACCAAAGACGGTGACCCCCTTCAGGTCCCGGGAGAGGAGGGGGTGATGGAGGAGCAGAAGCAAAGGAAGGAGAGAAGGAAGCCCTGCAGACCGCAGGTCCCAGGACCTCATCTCCCGACTATCAGAGATGACACTTCAGAATGCACGGCCACCAGATTCCAGCGTGGTCTGTAATTGCTTCCTGTGCCCCATGCCATTCCTTCTTAATGGATTAGAAAGGGCTCAGGGTGTGTCTGTGACTTGCACTCACTCCAGAGAGTGGTAGGTGGGTCCAGACACTCCTCACTGGGTACCTGGCTCACAGGCTGAGGGGCAAGCCTCACCTGCAGAAGCGCCCCCCCCCCCCAGTGCCAGTCCCTACGAATGAGGGGGAGACAGCCGGACTGGCATGGGCTGGGCTCCCGCTCCACCTCCCGCAGGGACCCGGCTCCCCGCAGCTTTCCCTGGCCGGCCGGGAGCCAGGGAAGAGCAGGTGGGGAACTGGCGGGAGGTGTAACTTGAGCTGGGAGGAATTCCCTGCCCTTCCTCCCAGCTTTTATTAAAGGAGGGCGGGGAGAGGCAGACTTCCATGGGAAAATCTCCGGGGCAGCGGGGAGAAGTGGGGAAGCCACTGGGGGCTGGGAGAGCCGGCGCTCAGCCCAGCAGCAGGAGGCTTCAGGCCGGCTCAAGGACATCGAGGCCCGAGCCTACCCCGGCCATCCACTCTCCCTTCCTAGTCCCGGCTGGGAATGAATCATAGAAAGGGGGCCCTAGCCAGTCGGGCTCAGTGGATAGAGCCTCGGCCTGCGAACTGAAAGGTCCCAGGTTCGATTCCGGTCAAGGGCACATGCCTAGGTTGTGGGCTTGATCCCCAGTGGGAGACTTGCAGGAGGCAGCCGATCCATGATTCTCTCTCATCATGGATGTTTCGCTCTCTCTCCCTCTTCCTTTCCCTCGGAAATTATGTATATAAAGAAGTAGGGGGAGAGTGAACCCCACTTTTGATTTGGGGCAATGGAGCTGGCGCCCTCTCTATCCTGCCCGGAAGGATGAGCTGGGGGTCTGACTCCATGCAGCCGCTGGCACTGGCTAGACTAGCTCTCCCCGGGGAGGCCGCACCTGACCACCCATGGGACCGACCCAGAGTAGGGGCCCCGTCGGGCGGGCTCTGGGGGGAAAGATGTGCGGAGTCCGCCCTCTGCGCAGAGGGGCCCGGGCGCGGACACCCCGGTGGCTAGGAGGGCGGGGGAGACGGCGTGTCTCTCTTGGACTCAACCTGGCCTTGGCGCGGCTTGGGTCCAAGAGCCCAAGAAAGTCGCCAAAGCGCCCCTTCCACCCGAGTCTGCGGTCTCGGAGATCTGCATCCCTTCCCCCATCCCGACCCCATTGAGTGCCTCAGTGAACCCCAGACTAGATGCTTTCTAGGCGGGGGCGCGGGGGCGCCGCCCGATCAGCTCGTGCAGCCCCTGGGCAGCCCCCACTCCACTCGCAAAAAACCTCACGGCACCCGCAGGGCTCTCGAGGAATCGGCCGCCGGGAGGGAGGGACGGAGGGAGGGGAGCAAGGGCTGGGGGCGTCAGGAGCGGCTCCGGGACGGGGGCTGGGGCGGATCGGCGCTCAGGGCAGGGAAAGGAGGCAAGCCCCGGGTTTGGGAGGGTGCCACAGCAGAGGGAGAGCCGGGGGGGGGGGGGGTGCAGCTTGCCTGGCCTCTTTCTGCGCCCCCCCCCCTCCAGGGACTGGGGGGCTCGTCTCCCCGCCTTCTACACGCCGGCCGCAGGCTGCGGGCGTGGCTCCTTCCTTGCCCCCCCCCCCCATCTCGCAGCCCACGGCGAAGTACGGGCGGGGGTCCCCTTACCTCGGCGTTTTACTTCTGCGTCCTCCGCCGCGCCGCGGCCCAGGCAAGCCCAGCGCCACCAGCAGCAGCGGCAGCAGCCGCAGCCGCGCCGCCGCCTCCCGGCCGCCGGAGAGGCTGCCCGGCCAGGACGGCCGTCCGGGCGCGCTCCGTTCGCTGCCCATGCTCCGCGCGGCCAGCCGGCCGGGAGGGAGCGCCGCCCGCGGGGATCGCCCGCTCCGTGTCCCCTCGCGCGGCTCGGAAACTTGCGACGCTCCCTGGCTCCCCGCCCGGCGGGCGCGCGGCAGACGGACTCCCGGTCCCCGCGGCGAAGCCGCAGAGGTTCCCCTCGGCAAATTCCCACGCCCGCGGAGAAGCGGGCAGGGCAGATCCGGGCACGCGGAGCCGGCCCACGGCGGGGAGAGGGCCGGCCAGAGCCGCCAGCCGCCGGGTCCCGCAGCCTCTGGGCGCCCGGGGCCCGGCTCCCGAGAGCAATTGCAACTCCCGAGCCTTTGTCTGGCTCAGCGCTCCGGCCGCCCGGTCCCGCGGCGCCCCCTGCGCGCCCAGCTCGCTCTGTCCATGCCCGGGGGCCGGGCGCTGCCCAGAGCGCGCGCGTCTCCCGCCCCGGGGAACCCTGCTCGTCCCGCGCCGATCGGGCCCGGGTCCCCGCGCAGTCCCGGGACGAGGTTGCAGGGAGCCGGTCAGAGCGATGAGCCAGCCAGGGAGCCGGAGCCCGACGTCCCCGGCGAGTTGGGCGCAGCTGGGGCGCTCCCAGCCCTCCTCCCGGCGCGCGCGGTCGCCGCGGCTCTTAAAGGGCCAGCGCTCGCTCTCTCTGCGCGCGGCCGCGGGCGGGGGGCGGGGGCCGGGGGGCGGTGTCTTGGGCGGAAGCTTCTTGGTAGCAGGTGCCGGCTGTGTTGGCCGGACAGGCGGCCCTTTCACTCTCTCCAGGCGGCGGGAATCCTCCCCAGCCCAGCTCCTTCACCCCATCCCTGCTTTTGGAGAGCGGGGTGGATCCCTGAAGCGACCCCTCACCGAGCGGGTAAGGAGATGGGAATGCTCCCACTGCTCCCACCCGGTGGGTGGGTGGGGCCGCCGAGGCCGCGGTGGGCAGGAAGGAGGCTGGAAGGAAGGACCCGGTATCCTGTCTTAGGCTTAAGCTGCAGCAGCAGCAACAACAAAAGATAAACAATACCTAGGGATTTGTTGTGTTCTCAAAAGCCCTTCCAGCGACTTTTCTTAACTGCAAAGGGAGGGGTTGGGTGTGTGGCGTGGGCCTGCAGTGAGAGCACGCGCGGATTTAAGGGGGGCAGGTAGCGACCCGCGTTCCCTCTTAACCTGGGGCACGTGGGCACGTGACTTCGCTTTCTCACTCCACGTCCTTACCTGGAACGTGGGCTGAGGGTTAGGTATACTTCTGGCCCCTGGCCTGGCACACCTCGGGTCTCCAAGCGGAGGACACTATTTTGTGCAAGTGCCCTGTGACAGTGGGGCCTGACAAGGCGCTGGGCTGGGCTGAGCTTGCAGTGCGAGATTTAACCCCCCCCCCCCCCAGGTCAGCTTGAGGTCCTCTCCAGGTGGACCTCAAAAGCCTTGATGGGGGGGTGGGGTCTCTAGTTTAGAGTGTGAAGAGGCTGTGTGCCCACAGCAAGGGCAGCCCTGGCCCAACACATAGGTGTCAGGGGTTGGATGTGCCGGCGCCCAGCAGGGCACGAGGGCTCACCTTCCCGCCCTCTGCCACCTCCCAGCCCGGAAATGGGAGTTTTCCTCATCACAGGAGCTTTCTCTTGAAACATCGCCCCCTCCCCACCCCCCACTCCCAGCCCCACCTCCCGGAAATGGGCAGAGATCTGGCAGAGTTTGAGAAATTGACTTGTTCATCGACCTGTCAGGTGGGAAAACAGAGCACTGTTAAAGAGAACAGACTGAAGTGAAAGCCGCGAAGACAGATTTTAAAACGCAAACCCAGCCCAGCCAGCTGTGGCTCAGGGGTTGAGCCTCATCCTATGAACCAGGAGGTCACGGTTCGATTCCCAGTCGGGGCACATACCCGGGTTGTGGGCTGGATCCCCAGTGTGGGGCGTGTGCAGGAGGCAGCTGATCCATGATTCTCTCTCCTCATTGATGTTTCTCTCTCTCTTTTCCCCTCCTTCTCCCTTCTCTCTGAAATCAAAAAAAAAAAAAAATTAAAAGAAAATGAAACAAACAAAACACTATTGCAACAGAGGAAGAGAGACTCAGTATAGAACTGGGCCTGATTCCCAACACAGCCAGTAACAAGTGCGATTTACAGCTGAGCAGCAAAGGGGTAGGGCAGTGGTCGGCGTCGGCAAACTGCGCTCTCGAGTTTCATATGGCTCATGAGGCGCGGTTTGCCGCTCTGTGGACTGATGAGTTTGCCGACCACTGGGAGAGGGGCTTAACCACAGGAACAACAACAGCCTGTAGTGATTGGAATCGCGAGTCTAGGTCAGCGGTCGGCCAACCCATCGGTCAACAGAGCGGCAAACGGCGGCTCGAGAGCTGCATGTGGCTCGAGAGTTGCAGTTTGCCGACCGCCGGGGTAGGGCATTGGTGGATGGCAAATGACTAAGAGGAGACATTAAGCCTGGGGGAAAGGGGGGGCGGGGGTTCTGGCTGAAGGCAGGCCAAGATCAGATATCACCTGGGAGCTGTGCGGTTCTAGAGGTTGACCAGATATTAAGGGTGAGGAATTCTCATTAAACTGACTTGGCAGGTTTCCTGCTAAAAGTGCACCCTACAGAAAGCACAGGCTCGGACGCTGCTGGGGAGAGGGCTCAGGGGCGCCATGCTGAAGGCTGATCAAGCAGAGAAGCCTTGCAGCCCCCTCTTGTTCAAGGGAAGAACCTTTTTTTTTTTTTTTTTTTTTTTGCTCTAAACAACGTAAGTCCATTTCTCACTTGGTTGCCTTTATTCCTTTAGAACCAGCTAGCGTCTAGCTGCTGGGCCATCTGTTGCGACTTGGTGCCAGTGGATGGCTGCTGCACTACACGACCCACAAGACACTTAACGGGAGGGATGCTCGGAAGATAAACGGAAAGACGAAGATTAAAGGCTGGGTCGGCTTGTGTGCCCCAACCTTGCAGACCTTCATGGAGAGACTGGAAGACGTCCATGACCTTGGCCCTTCCTCCGCGGTGATGCATGCGTGTCTCCGGTCACCTCTGAACAATCCCGGTTACGGCAGAGACGCCCGGTAGGTTGCTGGGGCCAGAGGTGCAGCGGCCGCTTCCGATCACTGTGCAAGCGCCCCCTTCTGCAGCCAGGGCCCCAGGAAGGGCGAGGCCATGATGAGAATATGGAGCTCGGTTTCTCCTAGTTGGGGAGTCACCAGTTCACGGCCAGTGGTTAACCAGGGACAAGGTGGAGTGCAAGGTCAATTGCTTAAGCAGGGAGTGTGGTGGTCCCCCCTTATCTGTGATTTCACTTTCCGTGGTTCCCGTTATCTGTGGTCACTCGCGGTCTGAAAATATTAAATGGAAAATTCCAGGAATAAACAATGCATACGTGCCCTGGCCAGTGGTTAGAATGTTGGCCTGTGGCCTGAGGGTCAAGGGCTCGGTTGCAGGTTCTCTAGCCCTGTTAAGGGCATGTGGGGGAGGCAGCCGATCGATGTCTTTCTCTCTTTGATGTTCCCCCGCCCCCTCTCCCTGTCCTCCTTCTCTCCCACTCTCACTAGAAATGTATGGAAAAAATATCCTTGGGTGAGGATTAAAAAAAACACCAATGCATAGATTTTAAATTGCCATCATTCTGAGTAGCGTGATACCATCCTGTGCCGTCCTGCTCTGTCTTGCTCGGGACGTGAGTCACGCATGGGGCATGGTCCCAAGGCTTGGGAGCCACTCAGATTGCTTGGGTGGTGGGGGAAGAGGCTGCTAATTTAGCACATTTATCAGCCCATCCCTTTCCTCAGGCCTCATCTGAATGTTTCGTGCTATGTCCGTTAAGTTTCTCTTGATTTTAAATTGATTTTGAGAGAGAGAGAGAGGAAAGGAGAGGGGGAGAGAGAGAACACACACACACAACATAGACATGAGAGTGAAACCTGGCAAGTGCCCTGCCTGGGCCTCAAACTGGCAACCAACTGAGCCACACTCGCCAGGGCCGCCCCTCAGTTTTAACTGTAGCGATCTTCTGGGGTGGAAACAATGCCTCTAGAAATTCTGCTGTTTGGAGTCCATTTTTTTTTACGGGGGTGCCAGCTGCTGTCACGAATCCTCCGTGTTCCTGTAACGTGCCCAAATCAGGTACCAGCCCAAAGACACAGCGGAGATCAGCATGGATGCCAGCCTTCCCTCTGCTCCCGTGCCAGCCCGAGTACGAGTCATGAATTCGGTGGGCTCGGTATTCTAGAAGTTTATGTTGGGCCTCAGCCTCCTTCTGGAGGTGAGAGTCATGGAGGTGAAGAGGAAGGTCAACTTGGGAGACGGGGTTTTCTGGGAAAGCTAGCCGAGGACAGAATAATGGTCTGGTGTGACTAATACAATTGTGGGGGCAGAGGAGGCAGGGTTAAGGCAATGACGGTGATGTGTGGTGACGGGAGAGGGAGAAAGGAGTAAGATTTCAGAGGAGGTAAGTTGAGACGCAGAAAAGTGCTGTGTATCTTATTAAGCGAAGGGGTCTGCAGAGCCTAGGAATGTGTATGTCAAACGGGTGACCTAAGACTACATCAGAGGGAGCTTAGACAAGTGTGGTGGTTGCAGCCATGGCTCACGGGGGGATATGCCTTGGCCTCTGGGTCAAAGGCCAAACTATAATATCCCAGAGGTCTTTGGTGTCCATTATATGTTTCAGGGATAACATTCCAAGGGCATGACCCTCTTGCTTCACGCACAAGCGAAAAACAGGGAGTGATGGCGAAGTCCAAGGAGGGGAGGGGAGAGAAGAGAGCTCTTGCCCCGGCCAGCGTGGCTCAGAGGTTGAGCATCGACCTATGAACTTGGAGGTCATAGTTCGATTCCCGGTTGGAGCACATGCCCAGGTTGCGGGCTCGATCCCCAGTGTGGAGCGTGCAGGAGGCAGCTGATGGATGATTCTCTCTCATCATTGATGTTTCTATCTCTCTGTCCCTCTCCCTTTGTCTCTGAAATGAATAAAAACATATTTTATGAAAAAAAAGAAGAAAGCCCTTAAGGTTCTTGGAAGCATCGTTGGATAGGGGGTCCCAGACTCCGGGGTCTGGGGGATGCTTCCCTAGTCATGGCACAGAGGACTGAGGCAATCTTGGGGGAAATTAGGCATCCACATCGTACCCCACAAGACCTAAAACACTTTTCGGGTGTCATTTTCTGGGAGAAGAAAATGCGGAATTGTGGGGGCTCTTCTGCAGAGACAGGCTGCCTGCAGCTGAAATATTATGACCCAGATCCAGAGAGGACAGTAGGACATTGTCTCCACCCACCCTTTCTCACTACTGGCTGATGAAGGTGTTCAGTGTCCAGAGGAATTGTCACAACCGTCAGAACAGGGAAGGAGGCCATCTACATGTTGGCTTAAAGTGGAGCCTCCTGGGAATTTCAAGTCCCTCCAGTTGGCAATTAGGGTGTGCAAGAAGGAAGCAGGCGGAGCCTCCGTCCATCCTTGGGCCATAACAGTCCAAGTACATTGGTGGGTTATCCCAGGTGAAGGCAAGCAAGCATTGGGGTGCTTTACAATGGGGGTCCTAAACCCAGACGGAACACGAATCAAGGACTGGGAAACGCTGGATGTCGGAAGGAACACCGACAGGATGGTGTTGGGATTGGGCGCTAAGGTAAACCTGGGTTTGACGACTTTATCGATAGACCGCAGATTTTGGACTAGCCCCTACTCTTGCTGTTTGTTTTTTTGACAGCCAAAAGGGGAGGATTGCATAGACTAGAAGTGGGGACCAGGCGTGTTTTGCCTCACACACCTTGGGTTGTTGGGCAGAGTCCCTCAAGTCCTTCTGGCTTTGAATGACTTTGGGAAATCACGGGGATGAGCAAGCAGGCTGGAGGCAAAGGCCTAGGTCACACTGTCCGATGGTGCTTTTGATCGAGATTCGAGTAACGGCACGGAGAACTGTCAGAGAGAACAGAGCTGACAGAGGTTACAGTGGTAAAGATGGACTTTACTCAAAAAACTATTGGGGGGGGGGGGGGAGAGAGAGAGAGAGAGAGAGAGAGAGAGAGAGAGGAAGAGAGAGAGAGAGAGAGAGAGAAAACCATTGCAAAAGGGAGAGACTCCAGTATAGAATGGGGTTTAGTCCCACATACAACCAGAACAAGTGGGGATTTATCAACAAGGAGCAAACTGGGTGTGTGTGTGGGGGCACTGATGAATGAAACTCACCCAGAGGAGAGAGGAGAGAGCAGGTCCAGAGGGATTCTGGCTGAAGGCAGGCCATCAGGGGGATCAGATAATCACTTGGGAGCAGGGGTGAGGCAGTGGGGATGGGGAGTTGGATCAGGTAACCAAGGGTGGCCGTTTCTTGCTAATCTGATTCAGTGGATTCTAGATAAAACTGGATTCTAGAAGGAAGGACATGCCTGGAACTTGCTGGGTGGAGGGCTCAGGGGGGCCAGGCTGAAGTTTGGTCAAAGATTTGCTGTCAGCACCAACAATGGGTGGACGTTACCTGGTGTTTGACAGAGGTTCCTCGGGGAGAGGAAGTCCGGGTTTGGAGAAAAGGTGGGGCAGTTTCACCCCTTTCCATGGGCAAACTTCTCTGTGGGCCCCTCCTTTGGGAAATGGGTTTCTAAATTTTTTTTTGCTCTGAAATTTCCTTTTCAGAAGTGTACAGTGACGTCAGAAATGAACAACAGAGTTGTCCCAGTTTAACTTTCTTTCACACTATTCATTCCCAAGCAGCCAATGTTTTTTTTTAAGTTTGAGTTTAGGGTTCTCCTTAGTAAAGAGAGGCGCCGGGAGCCATGAGCTTAGAGGCCGATGGTAAACTATTGGGTCATTGTTTTTCTCTTCGTAGGAGCCCCTCTCCTGTAAGTCCTCTCTGAAGGAGATGGCGGCCCTGGACCAGACCTTGACCTTCCCAGTGATGGCTTCCGGCTCCCACAGGCCCGCGGTGAGTTCCTACATCACCCATCACAGCGCTCTGTGGCTCTCCGGGGACTGGCCAGCACCCAAGGCCTGAGGAGACCAGGGGGATTGAGAGGTGTGAACCCCGGCCCTTCAGTCAGCCGGCTCTAAGCATTATCCATATTTTGCCGCGTCGTTTCATCATGACCCTAGCCTCCCCCATCCCTTTCTCGGGGACTCCGCTGAATGTAAGCGCACTCTCCTCTGAGACCCCGGTGGTGTGAGGGGCTGTCCGAACAGCTCTGGATCAGACAACGGGGTTCTGGGGGTTCCTCCCTGTCGGTAAAGGGAAGGTTCTGGCTCAGGGAGTGGCCGAGGCCTCTTGTTTGGTAAAGCAAAGGCACTGCGGGTGGGAACCAGGGCCCACCCCCACCCCAGCTGCCCCACCCTGCACCCCCCTCAGCCTCTCGGGCTCCTGGTGCCACAGGACACAGAGTCAACAAACTGGACGAGGCCGGTTCCCTCTCCCCGGGAAGCAGAGCTCTGGTGGTCTGCTCTGTGGCGCTTCGCCGAGAGCCCAGAGTGCCGGTGGAAGCCGGCCAGCCCTGCGAGGGAGGGATCGTCCTCCCCCTGCCCTGGGGGAGCATCTGAGGACACGCAGGCCAGAGGCGTTGATCTGGCACCCTCCCTGGTGTGATAACACCCCCATCTCGAGCTCGCCTTTACTCCCCACCAGCCTGCCCGGGGCGGCAGCCTGCCTGGGGCGGCCCGGCGAGCATCAGACACATCGCCTCTTAAGGAAGCGCCCCGGCGGCCTCCGCGCTGTCAGTGCGCACTCAGGTCTGGGCGCCTGCCAAGCCCCTGCCGCCCGCGGCCTCCGCCCCTCCCCCCGTGGATCTCCCACTTCCTTCCTCTGTCACCACCTTCCCTTCTCCATTGATGAGCCGGTTATTGATCTTGGTCCCTTTCTCAAAGTTGCCCCACGCTCATTCCATTCATACCCCTTATTCTCCCCTCCTCTCCCTCCCTTCCTCCCGCACCGTGTCCGGTCCTCCCAGTGTGTGGATGGAGGTGCTACATCACACCCAGCCCCTCCCAGGAAGAGCAGGCACCCCAGATGGGGGCTGGTGTCCCTGATGAGGACAGCCAGGTGGCCCGGGCCTGCCTGTGGGAGGCTGGCTTCCATCCTGCGGGAAATTGGGCGGCTGAGCCGTACAGAGTTGGGGAGGGGGCTTCTCCTCATGCACCTGCCCCCTCCCCCCCCCCCCCCCCCCCCCCGTCTGTGGGCATCAGAGGCCCGGATGAGCCTGATTCAGCGAGCTAGCCCCGGTCAGGGCCCGGGCACAGAGCAGGCGTAACTGCTGACTGCGCGCAGGACTGCGTGTTCCTTCCGTGCCAGGAAAGGCGCTTGGCTGCCGCTGCCCCGGCTCCAGCGTGACGAGAGCCAGCACGGACTGACCAGTCAGAGTTGACTCAGCAGATCAGTGTGGTGGGGCTGGGCTGGGGAACAAGGCACAGAACAGGACTTCGGGGACCTTGGGAAGCACAGCGACCGGGAAGCCTGGCCCTATTCCCTACTGTCCCCTCAGTTCTGACCAGGGGTGGGGGTGAGGGCGGAGGCGGGGCCTACCTCTGACTTCTCACGTGACCTCAGGCTGGTCAGGGAACCTGCTCTATATAATGGGATAGTCATTCCTCCCAGTTCAGCTTTCGGGGGGCTTATTGGGAGGAATGGACGAGAAGGTCCCAGAAGGGGCTTTGAAATTGTTTTAGTATCTAAATGTCTATTCTTTTAAATAAATATATATTTATTGACTTTTTACAGAGAGGAAGAGAGAGAGTTAGAAACATCGATCAGCTGCCTCCTGCACACCCCCCACTGGGGATATACCCGCAACCAAGGTCCACGCCCTTGACCGGAATCGAATTTGGGACCCTTCAGTCCCCAGGCCGGTTTCGGCTAAATGTCTGTTCTTACACCGATGACGAATGGGGGTGCCAAGCCCTGGGCTCGGTGTGGCACGTGTGTCCTCACTGGTGTGCCCGCCCGGCCGGCTGGGTGACCCCACCCCAACATGAACATCTCTGGTGGCCACGTTAGAAGTTGTAACAGACTTCCAGCCACACCCCTGCCCCCAAACTGTGAAGCACCTGAAGAACGGGTGGGTGGAGAAGAATCATTTTTTCACATAGATAGAAGCAACCCCCCCCCCCCAAAAACAAACTGTCTGTTTTTATTTGTGGAAGATAATTTAACACTGAAACATAAAAATATCTCTTTCTCCATCACTGGCAATCCGGGTGGCCAGCCGAGGCCCAGACCTTTGCTCTGTGAGGGCTGGGAGAGTAACACCCCGTGCAGCCCCTGGCTCTCTGTCCGGGGCCCGCGGCGGGCGGGGCCTGCAGGCGGCTGGGGCCGGAGAGCCAGCCTGGACGGGGCAGGCGCCTCTGGCTCTTTGGGAAAGCTGGTGGGAGACCAGAGGTCACGGCAGCGCGTTGGAGGCCTGGCGGAAAGCCACCAGCGAGGCCAGGATGAAACATCTGCTGGAGTCTCCCCAGGCACCTGGCTGGGCCGAGTGGGCGGAAGGAATGGAGAAAACCCAACCTCAAATTAGCACCCTGGGCCTTGGCCCTGACATGGCCTTTGCTGGCGTAGGAGGGGCTGAGGCCAGCAATAAAGGGACCAGCTTCAACGAGGGCGAGTGACAGACCCCCTGAAGGACCTGTGTCCTGGTTTGGGCAGGGATGAGCCAGGACACGGTTTTGAAGAGGCTGGTCTGAAGCCAAGGGCCCTCGCAATGCAAACAGCTGAGGGAGCGGGGGGGGGGGGGGGGGGGGGGGGAGGGGGGGGCGTGGGGTGTGTGTGTGGAGGGGCCGTTTCTTGGCAGGACTACAGGGGGGATTCTGGCTGAGTAGGGGTGGGCTCCCCGGGTGACCCCATTTTTATTTATATTTTTGCATGAGAACCACAGATCTAGAACTAGGGAGCCCGGTCTGCCCTCTCCTGGTGTTTTTGGGGAACGACCGCAGCACAGCAGCACTGGCCCTGCAACCCCGAAGGGCCGGGGGAGGACCAGCCGGGGGAGGACCAGCCGGGGGAGGACCAGCCGGGGGACCGCCGGGCCTCCCGGGCCGTTCGCGCAGGCGCCTCCGCCGCGGCCTGGCCTGCGGTGGGACCGGGGCCGAGGAGGCGCTCACTTCAGAGGCACCGAGAAGAACTTGTTCCCGGACTTGCAGCGGACCTGCTCGGCGTGCACGCGCAGCAGCATCTCCGAGTCTTCAAACGCGTCCACGATTTCCTGCAGCCGGGAGCAGGGAGGGGACGGGCACTTTAGGGGACGCAGGCCAGCAAACCGCTTCCTGAGGTCCTTCGGAGGTGGTGGTGAAGGCAGACCCCGGGCCACGGAGACTGGGGCCCCAGCAGCCCCACCATCTTGTGAGGCCGGCCCTACCGTCCCAACTCGGCAGAGGAGGGAGCGGCTGCTCGGAGCGCTGCAGGACAGAATCCAGGACAACCAGGACGGGCACCGGGTCCCCTGGGCGCCCAGCAGGCCCTGTCCCCCTCCAGCACCGTCCGGCCAAGAGCAGGGGCGGCTGCTTGGTGCAGGCCCCGGGCTCTATCGAGCATGCAGGCTTTGTTTGGCCTGCAAAATGTTTCTGAAAAAACATACACATTGATTGCCAACATTAGGAACTGGGGAGGCGATACATAAAAGTCTGGATTTCTGGCTTCTCTGGAGAAACAGGAGTGGTAGCAGCACGAGGCCACATTTCCTGCGCGGCAACACCCCCACCGGCTCCCGGCCCGAGGAGGCGTGTCGGCGGCTCTGCGGACCGACGGGAGAGTGAAAGGTTCCACCTCATCCCAATCGGAGAAAGGCCATCACCGAAACCGGTGTGGCTCAGTGGACAGAGCATTGTCCTGCGGACTGACGGGTCCCAGGTTCGATGCCGGTCAAGGGCATGTACTTTGGTTGCGGGCACATCCCCAGTGGAGGGTGTGCAGGAGGCAGCTGATCGATGTTTCTGGCGTTCTATCCCTCTCCCTTCCTCTCTGTAAAAAGTCAGTAAAATATATATATTTTTAAAAAATACGAGAAGGGCCGTGAAGGTGGATGTTCCTTACACCCGGGGCGGTTCACTCATGTCCGACCCCTGCCAGGCCCCTGCGGGCATCCCGGCCTTTGACCTCCGGGCAAAGGGCTGGGACTTCAGGGAAGGCCCGCAGCGTCCTCTCGATTCGTGTTCTGGGGGAGCGCTGCTCGGATTTTACCACGCACACAGATCCCCAGGGAGCTCGTTAGAACGCGGTTCTGATGCTCAGGTCGGGGCTGGAGCCTCAGAGTCTGCGGTGCTAACAAGCTCCCAGGTGCTGCTGCTGCTGCTGCTGGTGGTGGTCCTGGCTGCAGTTTCGGGAGCAGGGAAGGCGGCGGGGTCTCCTGCCACGCCAGTGATTTCCCGGGGATTCAGGGTTGCACATCTAACCGCCAGGCCAATCAGCACCTCCCGCTTCCCAACACCCCTCACAGTTCAGCACCCCTGGGGCTCCTGCTCTGGGGGCTCACCTGCAGCTCCCTCAGGCACTGGCCTTCCAGCTGGAGGCGAGCATCCCCCACGCACCAGGCCAGGCTGATGTGGAAGGACGGGTCCTGCAGGGAAGGGCAGAGAGGCGGGTGGTCACCAGGTGCCAAGGCCGGCCCGGCCATCACAGCAGATCCGTGACCGAGCTGCCATGGCATCCCCGCTGGTTCCCTGGACGGCTCCACGGGAGGGGCCCTCAGTGCTGATCCTCTGCAGGTAAACAAGACAGCCCGGATTGAACTGTGTTCCCCGGGTTCCTCTGCTGAAGCCCAATCCTCCAATAGGATGGTCCTTGGAGGTGGGGTCTTTGGGAGATAATTAGGCCATGAGGGTGGGGCCCTCCTGATGGGATAAGTGCCCTAGAAGAAGAGACAGCTGAGGCCTTGCTTCCCCCCTCTCTCCACCATGTGAGGACACAGTGAGAAGAGGACTGTCTACACACCAGGAGGCGAGGCCTCACCCAACACTGACCACGTGGACACGTTGATCTTGGACGTCTAGGCTCCACAATTGGGAGCAAATAAATTTCGGAGTCTAAGTACCCCAGTGCACAGTGTTCTGTCCGGGCAGCCCTAGCTGAGACAGTCTTATTCCCATAGACTCTCCTCTACCTGTGGGTGAGTCATTGAATCTGGGACGCCGGAGAGAACCCCGGCTCTGAGCCTGTTTCCTGATCTAAAACGCTTCGACAGATGACGCTTTTTAAGATGAAATGAACAAAAATCAAAGTGTCTAAGACGATGAAGAAACAATCCTTGTCTCCATTCAAATTCAAACTTATCCATCTCAGGATGATTTGAAAAGAAGATATGAAGCAAAAACAGTGGCCCTTTAAAGCCCTGATACTCAGCTTGGATTTCGAGAACCCCTGGGGACCATGGGGGAAAACTCCCTCTTACAAAAATCCTGTATAATAAATAGTAGAGGGATATGCAAATTAGCCAGATGCTGTAATGTCATGACAGAACAGCAGGGACCTGAGGCTGCATGGTGCCTGGCTGGGGCTGGGGACCTCAGGCTGCGCTCCCGGCTCTGCGGGGCTTGACGGGGGACCTCAGGCTGTGCCCCCTGCCTGGCCGGGCTTGACGGAGAAACTCATGCCATGCCCCGAAATCCGGTGGGGCTTGATGGGGTGGGGCCAGGTGGGCTGGGGTCTCCTGCATTTTTTAAGTGTATGCGGGTGGTGGGTGTGGGCCTGACTCTAGGTCCTGCAGCGCACCCCAGACTCTGATAGGAGGGAGAGTTTCATATACATTTACTAATTGTCTTTCATCTCTGACATTTCTATTATAGAGAAAGGGTAAAGAGCAATATTAAAATAATTCCTCTAATTCCCTTTTAATGTGCACAAATTTCGTGCACCAGGCCACTAGTATAAAAATAAACATAAAACCAATATGGAGTCGAAGGCATAACTCTTGTGCATATTTAAGATGCACACAAAAGAGTTCTAAGGAATGCCGGCCTTCGGCCGGGCTGCGTCTGACCACATCTCAGACCCGGCAGCTTTCTGGGGTGCGGTCCTCTGAAGGCCGGCGCTGGGGCCACCTGGCGTGGGCCCGTTCTGGAGGGCGCTTCCGTCTGCCTCTAGCCGAGCCTGGTTTCACTCGAGTGGAAGAAGAAGGGGCCGCGGGAGAAGAAAAGGCCCGTGGATTACCTTGTAGAACGTGCTGAGGTCAAATTCCTCCATGACTCCGTCTACCTCCGAGACCAGGTCCAGGAACTGGGCGCGGCCGGAGGTGACCTCCAGCCCAACGAAGGTCCTGGTGGGGGGCAGAAGTGGAGACCACAGGGGCGTGAGATGCAGCCACGGAGAGCAGGAGCATCGGGGAGGCGGTGCAGGAGGGACCGACGATGGCCGAGCGGGCTGGGCCGTGAGTGCTTGCTCCCTGCCTCCTGTTCATCCTCCCTCCTCCGTCTGGAAACCTTCCTTCCCTCGGTCTGACCACAGGCCTCCCTTCCTCCCCAGGGTCTGAGAATGCCGACAGGGGTGCTTTCACTGGCCACTGCCAAGTCTGCAGACCCCAAAGCCCTGACTCATCTCTCCAGCACCACTTCGGAGTCACCCCTCTAGAGCACTTGGCTCCGTGGCCCTGGCTGCCCTCTTTCATTTAATCCTCACCCGAGGATGATCCCCACTGAATTTTAGAGAGAGGGGAAGGGAGGGGGGAGAGACACAGAGCAACATCCATGTCAGAGAGACACACCAATGGGTTGCCTCCCACATGTACCCCAACTGGCCTGGGGGCGGGATCAGACCTGCAAACAAAGCACGTGCCCTTGACCGGGAATCAAACCCAAGACCCTCCGGCGCACGGCCCGATGCTCTAACCACTGAGCAACGCCGGGCGGGGCCATCAAACATTCGTGAGCCTCACAAGTGTCCAGTGATGAGCGTATCAAGGACAGGCGTGTGACGTGGAGACGGGTCACAGAGCTGGAGGTACGAGCTAAGTTTTAAACTGGGGGTGGAGCTGGGCAGGAACTCAGGTTTTCTTCCAGCCGCACTGCAGCAAGACGTCTTCTCTACCTCCGCCCTCCCCCCACGCCCCTCTTATTTCTCTTGAGAGAAAGGCTCGGATTCGGGACCAATCGCCTTTGTAGTCACAGAGTCGGTAAAAACACAAGCGAATGAAAAACTGCAACAGACCAGGCCGGAAACAAAGCGCCCCACTCCAATCTTTATTCTAAAGAACCTTCTGGAAATGATGGGGCCTAGGGGGAAGACCCACCTGGTTTTCTCTTCATTGGTATAAATCTTTACCCGGTCGGCGGTAAAGCAGAATCTGAAATTAGGAAGAAAAGGCCACATTTCAGGAAGAATAAGGAGAAAAAAAATCAGAAAAAATAGTTTACAGTAAAAAAAATAAAAAAAAATAGTGAAAATATAGGGAACTCACAGCGCACTTAGTATTGCCACCCTATCAGACAGGCGGTAAATGGGACCCCAACATATTAGAGCTGGACAAGGCCTTAAATAATCACCCAGTTCAAGGAACATACAGTTTCAGCCAGATGGCAGCAAGATTTCTACTGTAGGGAATAGCCCTGAGATGGCGAACCTGTGACACGTGTCAGCACCGACACGCGTAGCCATGTTCGATGACACGCGGCCATATGCGGTCACATACAGAGAAGTAGGGGGCCACAAGCCGAGAAGGATGTTTCATCCTCGGCTACTGTACGGCCAGCTGCAGCGGCCGAGGACAAAACATTGGCTGTAGTGTAGTGTAGACTAAGTTTTCAAGCGAGATGTAGAAACTAAAACTTGTAAGTATTTTCCTTGAGTAACAAAGTATTTTGAGAAGGCCAGTGCAGCTGTACAAAATGAAATGGAACCCTTGCATATAAAGTACCAGCATGTTTTAGACTCGTTACTTGACCAATTCAGTGCTAGATTCAATCAATTTAGAAGCCTAGGACAGACCATAAAAATAATTAAGTATCCTGATGTAGTAGTCTACAGTAGTTTGGAATTAAATGGTTTCCAAGGGATGCAAATTGATGATTTGGAGATGCAAGTTGCAGAATTTCAAGACAGCATCTGGGCTCAGGTGTTTGTCGACTTGAGGTCAAAGCTTGGGAATCTGGAAAGGTGCTTGGAGAATCAAGAGGAGTGCCACTACGAACAGGAAATTTGCGGAGTGCCTGGAACCGATTACCAGACACTTATAGCACCCTGAGAAATATAGCAACGGCTTGCCGAAACCGGTTTGGCTCAGTGGATAGAGCGTCGGCCTGCGGACTGAAAGGTCCCAGGTTCGATTCTGGTTAAGGGCATGTGCCTTGACTGTGGGCACATCCTCAGTGGGAGGTGTGCGGGAGGAAGCTGATCGATGTTTCTCTCTCATCGATGTTTCTGACTTCCTATCCCTCTTCCTTCCTCTCTGTAAAAAAAAAATCAATAAAATATTAAAAAAAAATAGCAATGACTTTGCACCCCTCACCCCCCCAGCAGCCAACGCCATGCCCATGACCTGCACACAGACGAGGACTGGGAGGCTTATGTGGCGGCCGAGCTCACACAGGATGCGGTGCAGATGTCTGGCCTGCTTGCTGGGGTGATACACCCCACACCTACATGGCCCCGGCAGCTCAGGACAGGAAGAGGAGCCTCGGAGGGGCGCAGGGGAGAGGCGGGGGCGCTGGGCACTCACCTCTGGCGGGAGGCCAGGCGCTCTTTGAGGGCCTGCACGAAGGGGAGGATCCAGTGGTGCCGCAGAACCACGCTCTGGGACAGGCTGAGGTGGAACGCCTCCATCCGCACCAGCCGGGGCATGTGGGTCTGGGCGCGGGGCAGCAAGGCGTCCAGCAGGTCGGGGAACTCCTCCCCGGCTTCATCTGGAGGGCACAGTGCAGGGGGGGGGGGCATTCTCTTAGGGGTGGTGGGGACGACAGAGTGAAGGAGCCCCAAAAGCAAACCTCTTTTCACTCTGGGTTTTAGAAAATTACTTTGACAGCAGCTATGTCTACATATTTTAATAATATTTTAGCCTGGCCGGTGTGGCTCAGTGGTTGAGTGTCGACCTGTGAACCAGGGGTGGCATGGGGGAGGACGTGGTTGTCATGATTCGATTCCCAGGTCAGGGCACATGTATGGGTTGTGGGCTCGATCCCCAGTAGGGGGCGTGCA
The DNA here is from genome assembly GCA_027563665.1 of Antrozous pallidus. Classification (NCBI taxonomy): domain Eukaryota; kingdom Metazoa; phylum Chordata; class Mammalia; order Chiroptera; family Vespertilionidae; genus Antrozous; species Antrozous pallidus. The sequence goes on from CM050525.1 coordinate 52,605,525, forward strand.
GGAGGCAGCAGATTAATGATTCTCATCATTGATATTTCTCTCTCTCCCTCTCTGAAATAAATTTTAAAAAAATATATATTTTTTAAAAATCTAAAAACAGATACAAGAGGTACCTATGGGTCTCAGCACCTGCCTCTCACACGTTACTCACACGGAATGTAGACATGGGTGGCCCAGTTGCCCCGTTCGTGCGGGAAGGTGCGCACCCGGCCCCCATGCTTTGCGCTGTCATCTTCCGGGCCCTCTTCGGCGCCGGGGAACATGTGCAGCACGCTGTCCGGCACCGGCAGCCTCTGGCCGGGAAGGGGGCTCTGGACACTGCAAGAGGAGAAAAGGAAATGAGAAATGTGTCCTCCACCCAGCACCCTCCCTCCCCACCCAGACGGCATTCTCTACCTCCGTTCAGAGGGACCGTGCGCCTATTTCCACCGGGTGCTGCAAGCCGCGTCTAGACCACTGCAAAGCTCGTCCCCTCCCCAGGACTGTCTCACTGGGGTCTCCCCACCACTCAAGAGTCAGGCCTCGGCAGGGAGCCTGGTTCTCCTGGGAAGCAACGGAGCAGGCGGCAATATTCGGCTCGGATGTCACCTTCCTTAAAGGGGCAGACTCGGCTGGGGTGGCACTTCCTAGCTCTGTGGTCTTGGCCAGCCGTGTGCCCTCTCTGGGCCTCAGTTTCCTCATCTGTCAAGTATACTTAGCCCTGATGGCGCTATTGGAGCTACCGCTTGGAAAAGCACTCAGCTGCACCAGCTGCCACCTCAGGGCCGAGCCTCAGGGCCGAGGCTCCTCGAAGTAAGAGGCTTCGCTGGTTCTGCTCACTGCTGAGGCGCCAGTCCCCAGCCTGGCGCAGAGTGGGCGCCCAATGAATCTTTATTGAATGAATGAAAAAAACTCTCCACGCTTTAGCTATTATTATCATGCAACTGTGAAAAATGAGGACACAGACCTAGGGCAGTGCAGTGATGCGCGCCGGGAGATGGTCAGCCAGCGGCAGAGGCTGACCCGAACCCAGGTTTCTTGCCTCTTAACCTGGGTCTAGCCGGGAGTGTGTGTGTATGGGGGGGGGGGGGGGGGAGGCATTCTGGGGCTTTGTCCAGGGGTGTCTCCTGGAATCTCCATTCCCTCCCCCGCCTCCCCTGCCCCCGTGCCCCTTCTCCTTCCCTGCCCAGTCGCTTCTCACTGGGATCTTCCACCTTCCCTTTCGGGGGCTCCCTGGAACCCGCAACCCCCCCAGAAAGACTTCTTCGCTTCTCACCGAGGGCGGCATCCAGCCCCGGGCCTGGCCTGACCCCCGGCCTCGGCCTCATCCTCATCCTCAGAGCCGCTGCTGCTGTAGCCCACCAGGGGAGCCGCGCTCATGGGGCCTCCGGGACGACAACAGGGTGGCCGGCTCGCCGCACTTAGCACCCGGAATTCCGCGGTGCCGGAAGTGCCATCTGGGGGCGGGGCCGGATTTAGCACCGCCTCTGGGGCGGGGCCGGGAGGCGGGGCCAGCGCCCCCAGCACCTTCCCTCCCCATCCAGACCGCACTGTCTGCCGCTCGCTGCCGGTGCAGGGCAGCCCCCCGCTCCGGGTGCCCCCAGCCTCTGCGTGCCCATCTCACAGGTCGTGCGGGAGCTCTGTCTGCGGCCACCGGGACCAGACGTCCCGGCTCCCGACAGTTCCCCAGTCAGCGGGCCGCGCTCTAGACCCCGCGGAGATCCTGCCCTCGGCCCCCCCCCCCCCGCCGTCAAGCCGGATCCGAGGTCCCCAAGTCCCCAATTCAGGCCGGCCCCTCCCCTAAGAGCCCGCTGAGCAATCAGGAGGGTCACTTCCAGAGGTCCCGGGGTCTAAGGGCCCTCCTTTCAGGTGCAGGGGTCGGGCCGGGGCCAGAACCCCCACCCCTATGGCTGAGCTGGGTGCACCCTCCCGAGTCAGCTGAGGCGTGACGGCCCGGCGCCTGCAAAGCCGCCTCACCACCACCCCCCACCCCGCCCCCGTCGTCCGGCGGTCCGACCCTGCGCGGCCGGGCTTCGGGGTCCCCGGCAGGGGGCGGCCTCGCTCTGCGCGGCCCGCTCCTCCCGCAGCCGCCACTCCTCCCCTCCAGCCCCCGCTCCTGGCCCAGCCGCGCCCCGCCCGTCCTCCGGTCTCTGCAAGGCCGTAGGTCCGTCCGCTCGTCCTCCCGGCGCTCCTCCGCTCCGAACCGCTATCCCGGCTGCATTCATCGCTTCCTCGGTTCCGATCGCCGAAAGCGCGTTCTCCCGCTCCCGGGCCGGTGCCGCGGCTACGCGAGGCCGAGGATTGGCAGCGCGCGTAGGCCGCGCCTCGGCCGATCAAGCCGGAATAAAGGGGCGGCCGAGAACAGCGTGTCTCCTCTCGCCCGACTCCGCGGGTGGCCTGGAGCAGGTGAGCAGCAGGGCCGCCCCGCCGGCCGAGTCTGGGGGCCACTCCCGCGCCCGCCGCACCCCTTCCCCAGCCGTCCCGGCCGCCCGCCCCCTCCCCCTCCCCAGCCATCCATCCAGACCCTGCGGCCTCCGAGCTGGGCGGCCAGGCCGGCCTTGCGGCGCAGCTGCTTCCTGGGCCGGGCCTGCGCCCCCAGGCCTTCCTGGGGCCCATTCGCCCGCGGGGCCAGCGCCCGGGCTGCAGCGGCCTGGCCGTGCCCGGCGAAGGCTGACAGGCGCTGCGGAGCTGAGCAGGCAGGCAGTGCTGGCGGGGAGGTGATGGGCTTTCATCCGCCCTCCCCGGGAGGAGGAAGGGCTGGGGTGGGGCGCAAGGGTGGGCCTCCCCCTTGCTTCCCTGCCCCACTCTCTCTGCAGGGCGATCAGGGAGGCCTCATGGCTGCACCTTCTTGGAGTGGGTGGGCAGTGGTGCAGGGACCTGATTGATGTTTGGCAGCCATTCAGGCAGGAAAAAACAGTTGTGTTGGCGCAGCCTAACCTGCGCCGCCCTTGGAGTAGCCCCGCGTCCCTGTCTTCTGGGGACGCTTTGGCACCTGCTAGCTCGTGCAACCTGCTGCCTTCACCCCGAGCGGCGGGTCCTTCCTCCTCTGGCCAGAAGATGGAGGCTGACAGCTTTCAGCCGGATTCTCGTGTTTCTCTGGCAGAACAGTTAGAGGCCAGGCTGGCCTGCAAAGGGCTCCGCTTCTGTTTCCCTCGGGAGGAAACTTTGAAACTTTTCCGTTTTAGAGGCAGAAGGGCTGGGAACCTGTGAGTGGGCTGCATTTGGTTCTAAAAGTACCTCCCTCTCGCTGTCATTACCTTATGCTGCCACAAAGTGGTGAGTTAGAGATTCGCCTGGACCCGGTGGTCTGTACCTTCTATGGATTCCCCGGGAAGTTACACAGACTTGGAGCCAGGGAGGGTTGTCTCTGGAGAGGCCACGAGGAGAAACGCTCTGTGGTTAGCAGGTTGCTGCCCACAGTGCAGATAAACTTGTAATTGCTCAGGCTCGGCACAGTGACATCAGAGGATTCAGCACTTTTTTCGATAGGCAGTGGGATTAGCAGAAATTCTCCTGTAGATATCGAAGCTTGGTGGGTCTGTGGACCTACCATTTAATCCCAGCATGCATTGGCTCAGGTCCCTGCAAGACCTGTGTGTGGAGAGAGAGCAGCCGCGTGGTCAGGGTGGAGGGCCTGGAAGGTAGTTGAAAGGGATGTAGGCCACAAGAGAAGGTTTTTAAAAATATATATATTTTTTAATTTTTTTAATATATTTATTTTTTTAATATATTTTATTGATTTTTTACAGAGAGGAAGGGAGAGGGACAGAAAGAAACATCAATGAGAGAGAAACATCAGTCAGCCGCCTCCTGCACACCCCCCACTGGGGATGCGTCTGCAACCAAGGCATGTGCCCCTGAACGGAATCGAACCCGGGACCCCTTAGTTCGCAGGTGGACGCTCTATCCACTGAGCCAAACCAAGGGAGAGGGATAGAAAGTCAGAAACATCGATGAGAGAGAACCATCAATCAGCTGCCTCTTGCACACCCCTGAACTGGGGATGTGCCCGCAGCCAAGGTACATGCCCTTGACCGGAATCGAACCCGGGACCCTTCAGTTCGCAGGCCGATGCTCTATCCCCTGAGCCAAACCAGTTTCGGCAAGAGAAGGTTTTGAGCTGGTCCTTTGTTCCACGTAGTTTTTTTTGAAATACTGACTGATGGAGGCTGTTTGGGGGGGGGGGGGCCCTCACACCTGGGGGGCCTGGCCTCTGAGCCAGCGGCTCTTCTGAGCAGTGGCGTCCTGAGTTGAAATTCAGGGCAGCTACAGGAGAGGAGCTGGCAGGCCCTAGGGAGGCCCCAAACGGAGCCTCTCTGCTTTTATTCATCTTATATACTGAGCTTCCGAGTAAGAATTTATGTGCCAAAAAAAAAAAAAAGTTATGCCGCTAAAATCATTGTTTTTGGATATCGTGGCCCAAACTGGTCAGCTTTTCTTGGAGCCTGAGCAGAATTTGTGACTTCTTTGTGTGGTGGGCCCAGGACTGTCACCTGTGAGGGAGGCCGCTGGTGAAAGAAGGTTGGCTGGGACTCGCTGGCCGGGTGGGGTGGGGGGTTGGGGGGGGGGGGAGACTGCTATTGTCTCTTCTGCCGGAGGAGCTGAGCTGCCAACAGACTTCTTTGGTGGAATGTGCAGGGAGCAGACCTCCCAGCTCCAAGCCTCTTCCTTCCCTGGTGTGGTTTATGTCAACGTGGCAGGGGCAGGAAAAACAGAGAGAGGGCCCCTTGGCGGGACCCTGCTTCCTCACAATTTCTCTCTTTCCCACAGAACCCGGCCTCCGGGAAGGCAGAGCCCCCTGTGCTGCAGGCAGAGCCTCGTAGTCTGTCTTGGTGAATGACTTGGGCCGTCTGACCAGTCCCTCCTCCGTGCCTTGTCTGAGGTCCTTGCCCACCCCTGATCCCGGGCACCTTCTCTCTCTGGGTTGGGTCATCTTAATCGGGGAAACTGAAGCCGTTACTGTCCAAACCCTGCTTCATCTTCCCAAGCATGTCGGAGAGCTGGCAGCAGCCGCCGCAGACGCAGCCGCAGCAGCCGCAGCCCCCGCAGCCGCAGCACCACCCCGAGCCGCCGCCGGCCCTCGCGGAGCACTCTCTGCCCCCAGGCACCGCCGAGAACCCTCTGGGCTGTGCCGTCTACGGCATCCTCTTGCAGCCCGACCCGGGCCTGCAGCCCCCACAGCACGAGCCCCTGCAGGCGGCAGGGGAGCCAGGCCCCAAGTGCGGGGTGTGCGGGCACGACCTGGCACACCTGTCCAGCCCGCACGAGCACCAGTGCCTGGTGGGCCATGGACCCGCTCGTTCCAGTGCACGCAGTGTCTCAAGATCTTCCACCAGGCCACCGACCTGCTGGCAGCCCAGTGCGTGCAGGTGGAGCAGAAGCCCTTCGTGTGCGGCGTCTGCAAGATGGGCTTCTCGCTGCTCACCTCGCTGGCTCAGCACCACAGTGCGCACAGCGGCGCGGGCGGCGGCGGCCTGGTGAAATGCTCCATCTGCGAGAAGACCTACAAGCCGGCCGAGGCGGCGGAGCCGGCGGCCGCCGCGGCCCCCCTCGCTGCCGCCCCCGCCGCCCCCCGCCGCCCGCCCGTCGTCCCCGCGCTGCCCGTGTGCCAGAAGCCCTTCAAGCACCTGTCGGAGCTGTCGCGGCACGAGCGGATCCACACGGGCGAGAAGAAGCGTACAAGTGCACGCTGTGCGACAAGAGCTTCAGCCAGTCGTCCCACCTGGTGCACCACAAGCGCACGCACAGCTCCGAGCGGCCCTACAAGTGCGCCGTGTGCGAGAAGACCTTCAAGCACCGCTCGCACCTCGTGCGCCACATGTACGCGCACTCGGGCGAGCACCACCTGTTCCGCTGCAACGTGTGCGAGCTGCACTTCAAGGAGTCGTCCGAGCTGCTGCAGCACCCGTGCACGCCCAGCGGCGAGCGGCCCTTCCGCTGCGGCGAGTGCCAGAAGGCCTTCAAGCGGCCCCTCGGACCTGCGGCAGCACGAGCGCACGCACAGCGCCGAGCGGCCCTTCAAGTGCGACCTGTGCCCCATGGGCTTCAAGCAGCAGTACGCGCTCATGCGGCACCGGCGCACGCACAAGACCGAGGAGCCCTTCAAGTGCGGCCTGTGCGAGAAGGGCTTCGGCCAGCCCAGCCACCTGCTCTACCACCAGCACGTGCACACCCTGGAGACCCTCTTCAAGTGCCCCGTGTGCCAGAAGGGCTTCGACCAGTCGGCCGAGCTGCTGCGGCACAAGTGCCTGCCCAGCGCCCCCGAGCGGCCCTTCAAGTGCACCGTGTGCAACAAGGCCTACAAGCGGGCGTCGGCCCTGCAGAAGCACCAGCTGGCGCACTGCTCCCCGGCCGAGAAGCCCCTGCGCTGCACCCTGTGCGAGCGCCGCTTCTTCTCGTCCTCCGAGTTCGTGCAGCACCGCTGCGACCCGGCCCGCGACAAGCCGCTCAAGTGCCCGGACTGCGACAAGCGCTTCAAGTACGCGTCCGACCTGCAGCGGCACCGGCGCGTGCACACCGGCGAGAAGCCCTACAAGTGCCCCAGCTGCGACAAGGCCTTCAAGCAGCGCGAGCACCTCAACAAGCACCAGGGCGTGCACGCCCGCGAGCAGCAGTTCAAGTGCGTGTGGTGCGGCGAGCGCTTCCTGGATGAGGAGCACAGCAGCGCAGCACAGCGCCGCGGCCGCCGCCGCCGAGGGCGCCTACACGGTGGCCGCCCTGCCTGCCCTGAGTCCCTGCTGGGGCCCCAGCCCCCAGGCCAGCCCCACCTCCTGGGTCCGAGAGCCCCCCTCCACCCACCTCCATGTTCACTGGGCATGAGAGCCCTGGGCAGGCGGAGAGGCCTGGCGCTTCTGGAACCTGCCGGCAGGCGGGGGAGCCAGATTGCCCTGGCTGGTCCCCATCCCGCAAACCTCTTTCCCACGAGGGGATTCGTTTTCTTGGGAGCCATCGGCTTCCCTTGTCTCTGGGGGCCTGGAACCAGCCTGGAAGTCAGGTGGCCTCTCTCCACCCCAAGGAGGGGTTAGTGCCAGCCCAACCCTTCCCAAACCTTGTAGCCTAATTAGAAACCAGACGGTTAGGAAAGAGGACAGCCGTGGTAGGGCCTGGGCGAAGGGCTGGACTCCAGGGGTGGGCTGGGTGTAGGGCACCCTCCTTCAAGGTGCTGTTTGAGGGAGAAGGCCGGCCTCGTGATTAGTCTTGGGGACCCCAGCCAGGGGTGTCTGACAGGTGAGATGTATAGGCGGGCTGCACTCCTGTGGGCTAGGGCTGCTGGAGAGCCATCGGCCTGGCCAGAGGGAGGAGGCTGAGAAGTTCTCCTCCAGGGAGGACACTCAGCCGGGGACAGTGCCCAGGACAGTGCCGTCCACAGGGAAAGGAGGAGAGGCAGGAGGCCTAATGCCGATACTTTAGAAGCACCCCTCCCCGCTGTGCAGCCTGGTTGTGAGCTCTGCGGGGCAGCGTGCTCTCAGCCAGACAGCTGCCCGGGCCACCGAGGGGGATTGTTAGACCACCTGGTGCCCAGGCCACGCCCATGATCTTCCCAGTGGTTGTGGACAAGTGTCCTCCCCCTTGAATTGTGTGCACCAACGTGTCAGGGGTGTGGCCTCAGTCAGCTCCGGCCCTGTCTCTGGGCCCAGACCAGGCCTGTATGCCCAGGGCGGGGCGGGTCAAAGAACTGTGCGAATGGCCAGCTCCTGCGAACCCTCCCCCGCCAGGGGCCACAGCGATCTCGCGTTGCCCAGATGCCCTGGACGACATCCAGCTATTTCCAAGGCCTGCGAGTTCTCCCTGGGGCGGAGGGGGGGGGGGGAGGGTGTCCCTGTCTCTGGCTGTCCACATTGGGCGTGGAGCCGAGGTGTCGGCAGAGGGAGCAGGCGGGGAAGGGGTTAAAGAGATCAGTAGGTGGATGGAGTCCACTGATGTCACTGGACACAGGGGCTCTTGGAAAGCCCAGAGGACCTTTATCATGGAAATGATTATTTAGGCCCCAGCTCTGCCCCCTTCCCTGGTCATGGGTCTTAAAAGAAGACTTTAATCAATGCACCCCACACCCAGAGGAGCAGGGAACCCCACCTCGTCCCACTCCCCCCTTAACACATCGGAAAAGCACATCCACCTCCTCCATCGGACCGGGTTCCCTCCCCATGGGGCCGGGCCGACCCCCAGGAAGGGCCGGCCCCGAAAGACAGTCTCAATGCCTCCAAAGACATTGAACCCAGGCTGCCAATAGTCCCAACTGCTACTTTCCCCCTTAACTTTTGCTTTCTAAAAGCTATTGTTATACTCTTCATAACATCGTATATTTTAATTTCACGTCATTTCGAATCTTCTATAAAAATGTGAGAATCCGGATTTTTAAAAAGAACGTCTCCATTTTAGATAGCCCCTTTTGATGTTAATATATAGTGAGTCCAATGTATGCTTTAGAAGTAAAGACATTGACCATCACAGACCAAAGCGCTGCGTGTTCTGGCCGTTCTTCCAACGGGGGGGATGATGGGACGTGGAGGGGGAGAGAGGTGCGAGGGCCAGGGTGGCAGGCTTGAGACTGGGACACCGGCTGCGTTCGGATTCTGGTTGTGTGACTGGGCAAGTCACCGCGGAAACTCCCTCGCTGGGATTCATTTGTGGGATGGGGAGGTCAACCCTTCCCCGGCTTGGCTGTTGTGAGCGTTAAATGGAGTCGTGTATGGAGGCACTGGGGGCGGGCTGTGAAGATGCTGACAATACCGATAACGGGATACCCGGGGCCTCAGAAATGGCCCTGCAGCCCTGGATCGAGAGGACTAGCAGGTCACGGATGGTCAGAAGCTCGGTGCCAGTGGAACCGGCGCCTGCCTAGAGCAGCGATGGGCCCAGAAAAATGCCTGCTCTCACCCACTTCCGCTCGCCCTGTGATCCGTCTGCATGCCCCACCCAGCCGCCTCCCATCTCAGCCCTCCTACATATACCCCTTTTCTCCTGTACCCCATCCCTGGCTTCAGTGGCCCAACTCCAGCTCAAGCTTCTTCCAATTTTCAAGGGGGAGGGTGGAGGTGGGAAGAGAGAGAGAAACCACCTTTGCAAGCTGGGGCATCTGAGAGCCAGGGGAGGGTGGTCAGCAAAGACACGCTGTCCTGGAGGTGAGGGCGGGGGCGGGAGTAGAGGCTGGAAAATCAAGAAGACCGGAAGCTGCCCACAATGCAGGGGCTCAAAACTGAGTACAGAAGGCTTAGTGGGAAGGCTGGGGGGATCCCCTGATAGGGCCAGCATTTCACACTTTTATTTCCTCTGTGTAGCCCGAGACCGAGAAACTTCGCTGCAGGCAGCTACCCGTCAGCAAGAGGACACCCGGTCCTCTGTGCCTGTGCCAGGCTCCACGCCGGCTTCCCTCCTAGCTGCACGGTCTCAGGCAAACCCCGCCACCCCACAGAGTGCCGGAAAGTCACTGGCCTGGGCTAGGCCATTATGGGTTCAGGTTGGCCTTCCTGAGCAGAGGGCGGTCCGTGCGCCCCGGAGGTAGGAGCAGCCCTGGCTGGGAATGGCTGAGCCTGCAATGACTCTTTCTTCCTTTGTCACTGCCTCTGCTGCTTTTCACAAGCCACCGAGGCCCCTACAGCTCCCACTTGGCCCTCAGCCTGTGCGCTCCCCCCACTCCCCCAAATCAGGACAGTGAATGAAGCCTGAGGCTCCATTTCAAGTCCTAGCCCTTTGATAACCAGGGGGCACAGGCCTTTCTCTGCCCCTCTCGGGGCTTCATACTCCATCTGGAGCAGACAGAGGTCTTGACCCCTGATCTCCAAAGGCCCTTGGAGACCTGAGGCTCTGATTCTGGGAAGGTGACAGGATCGAACCGTATCTCCTGGCCTCCAGCCCGCCGCCCTCCTGCCTCAGCCTGCGTTCTCTTGGTTGTAAGCGACAGGAACGGCACAAACTGGCTTACGCAGCTGCGACCGCACTTGGCCACACCCGCAGGTACCTCTCTCACCTGTCCCGTATCTGATGCGACTCTCCTTCTCTGAGAGCAGGGGTGGGGAATGTCCGGCCCGTGGGCCATAAGGGCAGGGAAACCATTTGGTCTGGCCCTGCCAGGCAACTGCATGCGGGACTCAAGATTCAATAGATCTAGGTTTCTTTCATAGCAACATCAATTTATATTACGTGAATTACATTAAGCAAATGGTGATATAAATTTCCAAATGGTCCTCGGCAGAAGCAAGGTTCCCCACCCATCTTTCTTTCTTTTTTTTAAAAAAAAATATTTTATTGATTGTTTACAGAGAGGAAGGGAGAGGGATAGTTAGGAACATCGATGAGAAACATCGATCAGCTGCCTCCTGCACATCCCCCAAGACCTGTCTTATCCCCCAGCTGTCCTGAGCCTCATGCCATCTCCATGCGATGGGCAGGGCAGACCCCTGAGATGTGCAGGGGCTGCCCAAGGCCATGCACTTAGTGCTAAGAGGAGCCTGGCACTGCGGGGCTGGCCAGACGGACCAGGTAGGGGACAGGCAGCGGGGCTGGGACCTCACAGGCCTCCAGCTCCAGCCACTGGCGTCTGGGGCGCTGGCCCCCACCCACTGCGGTTGACCAGGAAGCAGGGACAATGGCCGGGACTGGAGCTGGCACTGGGTCTGGCCAGGGAGCAGGGAAGCGCTTTCCCAGCAGGCAGAGGGGCGGCCTCTGTTTCCTCAGAGGTTGAAGCGCTGGGCTCCGTCTTCCCATCCGAACAGAGTGGCTTTATAAAGAGCCTCCCCCCTGACCTCTCAGTCTCCTGCTCCCCATCTCCCCCCTTCCTGCCCTCAGAGGGGGCCTCAGACAGGACCAGGGCCTCCCAGCCCGGCCAGGCTCCCGTGATAAGCTGCCATCCTCACACGGGCGGGTTTCTTTGTTCCTCGAAGGTCATGTCTCCAGGAAAAGCCTGACCTGGAGATTCACAGATTCCTGGGGCGGAATGCCTGCCCTCCTCTGGGCCCAAAGAAAAGGTGGGAGGAGGGCCAGTGGGGAGAGCCTGTGGGTCTCCCCGTCACTGTCCATCCCCGCCCATGTGCTCCCCCGCCAGCACTGGGTGGAGCCGACAATATCTGCTCACGGCATGTTGACTGGCGGTGCCTGTGGGGCAGGAAATAGCTTCTCTGAGGGGCCTGGGGCACCATCTTACTTCTACTCTCGGCTGTGACCCCAGGAAGAGTCCCCAGGCCTGGCCAGCCTTCCAAGCTGGCCTCCTCCTCTCCAGCCCCAGCACCCCTGCTCCCCCCCCACTTCTTACCTCCCCCCGCACACTGTATGGTGTCTAAAAAAATCCCATTTGAACCTCCTCTTTTCTCTTTATGGCTCAAGTTCACAGTCTGAGGTGGAGGGGACTTGCTTATGGGGCTACAAATAGAGGACAGGGGCACAAGGAAACCCCAATTCTCAGCCTGCTTCTGCGTCTCACCCCCAGGTGGGCCTTAGGACTTAGATCCTGACTTTCCCGGGGTCGCCAGACTTTTTCTCCCCCTCCGCCCCAGTCCTGCAGGAGTCAGCAGGGGCAGGAAAGGTAAGATATTGTCATCTGCTAGTCCTGGCTACTCCCAGCCCCTGCCACACACACACACACACACACACACACACACACACACAGACACAAGCACACAGACAGACACAGGCACACACACACAGGCACACACACAGACACACACACAGACACACAAGCATACAGGCACACACACACACAAGGCACAGACACACACGTGCACACAAACACGCAGGCACACAAGCACACAGACACAGACACACACATGTGCACACAAAGTACACACACTCACACAGACACACACACACTCACACACAGAAACACACAGAGACACGTACACAGAAACACACACACATAGACACACACACACTCACACAGAGACACACGCACACAAACACACACAGACACACACACAGGCACACACTCACACACAAACACACACAGACACACACACAGGCACACACTCACACACAGAGACACACGCACACGAACACACACAGGCACACACACTCACACGCACACACATACACTCACAGGATATGAGCCTGGGGCCTCCCTGTGGGAGCATTAGGTTTATTTCCAGTGAGGATAAACTCTTAGGGAGATGGGGGCTGCTCAGCTGGGAAACTGAAGTGGCATGGTCCAGCAGCCTGGGCACCGGCCTCCTTTTCACAGATTAATGCCAGGGGATCAGATAGTTGACACGACTGTGGAGAGAAACAGGGGTGAGGTGGGCGCCTCTGGGGTGTCCTGGGAGAAAATCAGAATGTCTGCTCCCCCAAACCCACCTTCCTGCCCTCAGGGCTCTGAAAACACAGCTTCCACCCAGCCTCTCTATGGCTCAAGAGCCTTCCATGGCTCCCTACTTCCCTCGTTATATTTTCAGTTCCTCTGCTTGCCTCCCAAGCCCCCTCCCTTCCGGTTTGCCTCCCTCTGATCCCCAACCATGCCCCCCATGACCCATGTTCACCCTTTTAGGGAACCGCACTGGCAGGCGTTATATGTTAGTAACAAAGTCGCCCGTGCTCCCTGGGTGTGCACAGGGTGGGCGAGAGAAGCAGGCTTCCCGTCCACCACAGCACACAGCAGTCCTGCACCATCAGACAGGGACACCGTCCCCAGGGAGGGGGTTGAGCTGGAGGCGAGGTGGAGGGAGGACTTTGAGGATGGGACATCCTTGGGCTGGGCTTGAAAGCCCGAAGAGGAGTTTTTCAGGCACAGACAGATCAGCACACGCAAAGGTGTGGAGTCTGTGGTTGTGCTGGCAGCTGGGTCGCCCAGAAAACTGCGGCAGCGGGCGAGAGAGAACCGCGTGGAGAGGAGGGAGGCGGCCCAACGAGGCAGCCGCCCGAATGTCAGGCACGGGCTGAGAACGCGTGGGCCAGCTCCTTCCAGCTCCTCCTCTGCATCCTGGAGGGCAGCCCTGGCTCTCTCCACCAGGTTTCTTCCTTTTTCTGTTTTTGGTGTCCTGACCAAGAATCAAACCAGCAACCTTTGGGTGCCTGAGATGATGCCCAATCAAGCAACACTGGCCAGGACATCAATCATGTTTCTTTACCGGTCTGCTCTTCTGGCCCCTGTGTCCTCTCAGGTAACCCCCCAACCCTGCATGGCCAGGGGACTGTTGGGTGGGACAAGTTCTCTGCCCTCTCCACGGGGGGAGGGGGTTGGGGGGGTGGGTGGCTGCGGGTCCCTGGAAGGAGCCGCTCTCTCTGACGTCGCTGGGGGCTCTCCATCCCTAGGAGCCTCCTTCGCCCAGGAGCCTAGGCGGAGGGAGGAAAAGGAGGGGTGGGGAGGGGTAGGGTAGGGTGGAGGTGGGGGCAGTTCCCTACCTGTACTTGGAGCCGAACTGTCGGAACGCATTCCTGCGGAAGAGGGAGGAGGGTGAACCGGGGTGCGGAGGCGCGTTCCCATCTTGGGGACCCTCACTCCCGGAAACCCAGCTCCCACCTCGGAGCCTCCAGGCCACCAGAAGGACTTCGCCCACCCAAAAGGGTGAGAGTGCCAGGGACTGGGGGACAGGGGGCTGCATTCGGCAGAAGTTCAGCAGTTACTCGTTTTGAAATTGCGATTTTCTTGTGGGGTACTGGAGCCAACCAATTTTCCCTCGTCTCCCAGGGGTCCGGGGCGGGGAGGGGGGTGGGCTGCGGCCTCACTTACAGGGAATCGAAAGGCATGGGCTTCTGTCCGTAGCGGTCCAGGCTGGGGTTCTGGTTGAGACAGTACTGGGCAGGCCAGAGGGATGGGGGTGGTCCGTGAGCCGGGGGGACACGCACCCCCCAACCTCACCCCGCTCACTCCCGACAGGGCGCTCTATGCCGGAGATTTTGGTCCTGAGGACTGGGAGACCCTCCCTCTGCCCAGGTCCCATCCCGGGTTAGCCACTCCCCCCTCCACCCTGCCGGGCCCCCAAGGACAGCCAGCGCGGCCCTTACCCGCCAGTTCTGGGTCAGCTCCGGCTTCAAGTAGCGCACGGCGTAGCCGCTGAAACTCTCGGCTGCGGAGAGAGTGCCCATCTGCCGCCCCAGCCGCTCGCAGCAAGCCCCGCCCCTAGATTAAGCCCCGCCCACACCTGATCCTAGGATAGTCCCGCCCCCTCTCTCACGGGAGCCCCGCCCCTAGACCAAGCCCCGCCCACACCTGCTTCCTAGAACCGTCCCGCCTTCTCTCACCTGAGCCCCGCCCCTAGACCAAGCCCCGCCCACACCTGCTCCTAGAACCGTCCCGCCTTCTCTCACCTGAGCCCCGCCCCTAGACCAAGCCCCGCCCACATCTGCTCCTAGAACCTGTCCCTCCTCGACTGAGCGGCGGGAACAAGCCCCGCCTCTAGACCCTGCTTCGCGGGTCACAGAACCCACCCTGGGCTCAGCCTCAGCCCCAAAGGCTCCTGGCCCAGACCTGGCTCCACCCCGTCCCTAAGACGAACCTCGCTTCCATAACTCTCATCCATCTCAGCCTTTCCCTCTCTCAGTACCCCCGCTGCTCCCCAGCTTCCCCTCCCTGTCCTTGCTGGAGCGCCCCCCCACCCTTCCCCTCCTGCTGTCCCCTGTCTGCGATCAGCGCTGCAGATCCCAGACCCCCGCCCCCGGGCATCCTCCGAGCTGGGAGACCAACCCCTCTTGTTCAGGCAGGGCAGCTTGAACTCGCCGGCAGAGGACACGAAACGGGACCAGTCCTCGATGGCGCGTGTGAAGCAGGGCCAGTTGACTTGGTTGATGTCCGGAGCGATGGGCGCCAGTTTTCCCTCGCGGGACCTGTGGCGGATCTTCTGGCCAGTGGCGGTGATGTCCTGACCGGGAGACGGGAGTCAGGGCTCCAGGGGCAGATGCAGAAGCCTGGGAGGCCGATGCAAACTACCCTGGAGGGCGGAGCTGACATTTGGCTCATCTGCCCGAGGGGCGCCTGAAGCCCCTGATGGAGATGGGAAGGGGACCAGGGTCCCCGGGCGGCAGCTGAGGAAGTACCCGGAGTAGAGCCCAAGACTGGAGATGCCTGGGGCTGGGTGCAAGGGTGGCCTTCGTTCCTTTCCCCTGAGCAAACCCAGGGCCAGGGGCAGAGGACACTCACTCACCAAGCACTGCAGGGGTTTGTTGGGGACCCCGAGGAGTGTGTAGTGTGCGCTGTCAAAGTCATCTGAAGAAGGAAGAGACAGGCAGAGGAGATGTCTCCTGCCCAGCAGTCACGGGCCCACACCCGAAGAGGGTTGGCCCACACTGCTAACATTTTTTGGGGAGAAAATATTTGACAACTTTCAGAAGACTAAGATAAAGTGGATTTTTACTTAAGATGGCTTACAACAGAATAAACTCCAAAAGGTCAAATATTTTAATATTAAGAAAACAGAAACTATAGAAGCACTAGAAGAAAACATGGGTAGCCCTGGCCGGTGTGGCTCAGTTGGTTGGGTATCATCCCAGGCACTGGAAGGTTGATGGTTTGATCCCCTGTAGGGGGCATGCAAGAGGCAGCCAATCGTTATCTCCCCCCTTCTCTCTCATCTTCCTCCTCCTCCTCTCCCTCTTCCTCTCTCTCTCTCTCTCAAAAAAAAAAAAAAAAAACCAATTACAAATAATCTTTAGAAAAAAAGAAAATATGGGTAAATTTTTTCCTAATCTTGGGGTGGGGAAGGCTGTGCCAACTCTAAATCTGGGAGCCTTAAAGAAAAAGTTGATAACTTTGGCTACATAAAAACAAACTTCTGGCCCTAACTGGTGTGGCTCAGTGGAGAGTGAAAGGTCCCGGGTTCGATTCCAGTCAAGGGCATGTGCCTTGGTTGCGGGCACATCCCCAGCGGGGAGTGTGCAGGAGGCAGCTGATCGATGTCTCTCATCCATGTTTCCAACTCTCTATCCATCTCTCTTCCTCTCTGTAAAAAAATCAATACAATATATTAAAAAAATAAACGTTTGCATTGCAAAACCAACACGAGAAGTCAAAAGACAAATGGAAAAAACATCTCTCCTTATTTTCCAGATGGAGAAAGAGGACTGGGCAGAAGTTGTTATTAGTGCTTTTGTTATGAATTCCTGCCGCTGCAGCTCCTGACCTCCGCACAGCTGCTCTCCTTGAATAATAACAACATCTGCATCAATCTGCTCAATCTGTTGAGACCCGTCGGGTGCTGGGCACTAGTCTAATCGCTTTCCCTGCCTTATCTCGTTTGAACCCCACCCTCGGCCTTGGGAGGCAGATCCCATTCTCATCCCCATGTTACTGACAAGGAAACAGAGGCTCGGACCTTATGAGGCTTCCTGGGTAGGAAGTAGCAGAGCTGGGCCTAGCCCCTTGGGTGCTTCCGCCTGCCGCTCACGGCCTCGCATTCCCAGATCTCTCTCCTCCAAACCGTCCACCCCCTTTGCCAAAGGCCCAGGGGCCCCAGCAGCCGGCGAGGCGGCCTGACCTTTGCGGCAGTAGGTGGTGGTCTGGCAGTGCTCGTCCGACAGGCAGGCCCTGGCCGAGTCCATGTCCATGCGGCGCAGGCTGGGCAGGGCCGGGTGGTAGAGCTGCTGCTTCACGCTGGCCAGCTGGTTTCTCCGCCGCTCCATCGGGAGCAGGACGGCCGGGGACGCGTACACGTGGGTGGAGCCATCGTCCCAGGGCACCAGGTCGATGATGCGGGCCATAGCTGGGGCGCAAAGGGTACAAAGGGGTTCGCTCTGGGCTCAGGTCAGCCAGACACCCTTCAACATCGAACACCACCTTGGCCGGTGCTGCTGTGTCTTCTGGCCCGACATTTATTGAGCACCGACTGGATGCCAGATCTTTTTTATTTTTTCACGAGCTCCCCCGGGGGGGGGGGGGTGGCAGGGACAATCAGACAACATGGCCCACACAGGGTGTGCTAAGGGCTCTGAGGGGGGAGGGGGGGGGGGGGGGGGGGGGGGGGGGGGGGGGGGGAGAGAAGGGGTGTCTGGGGAGGCTGGAGTTGGGGCATTTGGGGCATGGTCTACAGGAAGTGGCATTTGAATCTATTCTTAAATAATGAGCCAGAAGCAGCAGCAGCAACTGGGTTCAGATTTAGCCCAGAACGGGAACTAAGTATGGACTTTTGGCCTTAGCTAAGGCCTCTGGCATTTACTCAAAATTCTACAGGGAGACAAATGCATTTGAAAAGAAGGGGAGAGACAAGATAGATACGAACGAGGAAAAACACTGCCGCCCGCCCGGGCAGTGCCTCCCTTTAATAAAGCAGGTATTCCCAGGAGCCATTCCGACTTTTCTACTGTAGTGAGGATTTGCTGACTCAGCTCATTTCCTTCCGGAGCCCCCGTTGGAGGTGGGTGTTAGGTGGGCAGGAGGCCAAGACCTGGGGCCATGGAGGAGCAGGGAGAGGGCACAGGGGATGGGCTGGCAGGGGGAGGGACAGGGAGTGGAGCAGGGAACGAAGGCCTCTCTGCTACCTGATCTGCAGGACTGAGGCTTATAAGGATTTTCTCTCCTTCCAGCTGCTCAGGTGGGGAAGAGGCAGGGAGACGGGCCAGGCCCAGTGCCTCCTTATAAGACAGTAGGAGAATAAAGAATGTTCTGCAGAGACAATGCTCATTGCAACCTGATTGTGAGGGCACTGGGCAACCCTGGGCAACCCTGGCAACCACAGGCTCTGGGGAGAAGAGCCTGCTGCCAGGGGTCCTCTGTTCCCCCCTTCCCCACCTGCCCACCCCTCTATTTCAGCCTTCCTGAAGGTTGCTGTCTCCTGGGCCACAGCACAGGCCAGGGATGCTGGGAAATGTCAGACAGGGAGTCGGGCTCCCTGGGGATGGCCATGCCAGGGCTGGTCAGGGCAGGCTGTGTGGTCCTGGACTAGTTACTGTCTCTCTCTGGGCCTCGAGGCTCCCATCTGTGTTAATAAGGGCCCCAGGCCCTGCCATGAGGGGTGTCTAAGGTCTGGGAGGGTCCTCCCTCCCTGTAAACCTCAGGGAAGAAGGCATTGTCCTGCCTGCCAGCCCTTGGGGCTCCAGGGGTGGAGATTAGTGGCGGCCAGCATCCAGGGTCAGCATAAGGGGATCAGGGAGAATGGTGGCCTCAGCAGGGCAGGGATTAGCAGGTGACACATCATCCCCAGCCCTCTGCAGCCTCCCTCTCTCCTTCCCAGAAAGCAAGGTCACAAGTGCCTAAACCCAGCACCCCGAAGCCCTGGGGCCAGTTGCCACCATGGTCACAACCAGTAGAGAGAGACCCTCAGGCGAGGGACTCCTGGGAGAGCCTGAGCTATTTGCATATATTAGCATGTACTTTGCATATGCTTGCCTGGGTGCTGAGCCTGTGAGATCACGTAGGATTTGGCGCCCCCGTTGCTCCTTCTGCAGGGCTCCATACAGCCCCAGGGCAGCATCCCCACGTCCACTGTTCACGGAAAACTCTCCCAGGGTTGACTTCATTCACAACCCCCCACCCATTTATTTCTAACTGTTTTGAAGCTGTAAAATGTAACAAAATACAGAAAGTGCATAAATAATGTAACCAAAAATTTATACAATGAGACCTCATGTAACTACCGCTCAAGTCAAGACATGGGGCTCTACTTTGCAAAATAGTTTAGCAGTTTCTTAGAAAGTGAAACATGGCCTGGCCAGTGTGACTCAGTGGTTGAGCGTCCACCTATGAACCAGGAGGTCACGGTTCCATTCCCGGTCAGGGCACACGCTTGGGTGGTGGGATTGATCCCTAGTCGAGGGCCTGCAGGTAGCAGCTGATTGGTGATTCTCTCTCATCATTGATGTTTCTATCTCTCTCTCCCTCTCTCTTCTGCTCTGAACTTAAAAAAAAAAAAAAAGTGAGCTGAAACTGGTTTGGCTCAGTGGATAGCGCGTCAGCCTTGGGACTGAAAGGTCCCAGGTTCGATTCTGGTCAAGGGCATGTACCTTGGTTGCGGACACACCCCCAGTAGGGGGCGTGCAAGAGGCAGCTGATCGATGTTTCTGACTTTCTATTCCTCTCCCTTCCTCTCTGTAAGGAAATCAGTAAAAAAAATATATTTTTAAAAAAGTGAAACATAAATTGACATATGACTCAGCAATTCTACCTCTAGGAATCTTCCCAAGATAAATGAAAGGATATGGCCACACAAAGACTTCACACAAATGTTCATTCTTTATAATGGCCCAAGAGTGGCAAGAACCCAAGTGTCTGTTGACTGGCAAACAGATAAACAGATGGCGTAATATCTACACCATGGGATACTCTTGAGAATGAAAAAGAAACCAAGATAAGTGCTATTATGTGGATGATCCTCAAAAACATTATGCTAAGAAGATTATGAAAGACATCACACATAAAAAAAACTTGACAGATCGTGTGACCCATTTATATAAAACGAGAGGCCCAGTGCACGAATTTGTGCACGGGGGGGGGGGTCCCTTGGCCTGGCTGGTGATTGGGGCTGACCTTGGCTGATCAGGACAGGCTGGCTCGGGGGAAGGGACTATGGGAAGTTGGCCAGCTGCAGGAGGTTGGCTGTGGGAGCACACTGACCACCAGGGGGCAGCTCCTGCATTGAACATCTTCCCCCTGGTGGTCAGTGCAGGTCATAGCGACCAGCCGGTCATCCGGTTGTAACAGTAGCTTAGGCTTTTATGTCTACAGATGTGCACAAAAGCAAAGCCTGGGAGACAGAAGGCAGATTAGTGGTTGCCTGGGACTGGGGTGGTCAGGGGGATGGGTGATGGGGAATGTTCTGAAACTAGAGGGTGCTAATTTCCTAGTTCAGGTATTTCACTAAAACTCATGGCACATTAAAACAGGTGAAATTTATGGCATGCAAATTATACCCCTTAAAGTTGTTCTAAAAAAATAGATGCCAACTAAAAAAACAAACAAACAAACAAAAAACAGAGTCTAGAGGCTTCCAGTACCTCTTCCAAGTCACAGCCCCAACTTCCTACAAGTGGTCACCCGTTTTCCTGCCTCATAGTATAACCCTAGCTTGTCTTTGCCTATGTTCGCAGCCACAGACAAGACAGGCTAATGTGGCCCATCATCTAAAACCCAATCTTCTTGTGGTGCCTCACAGGCCTCCAATACCTGCCCGGGCCTAATCTCCTGCCCCCCTCGCTACACCCACGGGCACCGGCCCCCGACCCCCCTGCCTGCTCAGGTGCATCCAAGCTCATTCCAGCCACAGGACCTTGACCTTGGCAGTGTCCTCTGCCTGGACCACTGTTCACTCAGATCTTGCTTTTCATGTCTCAGCTCAAATGTCTACCTCTTCACAGACACCTGCTAGCCCCTACTCCCTGCCCTGTTTGCTTCTTCCATGGAATCAATATTCCATGGAATCAAATGTTGCAATATTTCTTTTTTAAAAATATGTTTTTTATTGATTTTTTTTTTTGAGACAGAGAGGAAGGGAGAGAGAGATGGAAACATTGATGAGAGAGGAACATCCACATCGACCAGCTGCCTCCTGCACACCTCCTGCTGGAGGTCGAGCCCACAACCTGGGCACGTGCCCTGACTGGGAATTGAACCCTGTCCTCCTGGTTCATAGGTCCACGCTCAACCACTGAGCCACACCGGCTGGGCTGCAATATTTCTTTACTCATCCCTAACCTGTTTTACTTCTGTCCCCTCTGTTGAATAGAAGCTCCAGGCGGGCAGGCCCCATGCCTGTCTTGTTCCATGTGCCAAGGTTGGCACGCTGTGGGCACAGGAAGAGCTCGAGAAATTTTGTGGATGATCAAGTTAGGTTCCCACTCCTTTGCTGAACATCCTGCGACCCCGCGGCCCATCCAGATCCTGTCGCCTCACTGCGTCCCTCTTTACCGGGCCTCTGTCCCTCTTGTCCTCTTCCCCTAAATCTCTGTCTCCCCTCCAGGGTCCCACCTCAGTTCTGGGGGCCAGCTCACCCCCAGCCAGTCACCTGTCAGTCCTTGGGACCTTCCTAAAGGCCTGGCCCTGAGACCACAGTGGTTCAGACAGAGCCCAAAGCTGAGGCTGCTGAGGCCCCGCCCCGCCCCGCCCAGCTGCCCAGGATTGGAGGATTCGGGACCAGAGAGAATCCGCTTGAGTTCGGCCTTGGGGCTGGGGGGCTGGGGGGCTGGGGTGATGACTGAGAGTGTACAAGCCCCAAGCTGTCATTCTCCGACCGGTCACTCTGCAGTTTGGCCAAGGTATGTGGGGAGCCAGGCCCCTGTTCCCACTGCCCCCCCCAACCCCCCCCAGGTTCCCAAGCCTGCCCTCCCCGCCCCACAGGGCTCCTTGCCTGGGCCCCAGATCCCCGCTGGCCTCTAGGGGGCTGCTAGGGTTGGCTCTTTGAGCACCAGCCTTCCCTCCACCCCCCTCCCACTCCCCCACTCCCATTTGGCACCTGCTAATCCTTTGCGCCCGGCCTGCCCTGTGCTGTCAATTAAGGGCCCGCTGGGTGCTGTCAATTAATCCCCGGGTCTGAGAGGGCAGCTGTAAGTGGCGGGGAGCAGGCACTCCCTGGCTGGTGGCCGGTCTCAGAGCAGGTAATTGGGGGTGAGGTGGCGGCGGGCCTGCTGATGGGATCCCCCCGTGCTCTCCTGGTAGCGAGGCCTTTAGACACGCAGAACCAGGCAAGGCTGAGAACTCAGGGCTTCCCTCCCCCCTTCTACCCCCTCCCAGCGAGGCTCAAACCTTAGTGTGCATCTGGCTCCCAGGGCAGCTTGTGAAGTGCAGATTCTAGGCCCACAGAGGGTTTGGGGGTCTAGGAATCAACATTTTCACCAGCTCCTCAGAAGATTCTGACAGGCTGGTAGGAAGGGGGCCCTGAGAGGGACAGCTCAGGACAACAGGGGTGCCTTGGCCACCAGCCACTGTCTGTACCCCCCCTCCCCAACACACACACACACACACACACACACACACACACACACACACAAACACAAACACACACACTCAACAGGGACATGGATGCCTGGAGGGGCCATGTCGGCCCAAGTTCACTGTTTTGGAGGCTGAGCCTCTCACCGGGGCGGCTGGCTGCTGAGGCCGGGTGGGGAAGAAGTCAGAGCTGTGAGCAGGAGGAGGCAGCATGGCCACGGGCTTGAGGGAGCGGGGAGCCTGGGTCTGGGCCTGCCCTTTCCGCCTGGGGCTGGGGTCCTCGGTGGAGCAGGGACAGAGGAGCCTTTACCAACAGCTGGCTGCCCAGGGCTGGGGCGGGCACACTGTGCTGGGCATTGCCCGGAAGGGCCCACTCTGGGCTGGGAGTCTGCACAGCCTGACCTGTGTGGTGCCCCTGCGCCAGGCCCTCCTGCAGGGATCTGATCTCGAGGGAGGGGCTCCCTGTTCCCGAAGGTAAATGATACCAGAAACTCAACCCATGTAAGGTAGGGCTGAACTCTCACAGTAAACATGCAAGAGGGGCTTTGCATGCATTTTACTTTAAAACGTTTAAATCAGAAAAATAGGTTAGTTTGGTCTGCATTCAGACTTACATATTAGATTTCCCCACTTACATATTAGAATCTTCTTCTTACATAATAATAGACAAACATGTAAATTGACCATACCGCCACCATGCCTGCAGCCAATCAGAGTGCATATGCAAATTAACTCAACAAAGATGGTGGGTTGATTTGCACATGCAGGCACAGAGCGGCAGGGAGGGGCCAGACGCCTGCTATGGGGGGGGCGGGGACTGCAGAGGGAGAGAGCTGCAGGACGGGTGCTCCAGACAGGAGCCAGGACTTGCCAGCTCCCAGGTGGCCGGGAAGCGGGGACTTGCCAGCTCTTGGGTGGCTGGGAGTGAAGCCAGGGGAAGGCAGGCCTTATTCTTGCACGAATATCCTGCAACGGGCCTCTAATATATTTATAAAAATTTGCAAGGGCATTATGCTGAACATGAAATGCCACAACAAGCATTTTACTCCAAATAATAGTCACAGCTGTTTACTAAGCTTCCAGTGTGTGCAACTCACTGTTCTCACCAGTTTATTTTATCCTTACACTCACCCCTACAAAGTAGGTGCTTATATCCCATTTTACAGACAAGCAAACTGAGGCATTATGAGTTTCACTCATTTGCTCATGGCTAGAGCATGTAAAACTTTCCATGTTCATTCAGAAAGATCCACAATATTCCATTATTGGATGTGGTGTAATTTATCCAACACGCACCTCTCTTACAGGGGAACATTGAGGTATTTTCTGATAACCCAGGCTCCTGTTGAGGGATACTTGAATTTTCTCATCTTTTGCTACCATTGTTGTGATCAGCCTCTTTCTACACATGTGTTTGTGGGCCTGACTATTGCTACTTGGAGATATAATTGCAAACATATTTTAAAAAGATGAGATGAAAAGAAAGTGTGTAACCCAAAAAAGTGGCCCCCAAGTGGTGGGGAGGCCTGAGGACTCTGTGCCCTCCAGGTGCCAGGATGTTGGGCTGGGTCCAGAGGGTGCTGCCTCAGCCCCCAGGGACCCCTCAGAAGACCAGGATGGAGGAGGAGGAGGGGGCGGAGCCAGAGCCAGAGTCAGAGCTGGAGGCGGAGCTGGGACCGGCCCCCCAGGAGGCGGAGCTAGAAGGCGAGACGCTGGTAAGAAGGGCGGGTGCGGAAGGACCTGCTCCACAGTAAAGATTTCAGGCTTTGCGAGTCATGTCATCTCTGTTCATTACTTAACTCTGCCATTGTGAAAACAGCCATGGGCCACACGGAAACGAATGAGCATGGCTGTGTTCCAATAAAACTTTATTTACAAAATGCGCAGTCGGCTGGATTTGGCCCATGGGCGTTGTTTGCCAGCCTCTGGAGTCTAGAATAGAGCAGCCGAAGGGCCAGTGGATGGGCTGTTGGTTAGCAGTCCACCCTGAGAATGAGTCTACTAGGTCCGGGGTCGGCAAACTGCGGCTCGCGAGCCACATGCGGCTCTTTGGCCCTTTGAGTGTGGCTCTTCCACAAAATACCACGGCCTGGGCGAGTCTATTTTAAAGAAGTGGCGTTAGAAGAAGTCTAAGTTTAAAAAATTTGGCTCTCAAAAAAAAATCTCAATCGTTGTCCTGTTGATATTTGGCTCTGTTGACTAGTGACTTTGCCGACCACTGTGTAACTAGGTCCCTGAGCGGGCTGCCAAGTTCAGCAGGTATTTGTTTGGTGGGAAGACGGTCAGTGAAGGAAGCAGTGTGTTGATTGGGGACACAACGGTGCAAACTGTTCACTGTGGACCAGTGGCAGTGTGCAGACTGACACTGGTTCGCGGGCCATACTTCGAGCAGCCCTGCTCTAGAACTTTCCTTCAGGCCCTTCACAACGTGCCAGGCTGCAGCTCATTCATTCAGGGGCCTAGTGAGAACTCATTCAGAAGTTCAATTAAACAGATTCGACTTAGCTCCTCCTGGATGCCAGGCCCTGTGTGCAGTGCTGGGAGCTGAATGATGAAGTCGGCCTTTCCTGGCGGGGGGGCAGAGGGGTGTCAGCAGACAAGTACCTGTCCAGGTTGTTCTGCAAGGGGACAGAGGTGATGAGGCGGTGGGCTGAGCTTCAAACCTGGCCTCAGCTCCACGCCCTGGGAGGCCAAATAAGAGAATCAGACTGAGCACAGTGGGCACCCAGAATAGGGAGATTAGCAGCTGGCAGGTGAGTGCTTCCTGGACACAGCGGGCCGGGCTGAGCTGTCATTGTATCCCCACACGTTTGCATGTGTCTGTATGTGTTTCGGGGCACGTGACACAAATGTATATGCACGTGTTTGTGTCTCCACTTGTATGCATGCGTGCTCGTGTATGTCTGTGCCTGTATGTGAGTGCATGTGAGGGTGAGTGTGCCTGTGTCTGCGTTTGTTGTACACGCACATATGTGCACGGAGCAGCAGGAGGTGCTGCTGCAGAGGCTGAGGAGGGCAGGTGCAGAGGCCGGCTCCCTGGGCTGCTGGAGGGTGGAAGGCTTGGCCCAGAAGGAGAGGGAGAGCCTGACTGGGGCTGGGTGAAGGGGGGGGGGCTCTCACCTCCCTCTCCCCCTCCAAGGCTGCACAGCTCTCTATAACACTGGCCTCTGCCCAGCCACTGATGTGGGGCAGCTCCCTGGGGACCGCTGGGGGTGGGGGGAGGGTTGTGAGGGCCCCGGGCTGGATGAGGAGCCCTTGGGGCAGGGAGGAAGGGCGTATTCCAGGGAGAAGGTGAGGCTGCCAGAATCCACAGAGACGATTATGAGAAGAGAGTTGTTTGGTCCCGTGGGAGGTGGGAGGGTCCCTTGCGGGTGGGTCAGGGGCTGCCCTCTGCTGGAACCAGCCTGGCCTCTTGAAGGCTTATGTGGTCCTCTCTGAACCCCCAGCCACCCGAGGAGCCACTGGAAGGGGAGGAAGGCGCTGTGGCTGCCCCAGGCCCTCAGGGTGAGTGCTGCAGCCCCGGATGGCAGGGCCCAGGTGGGGCGGGCTGGGTTCTCCCCTCAGCCTGAGGAGGAGCCGCGAGCTGGCATCCCTGCTTCCCAGTGGGGCTCAGAGAAGCGAGGGGCGGGCTCCTGGGCACTTTGTAGCTGAGCTGAGCTGGAATCCTAGCTTCCTGACGTGCTTGGGGTTCTCCCCTCTCCCCTGCCTCTGACTTGACTCCCAAACAGGGTAGAAACGGGCTCTCCAAAGCTCTGGATCTTAAAAAGTCGGGGGGACACTTGCCTGGCTCAGCGGTTGAGCCGCGACCGATGAACCAGGAGGTCACGGTTCCGTTCCCGCTCAGGGCACGTGCCCCGGTTGTGGGCTCCATCCCCCATGTGGGGCGTGCAGGAGGCAGCTGATCAATGACTCTCTCTCATCATTGATGTTTCTCTCTCTCTCCCTTCCTCTCTGAAATCAATAAAAAAATATTAAAAAATGTATATGAAGTGTGGGGGCCTCTTTTCCAGAGACCCAGAAAGCCGTCTCTACGCCGCCCTCATCCCTCCAGGCCTGGGGGGCTATGGACCCCGGAGTGAACAGGTACCGGACCCCATTCCCCTCCTGAGGGCCAGCCCCCACCCCAGCTAGGGAGCCATTGGGCGTGGGGCCCCACTCTGCTCTCAGACCCACGGTCACTCCCAGGCCACATGTGGGACATGTGGGGAGCTGGCTGAAGAAAGCCTCAGGAGGGGGTGACGGTCTCTAGCCCCAGACCGAGAGAAGTGAGGGTGGGGTTCTCAGTGCCGGGGTGAACAGGCCAGCATGGCCAGCACTTCCGGCTTTTACATGAAAAGCCATTCACACGATATCCCAGGCAGGGAGCCCGGGACCCTCGTATCTAGGAAACGACCCCCCCCCCCAACCCTTCACCCTCTGGAGGCAGGACGTGTGCCAAGTGCAGGGTGGGGACCCCTGAGCCAGGCCCAGGGGAGGCAGGAGGATGGCTCGGGATGGTACCGGGCACACCCACCTCACAAAGACGTGGTGCCCCCACTTCCCGGAGAGGGACCCGAGGCTGTGGGGTGACGGTGGGTCTGAAGTCTCCCCGGGGACGGGCAGGGGAGGGAGATAGAGGTTTGCGATTCCGACCAATTGCTTTGGGTGGAAAACCCAGGATCTTTATTCAGTTGTACGGCCACTCGGACGGGGCGGGGGCTGGGGAGGTTGAGGGTGGCATGTGCCCCTGTCCCCTGCAGCCCCAGCGCCTGGGTGCTGAGCTGGCTGAGGAAGGGCGTGGCGAAGGTCATCCCGCAGCCCGTCCGGAGCACTGCGGCCGGCTCCGGGGGCCCCGATCAGGTACCGCCGGGACCGGGAGGGTCGGGTGCGGAGGGGGCCCTGGGAGGCTGGCGCACCTGGACTCTGCCCACAGCTGTCTGTCTGTCTGTCCCCACAGGCAGGAGCTCAGGTCCTTGGGCACTGCAGCACTGGGGCCTCAGGTAAGGAGGCAGGATGGCTTCACAGAGCTGGGGCTGAGGGGCCGTCGGCATGGGCCTGGCCCTGGGGAGAGTGCACGGGCCGGATTTCATGGGACTGGCCCTGGCTTTGAACCTGGCTTTGAGTTGGGGTGACCGGGGGGCTCTGGGTAGGCCTCTTGCTGCTGACCACCATGCTTTCTTCTGCAGATGGAGCCAGCGAGGCCTCCAGGGCAAAGGACACTGGGTGAGTCCCCATCCCTGAGCACTGGTTAGGGTGCCCTGA
This sequence comes from Antrozous pallidus, assembly GCA_027563665.1. Classification (NCBI taxonomy): domain Eukaryota; kingdom Metazoa; phylum Chordata; class Mammalia; order Chiroptera; family Vespertilionidae; genus Antrozous; species Antrozous pallidus. The sequence goes on from CM050525.1 coordinate 52,632,520, forward strand.
GCCTCATCTATAGTGTGTGTGTGTGTTTTTTTTTGGGGGGGGGAGGGGGCGAGGGCAGGTTAGGGGAGATGGAAGAGAGGGGCAGTGTGCACGAGCCCAGGACCCTGTGTTGAAGAGCAGGGTCCCCCGTCACCTCCGAGTGGGACCTTGGACATGCCGTTGGTCTCTTCTGGGCCTCACTTTGCTCATCCACAAAATGGGGCTGTGGGTCCGGGGCCGCCATGGCTTGTGGTGTTGACTCCTGGGAGATCCCCAGGCGGGGGCACCTTCTGAGGACGGGAGGAGGTGTGGGTGAGCTCCTCACAGGTGGGCTTCAGGTAGGCCCGTGGTCAGCAAACAGCGGCTCGCGAGCCACATGCGGCTCTTTGGCCCCTTGAGTGTGGCTCTTTCACAAAATACCACGGCCTGGGCAAGTCTATTGTGAAGAAGTGGCTTTAGAAGAAGTTTAAGTGTAAAAAATGTGACTCTCCAAAGAAATGTCAGTGGTTGATATTTGGCTCTGTTGACTAATGAGTTTGCCGGCCCCTGGTGTAGGTGATGCCGGGTGGAGCCCACGGGGGGGTTCTAGGTCGGACTCATAGTTGTCAGCAGTGTTGAACTCGTCAGACGTGACCGAGGCGGGTGGCTGCCTTGTCATCAAGGGGGGCAGGCTGGGTCGAGGAGCCCATGACCTCCTCCAGGGAGGGGCCTGCTCAGTGCCAGGTCCTCTGCCTGGTAGGAGGGGGGTTGGGGGGGGAGGGCAGATCCTCCAGTTTTTCAAGAGAAGCTACAAAATACAAGTACCATATGGTTTCACTTAGATGTGCAATCAGAGTAACAGTATAAGTGAACGACCCAAACAGAAACGGACGCATAGATACAGAGAGCAGACTGGAACAGGCTGGCGGTGGCCGGGGCTGGGGTGGGGGACTGGGTGGAAAAGGCGGGGGATTGGGAAGTACAGTTGGAAGTTACAGAGTAGTCGTGGGCATGAAAGGCCCAGCCCAGGGAATACGGTCCACAGTGTTGTAATAGCCGTGTATGGTGGCAGGTGGAGCTGGGAGAAGGGGGAGCACTTTGTAAAGTATATTATGCTGTACCCCCGAAACGGGTACAAAATAATATTGGATGTAAACTGTAATTCAAAAAAGGAGAGATGCTAGAAATGTAGGGTTTAATGTCAAATTGCCAAGTCATTGAAAAGTTGCTAGAACAATGTGGGCTCCCCAAATAGCCGGAAACCCCCAGTTTGCAATCTCTACTGGAAATCCAGTCGTGCGTTCATCTCCATTTACCTGTTTATTCGACCCTTCCCTCATTCATTCTTCTTTTAAAAAAAATATATTTTATTGATTTTTTAGAGAGGAAGGGAGAGGGATAGAGTGTTAGAAACATCGATGAGAGAGAAACATTGATCAGCTGCCTCCTGCACACCCCCTACTGGGGATGTGCCCGCAACCAAGATACATGCCCTTGACCGGAATCGAACCTGGGACTCTTCAGTTCGGCTCTATCCAGTGAGCCAAACCGGTCAGGCCCTCATTCATTCTTTTAACAATATAAGATACATATGTAATACCTTAATCAATAGAGACATTACAAATAAATGCATATATACTTACTGATTTCAGAGAGGAAGAGAGAGGGAGAGAGAGAGATAGAAACATCAACGATGACAGAGCATCACTGATCGATCAGCTGTCTCCTGCATAACCCCTCCTGGGGACCGAGCTGGCAACCCGGGTACGTGCCCTCACCGGGCATCAAACCGTGACCTCCTGGTTCCTCGATTGATGCTCAACCCCTTGAGGCACACGGGCCAGGCCTGAGGTCCTTTGAGAATATTCAGTGCAAGGCCCCCACTGGGCAGAATGGGAGCCGAGGGCTGGGCGGGCCGGGCGAGGCGGTCAGGACAGCGTGGCCGGCCACTCAGGCCGCCCGGCTGACCACGCCCTCTGCAGGCCGGTGCCCGGGCTGCTCAGGTGGTTGGAGCAGAACCTGGAGAAAGTGCTGCCTCAGCCTCCAAAAGCCTCCGAGGTAAGTGGAGGAAGAGGGGCAGCAGGAAGCTGACCACCTGGGCGGGTCTCTGGGGCCTCCGGCAGTCCATCCCCACCCCTTCCCTGGAGGGTCCCTGATGGAAGGGGTGAGTGGAGGAGGGACTGGATTCAGGGGAAGGGTGGGCAGGCGCCCAGTTGGCCAGGGGCGGGGTGCGGGGGGCTAGCCTTGCTCCATGACCCTCTCCTGCTTATGATCCAGGGCTGCAGAGACGAGCCTGCAGATGCTGCCTTGGGCCCAGGTACAGGCAAGGGACCTGGGAAGCGGCTGTCTGAGATGGTCACGGGCTAGGCTGGGGTAGCACCAGGGCCTAGGGATCCCGGCGAGGGAGGGGTTCAGGACTTGCTGGTCTATTGTGGGGGGGCACTAGAATCCCCTCCCCAGCCCAGGCTGGGAAGCCAGTGGCCTGGGACAGCCTAGTGAGGTCTTGGACAAGTCTTTCTGCTCCCTGGGACTCCGTCCATGTCTGTCTGCTGATGGGGGTGGTTGGGTGGTCCCAAGGGGCTCCCCATTCAGTCATGGTTACCCCTCAGATCTGGTCCCCTGTGCCCTTAAGGGGTCCCCTGGGACCTGGCCTGAATCTCCTCTCCCTGCTGCTTAGAGCCCCCAGGGTGCCCCCTGGAAACGGAGCCCATGCTGCAGCCCCCAGAGAGTCCCCCCCTGCCCACTTCTGGCCCCCTGGAGCCCCAGGAGGAGCCCGAGGGGGAGCCTGAGGAGGAGCCTGAGGAGCAGCCTGAGGAGGAGACCACTCCAGAGCCCCAGCCCAGCTTCCAGGCTTCCTTCCTGCCACTCCCCGGGGACACTGCCAGGTGAGCCCCCCTAATGCCACACCTCCCGTGGGGAGCAGCCCAACGCTCAACCTTCACCAAACTCTTTTAAAAGTTATAAAAGTGACACATGCCCCTGGGAGGAAACTCAAAGGGGTTTCCAGGGCCCCTGCCCAAGGCCACCCCACCAGCAGCTCCTTAGCCTCCCCCAGCATTTTGTAGCACAGACAAGATTGTGTTTCACTTTTAAACACACCCAACCCGACAGCAGCAAACTGCACGTACTATTCTACACCTTGCTTTCTTCACCCCCAAAATGGTTTTAGACACCCAGGCCTGCTTCATGCTTTGCGTGGCTGCTTGGCACTCCTCTGCATGGGCGTACGGGCTTTTATTTAACCCCTGGAGGCCCGATGCAGGAAGATTCGTGCGAGAACAGCCCTTCCTTCCCCCGGCTGCTGGCACCAGCTTCGCTCCGGCCCAGAGCCACCTCTGCCTCTTGCCTTGTCATGTCAATTTGCATATTCCCTCCTCATTGGCTGTGAGTGCTGCCATCTTTGTCATAGAGTTATGGTCAATTTGCATATCCCATCTTTCTTAGATAGGGTGCCGTACACAGTTTCTACTCTTTTACTATAAGCAATAGCCTTGTACGGGCATCGTTTCGCCACATGCAAGCAAATATATAGGATAAATCTGTGGGAGATGAAGTTGCTGGGCCGAAGGATACATGCATTTAAAACTGGGCTAGGGCCTGGCCTGGCGTGGCTCAATGGTTGATCTTTGACCTATGAACCAGGAGGTCAGGGTTCCATTCCTAGTCAGGGCACATGCCCGGAGTTGTGGGCTTGATCCCCAGTTGGGGGGGTGAAGGAGGCAGCCGATCCATGATTCTCTCTCATCATTGATGTTTCTGTCTCTTCCTCTCTGAAATCAATACAAATATAAATGAAAACTAAAGTGAAATCGGGCTGGGCACTAGAACCCACCCTGGCGGTGGGCGAGGGGCCTGAGGGGCACCTGCAGTGGCGCCTGAGCAGTAGCCTGAGACTTGCCTAAGGAGGCGGGGAAGGAGGACTATGGTCTTTGGGGCTGGAGGCCTGGGTTCTGGACTGCCTTCTGGCAGCCTCGATGTCTGCCTTGGGCGTCACTTTCCCAGTGGGACATGGCCACTGTCTCTCACCCGCAGGTTGGTGGCGTGGCTCCTGCATAGGCTGGAGATGGCCCTGCCGCAGCCCGTGCCCCGTGGGAAGGCTGGGGAGCAGGTAGGTGCTGGGCTAGGGGAGGCAGGGCCCGGATGGGGGCAGGAGTGTCTCAGGGGGGCCATTATACAGAAGGAAGAAGGGCGCTGGCTATGGGAGCTCAGCCCGCCCGTCTGCACTGCCCGCCATTCTGCACTCCCTCAGGCACCATGTCTGTGGGGCTGAGGGGGCCAGCTCAGCCCTGCCTTTGAGAGGTCACAGTCGGTGGGGGGGGGGGGGGCCCTACCATGGTGGAGCAGAGAGGATGTGGGGTACAGAGAAGGAGTCTCCTGGGAGCATGACGGAAGGCTTCCCAGTGGAGGTGGCCTGTAAGCTGAGCCTGAGAAGGAGGAGGAGGAAGTGGGTGGGGGCTGACAGTGAGTGTGGGTGATTGGAAAGGCCTCAGGCAGAGCACCAGCATGGCAGAGGCCAGAGGTCAGAGAGGACTGGCATGTCCAGGGAAGAGTGGGCTGGAGGAAGCCCGAGGCTCTGTGTGCCTCCTGACCGTCTAGGACTCCAGCGTGGGGGGGTTTGGGGAGCAGGGCCCGGGCGCCTCTTCCCCTCCAAGAACCTGGCTCCTGGCCCTTCTCTCTTGGGGACAACTGGACACCTTCATAGAAGCACCTGGAACTGGGGGAGTGCGGCCTGGATTCCCTCCTGCTACGAAGGGGGTGGAGAGCTACTGGAGCAGAGCCGACCTCGAGGCAGGAGGGGAGAGCAGGGAAGCGTGGGGCCCGGAGCAAGGGGATCTTCTGCATCCTGGCCATGGGCAGCAGGGAGGGGAGAGAGTGTGTTGGTGGGGAGAAGGAAGGTCTCTTGCCCCTGTATGTGCGGGAGGGACGGTGGAAGTGGGGAAGCTGGTGGGGTGGCCACATGGTTTTTCCCCTTTCTCCCCATGTAGGAGCCTGACTCCCCTGGGACGTGTGACGTGCAGACCAGTAAGTGACAGGTTGGTGGGTGCTCATGTGCCTCTCTGGGAGGGCTGCTTGGTCTGAGTGTGCATGGTGTGTCCCCTGCCAGGCCTGCACTGGCTCGGGGCTCAGTCAGGGTTTCCTGAGGGAGCCTGTGCTCCGGATGCCCCCCCTAGGTCAGCCTGGCCAGGGAGCCAGAGCCCGGCCCAGAGCAGATGGTGGCTGGAGGCCCTGCTGGAGGCTGGGGAGATGGGGGAGGGGACAGACTTGAGCGTCCATGAAGAGGAGTGGTCCTGCTGGGACACCCAGAGAGAGCTCCCCACTGCCCCTGGCAACTGGGCCGGGGGGTTTAGCTGTTGAGGGGTGAGGGGAGATGGACAGGGACCTGGACCCCATAGACTTCAGCTGCCTTGAGCTGGGAGGGTGTCCCCTCACCTGTGACCTGGTTGAGCAGGTGAGTGTGTTGCCTTTTGTTCCAGACCTGCATCAGGACTGGGGGACAGGCTGAGGCAGGAGGGGTGGGCCAGGGTCCAAAATCTGCTCATCTTTCATTTTGTGGCCTCAGGAAAGGCCTATGGAGGACAGGGCATTCATTTATCCATCCATCCATCCATCCATCCATCCACCCACCCATCCACCCACCCACCTACCCACCCATCTATCCATCCATCCATCCATCCATCCACCCACCCACCCATCTATCCATTCATCCATCCACCCATTCACCCATCCATCCATCCATCCATCCATCCATCCATCCACCCACCCATCCACCCACCCACCTACCCACCCATCTATCCATCCATCCATCCATCCATCCACCCACCCACCCATCTATCCATTCATCCATCCACCCATTCACCCATCCATCCATCCATCCATCCATCCACCCACCCACCCACCCACCCACCCATCTATCCATTCATCCATCCACCCATTCATCCATCCATCCACCCATCCAACCATCTATTCATCCATCCATCCATCCATCCATCCATCCATCCATCCATCCATCCACCCACCCATCTATCCATTCATCCATCCATCCATCCATCCATCCATCCATCCATCCATCCATTTGTTCATCCATCTGCTCATTTGTTCACTCACACACGTAAAGGAGGACCTGCTATGTGCCAGGCCTGGGGTGAATGCTAGAGGTGGCAAAGTGGTGCTCAGGCCCGAGGGTGGTGGCCTGCCCACCTGGATCCGGGCACTGGGGTCTGTGTAATTGTGTTGACACTGGAAAGGGAAGGCCTCAGAGCAGGACTCCCCAGTCTTGTGGAGCTCATGGTTGCCCTGAAGGACACAGAGCAGGGACCCCCATGCTGTCGGGGCAGGTAGCGCTGTGGCCAAGGTCACCTGGCAAGTCCTCATGGACTTTCGGAGACTGGAGTCCAGGCCTGGCAGCAGCTTCTCAGTCAGGCTGAGGTTACCGCACGGAAAACGTGCCCTGGGAGAGACCCCTGCCTTGGGTGGCTGAGAGCTTTGAGGGTGGGGCCCCTGGCTCCTCCCCCCCCCCCCCAAATATGTTTTTATTGACAGACAGAGGAAAGGAGAGGGAGAGAGGGAGATAGAAACATCACTGATGAGAGAGAAGCATCATGGGTCAGCTGCCTCCTGCACACCCCACACTGGGAATTGAGCCCGAAACCCGGGCATGCGCCCTGACCAGGAATCGAACCCTGACCTCCTGGTTCATAGGTCAGCATTCAAGCACGGAGCCCCTTGGCCCCTCTTAACCTTCTCTCTGCTCCTCTGGAGAGAGGCAGAATTCTCAGCCAGCCACACACAGGGCCTCCCTGTGTGCCAGAGCGTGGGAGTCAGGGGTCAGCAGAGGGCCCTGGGCCACCATGGGGCAACTCAACAGCCCAACCAGGAACCCGGTGTTAGTCTCCTGGGGCTGCAGACCCGGTGCCTCCAAACAGCAGACTTGTTCCCTCCCTCAGTTGATGAGGCCAAAGGTCCAAGGTCAAAGTGCTGGCAGGGTTGGCTCCTCCTGGGGCCCCGAGGGGCACACCATCCGTGCCTCTCTCCCAGTTTCTGGTGGCTGAGGGCACTCCTCGGTGCCCCTCGCTCGCAGCTGCCTCCGCACTCTGCCTCTGCCTGTTTTCTCTGATAAGGATGCTGGGCATTGGATTTGGGGCTCACCCTAACCCAGGGTGATCTCATCTTGAGGTCCTTAACTAGCGCCCCCTTTCAAGACCCTTTCCCAAACAGGGTTCCATTCACAGGGGGTAGGAGTTAGGGCTGGAGTTATGTTTTGGGGGTCCTGAGGGCTGGGGATGTGTCCCCTTCCTCCCCAGTCTGCCCCCAGCTTCCCCAGCCTACACCCACTCAGGCACTCACTCAGCAGCCCCCTGGCCCCCTGACCCCCTGGCCACCCACCCTCTGTCTTCTCCTTTGTTTCAGGGGTGGCAGCGGCGGGAGGCCTCTGAAACAGGGGAGAAGGGAACCTGGGACAGCTCAGATGGACAAACGGATGGATGGATGGAAGGAAACAAGGGTGTCCCGAAGAGAAGGCCTGCAGGGGCGGGGAAAGAGTGGCCATTGACTGCCCAATCCTCCTTGAACATGACCCCTGGCAGGACAATTGGGGATCAGAGGTCCCTTCTCTGTGTTTGTCCCAGGGCTTTCTTTCGGGGACACAGGCTGGTCCCTGCCCACCAGAGCAGGGGAAGGTCGGGGGGGGACAGCCTGTGGCATTGAGGCCGGACAGCAGGACTCCCCCCAAAAGGCTGGGGAAAGGACTGTCTCAGCACAGAGCCTGCCGCAGAGTTGGTGTCCCCGTGGACACAGGTTTTCCCAGAAGACGCTCTTAGGCTTGGTCTCAGAGGGCGGGACCGCCAGTGGACAGCAGCAGGTGCTTTCAGTGGCGTTAAAGAGCGTAAGCAGCCAAGCTGGCCTGCCCAGTGGTTGAGCATCGACCTTTGGACCAGGAGGTCACGGTTCAATTCCTGGTCAGTGCCCATGCCCGGGTTGTGGTCTTGATCCCCCGTGTGGGACATGCAGCTGATCCATGATTCTCTCTCATCATTAATGTTTCTTGTCTTTCTCTCTCTATCCCTTCCTCTCTGAAATCAATAAAAAACATATGTAAGTCACCATTAGTCATGCATGTTTGGCGTGAGGGCCACCTGGACCCCTGGAGCTTTTGGGAAATACTTGGGTACTCCGGCAACCTCCCCCTTTCTTCCTTTCTCCTGCCTGGGGGTGGGCTTAGGTTCCCGATGAGTCTCCCCTGCACCCACTTCCGCCAAGTTCACAGCCCCACAGAGTCTGCACCATGAGGGGCCAGGGCGCATGGAGAAATGTTGAAAATGGCAGATTCTCTCTGAAGGTGGGACCACCTCCAGGAGGAAGTTGACCCCCTTGTGGGGATGGAGCCTCAGGTTCAGGAAGGAGAAAAAGACGGCCAGGGCAGGTGCTGAGCTCACAGGCGTGTAGTGTGCTGTCACCAAGGGGGGTGCATCGAGAGAGCAGGCAGTGGGCAAGCTCTCTCTGCATCGCGGGCCACTCAGGTTCCCTGCTCCTGGGCGTGCAGGTGCACCTCGGGACTCGGTCTGTTGGTAGCACCTGCCACACTGTGGTGAGAAGCATTGTTTTGGCTTCTGCACAGACTCCAAGAAGGAGAGACAAAGACCAGCTCTAATGGGAGCTCTGTCTCAAGAGGAGAACGAATGGCAGGAGACAGGGTGACGATGGCGGGCTGCAGCCCATCCCTTAGCCCGTTGACATGGTGCCGGCCGGGTCCACTGCTTGGCTGAGGGGGGCGCGTGGCTGGCGATGGCCAAGGCTCCCTGGGTGGTCCCTGGGACTGACCCCAAGCCCCTGTCCCCCACACCTTGTGTCCCCTGCAGTCAGCATCCTCCCTGGAGGCCCAGAGGAGCCCGAGGATCTCGTCCTGGAAGAGGTTGAGCCTCGCTGGGAGGAGGACCTGCCCCGGGACGGCAGCGCCAGGCCGCAGGGTGTGGAGGCGGGGGCGTCCTCTGACGTGGAGGAGAACGAGGCCGGGGCAGAGATGACCAGGTGCGAGCTGGGGCGGCCCTGAGCGATGACTGGGGAGATAACAGGCACTCAGTACAGAACCTCGAGGACTGACAAGGGCGCAGAGAGTGGACTGAGCCTGCCTCTCCTCCCTCCTCTCCCCAGATACCCACCCCTTTCCCAGGGACCATCTGAGCACATGCAAGTGTGAACTCCCCTCCTTTTATTTTTATTTTATTTTTATTCACAAAGCATAGCATGCACCTGCCTCGCTGCACTTTGCTATAGTCATTAAGCAATCTATCTGGAGGTCTTTCCACCTTCAGGACAGAGAGATTGCTCACACTTTAAAAATAATACTGTTTATTTCTTTTTTAAAAATATATATTTTATTGATTTTATTTATTTTTATTTTTTAAAAAATATATTTTATTGAGTTTTTACAGAGCGGAAGGAAGAGGGATAGAAAGTCAGAAACATCGATGAGAGAGAGACATCAATCAGCCGCCTCCTGCACGCCCCCCGCTGGGGATGTGCCTGCAGCCACGGTACATGCCCCTGACTGGAATCGAACCCGGGACCTTTCAGTCCGCAGTCCGACGCTCCATCCACTGAGCCAAACCGGTCTCAGCTATTTTATTGATTTTAGTTGTAGTTTTTGAAATTGTTGTGCGAGGCAGCAGTATAGGTGTTTACCTATGCCACCATCTTAGTTCCTCCTAAATGCTATACTTTATTGACTTTTTACAGAGAGGAAGGGAGAGGGATAGAGAGTTAGAAACATTGCCAAGACCGGTTTGGCTCAGTGGTAGAGTGTCGGACTGCGGACTGAAGGGTCCCGGGTTCGATTCCGGTCGAGGGCATGTACCTTGGCTGCGGGCACATCCCCAGTAGGGGGTGTGCAAGAGGCGGCTGATCGATGTTTCTCTCTCATCGATGTTTCTGACTTTCTATCCCTCTCCCTTCTGCTCTGTAAAAAAAAAAATCAATAAAATATATTAAAAAAAAGAAAGAAACATTGATGAGAGAGAAACATCAACCTGCTGCCTCCTGCACACCCCCCTCTGGGATGTTCCCACAACCAAGGTACATGCCCTTGACTGGAATCAAACCCGGGACCCTTCAGTCAGTCCATAGGCCGACGCTCTACCCACTGAGCCAAACTGATTTTGGCCACACTTTTAAAAAAAATAAATGCACCATATTCCATCATACGGATGTGCCAGAATTGATTTAACCTGTCTACTATTGATGGACCTTTAGGTTGATTCCAAAATTTTGTTATTATAAGGAATTCTGCAGCAAACACTTTTGTGCATGCCTGTGAGTGCGTCCGCAGGGGGCCTCAGGGCCTCAGCCCCCCACTGCACAGCGGGGAAACTGAGGCCCAGAGAGAATCAGGGGCGGAGACAGGCCTCTCGTGCCATGAAGAGGCCTCGTTGTTAGCGAGAGCCTGGGGCTCCTCAGGTTGGGGGTTCCCAGGTTGATTCTTGGTTGAGGGGTTCAGTTGTGGTCTCAGGGGATCACGGGACATCTTACTGAAAATTGGGGCAGGAGGGGGACTCGGGGTGCAGCTTCAGGGGGGCTCACCTCTTGTCTCTGACCTTATTTCAGGGGGTTTCCCTGGATTCAAGAGGACAAAGAAGAGGAGGAGGATGGGGAGGAAGAGGAAGAGGAGGAGGAGGAGGAGGAGGAGCCAGAGTAAGGCGCTATGCCCTTGGCTAAGGATGGCCCAGGGAGGTGGGCTACAAGGTGATAATTCTTTGGAGGCAGTGGGCCATATGGTAAAGGTCTTGAACTGGACTTCCTGGGAGCCATGGGGAGCCGCTGAAGGTTTGTGAGCAGGGTAGTGGCGTGATCTGGCAGCTGTGCGGTGGAGAGACGGCAGCGGCAGGGAGAGCCTGTTATCCCATCAGGCCAGACTGATTGAATAGGACCCATTGCTCCACCCCCTGGCACTGTTCCCTGTCACTCTGCCCTCCGTGGTCCCCCCTGGCCCACATCTTCCTCCCTGACCTGCCTCTCTGGGCGTAGCCTGGGGCAGGGTAGCCCCACGAGTGTTAGGGGCACGGGCACAGGCTCTGCTGCTCTGAGGGGCCAGGGCATCCCTGCCAGAGCTCCTCCCCACACCATCGGGCGGGGAGAACAGCAGCGCCCCGCAGGGTGGCCACGGGCCCAGCTGGGAGAGTGGGTGCGGCAGGGTGCTCGGATCCCCACCGAGGGTCAGTTTCAGTCCCTGCCAGGAAAGAGTTAAACCACGAGGCCAGCGTGAGCCTGCTCAGTGTCATCTGCCTTTAGTCTACCCTGGCCCAGGTGGCATACAACCTTTTTTTTTTTTTTAAACATATTTTATTGATTTTTTTACAGAGAGGAAGGGAGAGGGGATAGAGAGTCAGAAACATTGATGAGAAACATCGATCAGCTGCCTCCGCACGTCCTCCACTGGGGATGTGCCCCTGACCGGAATCGAACCCGGGACACCTCAGTCCACAGGCCGACGCTCTATCCACTGAGCCAAGCCGGTTTCGGCCAGGTCGCATACAATCTTTTCATCCTCGGCAAGAGGCTACACAGCTGCTTGCTTCCCTCCGATGATGGGGAGCTCACCACCTCGCAGAGGCTGTGCATTCCATCCATATGTTCCCCCCCAACCCCCGGCTTATGCAATGATTTCTCCCACCGAACCAAGCGTGCTTCCTTATGACTTCTGTCGCCTGGTCCTAATCCTGCCCTCTGGGCCCCCGAGCCAGGCTGCTGTCACAGACGGGTGACCGCTCTTGCCCTGGCGGGGGGACCTTTGAGGCTGCCCGCTCCCTCAGTGCAGCCCTATTTGCCTTCTGCCCTCCACCTGCCTCTGTGTGGAGCGTACAGCGGGGGAGCTGTTCCCCCATTAAACCCGTGCGCCCGACACTCAGGCCTGAAAACCCCTTTCTGTGCCATGGCTCCCAGTGAAATAGCCCTGGAGGCCAGTGGTCCAATGTGCTCACACACATCTACATGTGCTCGCTACATGTATTCGCATGCATACAGGTACACACACATGTCTGCACTGTCACACACACACCAGCACACAGACACACAAGTCTGCACACACAGCACACACAACACACTCACACACGTGTGCTCACACACACATACACACTTGCAGATACCCACACGGCACCCTGCATGCACGCTCATGCACACAGCACATGCATCAAGTTACCCACGAGTGCTGCAGCCACACACACACGCCTACACCAGCGTTGACTCAGAGTTTCAAACTCAGAGAAGTTTCGGGCCCGGGGCTCAGGCAGGGATGGGGGCTCCGTGGTGAGAGAGCGAGCGATCCCAGAGCCGGGGCCAGAGGGGTCTGGCGTGGGCAAGCGGCTGGGCTGGCACTGGTGGGGGAAGGATGCTCTCGGCAGCTTTGTGAAGGCACGGGGGTGAGGGAGGATGCTGGCAGATGGTCGCCTAGCGACCAGGTCTCTGCGGGCAACAGCTTGGCTCTTCCTAGCAACCGCAGCCTTTGGGTCCGCACCTGGCCTCCCTGGGGGCGCTTCTGCAGAGCTGCCCGCACAATCTGATTAGAAGCAGGAAGAACTGGTGGCTCGTTCGGGTCTCACTGGCTCCAGAGCCAGCCTGGCACGCGCAGGGTCGCAGGCGCAGGCCCGCAGGCGCAGGCCCGCAGGCTGTCCAATCAGTCCTCCACTTGTTCGCGCCGCCTCGGGCCCCGGCATGCATGGCACTGCCCCCCGCTGACTTCCTGCACCGTGGCTGTCCTGGTCGGCAAAGCCAGTGAGACCCAAGTAGGTGGCTGCTTCTCCTAAGGGCTCCCCCCTTCCTCCTTTTGGGTTTGGGGTGCCGTGACAAGTCTGCAGAAGGTGACTGTGAGGACCTTAATTTGGGGGCACTGCCTGCTGGCTGACTTGGGCGAGGAGGGGGCTGGCAGATCCTGGCAAGCTGGCTTCCTTAGCTCCTCCCTGCACCTTTAACCCTTTCACTTGGAGAGCCAGGGCGGGGGGTGCAGGGGGGCTCTTCTGGGGTGCCCACCTTAGCCAGTCTCTTTGACCCTCCGTTTAGAATCCTCTGGGATTTGGGAACCTTCCAGATGTTGATAGCCTGCTGCCTCTGGGACCGGCAGTGAGGGGTCTTGGTGGGCACCGAGCACACTGCGGGCCGGAGGCAGCCATGACTGTGGGTACACAGGTCCCCAAACAGCCCCTGGTGGTGCTGACAGGGCCACAGTAGGGCTGGTGAGGTGTCTCAGTGGTCGGAGATGTTTGTGCAAAGCGTTCCCCAATCCACGTGGGTGACTCCCAACCCGAAGAAGGTGCCTCCCCCGGGACTAGCAGTAATGCGACAAGGACGAGCTAAGAACAGCTGCCGCTGGACTAGAGCTTGTTCTCTCTGCCGGGCACCGCACTGCGGGGTCTGCTATTGACCCCGGCTCTGAGGCAGGGTGTCTGCCAGCTGGTGCAGAGCTTGCCCGGCCTGGTCAGGCTGGCTCTCCGCTCACACGTGGGCCCCCAGACCAAGCTGCTGACCGGGCGTTCGAGATGGAGAATCGAGCACGACCCCTGACCTGGCGGGTCTTTTGTGACTTTTCCAGGAGGTTCTCAGGGGCCCCTCTGAGCTCACCCGAATAAGTCAGGCTGTGCAGGCTGAGCAAGTCCTACCCATTTGACAGGCAAGCAAACAGAGGCAGCCAGCGGGCGCCCCGGGGACTTTCCCACAGCCCACATGGACCGCCCGGCCTGACTCTGGAAAGGCCAGGGCCCCGGGCAGCCCCTGCCTGGGCCGGGGGACGCGCATTGCCTGGGCCCGTGCGCTCTGAGGCCCCAGGAGGGCAGTTTCCCCAGCTCTTTTAGGGGATGCTGTTTCAGTGGGCTCTGAGCTCACGCGGGCACAAAGGCAGGGCCGTGTTTGAGGGGCTGTGTGGCGTGTGACCATTTGCTGTGTGCTTTTGGCCAGGGCGGGGCACCTCTCTGGGCTCCCTTTCCTCACACGCCCGGCCCTGCCGGCAGCACCAGGGGTGCTGGGACGTGCTGGGCCTCTATGGTGAACCCCGGACAGTGCCCTCCCCTCGCGCTACACCCAGGGGACAGTTCCTACACCGCCCTGCACGCTTCCCTTTGCACACGCTGTTCCGCCCGCCTGGTCACCCTTCTCCACCTGTTCCTCGGGGTTCATGCATCACCCATGAGGTTCAGCTCACAGGCCCCCTCCTCTGGGAAGCCCTCCTTCCCAGGCCGACTGACCGTGGCCTTCACGGCCCCTTGTCTCAGCACATGTGTCAGACCTGGGAGCAGGGGGGGGGGGCGTCGTAAGAGGACATGCGCATGCCGCCTCCCAGTGTGGGAGTCTCCCTGGGGAGGGCCTATTCGAGGGCATCTTGGGGCCCCGGCTCCCGGCACAGAGCCGGCGCTCGGCCCTGACCCCAGCCCTCTCCCCTCGGGGTCACAGTGTCCTGCTGGATAGCTATCTGGCGGCCGAGGCTGGCGAGGACGTGGGCGGAGTAGACAGGACGGTCACCCCGAGGGCCTCTTGCCAGGTATGGCTCAGCACCGGGCCTGGCCCCGGCTGTCCTGGGGTGTGGGCTGGCCTCGGTGGGAGGGGCTGGGACCCCGACTTCCTCGTTTATGGGGGGTTTTCAGCGTGTGAGGTGCCCGCCAGACAGAGGGAGCAGGGTGGTGGACGGGGGAGCCCTGCTGGAACCCGGCGTCAGATGGGGTGAGGAGGGGCCTTCGGTGGAGTGGTGGGGAGTCGCTGGACCTGCATTTCCATCCTCACGTGGCTCTGTGGCCCTGGACCAGTCACCACCCCACACTGGGCCTCAGTGGCCTCCTCTGTGAAATGGGGCCAGCCCGCCCCCTGCAGGCTGTGCGCAGTTGTGCGCAGTTGTGTGCTGTGAAGTGCAGTGTCTGTGGGGAGGGCTGTGGTGGCCCTCAGTGCCTGTGTCCCCGCACCCACAGGGCTCCTTACATGTGACAGGTCGGGGCGGGGCCTGGGGCTCCTGTACACACTGCCCCTAGAGGTGGAGGCCACCTCCCTGGGTGCCCCAGGTCCCCAGGAGATGGGCCGGACAGGGCTAGGGTGGGGGCGTGGCTTGCTGGTCGCAGCTTCTGTTTCCACGGTCTATTTTGCAGGAGGAAGACACAGCCGCCAGCTCAGGAGGTAGGTGGTAGTGGGGTGCAAGGTTGCAGAGAATGTGCAGGGCCACCCCACCTCCTCTCCCTCCGTCTCCACCATCCCTGTCCCCTTCCACCTGCCCCATTCTCAGGCAAACCACCCTCTGTGCCTGGGACCACGTTACCAAAGCGGGTGATGGAGTTCAAGGGCCCGGGGGACTGCCCTGAGGCCAGGACTCCAGTAGCGGGGGTCGGGGGGGGGGGAAGCCTGCTCCAGCCAGCCCCTCTTCCCCCCTCCCCCACCCAGCTCTCAGGGCTGCCACCCAGCAGGGGTTTGGCTCAAACGTGTAACATTTTACAGTGAAAAGGAAGACCTGAGCTTGCTAAGGGCACGTCCTAGACTCCACACCCCTTCTGAGCTTTTTAACTTTTAAAAAATATACTTTATTGATTGTTTTACAGAGAGGAAGGGAGAGAGAGAGAAACATCAACCAGCTGCCTCCTGCACACCCCCTACTGGGGATCAGCTGCCTCCTGCACACCCCCTACTGGGGATCAGCTGCCTCCTGCACACCCCCTACTGGGGATCAGCTGCCTCCTGCACACCCCCTACTGGGGATGTGCCTGCAACCCAGGTACATGCTCTTGACTGGAATCGAACCTGGGACCCTTCAGTCCACAGGCTGACGCTCTACCCACTGAGCCAAACCGGTTTTGGCTTTGTTTTAATTTTTTATTGATTTCAGAGAGGAAGGGAGAGGGAGAGAGAGATAGTAACCCCGATGATGAGAATCACTGACCGGCTGCCTCCTGCACGCCCTAGCTGGGGATCGAGCCCACAACCTGGGCCTGTGCCCTGACCAGGAGTCGAACCGGGATCTGGTTCAGAGGTTGATGCGGGTGTGACCGCTGAGCCACGCCCGCCGGCTGATCCTGACTTTTTGAGTCTGAGGTGGGAAATGTTGCCGAGGGTTGGTTAACAAGTGCGAGGACTTAGGGGCCACAGGCTGCCCCTCGGAGCTGTGGGGAGAGCCAGCCACAATACGTGATGATGCATTTGACAGCAAGTTCCAGGGACAAGGGTGATGCTCCAGATTTGGGGAGCAGCTGCTGCAGGTGCAGCCGGGTGCCGGGCTGGTCAGTGTCAGTGCTAATGGGGAGACCCCACCTCCCCCGCCTCCCCCAACTCTGTGCTCCTCATTGCAGTCCCCAGGGTCCCGCCTCTGCCTGAGACCCCCTGGCCCCAGCACCATGGCTACCCCAGGCCCGGACAGGGAGCTGAATGGCCGGGTCCAGGACCAGCCGCCTGGCCAGGTGGCCCCCAAACTTGCCCCCCTAAACCCGGTGGAGCACCTCCCGAATGTGCCCAGCTACTGCCCCCCAATCACCCGCATCCCTGTCCTCATCTCCCGGAGGACCACCTTGTCCAACTCCAGCTTCGCCAAGGAGACCAGGAGCTCCGTCCGTCGCCTAGGTAGCGTGATCCCGCCCACCCATCATGCTCCGCCCGCGCTGTGTGCTGCTGCATGGCCTGGGCTGTTTCCCGGCGTGGGTGCCGTGGTCAGCATGCAGACCACTAGCCGGGCTCGTGGGAAGCCATCCCTTCCTCTGCCGATCGCTGCCTTTCTCATGCTTGGTGGTGACTTGAGGGGTATCAGTCTCCTCCCTGAGCCTAAAATCCCACAATTAGCAAATCATTTCTTTGGGTTAAACATTTGCTTTCTCCAGATCACCATCATCTGTACAAATAGTCACTCACACCCTAGGGCAGTCAGTGGTCGGCAAACTGCGGCTCTCGAACCACATGTGGCTCTTTGGCCCATTGAGTGTGGCTCTTCCACAAAATACCACGGCCTGGGCGAGTTTATTTTGAAGATGTGGTGTTAGAAGAAGTTGAAGTTTAGCTGAAACCGATTTGGCTCAGTGGATAGAGTGTCGGCCTGTGGACTGAAAGGTCCCAGGTTCGATTCCAGTCAAGGGCATGGACCTTGGCTGCGGGCACATCCCCAGTAGGGGGCGTGCAAGAGGCAGCTGATCGATGTTTCTCTCTCAGTGATGTTTCTGACTTTCTATCCTTCTCCCTTCCTCTCTGTAAAAAATCAATAAAATATTTTTTTTTTTTAAAGAAGAAGAAGTTTAAGTTTAAAAAATTTGGCTCTCCAAAGAAATTTCAGTCGTTGTCCTGTTGATATTTGGCTCTGCTGACTAATGAGTTTGCCGACCACTGCCCTAGTGTAAACAAGCCACTCAGATTTCCAGGCCCAGAGACCCGGGGCAGGGAGCTGGCCGGGGAGAGAACACGTGCAGGGCAATGGAGCAGGACAGGAATGTGGAGTCTGTTGCAGACAGAATCTTCTGACCTTGAGAGTTTGCCGGGAGCTGGAATTTCTGAGGACCGTTGGAATCTGTCCGGCAGATTCCGTGTCAGGAAAGGAGAGGCGCCAGGTGCTGGCAGGCAGAGCAGGAGGCGCGGCATCCCGGGGGGGGAGGGGGGAGGGCAGAGGGCAGGCCGCCTGGATCTGTTCCCGGGGACAAGGTACCCTCCGTGGCCTGCAGGCTTGCTACCTGCTGTCTGGGGACAAAGTGCTCAGGGACATGCTGACCGCTCTGGGCTGACCCCTGTCGTTTTCTGCCTTAACTCAAGCCAGACCCACTTTCCCTTTCGGGTTGTGTGTGTGGCTGGCACGGGGCAAGGCTGCCCCTCAGATCAGTAAGCAGGGAGCCCCCAACGTCTCATTAAGGTGGTTCTTCTCTCCGGCTCCTAACTCGGGGTGGGCAGAGCAGGGTGAGGTGGCACGCAGTCATCCTCACGACAAGGGGTGACACCCGGCTTCTGTCTCCTGGGCAAGCCCTAAATCCACTTCCTCCAAAGGGTCCCCCGACTTCCACCCTGTATCACTCCCGGGTTTTCACTCCGGTCTGCACCAACTCTGCTTTTATTTACTTACTGTTTTCCTTCCCATCCATCCGCCTTTTTATTTAAGGAAGTGTATTTATTTGTTTATTGTTAAATATATTTTTATTGATTTCAGAGAGGAGGGGAGAGGGAGAGAGAGATAGAAACGCCCATGATGAGAGAAAAGCCATGGATCGGCTGCCTCCTGCACACCCCCTACTGGGGATCGAGCCTGCAGCCCAGGCCTGGGCCCCGACCGGGAACGGAACCGTGACCGGGTTCGGGTTCACGGGTCGGCGCTCAACCCCCGAGCCATGCTGGTCGGGCTTCCTGAAGCGTGTCTGAACAGGGAACCTGCCGTTTCTATGAAAATGAAAACCGGCGTGCCTTGCCGTAATGGAAGGCATGAATAGAAAGAACCACGAAGACACGGAAAACCAAGTGAGGTTGGCAGTTTGTAGTGGCACAGAATGGCCGGCTGGGGCGCGGGGAGACCTGCTCTCCCGGGCTCGGAGGGAGGAGAGTGGGTCGCAGGATTAAGGCCAGTACAGCACTAGGCCGAGGCTTCCTCTCTGCACCCAGGACCCAGACAGCGGTGACCAGAGGGATGTCCTCATTCTGTGCTGTCCTTTCCCGCTCGGTGCCAGCTAGTCATCCCGTGCCCTCCCTGGTCCTGGGGAGCCCCACACCTTGAGAAAAATTCCCAGTGACCCATTAGGACAATGGACACCTGGCCCTGCAGCCCCTGGGGCAGTGCCGGGAGGTGGGGCAGGGTGGGGGTGGGCGGGGCTAGAGCTGGGGGGGTGCAGGCTCCCAGGGAGGGCCAGTCTCAGGATGTGGGACTTGGCACCCGGCCTCTCAGAGGTCAAGATGGAGTTGGGGGGGGCTCCTGGCATGTAGAAAAGCAAGGAAATACCACCCGGCCGGTGTGGCTCTGTGGTTGAGCATCAACCTGTGAACCAGGAGGTCACGGTTTGATTCCCGGTCGGGCACAGGCCCGGGTTGTGGGCCTGATCCCCAGTGTAGGGCCTGCAGGAGGTAGCCGATCTATGATTCTGTCTCATCATTGATGTTTTTGTCTCTCTCTGCCTCTCCCTTCCTCTCCAAAACCAATAAAAATATATTTAAAAACAAACAAAGAAATACCCAAATGGGTCCCCCAACAGCAGTAACGCTCACTATGAAGACAGGCTGTTACCCTCTCCAGGGAGGCCTTCGAGAGAGCGAGGCTGGTGCCTTCTCCCCTCCCCGCCCCCCCCCCCCCAGGCCTGGGAAGGCATCACCCCCCCTTCCTTGGGATGGGGAAACTGAGGCCCAGAGAAGGGAAGCAGCTGAGCCAGGCTGTGCTAGGCCAGGCGCTAGGACTGCCCCCTCCCCCCAGGCTCTCCATGCCTTCTCTGAGGCTGAATCCCCCTCCCCCCGCCAATCCCCTGCAACCCTTGGTGCTTGATGCATCCCAGGCCCAGGCAGTGCAGGTGGAGCTTCGGAGACCTGGACTCCAGGCCTGTCCCAGAGCTCCTGTGGCTCCTGTGGTATCACGGCTGCCTCTGTGGGGCCCGGGCTGGTGGCCGGGGCCTCGTGGCCCTCGGAGGCATCTGGGCTCTGCGTCTTGCATCTTGTGTGTCCTGCATGGAGCTCCGTGTGAGCCCTTTGGGAGGTGGCTGCCCGAGGCAGCTCCAAGCCTGCGTCTGTGGCCTCTCTCTCTCTCTGTGTCCCCTCCCTCCTCTCCCCAAGTGCCTGCCACAAAAGAGCACCCGGAAGTGCAGGTGGAAGACACTGATGCTGACAGCCACCCCCTCATCGCGGAGGACAAGCCACCCTCGCCGGAGCGGCTGCCACCTTCTCCGGCCAAGTCCGACACCCTCACAGTGCCGGGACCGGCCGCGGGGACCCGCAGGTCACCTTTTATGCTTCTCCCGGGCTTTCCGCAGCATCTGCCCATTTGGCAGATGAGGAGACTGAGGCCAGAGAGGGGAAGCAGCTGGCCCGAGGTCACTCAGCGAGTTGGGGGTTAGAACCGGAGCTGTGCCCTCCCTGGCTGGTTCTCCTAATTCTCTGTAAAGAGGTATCCAGGGAAGCCCTGTCCCTGCATGTTAGAAGGGGTAGAATGTGACAAGCCTGAATGCTAACGTCCCTTTCCAAAAATAATTTTTTTAAAAACTATGTTTTTGCCCTAGCCAGTTTGGCTCAGTTGGCTAGAGCGTCGGCCTGCAGACTGGAGGGTCTCAGGTTCGATTCCGGTCAAGGGCTTGTACCTTGGCTGTGGGCACATCCCCAGTGGGAGGTGTGCAGGAGGCAGCCAATCGATGTTTCTCCCTCATCGATGTTTCTAACTCTGTATCCCTCTCCCCTCCTCTCTGTAAAAATCAGTAGAATATTTTTTAAAAATATGTTTTTATTGATTTTAGAAAGAGGAAGGGAGAGGGAGAGGGAGAGATAAAGAGAAACACCCATGATGAGAGAAGCATGGATCGGCTGCCTCCTGCACGCCCCCTGCTGGGGATCGAGCCCGCACCCCGGGCCTGGGCCCTGACCGGGAGCTGAACGGGGACCTCCTGTTCATAGTCGATGCCCACGCCCTGAGCACGCTGGCCGGACGGGGGCAGTGACTTCAGCCCGGGACGGGAAGGGAGAGGATGTTTAGGCCGAGGGCCGGCTGAGAGACAGTCTCTCACTGTGTCAGGTGCATCTGGTTCCAGTTTACAGAGGGAAACCGAGGTGGCTCAGAGGGTAAGCCACTCGCCAAGGTCACACGCCGGGAAGAGGCAGGCCTGGCTGCGAACTCAGGTTGCCCGAGACCAAGGCAATGCTGGGATGCTGGTGCTCGGCCACTGGCCGACGCGGGGCCTGAGGTCAGAGAGCAGCTGTGACCTCTCCCCCCTCTCCGTGTCCCTGCGGGGAACTGAGGACCCCTGGGCAGCATCTCCTGCCCCAGCCCCACCCAGGATTCGGCTCTGGGTGATCTGCGAGGGTCCGAGTCCGGCCCCTTCCCCCTGGGCCCGCCCTCGCTGAAGGCCCCTCCCGCACCGTGTCCTTGCAGGAAGAGGCTGCCCTCCCAGGATGAGGAAGAGGAGGAGATCCAGCAGCTGCCACCGGCCGAGACCCCCGTGGCCGCCTGGTCCGACCCCCCCACCCCGCAGGGCACCGAGTGAGTGCGGGCCGCCCCTGGGGCCTCAGACAGTCAGAAGGCTGGGTGGGGATGGGTGGGCAAGAGGAGGAGAGTGGGGTGGGGGCGGGGAGGACCCTGATGCTTTAAAATGTGCTTTTATTGATTTTCAGAGAGAGAGGGGAGAGGAAAGGGAGAAAGACATCCATGAGAGAGAAACGTCATTGACCGGCTGCCTCGGTACGCCCCCCACAGGGGACCAAGCCCACAACCTGGGCAAGTGCCCTGGCTGGGAACGCTCAACCACCGGGCCACGCCAGCCGGACACCATGGACGGTTTTATTTTATTTTATTTTTAATTTAAAAATATATTTTATTGATTTTTTTTTTTTTTTTACAGAGAGAGGAAGGGAGAGGGATAGAGAGTTAGGAACATCTATGGGAGAGAAACATCGATCAGCTGCCTCCTGCACACCCCCCACTGGGGATGTGTCCGCAACCAAGGTACACGCCCTTGACCGGGACCCTCGAGTCCACAGGCCAACGCTCTATCCACTGGGCCACACCAGCCGGACACCATGGATGGTTCTAGAACCCTCTACCACAAGGCAGCCTCTGCCGGTGACTTCCAGAAAGTGAGACAAGGCTGGTCTCCAGAAAACACCGGTCTTACACTCCGCTTAGCGAGGGGTGCAGAGAGGCCACTCAGAGGAGCGCTGACTTCCGTGCCCCCATCCAGCCCCCCCCCCCCAGGGCCCTCGCCACACGCTGGATGGAATATCACGCAGACTCTTGTTCGTTTGTTCATTCGTTCATCCGCTCATTCATTCATTCAGTCTCTTTCTCTTGCTGTGAGTTCATAAACTCCTGAGAGTTAAAAAGACCTGTAATGTATCTGTACCGTTCCCTCAGCTATTTCCGAAGCCTAAGTAACCAGCCCTGCCCCCCTCTGATCTGGCCCAAACACGTATCTCAGGCGAACCCCACACTAGGACTAAGAGCCCTGAGCTGTGCTCACCCCTAAGTCACAGAGGAATCAAAGTTTTTTTCAGAACTGCCCATCTACCTTAGAGCCTGCACAGTTCATTTTCTTTTTCTTTATTTTTATATATATTTTATTGATTTTTTTACAGAGAGGGATAGAAAGTCAGAAACATTGATGAGAGAAAAACATCCATCAGCTGCCTCTTGTACACCCCCTACTGGGGATGTGCCCGCAACCAAGGTCCATGCCCTTGACCGGAATCGAACCTGGAACCTTTCAGTTCGCTGGCCGACTCTCTGTCCACTGAGCCAAACCGGTTTGGGCTCTTTTCTTTTCAGATATATTTTTATTGATTGTAGAGAGGAAGGGAGAGGGAGAGAAACGTTGATGACGAGAGAGAATCATGGGTCGGCTGCCTCCTGCACACCCCACATGGGGATCGAGCCCACAACCCGGGTATGTGCCCTGCCCAGGATGTGAGCCAGGACCGCCCGGCTCTTAGGTCGATGCTCACCCATGGAGCCACGCCGGCTGGGCTGCGCGGAGCATCTTCTGAAAGCAGGGCCTGGGCCTTACTCCCGGGCGGGCTTACTGCCAGGAGATGACAAAGTGGGCTCCCCTCCCTCCAGCCAGGGGGGGGTCAGCTCTTGCCTGGGGCACAGGGGTCCCTTCCCACTCGGCGGCTCAGCCTCGCGTGGTGTTTCCATAGCGACCAGGACCGGGCGTCCTCCACCGCCAGCCAGAACAGCGCGGTCATCAACGAGCGGCTGCAGGAGCTGGTGAAGCTCTTCAAGGAGCGGACGGAGAAGGTGAAGGAGAAGCTCATCGACCCGGACGTCACCTCCGACGAGGAGAGCCCCGCGCCCTGTGAGTGCGGAGCTGGACGGCCCACCCAGAGGGGTGGGGGGAGCCCTGAAGCCCCGTTGACTGGTGGTGAGGGTGGCCCCCAATGATTGGGGGTATTTGAGAGAAGCCACATCCCCATGGTGCGGATTTTGGGGTCCTGTATGTACAGGGTTAGCTCTATACCCAGGGGAAGGGAAGAAGGTCAAAGCTCTGGCCAAGGATCTCGTTGTACTTGGCTCCTCTGTCCAACAGGGCAAGTACCCTCATGGGCTCTTCTCTTATTATTATTAAACTAGAGGCGTGGTGCACAATTTATGCGCGGGTGGGGACCCTAGATCTGGCCAGGGATCAGGGCCGATTGGAGCCATCTCACCAAGTCCCAGTAGGGGCCAGGCCAATGAGGGCCTGCTGGTGGGGAGTGGAAGTGAGGGGGGAACTGTGGGAGGTTGGCTGTGGAAATGCACTGACCACCAAGGGGCAGCTCCTGAACTGAGCGTCTGCCCCCTGGTGGCCAATGTGCATCATAGCGACAGGTTGATCAGTGGTAACAGTCGCTTAGGCTTTTATATATATAGATATATTTTTAGCTGAAACCGGTTTGGCTCAGTGGATAGAGCATCGGCCTGCGGACTGCAGGGTCCCGGGTTCGATTCTGGTCAAGGGCATGTGCCTTGGTTGTGAGCACATCCCTAGTGGGGGGTGTGCAGGAGGCAGCTGATGGATGTTTCTAACTTTCTATCCCTCTCCATTCCTCTCTGTAAAAAAATTAATAAAATATATTAAAAAATATATTTTTTAATTGATTCCAGAGAGGAAGGGAGAGGGAGAAACATCAATGATGAGAGAATCATTGATAGGCTGCCTCCTGCATGTCCCCTACTGGGATCAAGCCTGCAACCGAGCACGTGCCCTCACTGGGAGTCGAACTGTGACTTCCTGGTTCATAGGTCAACCACTGAGCCATACCTGGCCTGGCGAGCCTTCTGTCTTTATCTCCTGGCGTCAGGTGGTGCACCCTGGGCTGTGGCTCATGGTGTGACACTCCGGTGGTGTCTGTAACTCACCATGGAAACAGACAGTCTTGTTCAGATGCTTCACTTGCAGTGTTCTCAGGGGGCTACCTGAACGCCTTCTGCTTTCCGGGTGCCAGGAGGAAAGACAGAGCATGCCCTGTTGCTGGGGGGCGGGGGAAGGGTTTCTAAGTCTTTCCAGAGGAGGACCATGCCTTAGAACCCACAGTGCCAGCAATGAACCGGGAGAGCCTGCCTGTGCAATCCTCCGGCTAGGAACATAGCCATATTGAACCTGTGAGAGCCAATCTCTAGGTCACCCACCTCACCATCCACGGGCTGCGATCCATTCAGTGTCTTGTTTTAGGGACCAAGGAGCTGAGATTCCTGCTTTGAGGAACCTAGAGCAATGTTACCCTGGTTTCTGACCCTGGGGGGTGCAAGTCCTGGGTCCGAGGCCTGAGGTGCTCCCCGCCCTGCAGGGGGAACCTAATGATCCAAACAGGTGCACAAGCAGACACTCACCTGACACATCAACTTGCCCAGAAACGCCCCCTTTGGGCAGTTTCGGATGGGTGGCCAGGGAGCGGTTCTGGACAGGGGCCCAGGTCGCTGTGAGGAGGGAGCTTAGGGTTTTACTCCAGGACAGCACCCTGGCGTCTGCCCACAGAGCTGGGCGCAGCCTGTGGGCCGGTGCCAGGGTCCCCTCAGCTCCAGTGCGGGGTCTGCAGCGGGGAGCCTTCTCTCTGCATCCTCTGCCTGAGCCTCAGGCCTGGGTCAGGGGGTGACCAGCGTCATCCCACAGCTCCGGCCAAGCAAGCCCCGGCGCCGGCCACGGGCCCGCCGCCCGCCGCGGACACGGCGCCCGCCGGGGAGGCGCGGGCGGAGGAGCACTACTGCAACATGCTCTGCTGCAAGTTCAAGCGCCGGCCCTGGCGGAAGTGCGAGTTCCCCCGGAGCATCGACCCGCTGACCAGTGAGTCCCGGCTGGGCCGTGGGCGTGGCCGCCACGTGACACAAGAAGATGGCAGAGCCGGACGGGATGGAGGGCTGAGTTGGAGGTGGGCTGGGAGGCTGTGGACATCCAAGGCTGGTGACCCCGAAACACACACACACACAGCCATGGCATGGGAACACGAGATCACAGCCACCTGACAGACAAGGGACAAAGGCACAGGGAAGGTCACCGCTGACACACACAGCGAGTGCTGGCGCCTGGGCCCCTGACTGCTGACCGGGTCTCTGCTCAGCTCTCGCTGGTTCCTTCCTGGAGGTGCTGCTCTGAGCAGAAAGGAGAAGTTCTTCCCACATGGGAAGTGAATCCCCTCTTTTAGCCCATTGAATATGCCTCAGGAGTAACAGTCCTTCATGTGTGCATGCTCTGAACAGTTTATAATCTCCCTGTGTTTCTTATGTAACCTCCCCTTGTGACTTCTCTGAGGAGGGCAGGGCAGGAGCCACAGAGGGACTTTTCCAAGGTCACACAAGCAGTCATTTGGGGGACACTGGTGTCCATGGGGCCTCTAAAATGACCAGGTGATCTATGGTATCCAACCATCCATCATCCATCCATCCATCCATCCATCATTTATCCATCCATCCATCCATCCATCCACCCATCTCTCCATCCATCCACCCACCTGTCCATCCATCCATCCATCTATCCATCCACCCATCCATCCATCCATCTGTCCGTCTGTCCATCCATCCATCCATCATCATCCATCCATCTACCCATCCATCTATCATCCATCCATCCATCCATCAATCCATCATCCATCCATCTATCCATCATCCATCCATCTATCCATCCATCCACCCACTTGTCCATCTATCCATCCATCAGTCTGTCCATCCATCTATCCATCATCCATCCATCTATCCATCATCTATCCATCCATCCATCCACTCATCCATCTATCCATCCATCCGTCTGTCCATCCATCTACCCATCCATCCGTCCATCCATCCATCCATCCATCCATGTATTCATCTGTCCATCCATCCATCCGTCCATCCATCCATCATCCATCCATCCATCCATCTACCCATCCATCAATCCATCCACTCATCCATCTATCCATCCATCCATCTATCCATCCATCTACCCACTCATCTATCCATCCATCCATCCATCTATCCATCTGTTCATCCATCATCCATCCATCTGCCCATCTATCCATCCATTATCCATCCATCCATTCATTCATCTATCCACCCACCTGTCCATCCATCTATCCATCCATCCATCTGTCCATCCATCTATCCATCCATCCATCCATCCATCCATCCATCCATCCATCTATCCATCCATCTATCCATCCATCTACCCACCCATCCGTCCGTCCGTCCATCCATCCATCCATCCATCCATCCATCCATGTATTCATCTGTCCATCCATCCATCTGTCCATCCATCCATCATCCATCCATCCATCCATCCACCCATCCATCAACCCATCACTCATCCATCTATCCATCCATCCATCTATCCATCCACCCACCCACTCATCTATCCATTCATCCATCCATCTATCTATCTGTTCATCCATCATCCATCCATCTGCCCATCTATCCATCCATTATCCATCCATCCATTCATTCATCTATCCACCCACCTGTCCATCCATCCACCCACCTGTCCATCCATTCATCCATCCATCCACCCATCCATCTATCCATACATTCATCCACCCATCTACCCATCTATCCACCCATCCATCCACCCATCCGCCATCCATCCATCCACCCATCTACCCATCTATCCACCCATCCATCCACCCATCCGCCATCCATCCATCCACCCATCCTTCCATTCATCCATCCACCCACCCACCCACCCACCCATGTATCCATCTGTCCATCTTCTGTACATTACTTACCACTATGTATTTACTAAGGCAGGAACTGGATCTTACCCCCTCCAAGTTACAGGAGTGTCACACTTACACAGTGCATATAGGAAAGGGCAGACAGACAAGTGGAGCAAAGAGAGCTCCACCTGATGGCACTGGCTGAGGCTCTGGCCTGCCCCGGCCACTCCCGCCCCCACAGACCTGATGTACATCCTATGGCTGTTCTTCGTGGTGCTGGCCTGGAACTGGAACTGCTGGCTGATCCCTGTGCGCTGGGCCTTCCCCTACCAGACACCGGGCAACCTCCACTTCTGGCTGCTGATGGATTACCTGTGCGACCTCATCTACTTCCTGGACATCACCGTGTTCCAGCTCCGCCTGCAGTTTGTCAGGGGCGGGGACATCATTGTGAGTCCTGGCAGGCGGAGCAGATGGCTGGGGGCTCTACTTCCCACCTGGAAACCTGGAGGCTCTCCTCTGAGCTCAGCTGCTCCATTCTGGCTCCTGCTTGTCCAGGGGCTACAACTATGATAGGAAGGTGGGAGGTCATTAGGGACTTCCATCTCGGCTCCCCATTTCACGGTCATTATTCCATTTTCTTCCAGACAGACAAAAAGGAGATGCGCAACAACTACATGAAGTCTCCCCGCTTTAAGGTGTGTGCCGGGGATGAAGGTGGTACCTCCAGGGGCCCTGGGTACTCTGGGGCAGGAGTGAGGTGGTTCCCCAGGCTGGCACAGGCTGGGCAGGCAGCAGCCTGTGGGTGGGAGGCCTTCTGCTCTACGCTCAGGCCCTCCTGGGCCTCCTGAGCTCACCTGTCCGCTGAGGGTAGAGGCCCCGTCCCTCACCCCATCCCAGCCCTGGGCTTTCCTGCTGCACACACTTGCTGCCGCTGGGATTGCAGATGGACCTGCTCTGCCTGCTGCCCCTGGACTTTCTCTACCTGAAGTTCGGCGTGAACCCCCTCCTGCGGCTGCCCCGCTGCCTGAAGGTAGGCCCAATGCCATCCCAGTCGAGGCCCTCTGCACCTGCAGCACGGGGAGCAGGAGGTCCGGGGAGGGTGTCCCCCTCGGGGAGGCAGGGCGAGTCCGATCTGGGTTCGAGCCCTGGCTCTGTCACTTCCTGCCTGTGTGCTTTGGGTAAGTGCTGAGTGCCTGTCTCCTCTCTGTGAAAGGAGGATGCTGAGCCATACCGCACGTGTAAAACATGCACTAAGGTAACATGTATATAGCTATCTAGACAGATATGTACACACATACACATGTAAAACATGCACTAAGGTAGCATGTATATAGCTATCTAGACAGATATATACATAGCTGACCTTGAACAGCAGGGTTTGAACTGCGTGAATCCACTTATGTTTTTAAAAATGAATACGTATCCTATCTAATAAAAGAGTAATTTGCAGATTGACCATCACTCCAACATACAAGAGGGCTGCCCCCCGTGGTCAAAGATCCTGCCCCCATGTGGACACAAGATATCCACCACAAGATGGCCAGCAGGAGAGGACAGTCGGAGGGTCCAGGCCTGCAAGGGAGGGCAGTTGGGGGTGATCAAGCCTACAGGGGAGGGCAGTTGGGAGGAACCAGGCCTGCAGGGGAGGGCAGTTAGGGGTGACCAGGCCGGCAGAGGAGGGAAGTTGGGGGCAAACAGGCTGGCAGGGGAACAGTTAGACATCAATTAGGCTGGCAGGGTAGTGGTTAGGGGGTGATCAGGCTGGCAGGCAGAAGTGGTTAGGGGCAATCAGGAAGGCAGGCAGGTGAGCAGTTGGGAGCCAGCAATTCTGGATTGTGAGAAGGATGTCCAACTGCCTGTGGGATCGGGCCTAAATGGGCAGTCGGACATCCCTTGAGGGGTCCCAGATTGGAGGGGATGCAGGCTGGGCTGAGGTACAGCCCCCACCATGCACAAATTTCATGCACTGGATCTCTAGTATTACTATAAATGTATTTTCTCTTCCTTATGACTTTCTTAATAATATTTTCTGTTCCCCAGCATCCTTGATTGTAGAAATACAGTGTATAATACATACAACATACAAAATATGTATAAAATCAACCGATTATGTTATCGGTAAGGCTTCTGGTCAACGTAGGCTGTTAGTAATTAAGTTCATGGGGAGCCCAAACATGTACATGGATTTTCGACTGCACAGGGGCTGCACCCCAACCCCCACGCTCTTCACTGTGCAGTGCAGTGGTTGAAGGTGCTCAGCACAGAGAGCGGCTGTTGTCATTACTTTTACTGTAAGTGAGGGGGTTAGGGACGCGGTTCGCTATGAGACTGTTACCTTAGAGGCAACACTGACAAGTGTCCTTACCGGGGACACCGGTGCCCTCCAAGGTTCATGGTCAGAATGAGAAGGTCTAGGCCAGCGGCCGGCAAACTCATTCATCAACGGGGCCAAATACCAACAGGACAACGATTGAAATTTCTTTGGAGAGCCAAATTTTTAAAAACATAAACTTTTAAGGCCACTTCTTCAACATAGACTCGCCCAGGCTGTGGTATTTGGTGCAAGAGCCACACTCAAGGGGCCAAAGAGCCGCATGTGGCTCACGAGCCGCAGTTTGCCGACCCCGCGTCTAGGAGGCCCCTGAGATCAAACTGTCAGCACAGGAGGCAGAGGAGCCACGGTTCCCATCGGATTAGAAACTGGGGTGTCTGGCCCTGACCCTCTGAGGACTCAGGACTGTGATTTCGAATGTCCCCTCTCCAGCCCCCTCCCCGAGGGGAACGGGGCTACGGGGTGCGGGCGGGGAGTCCCCCACAGACCTCGGGCTGCCCTGATGGCCTGTTCTCCCTCCAGTACATGGCCTTCTTCGAGTTCAACAACCGCCTGGAGTCCATCCTCAGCAGAGCCTACGTTTACAGGTGAGACACAGCACGTGCACACACACATGCACACACACACACACACACACACACACGTGCACACACACACACGTGCACACACACACACACACACTCGCACATTCACACACGCATACACGCACACACACGCGCGCACGCGCACACACACACATGCACACACACGTGCGTACACACTCACACGTGCACATGCATACACGCGCACACACACACACCCTCCACCCACGCTTCCCCTGGCCTTCAGGCCTCAGCACGGCCGGAAGCCGGGCCCCTTCCTGGCCCTCCTCAGAGGGATGTCCTGTTTCCCGCAATTGTGAGAAGGGCACACCTAGGTCGGCACGCATGGCTCAGCCGTGTTTTCAGGGAGCGAAGCCTCATTCTGGTCTCAGCTCAGGGACCTACCCCCCCCCCCCCAATGGCTCCAAGCCAGGGGGACCCGGAGCAAGGACACAGCGGGCCATCTGGTGGATGTCTGAGGATGGCCAGCCAGGGCCGGCTCGGGGCAGGGTCCTCTCCCCTCTCCCGGGGATCGGCACTTCTGTTCACACCCGTCCCTCCTCTGGCCCTGCCTGCGACGCACTGCGCCCCAGGACTGTCTGCACAGGTGGCTCTGTGTCAAACCGGGCCTGGCCCTGACAGCGCCGTGCCGAGCCACCACTCCCAGCGCGCAGTCTCAAAAGAGTGTCTGGTTGGCTCAGGTCACTGGCTACTGTGCCGTCCCTCTTGGCCAGTGACCGCCCCCCAGGCAACTGGGCAAGGCCACATGTAGGGGGTTTTCTCTCTTTTCCAGATCCAATTTGGAAAGAGAGTGGGTCCAGTTTCTGAGTAGAGGAGCTGGGGATGAAGAAATAAAAGAATAGAAGATGCAGACATAGAAACAGGAAGCTGGGGCTGGGTGGAATCTCTGTTCTCTCTGGTGGAGAGACAGGGACTCACACTCAGCAGCAGTGTGTTTATTTATATTCCAAAATACAAAGGGGTTTCACAAAAAAAAAAAAACTTAGGATCAAAGGAGCTTGGGTGGAACCAGGCCCTAGTCAATCCCTCATTCCCGGGGCTAGACTGGATTTCATTTCAAGGTCCTCTCCCCGACACCTGGGCAAAGTTAAGAGTCAGTACTGATCACGCATCCAGCCTTCTTAGTGGATGTGTTTCCGAGAAGCGGCTTTGCCTGGTGCCTCGGGTTCAGCTGACAATGACTTAAAGAATGCTCAGGTGCCTTCCCTGGGGGCCCTCCACAGCCATGCAGCTCCCATGGACGTGGGGCAGGTGCTGGGAGAGATGTCAGCTCGTTCCCCGCATACCGGCCCCTGTGAGAGGCACGGCCACCCTTCCAGCTGCACGCTCACGCCTTTCCTTCCCCGGCAGGGTGATCAGGACCACCGCCTACTTGCTGTACAGCTTGCACTTGAACTCGTGCCTATATTACTGGGCGTCGGCCTACCAGGGCATTGGCTCCACCCACTGGGTGTACGACGGCGTGGGAAACAGGTGAGCCAGCCTTCCTCCCAGGCCATACACTCCGCACAGGGACTTCCACACACAAGTCCCATCCCCGCAAGCTCCCCAGGCCCCCTCCATCGCAAGGAACTTCTGCCATGATGAGGTTGAGGGGCCAAGTCTCCCATCCTCGCCAAGCTAACATCTGAGCCCCCGCCGTGTGCCAGGCAGAGGGGGCACAGACATGAGCCAGACCTGCTGGAGAGACCCTGCAGGCAGGTCCCGGAGTCTAGCAGAGATGGCAGAGTCACCGCATGTGTGCATCGGGATGGGTACCCTAAGGGCACAGCTGGGCGGGAATGAGGCCACAAAACCTCAGCACAGCTCCTAGGCATCCCTGGCCCAGTGGGGGCCGGCCAACAAGGTGAAACCTACTTGCCCTTTCGGGCAGCATGCCTCAGTGGTTGTGTGTTGACCTTTGAACCAAGAGATCACAGTTCGATCCCCTGTTGGGCACATGTCCAGGTTGCGGGCTTGATTCCCGGCGGGTGTGTGTGTGTGTGTGTGTGTGTGTGTGTGTGTGCAGCAGGCAGCCAATCAATGATTCTCTCTCATCATTGATGTTTCCATCTCTCTCTCCCTCTCCCTTCCTCTCTGAAATAAAGTTAAAAAATATTTTTTAAAAAAAAGAAGAAACCTACTTGCCCACCCAGAGAGCTGCCATACGCTGTGCTCAAATGATGGTGAGGATGGTGATGGTAATCCTATATAATAAAAGGCTAATATGCAAAGCGACTGAATAGCGGAATGACCAGTCGATGTGATGCACACTGACTACCCTGGTGGTCAGTGAACTCCCGCAGGGGGAGTGCTGCTCAACCAGAAGCTGGGTTCACAGCTAGGGGAGCTCAGCAGCAGTGGCAGGGGCCTCGCCCGCCTCTGTGGCAGCATTTAAGGATGTCCGACTGATGGTTTAGGCCGGTTCCCTGCTCTGGAGAGCAGGCCTAAGCCATCAGTCGGACATCCCCCAAGGGCTCCCGGACTGTGAGAGGGCACAGGCCAGGCTGAGGGAGCCCCTGTGCATGAATTTCGTGCACCAGGCCTCTAGTGATAAGAATAATAATATCAGGAACCACAGAGCAGTTACAATGTACCAGCCCTGCTAACACAGTCGCTCACTTAATCCTCCCAGCAAGCACACAAGAGGGGTACCGTCATTGCTCCCGTTTTACAGACCAGGTAACAGGTGTGCCGTGACCTCTGAGGGCAGCACAGGTCCTACGTTAGAGAGCTGGGATTTGAACCCAGGGGAGGGGCTACAGTGACCTAAATGTCTGCCTGCCCGGGGCTGTTGAGGTGGAAGGAGAGGTCAGTTCGGAAAGATTGCATTTGATCTTGGCTTTGGCAAGTGGAGAGAAGGGGCAGAGAATGCCCGGGGAGGGAGCACCATGACGAAAGGTGTGGAGCTGCAGGACAATGGCGTTAAGGAGAGGGTGCAGTCTTGTGTCTGCAGAGGGGACAGGATGTGACATGACTTGGGAAGGTAGGTGGGGCCTGGTTGCCCAGCAGCCTCCCTACTGAGCAGTTCCAGCCTCACCTTCTAGGCCTTCTCTGTCCGATACCGGAGCCACTAGCCCAGTGGTCAGCAAACTCATCAGTCCACAGAGCCAAATAGCAACAGGACAACGATCGAAATTTCTTTGGAGAGCCAAATTTTTAAAACTTAAACTTCTTCTAACGCCACTTCTTCCAAATCGACTTGCCCAGGCTGTGGTGTTTTGTGTAAGAGCCACACTCAAGGGGCCAAAGAGCCGCATGTGGCTCGCGAGCCGCGGTTTGCCGACCACTGCACTAGCCACACGGGCTACTGAGCGCTTGAAACGCAGGTGCAACTGAGATGGGTGGGACACACTGGCTTTTGAAGGAGAAGCCCCTGGCTTTACTAGGATTCTCAGAGGAGTCTGTACCCCCACAAGCTATGGACCCACATCCTAGGGCTGGGCCTGGCACCCCCATGGCGGGCACAGGGGAGGAGAGGCCAGCAGGAAGGGGAGAAGAGGCCCTTCCTCCTGTAGGGCCCCTGGGAGCTCTCGGTGCTCAGCATGGAGGACACCCCTTTCTTGGCAACACTGCTCTTTGCCAAAGGAAATCCTACAGGGAACCCCGATATATGGCCAAAGCACAAGTAGCGAAGGAGGAGTCCTCTACAAGTCCCGAAGCCCAATACCAGGGGTAATTACAATTTCTTAACAGCGACCATTCGTCCAGTGTCAGCTATGGGTTGGGGCTTGAAGACCCAAGTTCCTACATATCTGGTCCTTCACCCCTCAGGGTCCCCACCGACCGGCTAGCACGGAAGACAAGGCTGCAGGGAGGCCCCTGAGTGTGAGGTGCCAGGGGAAGATCCCTCCCCCCCGAGGGGTTTGAGGAAAGGCTGAGGTTTGCTGACATCACGCCTGTTTTCTTCCTGTTGGCCCGCAGCTCCCAGCTTCCTTGCTCAGTGCAGCTGAAGGCTGTTCCTGCGCCCTCTGGTGGCCAGGGCCGGGATGGCAGGGGACTTCACAGGGCCGGCCTGTGTTGTCCTGAGATGTCCCTGCCCCAGGTGGAAAGGAGGGACAGGCCCCCAACCCCCTCCCCCAACCCCGCCTCCAGCTAGTCAGAGCCAGAGACCCCTCCCCTACCATTGCCAACACCACCGCTCCCCTCGCCCGTTGTGTTCGCTTGCCTGTCCCCACCAGATGGTGACCTTCTTTTAGGATATGGGAGCCTCTTGTCCCGACAGCAGGCACGGGGCAGGTGCCAGCCACAGGGAAGGCTCTGATGGCTGGCCTTTACGGAGAGCCCACCTGGGCCCGGTGTCCTCCCAGCACCTCAGCTGCCCTCGTGGTCACTGTGATGGATGTGTTCTGTGAATACACTCGCTTGAGGGAAGGAAGCTGGGGCTTGGTCCAGGTTATGCAGCTGGAGGGTGGCAGCGCTGGGTTTGTGTTCAGGCAGCCCAGCTTCAAGGCCCTGTGTTCCTTTAAATATAAATAAATAAATACACACACACACACACACGCACACATATATACACACATACACATACACACAAATACACACACACACACACATACACACACACACACACACACACATACACACACACACATACACACACACACATACACACACACACACACACACACACACACACACACACACACTAGGGGCCTGGTGCACAAAATTCATGCAGTGGGGGGGTTGGTCCCTCAGCCCAACCTGCCCCCTCTCACATACTGGGAGCCCTCAGGGGATGTCCTACTGACTGCTCACCCCTGGCCTGCCCAAGGCTGAAAGCCTCTGGCCAAGGCTTTAAGCCTTGGGCACCCAGCAATTGCCCTGCGCTGGGGCCGATCGCTGGCTCCACCCCAGTCCTGGCCTTGGGCAGCAGCCATCTTGATTGGGGGTTAATTTGCATGCCGCTCCTGATTGGCTGGTGGGTGTAGCGGAGGTATGGTCAATTTGCACATTGCTCTTTTATTAGATAGGAGATAGATAGATAAATAGATAGATTTCAGAGAGTTCGAAGGCAGAGAAAGAAAGATAGAAACATTAATGATGAGAGAGAATCACGGCTCGGCTGCCTCCTGCACGGCCCACACTGGGATGTGAGCGTCAGTCCAGCATGTGCCCTGGCCGGGAATCGAACTATTGAACTGTGACCTCCTGGTTCAAAGGTCGATGCTCAGCCAGAGCTGTGCCGGCCGGGCAGGGTTTTCTTTCTCGCACAAGCACACCTGTCAGAGCCACGGGGCAGGTGCCAGCCTGAGCCGCCCTTCCTCCTCCTCCCCAGCTACATCCGCTGTTACTACTGGGCCGTGAAGACCCTCATCACCATCGGCGGGCTGCCCGACCCCAAGACGCTGTTTGAAATCGTCTTCCAGCTGCTCAACTATTTCACGGGCGTCTTCGCTTTCTCCGTGATGATCGGACAGGTAGTGGGGTCACCGCCCGGCTTCCCACGCCCGCCTGCGCCCGGCCCTTTTAGACCGAGCCTGGCAGCCTGGGCTCCGGCCCCTCCCTTCGGGGCGGGGGCTCCCCTGGGAAACGGCCTTCTTGGGGAAGTCCGGGGAGCTGGCTGAATGGTTTCTGCAGAGGCCGAGGGACTGGGCTGCCCCAGGGGCGGGGTTCCTGATGCGCTGGGGGTGTATCTCGCATTCTAGTCAGTGCAGGAGGCGACACTCGGGGGTCCTCATAGTTACCTTTGAGGGGCCCTGCCCTCACTGGCCATATTTCCAGGAGCCTGGGGTCCAGGTCACCCTGGCACCAAATGGCTGTGTGGTATCAGCACCAGCCCAGCCCCTGGGACCTCACCCCCAATCCCCTCCCCCTCTGGAGACCAAACTCCCCACCAGCAACTCCTTCTCTGAGTAGACATGGGCCTCCCTCTCACTGAACCCCCACTGCACCCGGGTCCCCAAAGCCCATGGAAGGGCCCCATTCTGACCCAGCGGCTTCCTCACCCCCCCCCCCCACCTTGCCCCAGATGAGAGACGTGGTGGGGGCCGCCACGGCGGGGCAGACCTACTACCGCAGCTGCATGGACCACACCGTGAAGTACATGAACTTCTACAAGATCCCCAGGTCCGTGCAGAACCGCGTCAAGACCTGGTACGAGTACACCTGGCACTCCCAAGGCATGCTGGGTAAGACTCCCCCTGCAGGCACCCTGCCCTCCTGGGCCTGCCCTTGTCCTGTGACCCCTGAGGCCAGAAGGATGGTGTGGCCAAGCCAAGGGGCAGTGTGGATAGACCGGGTGCAGTGTGGATGGGGCGGGTGCAGTGTGGATGAGTGCAGTGTGGATGAGTGCAGTGTGAATGGGTGCAGTGTGGACGAGTACAGTATGAACAAGGCTGGGTGCAGTGTGGACGGAGCTAGGTACAGTGTGGATGAGCTGGGTGCAGAGTGGATGGGGCCGGGTGCAGTGGAGATGGGGTGCAGTGTGGACAAGGCGGGTACAGTGTGGACGGGGTCAGGTGCAGTGCAGACGGGCCGGGTGCAGTGTAGACGGGGTCGGGTGCAGTGTAGACGGGGCGGGTGCAGTGCAGACGGGCCGGGTGCAGTGTGGATGGGTTGGGTGCAGTGTAGACGGGTCGGGTGCAGTGTGGACGGGGTCAGGTGCAGTGTAGATGGGGCGGGTGAATTGTAGACGGGTCGGGTGCAGTGTGGATGGGTCGGGTGCAGTGTAGACGGGGTCGGGTGCAGTGTAGACGGGGCGGGTGCAGTGCAGACGGGCCGGGTGCAGTGTGGATGGGTTGGGTGCAGTGTAGACGGGTCGGGTGCAGTGTAGACGAGTCAGGTGCAGTGTAGATGGGGCGGGTGCAGTGTGGACGGGTCGGGTGCAGTGTGGATGGGTCGGGTGCAGTGTGGACGGGGCGGGTGCAGTGTGGACAGGGCGGGTGCAGTGTGGACGGGTCGGGTGCAGTGTGGATGGGTCGGGTGCAGTGTAGACGGGTCGGGTGCAGTGTGGACGGGGCGGGTGCAGTGTGGACGGGTCGGGTGCAGTGTGGACGGGGTCAGGTGCAGTGTAGATGGGGCGGGTGAATTGTAGACGGGTCGGGTGCAGTGTGGATGGGTCGGGTGCAGTGTAGACAGGGCGGGTGCAGTGTGGACGGGGCGGGTGCAGTGTAGACGGGGCAGGTGCTGTGTGGACGGGGTCGGGTGCAGTGTAGACGAGTCAGGTGCAGTGTAGACGGGGTGGGTGCAGTGTGGACCAGGCCCATGCGGCGGGAGGAGCCTGGCTGGGCCTCTGACATCACCAGGGTCTCGTTTGCAGACGAGTCGGAGCTGATGGTGCAGCTCCCGGACAAGATGCGGCTGGACCTGGCCATCGACGTGAACTACGACATCGTCAGCAAAGTGGCGCTCTTCCAGGTACTCCACCGCCGCCCCGGCCCGGGAGGGGGGAGGCAGCCCGAGCCCCGCCTCCTCTGACCGGCTCCCGGCTCCCCCAGGGCTGCGACCGGCAGATGATCTTCGACATGCTCAAGCGGCTGCGCTCCGTCGTCTACCTGCCCAACGACTACGTGTGCAAGAAGGTGGGGCGCGGCGGCACGGTGTGGCTGGGATTGACCCTGGCCTCTGACCCCGGCCCCGCCAGGATTGACCCCTGACCCCCAGCCCTGGCTGGCATTGACCCCCAGTCCTGGCTGGGATTGACTCCTGGCTGGGATTGACCCCGGGCTGGGATTGACCCCCGGCTGGGATTGACCCCCGGCCCTGACTGGGATTGACCCCCGCCCCCGCTCTGAGAGCTGGGCTGGAGGGGGCGGAGAGGCCCAGTGAGGTTGGGGCGCAGGGAAGGGGGGCTGGCAGGGAAGGGGAAGAGTGGCCAGGGCCACAGGGGTCCTGGTTCCGGGGCACAGGAGGCTTGACCCTGCTCCAGGCACTGAGCGCAGGTGCGTCTCAGGCCTTGCTCCCTGGACCCGGGACCGTGGGGGCCAGGACGAGGAGCCCCACTTTACGATCAGGGACGTGCGGGGCCTGAGGAGGGGCAGGGACCTTGGTCCTGCTCTGGGGAAGGGGGGGTAGAGGTGGGACAGGCCAGGCTGCAGCTGATGCGCTTGAGTAGATGTTTGTGGGTTTCTTTCCGCCTAACCTTTTTAAAGTTTTATTTTTATATGTTTTTATTGATTTCAGAGAGGAAGGTGAAGGAGAGAAAGAAACATCGATGATGAGAGAGAATCAGGGACCGGCTGCCTCCTGCTCGCCCCTCACTAGGGCTCAGGCCCACAACCCGGGCATGTGGCCCGGCCGGGAATCGAACCCGACCTCCTGGCTCCCAGGTCCAGGGGCCTCCGTTACACCTGCCCGTCACACCCAGCATTTCCCGTCACCGCTCACTCCCCCTGCAGTGCTGTCACCGAGGCAGGCGGGGGGCGGGGGGGGGGGGCGGAGACGTCATTCTCCCCAACCCCAGCTGAGGCGAGGCCCCACCACACACACCGCATGGTGCCCGGGCGGCCCCAGGCAGGCTCCTCAGGCCGTGCCGCCGCCAGTCCTGCCGTGTCTGTGGTCGCTTTCGACAAGGACAATGACAGAGGGACGTCCCGTCTCGGTTTCAGGGGGAGATCGGGCGCGAGATGTACATCATCCAGGCGGGGCAGGTGCAGGTCCTGGGCGGCCCCGATGGGAAGTCCGTGCTGGTGACGCTGAGAGCTGGATCCGTGTTCGGGGAGATAAGGTCAGAGGGGGAGGGGGGCACGGGTGGGCTCATCCTCAGGGCCTGGGGGTCAGAGGGGGAGGGTGGGGGGCATGGGTGGGGTCATCCTCAGGGCCCCGGGGGTCAGAGGGGGAGGGGGGCACGGGTGGGGCTCATCCTCAGGGCCTGGGGGTCAGAGGGGGAGGGTGGGGGGCATGGGTGGGGTCATCCTCAGGGCCCCGGGGGTCAGAGGGGGAGGGGGGCACGGGTGGGGCTCATCCTCAGGGCCTGGGGGTCAGAGGGGGAGGGTGGGGGGAATGGGTGGGGTCATCCTCAGGGCCCCGGGGGTCAGAGGGGGAGGGGGGCACGGGTGGGGCTCATCCACAGGGCCTGGGGGTCAGAGGGGGAGGGTGGGGGGCATGGGTGGGGTCATCCTCAGGGCCCCGGGGGTCAGAGGGGGAGGGGGGCACGGGTGGGGCTCATCCTCAGGGCCTGGGGGTCAGAGGGGGAGGGTGGGGGGAATGGGTGGGGTCATCCTCAGGGCCCCGGGGGTCAGAGGGGGAGGGGGGCCCGGGTGGGGCTCATCCTCAGGGCCTGGGGGTCAGAGGGGGAGGGTGGGGGGAATGGGTGGGGTCATCCTCAGGGCCCCGGGGGTCAGAGGGAAAGGGTGGGGGGCACGGGTGGGGTCATCCTCAGGGCCTGGGGGTCAGAGGGGGAGGGTGGGGGGAATGGGTGGGGTCATCCTCAGGGCCCCGGGGGTCAGAGGGAAAGGGTGGGGGGCACGGGTGGGGCTCATCCTCAGGGCCTGGGGGTCAGAGGGGGAGGGTGGGGGGAATGGGTGGGGTCATCCTCAGGGCCCCGGGGGTCAGAGGGGAAGGGTGGGGGGCATGGGTGGGCTCATCCTCAGGGCCTGGGGGTCAGAGGGGAAGGGTGGGGGGAATGGGTGGGGTCATCCTCAGGGCCCCGGGGGTCAGAGGGAAAGGGTGGGGGGCACGGGTGGGGCTCATCCTCAGGGCCTGGGGGTCAGAGGGGGAGGGTGGGGGGCATGGGTGGGGCTCATCCTCAGGGCCCTGGGGGTCAGAGGGGGAGGGTGGGGGGAATGGGTGGGGCTCATCCTCAGGGCCCTGGGGGTCAGAGGGGAAGGGTGGGGGGAATGGGTGGGGTCATCCTCAGGGCCCCGGGGGTCAGAGGGGGAGGGTGGGGGGCACGGGTGGGGCTCATCCTCAGGGCCCCGGGGGTCAGAGGGAAAGGGTGGGGGGCACGGGTGGGGCTCATCCTCAGGGCCCCGGGGGTCAGAGGGGGAGGGTGGGGGGAATGGGTGGGGTCATCCTCAGGGCCCCGGGGGTCAGAGGGGGAGGGTGGGGGGCACGGGTGGGGCTCATCCTCAGGGCCCCGGGGGTCAGAGGGGAGGGTTGGGGGGGCACGGGTGGGGTCATCCTCAGGGCCCCGGGGGTCAGAGGGGAGGGTTGGGGGGGCACGGGTGGGCTCATACTCAGGGCCCCGGGGGTCAGAGGGGAAGGGTGGGGGGCACGGGTGGGCTCATCCTCAGGGCCCCGGGGGTCAGAGGGGGAGGGTGGGGGGAATGGGTGGGGTCATCCTCAGGGCCCCGGGGGTCAGAGGGGGAGGGGGGGGGGAATGGGTGGGCTCATCCTCAGGGCCCCGGGGGTCCGAGGGGGAGGGTGGGGGGCACGGGTGGGGCTCATCCTCAGGGCCCCGGGCGCAGGGGTCAGAGGGGGAGGGTTGGGGGGGTATGGGTGGGGCTCATCCTCAGGGCCCCGGGGGTCAGAGGGGGAGGGTGGAGGGCACGGGTGGGGCTCATCCTCAGGGCCCCGGGCGCAGGGGTCAGAGGGAGCCGCTGAGGATGCAGCCCGGGACGTTGACATGCAGCTGACACTCTCACCCGTGTGGGGCTGACACGGGCGGGATGGAAGGCCGCAGGGTGATCAGAACCAC
This sequence comes from Antrozous pallidus, assembly GCA_027563665.1. Lineage (NCBI taxonomy): Eukaryota > Metazoa > Chordata > Mammalia > Chiroptera > Vespertilionidae > Antrozous > Antrozous pallidus. Next base: position 52,672,721 of record CM050525.1, read on the forward strand.
AGCCCCGGAGGGCCTCACCCCCCTCCCCCCCCCCCCCCCCCCCCCCCAGCCTGCTGGCCGTCGGCGGCGGGAACCGGCGCACGGCCAACGTGGTGGCCCACGGGTTCACCAACCTCTTCATCCTGGACAAGAAGGGCCTGAATGAGATCCTGGTGCATTACCCCGAGTCTCAGAAGCTGCTCCGGAGGAAGGCCAGGTACTTTCCTTCCTCCCTTCCTTCCTTCCTTCCTTCCTTCCTTCCTTCCTTCCTTCCTTCCTTCCTTCTCCTTCCTTCCCCTTCCTTCCTCCCTCCCTTCCTTCCTTCCTTCCTTCCTTCCTTCCTTCCTTCCTTCCTTCCTTCTCCTTCCTTCCCTTCCTCCTTCCCTCCCTTCCTTCCCCTTCCTTCCTCCCTCCCTTCCTTCCTTCCTTCCTTCCTTCTCCTTCCTTCCCTCCCTCCTTCCTTCCTTCCTTCCTTCCTTCCTTCCTTCCTTCCTTCCTTCCTTCCTTCCTTCCTTCCTTCCCTTCTTTCTTTTTAAATATATTTTTATGGATTTCAGAGAGGAAGGGAGAGGGAGAGAAAGATAGAAACGTCAGTGATGAGAGAGAATCACTGCTCAGCTGCCTCCTCCACACCCCAGCCCACAACCCGGGCATATGCCCGTGCCCAGAATCGAACCCGGGACCCTTCAGTCCAAGGGCTGACGCTCTGTCCACCGAGCCAAACCCTCTAGGGCTCTTTCTTTTTTTAACTAAAAAAGCCCAGGGAGCCCTGGCTGGTTTGGATCGGTGGATGGAGCATCAGCCCTCGGACTGAAGGGTCCCGGGTTCGATTCTGGTCACGGGCACGTGCTGCATTGCAGGCTCGGTCCCCGGCCCTGGTTGGGGTGGGGCACATGCAGGAGGTAACAGATTAGTGTCTCTCTCTCTCTCGCTTAGATGTTCCTTTCTGTCTCTCCCCCTCCCTTCCACTCTCTCTCTCTAAAATAAAAAAGGGGGCACGATTCTTTAGAGCGCGCTCCTGAAGGACTAAGACGCCCTCTCCCGTCGCCGTAAGACCTTCCTGTGTTTCCCTGGCAAATACAGGCAGGGCCGCCGTGGGTTCTGGTCCGTTTCCGCCTTGCACGGAGAGGGGGCGCTGTGGACTCTCTGCACGGGCGCCCACCGCGCCACGCGCCGGCGGTCCACAGACAGTGCGCCCCCCGTGGGCAGTGGCAGGCCGCTGCTGTGACGGGCACGGGCTGTTTCCGGGGTCCTGTAGGACCAGGCCGCAGGGAAGAACCTGTGCACCTGTATGGGGGTTGTCGGGGAGCAGGTGCTTTCTTAGAAAAGCAGGTTTTTGCTTTTATTTATTTTAAAATACATTTTATTGATTTTCTACAGAGAGGGATCGAGAGTTAGAAACATCGATGGGAGAGAAACATGGATCAGCTGCCTCCTGCACACCCCCTGCTGGGGATGTGCTTGCAGCCAAGGCACATGCTCTTGACCGGAATCGAACCCGGGACCTTTCAGTCCGCAGGCCGACGCTCTATCCACTGAGCCAAACTGGTTAGGGCTTGGATCCTGAATTTGTGACTCGACTCCTCCCTAACGTTTATTTACACCCCCAAACCCACCCTCAGGGGCGTGCTGGGCGCTGGCAGGCACCCCGAGGAGCAGCGGAGTGGCCCAGAGTGCTGTCCCCAGCTGAGCCGGAGCGAAGGGGCTACACCCTCTCCTTCCAGCTCCTCCTGTAAACACCTGCCTTCCGGGGTGTGTGGTCTGCTACGTGCCACGGTTTTTACGTTTCTGAGAAATTTGGGGGGCTCTCGCTGTTGGAAAAAGGCCGGACGTGCCTTCGGTTCAGGCCCGGGTTTGGGGCTGCAGCCCTGGGCACGGTGAGAGGTCAGCCACAGGGTAACTGGGAGTCTGTGAGAGAAGCACGCGGAGGCAGGTTACGTGGATCGGCCGGGGAAGATGTGTTGAGAGGTAGACAGAGCCCTGATCCCGATCGCCCCGCAGCCCCCCTTCAGGAGTCACCGATTCCTGTTTGCAGGGATCCCTGTTTGCAGGGACCTCGTAGCATCTACCGGAGGAACGGGAATCGACTGTTTATGTCTGAGAGCTGGCCCAGGGCCCCTCTCCCTTCTCCCCCCCGCCCCCAAAACCCCCCACAGGAAAGCCAGGCTCAAGTGGCATGCCATCCCACCAGCCGGGTTAGGTGAAGCTTTGCCAAATCAGCCAGATCCAGCGGAGGCCTGGCTCCTGGCCTGCCTGCGGGACCAGGGGTGGGGGTAGAGGTGGGGGTGGGGGTGGGGGCAGCCAGAGGAAGGAGGAGGGGCTGGTTCTGTTTCTCTGGACAACAAGCTTGAGGAGAGAGCCAGGGGGCCACGCAGGAGCGCTGTCCATCGACAGGGAGACGAGATCGCCTGCCTGGGGTGGCCCAGTGGTTGAGCGTCGACCTGTGAACCAGGAGGTTGCGGATTGATTCCCTGTCGGGGCACAGGCCCGGGATGCTGGCTCATCCCCCAGTAGGGGGCGTGCAGGAGGCAACCGCTCAATGATTCCTTCTTATCATTGATGTTTCTCTCTTTCTCCGCCTCTCCTTTCCTCTCTGAAATCAGTTTAAAGAGAGAGAGAGAGAGATGGGGACTGAGAGCCACAGGGCCTGGGGGTGTCTGAGTTGGTGAAAGCCACATGTGGGGTTCTGTCTGAGCTCCCCACTTTAGGGGGGACCCGTGGCCCCAAATAAGCGAGGCGCTCAGCTCTTGGACTTGACGTCTCATGCATGCACCTGCCTTCAGGGGTGAATGCTTGATCCTAATGATAGTGAAATGCATGTCATCTGAAAACGGGGCTTGCCCGTCTTAAACTGGAGGTACCCCGGAAGCCCACCGTCCAGTGTCTCAAACCAGAGCCAGCACAGGACGGTGATTTCGCCAGCCCTCGTGAAGGTCCTGCACAGTTTCTTTGTGTCGGTTGCGTCCCATGCTGAGCCTTCCTGCAGACGGGCGCGCATGGAGTTACGGACCCAGATAACACGGGTGACAGTGCCGGGCATGGAGGAGGCCTCCGATGAGCCATCACATTGGGGTTCCCGGGGGAGGGGCATCTAGCTAATGCAAGTCATGGACAATTCATATCAATACCCACAATCCCAATCCATTGCTTCCAGTGAGAGAATCAGCCAGCGGGGCCTCCCTTGTACACAAACAAGTTTTGCTGGAAGGAATGAATTGGCCAATTAGACTGCAGGCGGAATGCGTTTGTTCCCGAGCCAAGCCGCTCGTCAGAAATGCGCCGCGTGGAGAATCCTCCTGAGAGGCGGCTCCGTTAGATGGAGAAGTCTCCTCGTTCAGAGCAGCCGGGTGACATATTGCTTTTAATCTGGGCTGTTATTCTGCCTCTGCCCCTTCCTAGCAACCTTGGGCATGTCACCCCCTTTCCCTGCTTTCTGGGCCTCAGTTTCCCCAACTCTCATAGGTACAGGAATGCAGCTCTTCCCGTGTCACAGGAGTGTTGTCAGCATCCAAAAAGAGCATGCGCATGAAATCGCTGCCATCCTTAAGGCCTGGCGTGCTGGGGTCAGAGGCGAGGGTTTGAATTCCAGCTCTGCCGCTGCCTAGCTGTGTGACCTTGGGAAAGCTACTCGCCCTCGCTGGCTTCCATATCCTCATTTGAAATGAGGTGACATAACAGGACCTACCTGAGGAGGACTCCCGGGAGCCTTGAATGACAGAGGGCACCGTCCGTTATCACTGCCGCAGAGCAGCATTACCACAAACGCAGGAGCTTAAAGCCACACCCATTTAGTATCCTAGAGTTTCTGTTGGTCAGGAGTCTGGGGATGGCTGGGTGGGCCCACTATAGGGCTGTAGTCAAGGTGTTGGCCAGAGCTGGGTTTCCTCTCAAGTTCAAGTGGGGCAGGATCTGTTTCCACTGTCACGTGGTTCTTGGCTGCATTCAGTGCTTGTGGTGGCCGCCCTCAGGTTCTCGTCCCAGCACTCCTCCCCCCCCCCCCCCCCCCATGTGGGCACTGGCTTCATCAACGACGAAATCACCATCCTGTGCGGCGTGCTCATAAATGTGACATGTGATCACTTCACGGTGTTCCATTGATTGAAAGTGGCATGTCCCACTCACCTCAAGGGGCGGGGATCACACAGAGGTAGGACGGGGGACCACAGAGCCACCCAAGAGTGCCTGTGGAGGGCTGAGCACAGGGCCTGACACTGCAGACGCGCAGTAAGGGCTGAGCAGGTGCTGGTGCTGATGCTGATGTGACAATGAAGCCAGAGAAAGGGAAGCAAAGGGCTTTGGGTCCTTTTCCATCTGGGCCTCTTATTTCTGATTCGTGCAATAGGCCTTCCTTCCCCTGGCTGCTGGCACTGGTTTCCCTCTGGCAACCGGGACCCAGGCCTTCTCTCTGGCCACCGCCTTCCATTTTTGCTCTGGCCAGAGTCTGTTTGCTCTGGCTGGAGCCTTCAGTCTTCTCCGCTCCAGCCGAGTGCTGCTCCTGTAACTCCCTCCACCTCCCTTCCCCCCATAGCAGCCTCTCTACCATATTTGTTGGGTTAATTTGCATATCCACTCCTGATTGGCTGGTGGGTGTCGTGGAGGTACAGTCGATTTGCATATTTCTCTTTTATTAGTGTAGATTCCATTATTTCCTGTGTGACCTCAGAGAGGTTGCTCAACCCCTCTGAGCCTCCATTTCCTCATCTATAAGGTACAGACAATAAGACCCATGTCCGTTGTTCTGATCATTCAGTGAGATACTATGCATGAAGCCCTGAATGCTGTCCTTGGCTCAGAAAATATACTCAGAAATGGTTCGCCAGCCTGGCCATTGTGACTCAGTGGTTGACATTGACCTATGAACCAGAAGTTTATGGTTCGATTCCTGGTCAGGGCACATGCCTAGGTTGCAGGCTTGATCCCCAGTAGGAGGTGTGCAGAGGCAGCTGATCAATGATCCTCTCTTATCATTGATGTTCCTATCTGTCTCTCTCTTTGCCATCCTCTTTGAAATCAGTAAAAAAAAAAAAAAAATTTAAAAAATGGCTTGCCAAACAAACACCACCATGAAGTCCAATTCTAACAGCACTATGCAAGCAAACTTTTCCTCTGTCCCTGAGCGTGCTAGGGACATGAGTGAACACTGTGCTGTGTGCTGGGGACACGAGTGAACACTGTGCTGTGTGTTGGGGACACGAGTGAACGCTGTGTGCTGAGGACATGAGTGGATGCTATGTGTTGGGGACATGAGTGGACGCTGTGTGTTGGGGACATGAGTGAACACTGTGTGTTGGGGACACGAGTGGACACTGTGATGTGTGTTGGGGACATGAGCGGATGCTGCGTTGGTGACACGAGTGGACGCTGCTTTGTTGCAGGCGCATGCTGAAGAGTAACAGCAAGCCCAAGGAGAAGAGCGTGCTCATCCTTCCTCCCCGGGCCGGCACCCCCAAGCTCTTCAATGCTGCTCTGGCTGCAGCGGGAAAGATGGGCGCCAGGGGGGCGAAGGGCGGCCAGCTGGCCCACCTCAGGGCTCGGCTCAAAGAGCTGGCTGCGCTGGAGGCAGCGGCCAAACAGCAGCAGCTGCTGGAGCAGGTAATGTGGTTGGGACCCGCCGCTGCTCTGGGTCCATTCAGTGCTGGGCAGAGGGAAGGCCCGCGACCTCTGAGGGGAACCACATTCCATTCCAGGGGGTGCTTTCCTTCCCTCCTGTCTGCCAGGGCTCCCTTGGTTGCAAGGGGCAGTGCAAGCTCATACTCACTTGAGAAAATGGAGTTTATTGGGCGGAGTAATTAAAAACTTTGGGCAAGTGTTACAGGGAAACCTCCAGGTGGGCTCGGGCTGCCTGTCGCTGTGTCCAATAAGGAAGCCAGGGTTGAATCATATAACCATACTAGAGACCCGTTGCAGGAAGATTTCTGCAAGAACAGAGCTTCCTGCGGCCTGAGCAAAGCTCCCTCCCTTTTCTGCTGCCTCGCTCCCTTCTCCACTACCTCGCTTGCTCCCATCTCCTCTGCCTTGCTCCCTCCCTTCTCCCCACCCCACTTGCTTACTTCTCCACAGCTTTGCTTCCTTCTGCAGTGCTTGTCTTTTGCCCACAGGTATGCAAATTAACCGCCATCTTGGTTGGGTTAATCTGCATACTCGCTTATGGGTGCGGCTTGTGGTGTAGAGAGGGATGGTCAATTTGCATATTATTCTTTTATTAGATAGGATAAGGCGTTTATTGAGAAGGCCAGCCAACCAAGAAGACAGGGTGCTTACAAGCATCAAATCCTGTCTTACAGCGAGGTGCAGGGGGTAGGAGTATAAAGGAGAAGGGGCCTGGGTGCTATGTACAGCCCGGGGGGTCCACAGACGTCAGCTGTTGTCTTTAGTCATTGATGAGATGATGTTTTGATTCCTGGTGGGTCTGCTCACTGGATTCACACCTGAGTCACCTCCATCGCTTCGTACAGGCCTTGAAAAGAAACTTAAGAAAACCTTAACTTCCTTTTTATACTAATACTCCTTTTTATACTTTAGGGGTGACCAGGCCAGCAGAGGAGGGCAGTTGGGGGCGACCAGGCTGGCAGGGGAGCAGCTAGGCGTCAATCAAGCTGGCAGGGGAGTAGTTAGGGGGTGATCAGGCTGGCAGGCAGAAGAGGTTAGGGGCAATCAAGCAGGCACGCAGGCAAGCGGTTAGGAGCCAGTGGTCCTGGATTGTGAGAGGGATGTCTGACTGCCGGTTTGGATCGGGCCTATACCAGCAGTCGGACATCCCCTGAAGGGTCTGAGATTGGTAAGGGTGCAGGCTGGGCTGAGGGACACCCCTCTCCCCACTTTGAACGAATTTCATGCACTGGGCCTCTAGTTCTCATATAAGAAACTTAACCCCCTATTCACATAAGTATATGTGTTCCAAGATTTAAAATAACATGATTACTTTTCAGATGAATTCAGGTTATAGGTCCCCCTCTCACAAGGCTGGGTCCAAAGCTCAAATGATGCCAACAGGACAGGGTGCATCACCTCTGTTTTCCTGAGAGAGGACTCCGTTCCCCGGGCTGGCCCCAACAGCAAGTATAGCAACACCAACACAGAGAAAGCACCTCTTTCCCAGTAATTCCAGCAAAAATCCCAGGGCTCCCTGTCATTGCACAGAATTGGGTCACATGTCAATTCCTGAGCCATTCAGTGGGGTGCTCCCAGAGGCCTGGCTCAGATGCCCCACCCCATGCTGAGGCTGAGGCGGTAGAGAGGCTTTCCCAAAGCGAGGTCCTGGTGTGGGCAGCGAATGTCCCTGCCTCCCCAGATAAAAGTGATGCTCTCCTGGTTAATGCTGTGTCTGTTGAAAAGATTCGCAATTTGAAAGACTTGGAAAGGCGACAGGCACCGTGCAGACTGCTCCCGCCCCCGTAAATCTAAAGGGAATTTCAAAATTAGTTCTGCGACATTTTCCCTGTGACTAATGCCCAGAATGCCAATTAGAATGATTGCATTAATTATGGCTGCTCATTACTGTTCTGTAGGGAGGCTGCCAGGGAATGGGGGGATGGGCTTAGGCAGGAGCTCGGTGGCAAGGGAGAGGGCAGCAGGCCATGGGAGACAATTCGGAGGAGCCCAGTGAATTCGGGGGTCAGTGCAGACTGATGTCAGAGTCCGGGAACCTGTCAGAAGCCAGGGGACAGCAGGAGTCTGAGGAGTGATACCTGGGTTTCCAGAAGCAGTCACCACTGGCCCCAGACTGAGGACAGACGTGAGTGCCTGGCATCAAGCCAGCTAGCTGGTTGGGGTCTTTAGGGCTGGCTGAGCCGACATGCGCTCCCAGAGTGTCCTCAGGACAGTGACCGGCTTGATCTGAAAGAGGCTCCTAATGTTAGCTGTTCACTGAGGCAGCTCAGAGACAGGAATTACACCGAGTGGCCAGATTATTATAATCTCTGAATGCATAATAACCTGGCCACTCAGTGTGTGTGTGTGTGTGTGTGTGTGTGTGTGTGTGTGTTAGAGGCCTGGTGCATGAATTTGTGCATGGATGGGGTTCAGCCAGTCTGGCCAGGGGGAAGGGACATGGGCGGTTGGCCAGCCTGCCTTCTGGTCGAACTCCTGGTCGAGGGGACAATTTGCATGTTAGCCTTTTATTATATAGGATATACACCGAGTGGCCAGATTATTATAATCTCTGAACGCATAATAATCTGGCCACTCAGTGTGTGTGTGTGTGTGTGTGTGTGTGTGTGTGTGTGTGTGTTAGAGGCCTGGTGCATGAATTTGTGCATGGATGGGGTTCAGCCAGTCTGGCCAGGGGGAAGGGACATGGGCGGTTGGCCAGCCTGCCTGCTGGTCAAACTCCTGGTCGAGGGGACAATTTGCATGTTAGCCTTTTATTATATAGGATATACACCGAGTGGCCAGATTATTATGCGTTCAGAGATCATCATCATCTGGCCGCTCAGTGTAAACGTGCACGCGTGTTCCAATAAAAGGCATTTCCCCTGCAACCCAGAACCAGGGCAGAACAGCAGAGTGCGAGGGGCTCTTCCACAGCCGTCCAAAGACTCAGGTCCAAACCCTGGCTCTATCGCAGCCAGCTGTGACCAGTAGAGCTCCCCAAGCCTCCTGAGCCCCTGATTCCTCAGGGTCACCACTTAGGGCACCAGGGGTGAGGCGGGAGACCCACAATACCTTTTACAAAAGCATCTGGAACACGGTGAAGCCCTGGACCAACTGTCCCATGATTCTTCAGGTCCCCTCAAAGCTGGATGCTTCAGGAGGTCCCACAGTGGGCACCATCTGGCACCCTGCCCTTGGAGGGCGTGTCAGAGCTTAGAGTGGACAGGGGAGAGGGGAACAGGGGTGACAAGCCTGCAGACACATGGGACAGAGGACGTGACATGTCCCCCAGGACGCCTTGGGTTCTAGGAGCATTTTGCCCCCCACCCCCTGTTCCCCTTCCTTCAACACCTTGTGACCTGAACCAACTTCAGGGGTCTCTGTCCCTTTAATTCCACATGATGACTGCTCTCCCTTTAACTCAGCACCATTTCAAGTGGGACTTGGACATCTGTGGACCCTGGTCTCCTGGTCTGGGGGCTGCTCCCTCCAGGAGGGGCGATGCGTACCCACAAAAGCATGGGTTTTTAACCGATTCCCTATGATACACAGACTGCGGCCAGCACCCACAGGGGTCTGGAGGCTGGAGGCCTCCACCAAGTCCCAGAGGTGGGGCTCAGCCCAGCCTAATGCCAGTGGCCTGTGGATCCCAACCTTAGAGACTTTCCAGAAAGGGGGGCAGGCCACAGCTGCGCAGCTCTCGTCAGGGAAGAGACATGGGCGGTTGGCCAGCCTGCCTGCTGGTTGAACTCCTGGTCGAGGGGACAATTTGCATATTAGCCTTTTATTTAATCTGAAAGGCCAGATTATTATGCGTTCAGAGATCATCATCATCTGGCCACTCAGTGTAAACGTGCACGCGTGTTCCAATAAAAGGCATTTCCCCTGCAACCCAGAACCAGGGCAGAACAGCAGAGTGCGAGGGGCTCTTCCGTAGCTTTCCTTGTCTGTTTAGTTTTTCTCGTCCACCGAGGAGCCCGCAGCCCTGGGAACTGGGTGGGCAGGGAGAGGCCCAGCTCTGCGACTCAACAGAGACCTAACATATCTCCCCAGGACCTTTCAACAGAGATTTTAATTCTTAAACTCCCCCCATAACACGGCGTCTCTATAAGTAACCCTGACGGCTCTACCCAGCCCCCCATCCGCTAGTTGCACCTGCTGAGCTCACCATCCTTTTCCCTGGGGGTCCGGCACGGGGAACAGGGAGGTAGCTAAGATCCCTTGGTCCCTCTGGCCTCACCGGTCACCCTTTCGGGATTCTAGGCCAAGAGCTCGGAAGATGCGGCGGGAGAGGTGGATTCTGCTGGCCCCGACCAGCCTGTACCCCAGGAACCCCCCGGCCCAGGCTCTCAGCCAGCCGCCTCACCCGGGGGCGCTGAGAAGGAGGCAGCTGGTCCTGAGGAGGAGCACTCGGTGCGGATCCGCATGAGCCCCGGCCTGGACCCTGGTGAACAGACCCTGTCGGTGGAGATCCCGGAGGAGAAGAAAGAGGCGGAGTGAGGTGCCCACCCCAGCCCACCCAGCAGCCCAGCCGCCAAGACGCTGGTCCACGGTGGTGGCCTGGGTGGCCGGCCCTCAGCTAACTGCTGGCACCAGATTTCCTAGTGTCCCTAAGTTCCCACCGTCGCTGAGAACCCTACCTCCCTTGACTGATATTTTCAAGAACAAATATTTTTTTCTAATTTGCAAGTTCATAGGCAGAGGCTAGAATGGGGCTTTAACACCAGGGGGCGCTCTGTTGGCGGTCAAGGGCTTTGAATGTTGGGAGTTTCCCTTCAGGAATCTGTCTTCCATGCTTTAAGGACAGGTAACATCCAACAAAAAGGCAGGCAGTTGTACTGTCCTTTTTTCATTTTATGAACTTTAAAAAATATATTTTATTGATTTTTTTTTTTTTTACAGAGAGGAAGGGAGAGGAATAGAGAGTTAGAAACATTGATGAGAAACATCGATCAGCCGCCTCCTGCACAACCCCCCATCGGGGATGTGCCCGCAACCGAGGTACATGCCCCTGACCAGAATCGAACCCATGACTCCTCAGCCCGCAGGCCCATGCTCTACCCACTGAGCCAAACCGGTTTTGGCTGAATTTTTAAAAATATATTTTTTTTATTGATTTCAGAGAGGAAGGGAGAGAACAAAACATCAGGGATGAGAGAGAATCGTTGATTGGCTGCCTCCTGCATGCCCCCTCCTTGGGGATCAAGCCCACAACCCAAGCATGCGCCCTTGACCAGAATGGAACCTGGGGCCCTTCAGTCCGCAGGCCAACACTCCTCCACGCGCCGAGCCAAACCGGCTATGGCTGTCCCATCCTTTCAACTCACAGGCAATCGGGGACCTCTCACCTCACGTTGGATGCTGTCTCTGTTCTTTGTCTTTTTTCCTCCCCCCAGTAATTTTTTATTGATTTCAGAGAGGAAGGGAGAGGAAGAGATAGAAACACCAATGATGAGAGAGAGTCATCAATCGGCTGCCTTCTGCACGTCCCCTTCTGGGGATTGAGCCCGGAACCCCGGCGTGTGTCCTGATCGGGAATTGAACCACGACCTCCTGGCGCATAGGTCAACGCTCAGCCCCGGAGCCCCACCAGCCGGGTGAGCCGCTGTTACTTTCCACTTGATTTCTTTGGGAGTGTCTTCCCTTTCGGCACACAAAGGCCGCGCTTGCTTTGTTACAATTGCACTCCGGTCCGTGCCCGGAAAACCCATAGCACTGAACTGCTCTGCCGTCCACTCGCATTGGCACTATTTCCCATCTCAGGCCGGTAAACCAGACGCTTCAATAGAGAATCGCACACGGACATGGTTTCACTGGTAAACGCTGTTTCTGCATGGGAGGAGTCTGGAGGTTTGGGTGAATTCTTTATCATTCCCATTGGTCATTCTCATATTGGCACGATGCATCCTAATAGCAGTCCAAGCATAGAGAATGCTGTCATTTGAGCAAGTGTTTCGGATATAGCGATACAGTAAGCGTATTGCCCTTCGGTAGATGACATGTTTCAAGGGCATCCTCGCTGTGAGATTCTATTTTATGAGGCTTTTGTTGTTTGTTTTTAATATATTTGTATTGATTTCAGGGAGAAAGGGGGAGAGAGAGAAACATCAATGATGAGAGAGAATCACTGATTGGCTGCCTCCTACACGCCCCTCACTGGGGATGGACCCACAACCTGGGCATGTGCCCTGACGGGGAACCGAAACTGTGACCTCCTGGTTCAGAGGTCAAAGCTCAACCATTGAGCCATGAGGATTTTTAAAATATGAATGCACTTATTCTTTTAGATCACAACCCCTGAATGTATACTGCTTATTATATAAAGCGAGAGAACTTTGAGGTTCCCAAGAATTGTCCTGGAAAGAAAATTGATTTGAGATGAATAGTGTCTTAACTTCACTGCGGCATCTCATCAAACTGGACAATGTCACAGAACTTGGATTATTACCCTGTTTCCCCCCAAATAAGACAGTGTCTTATATTAATTTTTGCTCTCAAAGATGCGCTAGATCTTATTTTCGGGGGATGTTTTACTTTTGGGGAAACAGGGTAGGTAAATGGAGTTGGAGGCTGGCATTATTCTCCGAGCAGAATCGGAGGGGCCGATCCCCCAGGTGTGGGTGCAGCAACTCAGAAACACTCATTCTGCCGCTGAACCGGGACCTGTAGCTACGCCTGTGCAATCTCGACTGATTTAAAACGTCTCAGCGTTGCCTGCATTCGGGTAGAACATGAACAGCAAGCTATTTTTTTTTTCTAACTACGTACACATTTTAAATAAAATGAAAACCAAGACGCTGCTTAAAATCCCATGATCAAAATGTGCTCAGCTCCCTGGCACACTTTCAGGGGTTTTCTCAGTACACGGGTGCCCTGCCTTCACGCTCTGGCCCTCATCGCGTTAATTAATTTAATTAAACGATGTTGACCCAGCGCCCCTGGCTGGTGGACCCATTTCAGAAACTGGCCACGCGTGACAGACCCTTTGGTGAGGAAAACGCCGCCCGGGCCTGCCTCAGGCTCCCGGGCCCATCCCCACTGCCCTCTCTGGGGGTGTCCTCTGGGGGTATCCTCCGTCCGGCCTGCGGTCCTGTGGCTGAGTGACATCGAGGGGGCATACCTTACCAGCCTCCCAAAGACCTGGACAGGTGCCCCTTTATATCTGGTATCACCTATTGGCCTCCCAAGCCCAGGGGCCTCATTCCATGGTGCAGGGTGCTGACGAGCACGGTGGGTGGGTTCCGACGGCCTAGCCTCCAGCCCCAGCCGGGCCAGATCCATGGATGACCACGGACCGCTCCGAGCCCCAGCGACCTCCTCCAGGGGATGGAGGTAAGACACTCCCCGCACAGGCCGCTGAGACGGTCCCAATGGGCACAAGGATGAGAGCCACTTCCATCCCCCTCTGCCACCCCGAGAGCCCCGTCTTCTCTGCCTTCTGCCTCCGCCCCGCGTTACACATAGAAAGGGGAGATCGGTTCTGTCTTTGCTCTTTCGTGAGAGTTAGTGCTGAGGCCTGGACGCATGTTAATTACAATGAGCCAAGTCACAGCTTCCCCCACTATCCATGAAAGTATTTCATCCAATTTCATAAGCCCTCCCCTCTTGCCCCCCAAGACCCTAAAGCACCTTCACCACGGCTTCCTGTCCTGCACCGGTCACTGTGGTCCGGGCGAGGCCAGGGCGGGGTTCGTGGCTGGGTGACCGGGTGCCCCGAAGGGCCCTGCGCTCCAGTGCCCTGCTGCCTCCATCTTTAAGTTCTGGACGATTCTGGATGATTCTGTGGCCCTACGGCCCCACGTTTTCATTTGCGCTGGGCGCCCCGGATCAGCCCCCCCTGGAACGCCACTGCCGTCTGGGAAGGCCAGCCGGAGAGGAGGTAGAGTGGGCCTCTCCCCCTCTGTCTCCATCTCCCCCCCCCCAACAGGACCCTGCTTCCATGGAAACGGCCCTGTCAGTCACGCGTGGTGGCTCAGACCGGGGGGCTCAGCCAGGCCCCCCGGCCCACCGGGCCTCTTCCCGTTTGTCTCCCGTGCAGTCTGCCTCCTTGCTGGGCATCGCATGTTGGGCGCGACCTCCTTGCTAAGTGAACCCCGATTTGGGGCCCAGCCTTGGAAACGAGGCCCTGGTGTCGCCAGTCACTGCTCTGCTGACCCCTTACGCCCGCTACTGCCTTTCCCAGCCTTCCCTGTGGCGGGGATGGGCCTTTGATCAGTTCTGGCTGATGAATTACGAAGGGAAGCGTGATGGGAGGCCTCCTTAGTAACAGGAAAGCCCCCTATTCCTGCTTTCCATCTCTTCTGCTCCAAGTCCTGCTGGAGCTGCAGCAGCTGCTTTGTGACCAGGCAGCCAGAGGATGGAGGCGCAGATACCCACTCGTGAGTTGCCATCCCCACCCCCCACCCACTCATCCCCGCAGACAGTGAAATGCCCTTCTTCTGGAAGCCGTTCTCCGCCACCATCTCTGTCACCTGCCGAGGACACCCCCCTACACACAGGAGAGCAATGGGACGGGAGGAAAGGGAGGAGCGGGTGGGCACCCATTCTGGCCATGACTCGTACACATTGTGGGTGCCACTGTGTCCTGGATTCCTCCGACACCCCTCAGAAGAGGGGGGAGAGGTCTGCGCGCCTTCTTATCCTGTCAGCAGGCACGAGGTGTCCCCTGCCAGGGACCTTCCCTGGTCACCACGGTCTAGTGCCAGACGTAGCAAAAAAATAAAAATAAAAAATACAAGGTGCCTCCCTTTCAGATAAGCAGCAGATGTAGGGTTTCTCCTGTTCACCATAAGTATGGCCTGTTCACTATTTGGGATAAATTTATGCTAAAAATTATTTGTTATTTGTCCAAAATTCACATTAAACGGGCACCTCTATTGGGCTGGGGTGGCCGCCTCCTCGCTGGCATGGACCCTGGGGCATTTGGGAATGCCTTCGGATTGGATGCCTCACTCCCTCCTTCTCCAGAGCGGGCTGTGATTGGCGGAGGAGGAGGGAGAGGACCCGCCCCATTCTGTGGGCCGGTGTTTGTTTTTAATAGTCATCGTTATGAACTTTATTCTGCATGCGCCTAGGGGGTGTTCTACAGATTTCTTATGAATTACCTTCATGTAAATAATATAGCGCCCCCCCCCCAACACACACACACCGAGGGGCCAAGCATCCGCCAAGCAGCCAAGCCCTGCACAGGTGGTAGGGGGCAGGAAAATGAGCTAGTCTGCTCCTAAAGGGGAAGGAGGTCCCAGCTTCCCTCCCTTCCGGAAGCTCTCTCCTGGGAAACCTGGGGCCTGGCACCGCCCTCCCACCCTTTGGTATGTAAACAATCTCCCCAGGGTCTCCCTATCCCTGCCATTGGGGTCTCCCAGTCCTGGGACTCACCCCTTTGATGTCAATGCCTATAGAGACAGGGCTGGGGTCTCCTGACACCTTGGGCCGCACCTGGAGGCCCCGGCCCAGCTGCAGCCAGTTGGCCCTCTCCCCATGGATCAGAGGAACTTGATCTCCCTTTCAGAGGAGAGCAATTAACGACCAGTGGTCGGCAAACTCTTTAGTCGTCAGAGCCAAATATCAACAGGACGACCATTGAAATTTCTTTTGAGAACCAAAGTTTTTAAACTTCTTCTAACGCCACGTCTTCAACATAGACTCGCCCAGGCCGTGGTATTTTGTGGAGGAGCCACACTCAAGGGGCCAAAGAGCCGCATGTAGCTCTCGAGCAGCAGTTTGCCAACCACTGATAACTAGACAAACGGCTGCAGATCTAATGATCACAGTCCCTGCAGGAGGCTGGGCTTTCCTCTCCCCCGCGTCGCCCCCCCCCCCAAACCCGCCACCCCAAAGCTGAGAAACCCAGGGACCTTGTGTCTCCCAGAGTCAGTCCCTGGAAACACGTGCATGGGGACTGCCGGGCCACCGCCCTTCACATTTCCAGATTTCTGAAACCAGCAGTGCCCTGCTCCTTTAAGAACAGGAAGTGGTTCCCGACAGGAAGGACCAAAGCAAGAGTTCAGGTGAGACCCCAAACATCCGTGTAGAAGCCGAAAGTTAATGCTCTCCGGGTCCATCCATGCTGTTGCAAATGGTAGGAGCTCCTTCTTTTTACAGCAGCGCAGTATCCCGTGGGGTAGCCGTACCTCTGTGTTCTAACCCACACATCTGCTGATGGGCTCTTAGGCTGTTTCCAAATCTTAGCTATTGTAATTGTGCTGCCATGAACACACATTTCCTTTCTGATTGGTGTTTCTGGTTTCTTGGGATATAGCCCTAGAAGTGGGATCACTGGGTCAAAGAGGAGCTCCATTTTCAGTGTTTTGAGGAAACCCCACACTGTTCTCCACAGTGGCTGCACCAGTCTGCATTCCCACCAGCAGTGCAGGGGGTTCCTTTTTGGCATTTGTCGATTTGTTGGTGATAGCCATTCTGACAGGTGTGAGATGGTATCTCATTGTCGTTTTAATTTGCAACTCTCGGATAATTAGTGACTTTGAGCATGTTTTCATATGTCTCTGGGCCTTCCTTTTGTCTTCTTTCGGAAAGTATCTATTTAGGTCCGTTGCCCATTTTTTGATTGGGTTATCTTCCTCTTGTTAAATTGTCCGAGTTCCCTATAAATGTCGGAGATTAAACCCTTATCGGTGATGACATCGGCAAATATGTTCTCCCATGAAGTGGGCTTTCTTGTTGTTTTGTTGATGGTTTCTTCTACTGTGGAAAAGCTTTTATTTTCATATAGTCCCATTTGTTTATTTTCTCCTTCGTTTCCATTGCCCTAGGAGCTGTATCGGTAAAGACATTGCTACAAGTGTCTGAGAGTTTGCTGCCTATGGAATCTTCTAAGATTTTTATGGTTTCCGTCTTACATTTAAGTCCTTTAGCCATTTTGAGTTTATTCTTCTGTTTTGATGTTTGTAGAATATCTCTCAAAAGAGATAATTACTCTTTTAAGATAATAAGCAAAATAAGGAAGTGGTCAGCTATAGATACCTTGTGCCTTTCTTTAATGTTTTTCTAAAATATATTTTTATTGATTTTGGAGAGGAAGGGAGAGGGAGAGAGAGATAGAAACATCAATGATGAGGGCGAATCATTGATTGGCTGCCTTCTGCACGCCCCCTACTGGGAATCGAGCCCACAACCTGGGCATGTGCCCTTGACTGGAATCGAGCCCGGGACCCTTCAGTCTTCAGGCCAATGCTCTGCCCACTGAGCCATACCAGCTAGGGCCCTTTAATGTTTTATTTCATCGTAAACTTTGGTTTCTTCTTGTGGTTTTTGTTTGTTTGTTTATGTTTTACAAGAGAAAGCTTATTTACACGGTAACGGAGGCCGAAGAAGTGAGGGCTCAGGAAACAGGTTGCAGAGGCCAAAGAAGGGCCCTTGGAGAGAGAGAGAGAGAGAGAGAGAGAGAGAGAGAGAGAGAGAGAGAGAGAGCGCCTGGGGGAGGGAGTGGGCAAGGCTCTGGCGGGATCCACAGAGAGCGCTTACGCTGCGGTTTCTGCCGAAGTGGCTCAACCTCTGTGTTCCTCGGATGAGGAGCTGCCTGTGTGCGGTGTCTTCAATAAACGTTCGGAGTCACATCAGCTCGGGGTTTCATGACTTTACTCAGCACAGAGCTGCTGTCGCCGGCCACTGGGACGTCTGTGAACGACGGCCACCGCGTCCCTACGTGGCCATTGGTCCTTTATGGGGTTCTGACCTTTACCCGGCTGTTGCTCAGATTTGGTTTGTGTGTGACCTAGATGTCCCTGTTTGGTCAGCTTCTGCTGCTTCCTTTCCATTGGACGTCGTGTCTCGCCTTCTTGGTTCTGGCCTTATATTGCTTTTCTTATTATTTTATAACATTTTAGATTTTTATGGTTAATGATATTATATATGCATGTACCTATACTTTAACCCTTGTTTCTTTTGATGCCTACAACACACACACACACACACACACACACACACACACACACATCCTATATAACAAAAGCCTAATATGCTAAGTGTTTGACCATTTGTTTGATCGTTCAACTAGTCGCTGTGATGTGCACTGACCACCAGGGGACAGACACTCCGACCGATAGGTTAGCTTGCTGCTGGGGAACAGCCGATTGAGACTAGGTGAGATGGGTCGGACACATCCTGGAGCCCTCCAAGGCCCCTCCCTGGTCCCGATTGTGCACTGTTGGGGTCCCTGGGCCTAGCCTGCACACTCTCGCAATCCGGGGCCCCTGAGGGAATGTTGGACAGCCAGTTTCGGCCCGATGCTGCAGGCCAGGCTGAGGGACCCCACATGTGCATAAATTCATGCACTGAGCCTCTATTGGCATTGAAAAAAGTGTTTTTTGGTTTCTGTTATTCGGGCTCCTGCAGAACATTTGGTACTTTCTTATATTCACATTGTGGAATAGGCTTTGGGGGAGAGTCCCCTGTTTCATAGCTTTGGGACCACTAGTCTCCATAATCCCCGTGAAAGGTATTCTACCCACATGGTCACGCCCTTTTTCAAGAACATTGTCCGTGTAGAAGCTTGGAGTAGGTCATAATTCTGTGCATTTATAATCTGGGCGTTTGGATTCTCCTGCAGAAGAGGAATTTGACAGCATAACAACACATACCAAGTGAACTATCTAACCATACGGCCTCGCCTATGTCTTGACTTACTAAAGCAAAATATTTTTATTTAAGGATTATTTTCCCCTTCTTCCACAACTATTCTTGCAAGGCTTTTATCTCTCGGTAGAATCTAGAAAAAAAATTAATGGTGTTTATATTGATCTATACATTGATTTCAATGGTTGAGGAGCAGTTTAGCTGACAAAATAAAAAAGGAAAAAAAAATTCCACCTGAAGCACATTACTTGAACAAAAGAAATGATTCCTATAAATTATACGCATAATTCACTGATGTGCTTTAATGTTCTCATGCTGAACCGAACCCAAAATGAAATCCTAGGCGCAGCGGGTGGGGGCACAGCGTTCACATAAGGGAGATGCTCGGAGAACCGGGATAAGAAGGGACATCTTTTCGCCGAGCCTTTGTTGTGTGACATCAGCACATTGAGTTGACAGGCCCATTAATCAGGGGACACTTCCCTCGCTGAGGGTTCATGACGGGAAAATAACTTGCATGGAAACCTGGAAGCCGAGCGCCCTTATCAGCACGCCGGAGGCATTGACGGTGACGGTGACATCCGGGGATGTGGGATTTGGAATTTCAGGACAAAAAAAATGGGGGGTTGGAGAAGAGGAACGCATTTACATTTCAATGGGTGCCCGGCCGAAGGTGGTTTCCACTGTCACCGAGTGCGTTTTAAATCCCCGTGAAATTAAGTATGGAGTTGTCCTTGTTGGGATTGTGTCGGGAGCTGGTGGCTGTGCACTGGGCTCGAGCACCCTTCTCCCGGACTGCGAGAGGGCACAGGCCAGGCTGAGGGACCTCCCTCAACGCACAAATTTCATGCACCGGGCCTCTAGGGATGTGTAAGAACAGGTTTATATAGCCATGTGCTCACTGCAGGTTGCTATTATTTTCTAATGTAATTAAGTACCACAATGGCATCTCCCTTGAGAGATGGTGTAAATGTAGGGCTGATATGCCTTCCTCCTCCCTCCCCCCTCCCCCACCGCAAAGGCCCTATTTAATAAGCCGCTATTTAGCATCCACCCTTTGCCCAGAAAGTGGTCTCAGGAGCCTGGCCCTGGGGGACAGGTTGTAGCAAAAATGGTGTCATTTTCCTTCAAAAAGTGCTCAATTAAAAAAAAATTTATTTGTTCATTTGATTGGCAGATTCTTAATTTGGGCAATTAGAAAGTCACTTAGAAATCAAATATCAGGTTAATAAAAATGTTAGGTCATTTTTAGTGGAACTTATTTAGATACAAGTATTTTGTGACTATGTTGCTGCTCCTCCCTGAAGCATCCTTAACATTTTCCATGATGGTAATTGGCCACTTGTGGGTTTTTAACGTTTCCTATCACACCCTGGTGAAGGTTTATAAAAAAGGGAATTTGAAAAATACATATATGCTCTTAATTAAATACTTGATTTGTGGCTTTATTGGATTATTATAGTTCTGTGCGATAGGTTTTTATTTATTTTTTTAAATTTTCTTTGCGCACTGGGTACTTCAAAATGACATCTCCTCCCGAGGAGGAAGTTTGATGGGGATGACACAGTGCATGGGTCAGAGGAGAGGCCCGCAGGACCCGGCAATGTCGGCTGCCTCCCCGTGGCCCCCGTCCTCATGCCGCTTCCTGCGGGCGCCGAGGCTCACCATTTATCCATCAGGAGGATAATGGACTCAGAGTCACTGAAGTTCGGCCTCTTGGTGTAACTTCTCATGTGGCCTAATTCTACCGCCTCCTAATATGTTGAAGCTTGGGGTTTCCTCCTGTTGACCCATCCCACGCCCCACTTTTCTCCCCACTGCTGCTGTGCCTGTCTGACACGAGGTGGCGCTAAGACTCGGGTTATAGCAGTCAGAAGCTGGGAGGGGGGCGGAAGCAACTGGTGAGCCTGGAGCCCAGGGGCTGGACTGGATGATTCCTTCAAAGCTCATCTGGGCAGCACATTTGTTTTACAAATGAGGGCACAAACTCAGTGAAATCAAATAATTTGTTAGAGTCCCATAGAACTTTCCCCTCCTCCCCTTCCTCTCCCTCCTCCCCCTCTTCCCTCCCTCTTCCCTTCCTCTTCCTCCTCCTCCTCCTCTTCCTCCTCCTCCTCCATCTCTTCTTTCATCTTATTGTTAATAGCACCCTGTGTAGCCTCATCATCTGAGAAGGAGCCCAGGAAGGAATACAGCTTGAAGGGACACACTCAGATCTGCTTTGCAGAAAGAGCTCTCTAGCAGCTTCAGGGTACCATTCATTCATTCATTCATTCACTGATCCATCCATCCATCCTTCTATCCATTCATCCTTCCATTCATTCATTCATTCATTCATTCACTGATCCATCCATCCATCCTTCCATCCATCCTTCCATCCATCTATCCATCCATTCATCCTTCCATTCATTCATTCATTCATTCATTCATTCACTGATCCATCCATCCATCCATCCATTTATCCTTCCATGCATTCATTCATTCACTGATCCATCCATCCATCCATCCATCCATCCATCCATCCATCCAAGAAGCAGTTTTCAAATATGCACTTTTTGCTTTGCACAGCGCTAGGCACCGAGAACTAAAAACAAATAAAGCAGCCTGGCCAGTGTTGCTCAGTGGTTGAGCACTGACCTATGAACCAGTAGATCACGGTTGATTCCCAGTCAGAGCACGTGCCTGGGTTGTGGGCTTGATCCCCAGTGTGGGGTGTGCAGGAGGCAGCCAATTAGTGATTCTCTCTCATCATTGATGTTTCTGTCTATCTCTCCTTCTCCCTCTCTGAAATCAATAAAAAAAATATTTTTAAGAAATGAAGCAAGGGTCTTAGGGACTCACATTCTCTTAGGGAATGCAGACATGGGGGGAGGGGAATCACACCCTAAATCAAAGATGCTGCACTAGAGGTGATTGGCTACAGGACATCTGGTCACTTAGAGGACTTGAACCCAGCTGCAGGCGGCATGGAAAGGGGAGATTTCGGCGAGAGAGCATTAGAGGCTGAAGGACACGTGGGGCTGGGAGGCTGGGGAATGGGAGGAAGAAGAGAAGGGCTCTCTGGAGAGCAGCTGGTTGGGGCAGGTGGGCACCGGGCAGAGGGCGGCTGCGATCTGGGAGAAGGGAACAGACTGGGAAGGTCTGGACCAGGGTGACACCCTGAGGAATGTGCCCGGTGTTCGGAAGGCCCTGGGACGGCCCGGGAAGAGGTCCTGTATCCCGGAAGATGGCTCGGACTGACAGCTGCTCAGAAACAGCCCCCCGGTGGCTGCGGGGAGGCTCAGGGGCAGGGAAGGCTCTGGCTGGAGGCTGGGGTCGGAGCAGGGCCGGGTGGGGGTGGGGCTGCGGGCACAGGAGAGGCAGGCGTGGGGGTGAGAGATTTCAGGAGCGGAGGGGAAGTGTGGTAGCAATCATCTCAGAAGCTGCTGTTTGGGTTCTGTACTTATTTGTTTGCTAAAACAATAGAAAGTTATTTTGATTTTCTGAACTTATGTAGGCTATCCAATACCCCATTGATGAGGGTTTGAACATCCCATTGACTGTGATGTCACTGGTCATCGAAGCACATTCCTCTGGGAACCAGGGCAGGACAATTGTCCTAAACTGTCTCGGTAGCTACAGGTGACTGAGTTTCCGTTGACTCCGTGGTCCCAGAGTCAGAACAGACCCTAAACTGCCTCAGTAGCTACAGAGAGTGCACTCCTGTTGGCTCAGTGACCCCAGAATCCGGACAGCACCATTGTTCGAAATGGCCCAGGTGGTCCCAGGTAATGTGTTTCTGTGGATTCAGTGATTCTTAGATACTTTAGGTAACTACCTTGCTCAATTTCTGTAAAAAAAAAAAAATGCTTTTCTCAAAACAGGTTTTCTCATTCCAGACCCAAAGATGTAATCGATTCCTTTGTGATATTCCGCCAATGTAAGCCGGACGTGGCACGCTGTTCGGGGCCGCGAGATTTGGAGCGCGGATGGCTCCCTCGTATGCCACCGCTGGCTTTTAATCAACGACTCCATCATTTGACTTCTGGGGGCGTCCTTTGTAAGAGGGGGGTACACTACAACAGAAGCAGCAGGCTTCTCTCTGGGAAACAGGGTTGGCTCTGTAACCCGTGTCCTTAGACGGCTGTCCTGTGCTTGACTCACTCATAAAGCATTGAAAAACATTGTTTAAAAAATATATATTGTTATTGATTTCAGCGAGGATGGGAGAGGGAGAGAGACAGAAACATTAATGATGAGAGAGACTCATTGAGCGGCTGCCTCCGGCACGCCCCACACGGGGGACTGAGCACAAGCCCGGCATGGGCCCTGACCGGGAATCAAACAGCGACCTCCTGGTTCATAGGTCAATGCTCAACCCCTGAGCCACACCCACTGGGCGGAAAAATTAAGTTTTAGCGAAATGCATATGTTACTTGGCTAGCACCTTTGAAATTACTTTTAAAGTAGAACCTCATGGCATTCAAGTGGCAGCAGATCGGGTCTTCCAGTAAGGAACCCCTCCCCCTACGCATGGGATCTCCAACCCACCTCCCCGCGCCCACCCCCAGCGCTGACTGGTGAGAGTACTGGAGAATCAGCCCTCTCCTTGGCATCCTCCTCCTGTCCTGGGACATGTCACTGCCGGCTCCTTCCGACTGTCCAGGTTCTTTGTCCCCAGAGCCCTCTGCTTCTGGCTGCCTCCACGGGTGATGGCTGCGGACACCATTTCTCCCTCCAGGACCTGGTCCCCAAGGCCAGCCTGGAGTGGCCTACTTGGGGGAGGGGGCGCAGGGGGAGGGAGCAGTGCCTCTCCTTGGAGCTGGAAGAACAGCACTTGGGGGGCTGTTGAGGGAGACTCCTTGGAACGGCCACTTTTCCCGGAGGACCTTGTCTTGTTAAGAATGTCCAAGTCCAGAACCGTCCGGCTTTCCTTTGTCCCCTCGGGCACTGATCGCCTCTGTGATGGCTGTGCAGGTCGGTGGCCATCCAAATGCAAAGTTCTGGGCGTTGGCTCGGATGGCACATGTACCCCCAGGCCTGTGCGTGCAAAGAGGTGCAGCCAAGACCTGGGGGAGCGAGCTCCCTCGAAATGCCTTAAGCACGTGGTCATTTCTTTGTTTTGTCTGTACTGATGTCCAAGGTGGGGATTTTCTTGGAGAGGCAATAAAGGCTCCCATTGACTGAGAGCTTCCCGCGTGCCTGGCCGTTTTAGTATTTCGTCTGCAGCCCTCCAGGGTCCTCCCCTGGCAGGAGAGCCTGGCTCAGCTGTCCTTCGTGGCTTCCCACGGCCCCTTCAGAGCCTCCCGCTGTGCCAGCTCAGCATGGGGCTCAGCACAGGAAGCTGCAACTCAAGCCAGGGGCTCTGTTTCTTTTTTTATTATTGAGTTTTTACAAAGAGGGAGAGAGAGGGATAGAGAGTTAGAAACACTGATGAGAGAGAAACATCCATCAGCTGCCTCCTGCACACCTCCTACTGGGGATGTGCCCACAACCAAGGTACATGCCCTTGACCGGAATCGAACCTGGGACCCTTGAGTCCACAGGCCCATGCACTATCCACTGAGTCAAACTGGTTAGGAAAGCTCTGTCTCTTTACTGAGGTATCTATGATAATACAAGTATAATATGCTAATTAGACCGGATGTCCTTCCTAACATCCATCCAGATGAAAGCCAGGGCTTCCAGGGACGCTCGAGTCCTGGGTACCAGCCAGCGGCCAGGGTGAGGCCCAGATCCTGGGTGCTGGAGGGAAGCTGGTGCCAGCAGACAGGGGAAGGAAGGCCTACTCTTGCACGAATTTCATGCATTGGGCCTCTATCTATCTATCTATCTATCTATCTATCTATCTATATAAAAGCCTAAGTGACTGGTTGACCGATGGGCATGATGCGCATTGACCACCAGGGGGCAGACGCTCAACACAGGAGCTGCTGAGTGACAGGTCATGTGGTTTGAAATGAAACCAATAGTTCAGTTTTTAGATACCGACACAGTTACCCTCCCCACTGTAACTGTCTGTAGGGTGTGTGTGTAGGAGAATCATGCTGTCAAGGTCAACTGGACAACATAGCCATGGGGCTGTGGCAGCTCAGTAGGAACGGATGGGCCCCCAGTGGAGTTTCTGAAAATCGCTGTAATTAGCATCTAACACCCTTTTTACTCCCCACTGAAGTCATTCATCCATTTGAACTGCTCTAACCACATCGTGGGAGTGGGGGGCGGGCAGGAATGCAGCCTTTTCTTAGATTTGGAAGTGGAAATGGAAAAAGAAGCAGAGAATATACATTAGTAAACATCTATTTTGGGGTGTGGAAAGAAGTGTTTTTAGCTGAGATGTTTCTGAGTAGGCTCTGTCCTTCCTCTCGGGGACCAGCCTTTGATTCTTTGCTGCCCAGCACGGCGGAAAGCTATAGGGCAGCCTGCTTCAAGGAACTCCAACACTGACTTCTCCAGAGTAGAAACAGACTCTTCTGAAACAGACAGGTGGATATGGTTCTACATGCTATTTTCAGACACAAGGAGTGTTGTCTTTGTTTGTTTTGTTTAGTTTCTTTAATATATATATTTGCCGAAACTGGTTTGGCTCAGCGGATAGAGCGTCGGCCTGCAGACTCAAGGGTCCCGGGTTCTATTCCAGTCAAGGGCATGTACCTTGGCTGCAGGCACATCCCCAGTGGGGGGTGTGCAAGAGGCAGCTGATCGATGTTTCTCTCTTATTGATGTTTCTAACTCTCTATCCCTCTCCCTTCCTCTCTGTAAAATATCAATAAAATAAATATATATATATATATATTTTATTAATTTCAGAGAGGAAGGGAGTTGGAGAAAGAAATACAAACATCAATAACGAGAGAGAATCATCCATCGGCTGCCTCTTGCACGTCCCACACCTGGGGTGGAGCTCGAAACCTAGGCATGTGCCCTGACTGGGAATCGAACCGTTACCTCCTGGTTCCTAGGCCGACGCTCAACCCCGGAGCCAGGCCAGCCGGGCTGCTTGCTTTCTTTTGCCATAAAACCGAAGAGTATTTCACAGGATATTTTCTACGCATTTGTCCGTCTCGATACACATGGAATTAAATTTGCTTTGAGAATCCAAAGAGGTGTTTTCATTTGAATTCATGAAGGGAGGGGAGGGGACAGAGAGGCATGCCTGTGAATGAGGGAACAACAGTAAGCGAATGGCATTTAATTACACTCGTGGGACAGATGAGCGGAGGGAGACAATGCTGGCGGCATCATGTGCGTTCTGTGTTTCTGTGAGTGGTACCCGAAACTTACATCACGCGCCTTTCTGCTATTGAAGTGTGACAGAAAGGAAATAATAGGACAAGTGAGACAGAAAGCAAAAACAACCCCAAATGCAAACTGAACACTGGCTTCAGCCGCCTCTGTGTCTGGGAGGAAACGGCTCATCCTAACCGTGGTCGGCAACTCATGAGTCCACAGAGCCAAATATCAACAGTACAACGATTGAAATTTCTTTTGAGAGCCACATTTTAAAAAATATATGTTTTATTAATTTTTTTTTTTTACAGAGAGGAAGGGAGAGGGATAGAAAGTTAGAAACATCTAAGAAGAAACATACACATTGGTGTATGTAGTGCTACTCAAGAAACAGCTGCCTCCTGCACACTCCCTATTGGGTATGTGCCTGCAACCAAGGTACATGCCCTTGACTGGAATCAAATCTGGGACCCTTGAGTCTGCAGGCCGACGCTCTATCCACTGAGCCAAACCAGTTAGGGTGAGAGTCAAATTTTTAAAACTTAAACTTCTTCTAACGCCACTTCTTCAAAATAGACTCGCCCAGGCCGTGGTATTTTGTGGAAGAGCCACACTCAAGGGGCCAAAGAGCCAAAGTTTGCCAACCATGGTCCTAGGGGGCAAAGTGATCTTTGCCTTGAGCAGACATTTTTTTGGGGGGGGAGAGAGAGACATTATTGAGCAGCTTTTGGGTGGGCAATGAGGCTCTGGGACTAAAATGGGTATATTTCTCTGCTTACTAAGTATCGGGAAATTTGCAAAGGGAGAGAGGATGTTGGGAAGGGGCCTGGGGGATGGTGGGAGGTGAGAAATGAGAGAAGAGGCTCAGGGAACTCAGAGGTCAGGGAACTCAGAGCAAGGCTTTCTCAGGAGGGAGGGCTGGCATCTTAGGGGTGGTGATGGCTGACCTCCAAGTTCACTGTTTTCTGGGGGGTCCTTAGAAAGACACACAGCACCCGGGGAGAGTGGCCTGTGTTCCTCTACCTTTAAACAAAAGCCCTGACACTCGCATTAGTGGGTGGATTTTGTGATTTGTGGTCGGTTACGGCGTTACTAATATCAACACATCGGCCTCATTGGTGTATGTAGTGCTACTCATCCCATGAGTCGGGAGGTGCCCCTTGCCTGTTTGTTGGAAGAGATTGTGAAGAACTGGCCGTGGAACTTCTCCTGATAGTTGGTAAAAGTCACTGTGAGACCCTCTGGGCCTGGACTTTTCTTTGTGGATCGGATTTGACAATGAATTCAATTTTTTACAACAGTTATAGGACTGTGTCGTCTATCCATTTCTTCTTGGGTGCATTTTAGTCATTTGGGCTGTAAGGAATCGGCCCATTTCACCTAAGATGTCAAACTTACGTGTGTGGCGTTATTTGTAATACTTCCTTAGTATCCTTTGATGTGTTTGAGGGTTCTAATTGCAGCCACCCTTTCATTTCTAATAGTGGCAATTCCTTTTTTAAATGTCATTGATTGGTTGACTTCATTGATTTTATTTTATTTATTTATTTATTTATTTATTTTTGACTTTTTAAAAAATATATATTTTATTGATTTTTCACAGAGAGGAAGGGAGTGGGATAGAAAGTCAAAACATCGCTAAGAGAGAAACATCAATCAGCTGCCTCTTGCACACGCCCTGCTGGGGCTGTGCCTGCAACCAAGGTACATGCCCTTAACTGGAATTGAACCTGGGACCTTTCAGTACGCAGGCCAATGCTCTATCCACTGAGCCAAACTGGTTTCGGCAGGAGCTAAGACTCTCGATACACAAGTTACCATCATCTTTGTGCAGCACCTAACCAACTGAAGAAGTTCAGGCAGTTCCAGAAGCATCCAGATGTTAATTATAGGGAGCGTTGAGGCATATTTCCTTTTATGGGGCACATTTTCACCCATCCCATCAAATCCCACCCTCAATGTATTGATCCCCGAGTATAATAAATTCACCATTTTGGCCTGTATTACATCGTTGTACAACTCTCCCATGTAAGAAACACCAGCAATAACAGCAACAACACTGACATTTTCATTAAAGTTGGCCACTCAGGAATGAATTTGCTGAATTATATGACTGTCCTGTTATCTAAGTTCAGTGCCTCTTGGGATAACATGGACATTTGGACTCTTAGCAAACAGAACACTCTTACCATGTAAACTCAAACATACTTAATTTCCCCCATATTTCACATCTCTCCACTGTAACTCCTGAACTTCAGACTTACTTCTATTCATATTCCTTTGTTTTATTGCTAAGGTTTGAGACACAGAAATGGCCTATTTCTCAGCTTTAAACTTAGATCTATATATATATATACACACACACACATATATATATATATATATATATGCACACACATATATATATGTATTTCACAACATAAGGGTGGTTTTTGAATGATGGGTGTTGATTTGAGCGGCAAGATAACAGAGCCATGTCCATCTCACTGCTAAGTCCATTTTCTTTTTGCTTCTCTCTGTCTTCTTGGTCCTTTCTCCCAGAAATCTACCCACAGAATCTGGCTTCCTTGTGATCTGATTATTCCCTTTATATTTACTGTGTTTATATCAACTTAATATTGGCAGTTATCTGCACTCTGACATCTTCATTAAGGCATCTTGCTGTGACATACTAACAATATAGGGTCATCTCAGCATGAGGGTTCCTACAGAAGGAACAACATTCTTCAAATTTCTTAAAAAGACAGTAACTCCCAGTACATTTAGGCTGGTGTACAACACCGAGTCCGAAAGGATCTGCTACAACGCTGAACATACACGAAGTCTATTTATTATCTCTCACAGCAAGTTTCCGTAGACTTCTGGGACACCACATTACCTTAAATTTAACTTTATTTCTCCATCCCCAGTATCACTTTTCTGGTTCAAGCCCTCACGCCCTCATGGGTCTGAGGCCTGCCTGGGCCATTACAACAATGTGGCAACTGGTGCTGTACATATTTCCCGCTGGGGCAAATCATCTTTAAAAATCACACTCCTCCAGCTTATGGCATGTCAGTGGTTCCCATCACCTACTTATCTGTTATAAAGAGGCTCACCCTGTGCTTCCTGCTGGCCGTGCTGCTGCAGGTGAGTCCCCGCCGCCTCACTGAGCCCCTTGTCCTCCGCCATCGGCGGCCCCCTCTCCCCGCCCCAGCGCCGAGCCGGACGCAGAGGCTCTGCGGATCCCCTCCCGGCGTCACCGACTTCATTGATTTTAGAGAGAGGAAGGGAGAAGGATGGATGTGAGAGAGACACCTTGATGGTTGCCCCTCTCATCGCTCCAAGTGGAATGTAGAAATCTTCTCACCGTATATATACACGTTCCTTCACTCTCCCCCCAGGGGGTTCATTGCACAAAAGCCCTTGAAGGAAATGCAAGACTCCTCGTCAAGCATGAAGGCTGGAGGACAGGCATTTATTTCCCTCCATTCCTGGACCCAAATGAAATGACGGTGCAGGATTCAACAAGTAAAAACCTTCCCTCGCTGGTCTGGCTCAGTGGATAGAGTGTCAGCCCGAGGACTGAAGGTCAAGGGCTCCGTTCCTCAGTTGCAAGTTTGTCCCCCACCCCCGTCGGGGCACTTGCGGGAGAGGCAGCCCGTCAATGTGCCTCTCTCACTTGGATGTTTCTCTCGCTCTGTCTCTCCCACTCCCTTTCACTGTCTCTAAAACAATCATTGGAAAATATCCTTGGGTGAGGATTGACAGCAACAACAACAACAACAACAAAAGTAAAAATCTATAAGAATGAAGATAATAGAAAACAGCCGTAGATGGAAGATGTCAAGGAATCTGGACTTAGACACAGAGAAGGGGGCTGATGAGCAGGGATTATGTGAAACTTGGACAATGAGACCACCAGCTTCCTTCCCTCTCTTAGGCCTCAGAATATCGGCAGCTAGGATTTTATACCCAGCCTAGGCAGGAGGTGGGACTTCTCATTTCTGAGGTAACTGACCAGCTCAAGAGAAAAAACGAATAAAATTGGCAAGAAGGCCCTCCAGGTAAAGGTCCCAGCCCCAGCTCCAGTGCCTGCAGGGAGTTCTCCAAACACAAGCTCCACCCACACTTAACGGTTTCCAATCGGCTTTGTCGTGCCCCATCCTTACAAATGAACAGGAAGTTAACAACAATCTAACAGGAAGTCTCTACGTGAAAAGTAGAGACCAAACAAAACATATCCCAAAGCTGGCATCTGAAAAGATGGCCGACTTCATTAGCCATCAGGGAAATGGGAATTAAAACCACAGTTCAGCCCTAACTGGTTTGGCTCAGTGGACAGAGTGTCAGCCTGCAGACTGAAGGGTCCCGGGTTCGATTCTGATCAAGGGCATGAACCTTGGTTGCGGGCACATCCCCAGTAGGGAGTGTGCAAGAGGCAGCTGATCAATGTTTCTCTCTCATTGATGTTTCTAACTCTCTATCCCTCTCTTTTCCTCTCCATAAAAAATAAATAAAATATAGTAAACAAACAAACAAAAAAACCACAGTTCATGGTGGGACCACAACATGGATGGACCTCAAGGACATTATGCTAAGTGGGGGGTGGGAAAAATGAGTGAATAGTTTTTGTGTTAGTTTAAATAAATAGAATAAACAAGTAACATAACGGAAAGGATGCATAGGGAGAGAAAACAGGTCAGACAGCAAAAGAGAGGGAGGGGAAAAAACACCCTACAATTAATAGTCCTAGAGAGAGGAGATGCCACCTCGCTCTTGAAACGCTATTGATGAATGAATGGTTAAAAAACAAATAACCAACCAGAAAGATCTTTGGGGAATTAAAAATAGCACACGGGGGGAGGGGGGATCAATAGATGGGTTGGAAGATGGGGCTGAGGAAATTTCCCAGGAGCGAGAACAAAAGGAGGGAGGTAAAAACTAGAAGAGAAAAGCCAGGTAGCACCGAATCAAGAATTCCAAAAACAGACCCAAAAGAATTCTAGCGGGAACCAAGGGCACAGAGGGGAGGGGGGTACGAAAGAAATAACACAGGAGACCCCCCTCGGCTGGAACGGGCGGCGCTCTGGGTGGAAACCACTGGCTTGTGCCCTAACTCGGGAACGGTGCGCTCCCCCTGGAGTCTCGCGGCTCCCGAGGCCTGCGTACTCTCACACGCGCTTTACGAGGGGATTTTCACCACGAAGCGAAGGAGAAACCGTTTCTCCCCCCTTTATGGAGTTTCCTCTCCTGAAAAAGTCTGCCGACCTACAGATTCTTGGAGAAGCACCACCGTATGCTCACCCAGCACCTCCATCGGCGAGTGCTGGAGACTCAGTCTGCCGGTAATGAGGACGGAGTGAGTGCTTTATAGGTACACACCCCCCACCCGGCCCCCCAAGAAGTTTATCTCTGGCGATCTGAGGTGTGTGTGCCTTTGCTCATTATCTGCAAGGTCATTTATCTCAATTAAGCTGGTCAGTGGGAATGGATTGACTGGTGAAAGCTGGGTTTCCTTGTTCTTTATCTACCACTGACCTTTTAGATGGAGGCCAGCAATTAGCAGGAAACTGCGGAGTCGCCTTGAACTGGCTAACGGGTGTTTGTCTCCAACAGGGGGGCCAGTGTCGGACATGTAAGTCTCTCAAGCTGACTGACCGCTCAAGTCCCTGCTAATCCCTGTGCCGGGGATCGCTGGGCACCGTGTTGCTCTGCTCGTTAAGAAGCACAGCTGAAACCCGTTTGGCTCAGCAGACTGAAGGGTCCCGGGTTCGATTCCGGTAAACGACATGCACTTTGGTTTCGGGCACATCCCCAGTTGGGGGTGTGCAGGAGGCAGCTGGTCGATGTTTCTCTCTGATCGATGTTTCTAACTCTCTACCCCTCCCTTCCTCTCTGTAAAAATATCAGAGAAATATATATATTTTTAAAAAGCACATAAAAAGTGGGCGACTTATGGAGACATCGAAGGGGGACCATTTCTAGGACGCTAGGCTTCACCCCTCGTGGAAGGGAGGAAAAGAGAGACAGAATTGAAGTCATTGCAGACATCCTCTCCCAGAGCTTAATTCCTTCTGAATATTTTCTCCCTGGAAAACAAAACAGGTTTCAGGCCGCTGCCTCCAGGGAATCAAACATCATTCGATTTTTTTCTTTCTTTCCTGACAGAATCAGTTGGACCTTGAAAAACCTGCCTAAACCACCACTGCTTTTCTTTAAGGCTGCCTGAAGGCTTCGCCAGCAGAATGTCCTGAGACTCGGGAAACATTTGCATCAACAACATGGTGGGGTGCCCGGCTGGTGTGGCTCAGTGGTTGACGGTCGACCTCTGAACCAGGAGGTCGAGGTTCGTTCGGTTCCCGGTCAGGCACACGCCCGGGTTGTGGGCTCCATCCCCAGTGTGGGGCGTGCAGGAGGCGGCCAATCAGTGATCCTCTCTCACCATTGATGTTTCTCTCTCTCCCCCTCTCTCTTCCTCTCTGAAATCAGTAAAAATATATTTAAAACACACGCACACGCACACGCACATGCATGCACACACATGGCAGCCGTTCCCGGGGTTTCCGTGTGAGAGACGCTGCGGTGGGGACACAGCTGAAGGTGGGGTTCCTGCGGCCCCGAGGCTCCCCGCTCTGTGTGGTCTCGGCAGCCGGTGAGTCACACCCGCTCCTCCCAGCTTTACGCTAAGAAAACAATGACTGAGTGACATTGACGCCAGGGCTTCCGACCTCCCCAGGGCATCAACATAGAGACGGACGCCCTGTGCACAAAGCCAGCATCTCCGGGGAGTAGGCTCCCCCAAATGCAGGCCGTTGAAGGCATTCGATAGTAAATGATGACTTGATAAAACTTGGGCCTTTGAATTATTTTCTAAACCATGATTATCTTCTTAACAACAAAGATTGTCCAACAATGATTCTCAGAGTATTTCGGTGCTGTTTCTGCAAAAGACTGAGCTAGCAGGTACAAGGAGATACTCTTTGCCAGGCCGGCTGGCTTGGTGCTTAGGTGTTGACCTATGAACCAGGAGGTCAGGGTTCGATTCCCGGTCAGGGCACAGGCCCGGGTTGCGGGCTCCAGCCCCAGTGTAGGGAGTGCAGGCGGCAGCTGATCAGTGATTCTCTCTCATCACTGATGTTTCTCTCTCTCTCCCTCCCTCTCTCCCTCTCTGAAAGCAACAAAGATATATTTTTTTTATTTATTTTAATATATTTTATTGATTTCCTACAGAGAGGGAGAGGGATATAAAGTCAGAAACATCGATCAGCTGCCTCTTCCACACCCCCTACTGGGGATGTGCCTGCAGCCAAGGTCCATGCCCTTGACCGGAATCGAACCCGGGACCTTTCAGTCCACAGGCTGGCACTCTATCCACTGAGCCAAACCGGTTTCGGCTAAAGATACATTTTCAAAACTAAATAAAAGAAGCAGATACTCTCGAACCGTGAGACAAAGGAAGTCTGTGTTCTCTTAGACACACCCGGGGCACCTGCGGATTTCCTTAGGGGACTCGCCTCTCCAGCGTAGCACGGAAAAGGGGGTGACCCTGAGTGTGTCTGACACACAGACTATTGGGAATCACCGAGGAAAACAAACTCCTTTCTATTCGCCATTTCTTTGCCTTGCTCGTGGAAGAGGTCAGCCCAGGTCCGAGTCCGGCTCCTGAAGTTCATTTTAAGGAGGAAGTGTCTCCAGTCCCAGGCCCGAGTGTGTGTCTGGGGAAGGAAATCGGCCGGTGGGAATGGGACGAGCGTGGAGGGCAGAGGGCGGTGCGGCTGGCAGCAGCCAGGGAGTGACAGTTCTAATCTGCTTTCCAGTGGCACCAGCTGGAGAGGGCGGGAGAGGAGGGGGCTGGAGAGGGCGGGAGAGGAGGGGACGGGCCAGGCGTCGTGACCAGATGCATTAGAGTCGGCCCTGAGGGTTCGGTGAGCAGATTTGCGGTGGCCCGGGCTGCATGGGGTTGTCCCCGCGTTTGGCCTCTGCAGGGAGCCCACTTATTAGGATCACTGTCTTCCGCTGGCCCTCAGCGCTCAGGGGTCTGGTGTGGAAGGCCGGCATCCGGGTTGGAGGTCCCTGGGCGGTCACAGGTAGGGAAAGCCACGTCCCTCGTCTCTGCCTGCTCCTCCCAGCCCTGAGCCAGAAGCCCCAGCGCCTCTCTGGGTGCTGAGGACCTAGCGGGCAGGCCACAGGAGTGGGGCTCTCCCTCCAGCCAGTCACAGGCCCCCAGGGGTCAAGGGCAGCCCCTCCTCCCCACCTCTCTTCTCCCCATGTCATCTCCCTATCAGCAGGGGGGCCCAAACATATCCTCTGTTCTCTCTCTCTCCTCTTCGCTCAGCAGAAATCCCACGCGTGCAGGGCCTCTCCTCCACTTCACAAATTTTTCTTTAAAAATGTTTTTATTGAAGTCAGAGCAGAAGGGAGAGGGAGGGAGCGATAGAAACATCAATGGTGAGAGGGAACCATGGATCGGCTGCCTCCTGCAGGCCCCCCACTGGGGATCGAGTCTGAAACCTAGGCATGTGCCCTGGATCGGAATCAAATCAGTTCCTTTCCGTCTGCAGGCCAGTGCTCTCGCCACTGAGCCTAGTCAGCTGGGGCCATTTCACAAATCTTTTTTTTTTTTTTTTTATATTTTTTTATTGATGTCAGAGAGAAAGGGAGAGGGGGAGGGAAAGACAGAAACACCAATGATGAGAGAGAATCACTGATCAGTTGCCTCCTGCAAGCCCCACACTGGGGATGGAGCCCACAACCCAGGCGTGTACCCTTGACCGGCATTGAACCTGGGACCCTTCGGCCTGCAGGCTGACGCTCTAGCCACTGAGCCAAATCGGCTAGGGCCACTTCATAAATCTTGATTGAACCGAGATGTTAAGTGCTACGAAAGAAAAAAGAAAAACCAGAACAGGGTATGGGCGTGTGGAGGGCGAGGGAGCAGAGGTGGGAGACGGGTAAGGGATGAGTTGTCACTTCTTTTTTAGAATATATTTTTATTGATTTCAGAGAGGGAGAGGGAGAGAGAGAGAGAAATATCAATGATGAGAGGGAATCATTGATTGGCTGCCTCCTGCACGCCCCACACTGGGGATTGAGCCTGCAACCCAGGCGTGTGCCCTTGGCCGGTGAACCTGGGACCCGTCAGTCCCCAGGCTGACGCTCTAGCCACTGAGCAACACCAGCCAGGGCTGAGCTGTCGCTTTTAATAAATGAGCAAGCGTGTCCGTGAGGAAAAGACATTTGAGCAGGTGTGAAGGCGGGGAGGGAGCAGCCATGTGGCAGCTGGGAAAGAGCATCCGGGTAGAGGAAGCAGCCTGTGCAAAGGCCCTGGGGTGCCCGGGGGGTTTCAGGATCTCCGGGGAGAGCAGGGGACGTGTGAAGCCGAGAGGCCCCGAGGGCTGCTGTCAGCCTGGGCTTTCAGGCAGAGGATTATGGGCCATGGAGAGCGACCTGTTTGATGTTGGTTTTAACTGGATGCTCCGGCCGCTGAGTTGAGAAGCGAGGAGAGTGAGTCCGGGGCTGGAGCTGGGAGACCAGTCAGGCTGTTCCGTGCGGAGACGGGAGGGCGGGGGGGCGCCGAGTGTGGCTGGATCCCGCGTGGGGGTGGGGTGGGGGGCGGAATGGAAGGAGTGATAGCTGGTAGGATGTGGGGCCTGCCATGTCTCCACTGAAGTCACGGGACAGGTGCAGCTGCTCTTGGCTGGGATGAGAAAGCTGGGGGTAAAGCGGGATTTGGGGGGATTTGAAAATCAAGTCTCCATTTTGGCTATCTCGCGTTCCCACTTGAATGTCAGGAGCCTAATCCACTTTCCCTTTATCTTAGGCCCCTCAGGCCCTGCCTCCACAACCTGAATTCTTCTCAAGACCGTGTGGACGGCAGAGGACACCATTCAAGACCCTTGTCTGCGGCCCGTGTCCTCCCCTGGAATCGGAAGGAGATCCTGTCCCCCAAGCCTTTTAATTGCTGGACAGCGGACTGAATGCCCGCCTTGTTCATCACCAGAGCCGCTGGTCCAGCTAGGAATTGGGGAACCAAGCAGAAAATTCCAGGGCACGGGCTGTTACCGGCTCCTGTCAGGAAAGACCCGCTCCCACAGCCTGCAGGGAGCTGAGCCTCGGCAGCCATGCTCCTGGTCCCGGCTCTGGTGCGGCTGAGCTCCCTGAGCCCCGGCGGCTGGGCCCCGTGGAGGGGGCCGCGGGGAGAGGCGCAGAGACACCCCCGCCCGGGCCGGGAGGAGGCCCCTGGGTGGCACCGGATCGGCCCCGGCTCCTCCAGCGGAGCTGCTCCTGCCAAACGCCAAGCCCCCTCCCCAGGAAGCAGCCTGGTCTCAGAGACAACAATCCATGGCTTCCAGGTAAGGAGGCCTCGCCAGGGGGTTCCCAGTGCCTTTATTTTTTTTTAATTGATTTCAGAGAGGAAGTAAGAGAGAGAGAGAGAGAGAGAGAGAGAGACATCAGTAACGAGAGAGAACTATGGATTGGTTGCCTTCTGCACACCCCCTCCTGGGGACCAAGCCGGCAACCCAAGCGTGTGTCTCAGCCTTATTGAACCGTGACCTTTCGGTTCACAGGTCGATGCTCAACCACTGAGCCTTGCCGGCCAGGCCCCCAGTGCCGTTAGATAAAGAAAGAACCTTCTCCAGGATGAGTCTGGGTGTCGTCCTGCAAGTTTATCTGCAAGTTGCCCTCCTCGCCATTTCTAGAATCTTCTATCCTGGCAGCAGTTCCTGCCGACTGACCGGATCTCCCCGCAGAGTGCCGGGCTTGTGCCATGGGGTTGTGCAGCCAGGGCGGAGGTCAGTGCCCGGCTCTGCCACTTCCTGGCCAGGCGACCTTGAGCGAGTTACTTCCTCCCTCTGTGCCTCGTCCCCACCTTTGCTCACCGGGGGGAGTGGGGGAGGGGATCACACACAGTCGTGAGGTGACGCGTGTGCAGTGTGTAGCCCAGGGCCTTGCTGACATGGAGCCCTCCACATGGGGTGGTTTGTGTTCCCATTCTGACGGTCCTAGAGTTGCATCTTGTGCAAGAATTAATGAAGAAATGCTTTGATCGGAACCATCCCCAATGGCCTATGAGATGATCTGCTGTTGAAAAATCTTTCTTACACCAGTTCCTTGCACACAATAGGTGCTCCATGACCTTTCTTCCCCTCTTTCTTCCTTCCTTCCTTCCTTCCTTTCTTTCTTTCTTTCTTTCTTTCTTTCTTTCTTTCTTTCTTTCTCTCCCCCCCCCCTCTCTTTCTTTCTTTTAAAATATATTTTACTGCCCTAACCGGTTTGGCTCAGTGGATAGAGCGTCAACCTTCGGACTCAAGGGTCTCAGGTTCGATTCCGGTCAAGGGCATGTACCTTGGTTGGGGGCACATCCCCAGTAGAGACTGTGCAGGAGGCAGCTGATCGATCTTTCTCTTTCATTGATGTTTCTAACTCTCTCTTCCTCTCTGTAAAAAAATCAATAAAATATATTTAAAAAATATATATATATTATTAATTTTTTTACAGAGAGGAAGGGAGAAGGATAGAGAGTTAGAAATGTGGATGAGAGAGAAACATCGATCAGCCGCCTCCTGCACACCCCCTACTAGGGATGTGCCCCCAACCAAGGTGCATGCCCTTGACCGGAATCGAACCTGGGACCCTTCAGTCCATAGGCCGACGCTCTCTCCACTGAGCCGCATCGGTTAGGGCTCCGTGATGTTTCTTTAGGGGGATTTCAGTGTAACGGTGTGGCCTTGTGTTAGCATCCCGACTCTGTCCCATCCTGCCTGTCTCGAAACATCCCCAGACCTCGCTTATTGGACCCATTGACATGGGAACGACGGACCGGCTCTCGCTGTGCTGTCGCGGATGGAGAGCGACAGCCAATGTCAGGTGCTTCCCGTAGACGCCCGCGTTACGAGTGTTGGTTGACCTGTTCATTGAGTTGAGTTCTGAAACGAGATTACGGAATTACTCTCGAATTGCTTTTACTGCTGTTGCCGTCATTGCTCTCGTGGCTGACAACTCGGCAGCACCCGAGATGGGACTAGATTAGTTTTTGAGTGATTCCCGCTTTGCTGCCCCGGGCTGCATTAATTATTCACTAGCTCATTATCTGGCTCCACGTGATGGATTGATTTCTTCACCCAATAAATATGTATGGAGTGTTTGCTGGGTACCAGGCCCTGTCCCAGGCTGGGGTCAGGCCAGCTCCGTTCTCTCTCCGGGCGATTGCGTTCCTGGGAGGGGAGGGGGGTGGAGGACAAGGTCATTGCAGGCGGCAGAATGAGCCGCCGTGGGAATGAAGCACAGGAGGGGGGCAGTGACGGAGCCTGCGGGGGTAAGGGAAGGCTTCTCTGGGGAGGCGACACCTTTAAGCTCCGTGGATGGACAGGAACCAGTCCTGAGAAATGGAGAACGGAGTTGGGGGTGTCGATCTAGATACAGAGGGAAGCCGAGGCACACTTGGAGTCTCGGAAAGTGAATAGCAGGTGAATCGCAAGCCACGTGCAAGTCCGTGCAGGGTTTGGGGCGGGCTGCGATTGTGGGCAAGGCGTGCAAAGAGGGGGGACATCTGGCCAGCGTGCAAGCAGTAAGGCCCTGGGGTTGAGGATGGGAGTGGGGGTCTTAATTTACAAGCGATCGGTCGCTCGGTTCTTAGATCTCATTTTTTCTGGGGGCGGATGCTTGAGAGTGTCCACATCTCATCCTCTGGTTCGGGTTCAGATGGAAATCCTTTCACAGGGGTGAGTGTGAAGGGATGCATGGTGGACCCCGGGCAGAGGAGCACCCTGAAATGGGAAGGAGCGGGCCTGGTGACAGACCGGTGAGAGGTCAGTGTGGCTGGAGAGCAGAGGGGTGAGAGCCCAGCTCCTACAGGACCTCTTGGGGATGGCAGGGAATTCAGGTTTTATTGTAATGTGAGGAGGAGCCATCCGAGGGCTGCCCCCTCTCCTCCCCCCCCCCGCCCCCGCCCCCCCCGTATTGGATGGCTTTCTCTCCCACCTCCTTCAGGTCTCAGCTGCCCCTTTCAGCGAAGCTTTCTGACCACTTTTCCTAAAGCTGCAGCCCCCTCTGTACGGGCCTGGGGTGGACTCAGCCACTCCCCACACTCCAGGTGCCCCTTCTCTGGGTTATATTCCTCCCACCCTTCTCACTCTCCAACACGGTACACTTCATCCCTGTGTCATTTTAATGAGATGAGAAGAATTTTTTAAAAATAGGTTTTTATTGATGGGAGAGGAAGAGAGGGAGAAACATGGATGTGAGGGTCATTGATTGGCTGCCTCCTGCACGCCCCCGACTGGGGATCAAGCTTGAAACCCGGGCATGTGCCCTGACCAGAAATCGAACTGGCAACCTCTTGGTTCCTGGGCGGAAGCTCAACCACTGAGCCACACCTGTCAGGCTTCGTTCCTTAAGTTAATCGATTGTCCTCTCCCCGGCAAGAATGCAAGGTCTAGAAAGTGCTAGAACAGTGCTGGTGCACCATGTGGAAATACTGGTTGAACGCAAGACTGACTAAAGTCACATGGTGTGGGTCAGGGGTCGGCAAACTGCAGCTCAAGAGCCAGCACTCTGCGGGCATCCGGGCTGCCAGGACCCAGGCGCTGCCTCCCGGCTGCTGGGCAGCACGGGGCGCACGGAGGCCGAATCTCAGGAGCTGCTGGGGAGGTTGGGGTTTGGGGACGGGGGGGCAGCTGCTCTTGCAGGTGAATCTGCGCCGGGTTCCGGCTCCGATCGCTGGACCTGAGGGTGGTGCTTCCCCCAGGTCCCTGTTCTCTGCCCGGGGACAGATCCCCGGGCGGTGCCTGGTTTGGTGCACATCACGACCCTCCTGGGAAGATAAAGGGCGCCCTGCTCTGTGGAGGCAGTTCAGTTGTGCCTCTTCGGCTCATGTTTCCCCCTCCCCTCCTCCCTGGCCCTGGCTTAGCGAGCCCGTGTGGAAGAGCCACCAGCAGTCGGAGGCCCCGAGTGACCCTGTGCCTGAGCCTCCGTGTCCCGTCATGCAATGAAGCGGTTCGACAGAAAGTCCACCCCCCCTCCCCCCACACACACCCCGGCTCTGTCTCATGGTGACGATGCTCTGCCCAGCACGGATGCTCAGAGACCAGGGTGCCCCCGGCACTGACTGTCCAAGACCCGCATTCCAAGGGCCTATCTGGGGCAGTCCCAGTCCCCCCCTCCCCCACAGTGCTGAACAAAGGCAGCAGCAAACGGGCACCCCCCCCCATCCTCACTCTTTCCCGAGGACACTGTCTGCCCATACCTGCCCGGAACAAAAGCTGGGGAAATGAAAATGTCAATTAAATGGTTGCTACGGCAACCGGCTCTCCTGTTTGCCGCTATGTTTTCAGTGTTGTAATCTGCCCCCCACCCCCATCATGGAGTTGACTGAATTCCTTAGTTGTTGCCTCCTTCCCCAAGTCTGTCTCCCTTTCAAAACACTTGAATGCACGCGTGTGTGCGCGTGTGCGTACACATACACACACACACACACACACTCAGGCACTCACACCATCCCACTAGTTGTGAAGACTAACAGGGGAGGAGGCATCTAAGAAGGGCTGAGAGGGAATCCTGGAGAATGCTTTCAGAGCGAGAGTACACATCTTTGTGGGAGGTGGAGGAGGCTTGGTGCCTTTCTGGGATAGCTTAAGGAGATAATAGTTTTTAGCCCAAGACCAGAAAAACTCTACCATTAATTCCCGTTCTGAGTCCGCCTAAGCTCTCCAACTTCTGGAACAGGAGGTTAGGTCTTAAACGAGAGGAGATATGCTCTTAGCTCTAATCTGATAAAGACCCATGGGGGAACGTGGCTCAGGGGTTGAGCGTCGACCTATGACCCAGAAGGTCACGGTTCCATTCCCGGTCAGGGCCCACGCGTGGATGCGACTCGACCCCCCGCAGGGAGCGTGCAGGAGGCAGCTGGTCAATGATTCTCTCTCATCGTCGATGTTTCTTTCTCCTTCTCCTCCTCATCATCTCTAAGATCGATAAAGACATATTTCTGAAAAAAGAAAGAAAATGCCCGCAACCTTTCCCCCCCCTGAGAAGAATGGCTGGCTCACCGGGTGTGGACTGGGTTTCACCTGCCGTTCTGAGTGGCTTGGGGAGGAGCAGGGCCTGGAGGCAGGTGCCTGTCTGGGTTGAAATCCACTTTTATTAGTCACGAAACGTTGAGTCACATACTCCCTCTGTTAGTCTGTGAAACCAAGGTTGACGGGAACGGCATGATCTCACTGGGCTATTCAGATGATTTGGTGAAATGCCAGAGTAAGGGCCGGCGTGGAGGAAGTACCCCCTCGGTGACTGTGCTTGTTGTATTCACGGTGGTCACTTGGGGAAGCTCGCAGAGGAAGGGGTGCTGTCCGGTGGTCCCTGCTGGAAGTCACGGGCGTCTCCACTGCTCTTGGCCTGCCTCCAGCGTCTTCGCTCAGCGCAGGCTGGGCTGCCATAAACAAACCCTCACTTATTCTCTTCTCCCAGTTGAGAAATGAGCCGATTCGATTTTAATATTTGTAAATTTTGTTTTATTTTTTTTTAAAAAGTTATTTTATTATTTTTGTATCTAATTTTTAAAATTTAGCTGGCATCTATATATATAAAAGCCCCGCGACCTTTATGGCGGAAGGACCAGAACGCTACGACGTGCATTGACCACCAGGGGGCAGACACTCAATGCGGGAGCTGCCCCCAGGTGGTCAGTGCGCTCCCACAGGGGGAGTGCCGCTCAGCCAGAAGCCGGGCTCACCACTGGTGAGTGCAGCAGTGTTGGCAGGAGCCTCTCTCACCTCCAAGAGAGCTCTAAGAAACAGCAAGCCAGGCTTCTCAGGGTCCGGGCCTAACCCAGCAGGCAGATATCCCCCGAGGGGTCCTGGACAGTGAGAGGGTGCAGGCCAGGCTGAGGGACCCCCTGAGTTCACAAATTCTGTGAACTGGGCCTCTAGTTGTTTAATAATAACATTACAAACATTTCCAGTATACGACATACTTTGTTTTTTTGTTTTTTGTTTTTTTTTAAATATATTTTATTGATTTTTTTACAGAGCAGAAGGGAGAGGGATAGAAAGTCAGAAACATTGATGAGAGAGAGACATTGATTAGCTGCCTCTTGCACGCCCCCTACTGGGGATGTGCCCGCAGCCAAGGTACATGCCCTTGCCGGAATCGAACCCAGGACCCTTCAGTCCACAGTCTGACGTTCTATCCACTGAGCCAAACCGGTCTTGGCAACATTTCCAGTATACGACATACTTTGATATCTATATACTCTATTGCGTGCTCACCCAAAGTCTAGTTACCTTCTATTGCTGTATATGTTGCCCTCTTCCCCATCCTCTTTCCCTCTGGTAACCACCATGCTGTGTCTGTGTCTATGAGTTTCATTTTGAAAGTGTTGTGTGTTTTTTTTTTTCTGTTGACAAACCTGATGATGACATTGTCTGTCATCAACTCAGTGTCGGTGCTGACGCCCCTGGGGGAGGAGGTGGTATTTCTCCCATTTCTGAGCACCTAGACCAACAAAGGGGTGTCCTCTGTTCTTACTCACAGGGCCAGTCCTGCAGGGACCCGGGCAGTCCTGGCAAAGAGGAAATGGAAGGAAGGGAGCTTCTGGGTGGCGTTTATGCTCCGAGGCCTCCTGTCCCAGACAGGGCTCTCCCACTGTTTCTTCCATCTGTGTCCTTGGGTAGAGTGAGGGGAGCAGTGAGAGGGAGTCTGAGCACGGCCCGGTGTGGCTGCCTCTGTGGGGGAGAGGGACACATGGGGAGGCAGAGGGAGACCTTTTCAATGGCATCTAAAGGTATTGTTATTTTACAGAAATCTCAGAATTTTAATATTCTGGAAAAGATCAAGGTGAACATATATATAGTTAATCTTCAACCCAGCATATTTTGCCGTTGATTTTTGAGACAGAGTGGAAGGGAGAGGGTGAGGGAGAGACAGAGAGAAACACTGATGTGAGAGAGACACACACGGATTGCTTGCCTCCTGCACATACCCCCGCCCCACCCCCACCCAGGGTCAGGGATCAAGCCTGCAATGGAAGTACATGCCCTTGACCAAAATAGAACCCATGGGCTGATGCCCTATTCACTGAGCCAAACCAGCTAGGTGGCCATGGTAGGCAAACTGCGGCTCCCGAGCCACATGCGGCTCTTTGGTCCCTTGAGTGTGGCTCTTCCACAAAATACCACGCCCTGGGCGAGTCTATGTTGAAGAAGTGGCGTTAGAAGAAGTTTAAGTTCAAACAATTTGGCTCTCCAGAGAAATGTCAATCGTCGTCCTGCTGGTGTTTGGCTCCATTGGCTATTGAGCTTGCCGACTACTGAGCTAAGGTTTAAGGCAAATAGTTTACTGCATAATGAGTCTGTAACCTTCGCCAGGTGTGTGTGTGTGTGTGTGTGTTCATGTGTGTGTGTTCATGTGTGTGTGTTCATGTGTGTGTGTTCATGTGTGTGTGTGCGTGTGTGTGTTTAAATCAGTCTGGAGCACAGTCTGCTCAGGGAGAAGCGTGTTTCCCAGGCTTACAGCAGCCGAAACGAGGAGAGCTGCACTCAGATTGCCTGAACAGACGGTAACCTTCCGCCGTTTTTATCAATGTGTGTGATGACGTGTTCCTGAAGCAGGGCTCACCCATTGCTTTACAAGTAACATGGTAAGTACTTTCCTAAATAGTGAATGTCATTAAACTGAGTGTCCACAGCGGGGAGGACACCGCTTTAAAGCTCACTGTCGGTGCTCTCTGTGCCCCCGCTCCCGCCCAGGGGGGTGGCCACACATTCCTCTTCCACCACACTGGAGCCCTTCCCCCTCGGGCTATCACCAGCATGGGGAACCCCCAGGCTAGAGTCTCCACATTCAGGGTGATAGTCTCATGTCAGCGTCAGAGAGAAACACCGATGAGAGAGAAACAACTCTCAGCAGCCTCCCGCACACCCCTCCTGGGGATGGAGCCTGCCACGGGGGCATGCGCCCTGACCGGGAATCGAACCTATGATCTCTGGGTGCACGGGTCGATGCTCAACCCTCGAGCCGCACTGGCCGGGCACACGAGCGGACCTTACGCTGCATTTTAACCAGGTTCCACGTGATACCCGGGGCCGGTGCCGTCTGAGAAGACAGCGCCCTCGGGGAGGGGCTGGGAGCTGTCATCCGAGGAGGCCACCTCCTGCCCCACGCCTGCAGAGCCCTCTAAGGAGCGCCCCTGCTTGGTTCCCGGGGTTCGGCCTCCCTGGCGTGAGCAGATGTGGTTCTGACGATGGCAGGGAGCCCGGCGGGAGAGACGCTCACCTGCTGGGCAACAGGGCTGCTCACCTGGAAACTGCCCGGGACAGCTCATCCCTCCGGCCTCTGCTCTCATTTCACGGTTTCTGCCTCAGGTGGTGCAGTCCTGAGCCCGCACAGCTCCGGTGTGGATTTCCAACTCCGGTGACGCCTTCATTAGAAGCACCACTCCCCAACCGTGAGCAAAGCCACTGCCTCCACCTCCAGTGTCTCCCCGGAGACGGAGGGAAAGGAGGCCGGCCTCAGGGAGGGGCCTCAGGGAGGGGCTTGGGGGCCACTCCAGTGCTGGCTGCTCGGGGCCAGGAGTTGAGCCCACGCAGTTTGCCGGCAGGGAGAGTGGCCAGCCGGCCAGCCGGCCAGGCTCCTTCGCAGGGACAGGTGCGCACTCAGCTCCCAGAACTGCCCGGGGCGTCTGCGCTCCTGGGGGAGAGGCTGGCGTTGCTCTGACCGCCCCGGCCCTCGGAGGAGAGCAGAACTGGGTCCCAGTGCTGCTCACTCAGGGCGGCAGGATGAGTTTCACAGGCTCCACACACACTTGGCTTTGGGGCCCCTTCCTCCATGAAAAAGCAAAACCTGCCTGGCCGACGTGGCCCAGAGGCGGTGGTTCGATTCCCAGGGAAGGGCACTTACTCAGAAGGTTGTGGGTTTGACCCCCTGTCCAGGTGTATTCAGGAGGCAGCCAATCAGTGTTTCTCTCTCTCCTTTCCTTCCTCTCTTTGATATGAAACTTTTTTTCTTAAAAAAAAAAAAAAAAAGCAAAATCTGAAATACATTTTACCCGTACACTGGAATAAAATGAATATATTGAATTATATTATTCATAAAGCATTTATATTAAACTAGGGACCTGGTGCACAAAATTAGTGCATTGGGAGCGGGTGATCCCTCAGCCCAACCTGCCCTCTCACACATACTGGGAGCCCTGTGGCCGAGGCTTTAGGCCTTGGGCACCCAGCCATCGCCCTGCAGTGGGGCAGATGGCTAGCTCCATCCAGGCCCCCTCTCGCCCCCCCACCCCTCTGGCCAGGGCCTTAGCCCCAGCCAGCTTGCCCCTGGCTAGCACAGGCCTTGGCCCCACCTGCCCAGGCCCGGGCTGCCTTGGCCACGTCCCCCCAGGCCCCCCCAGGCCCAGGCCACCTCAGACATACCCTCCAGGTCCTCTGCGGCCCAGGGCTGCCCCAGCCACGCCCCCACACTCCTGATTGGCTGGTGGGCGTAGCGAAGGTACAGTCAAATTTGCATATTACTCTTTTATTAGATAGGATTATAGCTTACATATT
Organism: Antrozous pallidus; assembly: GCA_027563665.1. NCBI lineage: Eukaryota > Metazoa > Chordata > Mammalia > Chiroptera > Vespertilionidae > Antrozous > Antrozous pallidus. The sequence goes on from CM050525.1 coordinate 52,717,621, forward strand.
AAAAGATTTTTAGCCAAAACCGGTTTGGCTCAGTGGATAGAGCGTCAGCTTGTGGACTGAAAGGTCCAGGTTTGATTCTGGTCAAGGGCATGCACCTTGGTTGGGGGCACATCCCCCATAGGGGGTGTGCAAGAGGCAGCTGATCAATGTTTCTCTCTCATTGATGTTTTTGACTTTCTATCCCTCTCCCTTCCTCTCTGTGAAGAATCAATAAAATGTATTAAAAATATTTTTTCATCACATTTCAGTTAGAGAAATGCTGCTCTTCACCCTGAAAGCTTATTTTTCTTCCGATTTTAAGTGAAATTAAAACATTTCCATGGCCCCTGACAGTACTGTAGGCCCTGGCACAGTGCCTGCTGTCCCCACTGGATGAGCTGGCCTGGTGCTCACTGGGTCTGGGATGACTTTGAGCAAGTGGTTGATTTTCCTGAGCCTCAGTTTCGCCATCTGTAAAATGGGCATAGTGACAGTGTTTGCTGTAACCCATCTGTAAAATGGGCATAGTGACAGTGTTTGCTGTCACCCATCTGTAAAATGGGCATAGTGACAGTGTTTGCTGTAACCCATCTGTGAAATGGGCATAGTGACAGTGTTTGCTGTCACCCATCTGTGAAATGGGCATAGTGACAGTGTTTGCTGTCACCCATCTGTGAAATGGGCATAGTGACAGTGTTTGCTGTCACCTATCTGTAAAATGGGCATAGTGACAGTGTTTGCTGTAACCCATCTGTGAAATGGGCATAGTGACAGTGGTTGCTGTCACCCATCTGTGAAATGGGCATAGTGACAGTGTTGCTGTAACCCATCTGTAAAATGGGCATAGTGACAGTGTTGCTGTAACCCATCTGTAAAATGGGCATAGTGACAGTGTTTGCTGTAACCCATCTGTGAAATGGGCATAGTGACAGTGTTGCTGTAACCCATCTGTAAAATGGGCATAGTGACAGTGTTTGCTGTAACCCATCTGTGAAATGGGCATAGTGACAGTGTTTGCTGTCACCCATCTGTAAAATGGGCATAGTGACAGTGGTTGCTGTCACCCATCTGTGAAATGGGCATAGTGACAGTGTTTGCTGTCACCCATCTGTAAAATGGGCATAGTGACAGTGGTTGCTGTCACCCATCTGTGAAATGGGCATAGTGACAGTGTTTGCTGTAACCCATCTGTGAAATGGGCATAGTGACAGTGTTTGCTGTAACCCATCTGTGAAATGGGCATAGTGACAGTGTTTGCTGTAACCCCTCTGTGAAATGGGCATAGTGACAGTGGTTGCTGTCACCCATAACAAGTGACTCGCACAGAGGTAGCCACCATGGCTCTTGGCATCTAGTTATCACTTAATCACCACCCTCAGTAGGGGGGTGAGAGGATTGCTGCTGAGGGGGGCAGGGCCTCCCCTGGAGAGTGGGCTGCTCCTCTGGGTAAAATGGATGCTGTTGGCTCTGCTTCCCCCTCCTGCCTCTCAAAGCATTAAGGCCAGAGAGTGGGCAGGGCCTGCCCTCCACCCAGCCCGTGAAGAAGCCTGATCTATGGGGCTTGGACCCTGGCCAGGAGCCGCTGGCCTGCCCCAGGCTGTCTCTTCCAGGGTGCCGCCCTCAGGGAGACAGCCACAGCAGATCTTGGCCAAGACATGCAGACTTTGCCACCGGCCTCCCTCCTGCCCACCTTGCCTCCTGGGCCTTCCCCCCTCTCCTCGGTCTCCTCATGGCCACGTCTGCCCACGGGCTGCCACGTTCAGTGTCTCCGGACTGCCACGTTCGGTGCCTGGTGGGCGCACGGCCTTTCCAGATAGCACAGCCCTGAGCTGGGTCCCAGTTCCTCCGCTGAGATGCCGGGCAGGCTGCTTCCCATCGGCTTCCTCTCCTGGGACAGGGACGTGACCTCACTTCCGACGTCAGGGGCCAATGCAGAGGTGACATGAGATAAGCACCTGCTCAGGATGCTCACGGGCGGGGGACCTGTCACGAGGCTGATGCTCCCTCCACTCTCCTTCAGGCACCACTGCGAGGAAACCCACACGGTCCATGGCAAAGTGGGAGGCTGCCTGATCACTGACCCGAATGGGGTCATCCTAGACTTGACCTGCCGGCTTGTTAGCAGCAATCAATAAAGTGACACTTTTTAAATGCTCACACTGGCTCAGCCGGCGTGGCTCAGGGGTGGAACATTGACCTATGAACCAGGAGGTCACGGTTTGATTCCCGGTCGGGGCACAGGCCTGGGTTGTGGGCCCGATCTCCAGTGGGGGGTGTGCAGGAGGCAGCCGATCAGTGACTCTCTCATCATTGATGTTTCTCTCTCCCCCTCTCCCTTCCTCTCTGAAACCAATCCTATACAATAATCCTATATAATAAAAGGCTAATATGCAAATTGTCCCCTCCACCAGGAGTTTGAATCAGGCGGCTGGGCTGGCCTGCCAACCACCTCTGGCCCCTCCCCCTGGCTGGCCCCACCCCCGATTGCCCTGATTGGGGCAGGTTAGCTAGACTCCAACCAGACACGAATTTGTACACCAGGGCTCTAGTAAAAAATAATAATAATAATAATTATTATTATTATATATATGTGTGTGTATGTGTGTGTGTGTGTGTGTGTATGTGTATATATACGTGTGTGTGTATATATATGTGTATATATATATATATTTTAAGTATATATTTTACTGATTTTTTATGGAGAGGAAGAGGGATAGAAAGTTAGAAACATCGATGAGAGAGGAACATCGATCAGCTGCCTCCTGCACACCCCCTACTGGGGATGTGCCTGCCACCAAGGTACATGCCCTTGACTTCAATCGAACCTGGGACCCTACAGTCCGCAGGCCGACGCTCCATCCACTGAGCCACACCGGTTAGGGCGTACACATATATTAGAAAAAATAAAATAAAATGCTCACCCTGCTGCCTGGCGTGTGATGAGTGTGCGGTTGCCATGAGGCACTTTGTTCTCGGGCCATAAGCTACAGATGGCCCAACGGCTTTCGCCTTCAGGATGGAACCTTCTGGAATCCGTGTGGTGGGAGTTGTCAGTCCCATGCTCTCCAGTGGGCGAGCCACGCCCTCTCTCCCCACAGGGAGGTGTTAGCTCGGGGGCAGAGGGCGTGTCTGGCCCGTGGTAGCCTCGCGGTTGCGAAGGTCCTAGCGAGGCCCCGGAGAGCTGAGCCCAGGGACTCGAGGGAGAGGGGACAGACGGGGGATGGCAGGTGTCGAGCCTCTCCTCCCAGCCAGGCGCCAGGCGGCTCTTTGGCGCGGCTCGGGGTTTGTGGCTGTGGCCCTGCGTGGGGCTCCGTCAGGTGAGTGGCCCGGTAGACAGCCCGCCGGGGCCCTTGGCTCTCTGGCTTCGGCTCTTGCCATGTCTTCCCCATGGGCAGTGCCCTCGGACGTCGAGCCAGCTGGACGCCTTGTCCTGTGGCCGGAGCCCAAGGGACGCTCCTGGCTCCCAAGGGCACCAACGCCAGACCCCGAGCCGTGGACGCCAGACGCTGGCCGGCCACGGGCTGCTGTTTCCTTCCGGCTTCTCTCTGGGGGAGCCTCGTTAGTCAGATGGGGACGCCGCAGCCTGTGCTCTCCGGACAGGGCCTTCCCGCAGGGACTTCTGTCACCCCGCGTCCGCACTGGCTGCGGCATCAAATATTAATTCCCCGCGAGCGTGTGCGCTCAGGAGCCGCAGGTGCGGGTCTGGTTTCACCGGCCCCGGCGGCAGCTGCAGGCAGGGTCCCGGCGCCTCTGGGCCGCTGTGAGGGGCACCCTGGCGGGCACGCCGGCTCCACAGCCTGGCTCTGGGGATCTGGCATCGAGGGCCGACGGCGGTGAGAGGTATGTTCCCTGTGGGCGGGCGTGGGAAGAAGCCGACCTCTGGAGCCTGAACTGAACTGCACCGGCTGTCAGTGAACCAGCTGCTTTCTTCCTGTAAAACGAGTGTCAACACACACACACACACACACACACACACACACACACGCATGCGCGCGCACACTCACATGCACATACATGCAAACACCCCGCATGCATACACGCGCGCACGTACACGCACACGTTCACGTGCACATACATGTACGCACACGCAAACACCTCCACACACACACACACACACACACACACACACACACACACGTGCGCACAGAAGTGATGGCCAGATGCAATTGCCTTCCACACTCTTTCTCCTATTCCAGTGTCGGCAAACTCATTAGTCAGCAGAGCCAAATACCAACAGGACAACGATTGACATTTCTTTGGAGAGCCAAATTTTTTTAAACTTACACTTCTTCTAACGCCACTTCTTCAAAACAGACTCGTCCAGGCCGTGGTGTTTTGTGGAAGAGCCACCCTCAAGGGGCCAAAGAGCCGCCGTTTGCCAACCAGGGCTCTATTCCAACGCGCCGTAATGCGGGGCCTGTGAGCTTCCCTGCAGAAAATGAATGCAGAATCCTTGCACGGGATTTTTTTTTCTTTTTCTGGAGAGAGGATGATTTCTCTTTTTCTTTTGATTCTCAAAGAAGTGGGCGGTCCCTCCCCCCCAATTTAAATGTGATCGTGCCAGCAATTTCACTTTCAGGGAAACCTGTAATTACTTGGGAGAGCCAGGATCCGGGTTTGGAAGATCCCGGAAGGATCGCCTGTGGTTGCAAAAGACGAGACGTGGGGGGCTCTTCAAGAGGGTGGACTATTAAAAGCAGGCACAGAGCAGGAGGTGAGCTGTGCTAACGTTTGTGGGGAGCGGGGGCAAGGCGTTTCTCAGCGTGGTTTCCACATGGGGACTGTAAAATGAGTGGATCTAAACACACACACACACATGCACACACATGCACGCACACATGCACGCACACACGCACGCACACATGCACGCACACACATGCACAAACATGCACGCACACACGCACATACACCGGAGGTCTCAGGACACAGCTGTGGGGACGGAGGTCCCGGTGAGTGGAGACTCTTCCTTCACCCACGTCTGTACTGTTCGAACGTGTGTGGTTTAAAACAGTCCAGCAGGAAAACACCCCATAGGACAACTTGCCAGCTTGACTTTGAAAAGAACTTGGGGGGGCGGGACAGGCGGGACGGAACGAGAGCCGGCTAATTCGGGTGGGCAGCTGCCGCGCCTCTAAATTAAGAAGGTGGCCAAGGTCAAGGCCTGACTCACAGCTGGCCGGCGGCGGCCACGCGCGTTGGCGGAGTGGCGTCCCCCGACTCGGAGTTTACAGGCTGCCTGCCGCGTGCAAGCGCGTATCCCCGCCGTGATCACAGCAACGAGCTTTCCTGGAGGGAGCACAATGCGCAGGGCAAACCCCCGTCATCCTCTGAGCCCTTCGCGGCTCTGCCGGGGAGGGGCTGGGCGGAGGGGGCGGCACAGCGACTGCCGAGGGCTGACAGAGGTGCCTGTGCCCCTTTGCGCCCGGGTGGGAAGTCCCCTAGGAGGGCATCAGGGTGGCAGAGCCGCCGCCAACCAGCCAGGCAGGCTGGGCTGGGCGAGGTGAGCTGCGGGCCACATTCCTCGGCCATGAGTGGCCTGTCCATCCTCCTCGCTTCAGGGTCAGGACACAGCCATGGCCGAGCAGCTGTGGCTGCAGGTTAACGACGTGCCTGAGGCACATGAGGAGCTGGCCACGGGGTGGGCGGGGCGGCCTGACCAGCAGCCCCATCCCACGCTGGGCCTCAGCCGTGATCCAGGCCAAAGGTCCCGTGGCCACTTGGCAGTCTTGCTCTCCGAGGTGAGCACTGTAGTTTGTCAGGAAGTCGCTGTGTGGCTCTTGGGTGGGATGAGGTGCCCAGTCTGCCTCCTGCCCACCCCTGCCAACCCTGGCCCTGGCTGAAGACTCGGCTTCGGGGATGCCGCCACAGAGGGGCTCACTGACCCGCAGAGGCTCGCTGTGCACCCACAGTGTCCCCGCCGGCCCCAGGTTCCCCTGGGAGTGGGTGACTCACCATCCCCCTTCGCACAGGACTGTGGGATTTCTGGGGGGAGGAAGGACCTTCGGTGCTAAACCCAGAGCAGTCCTGGGCAACCCGATGGCTGACCACCATCCCCTCAGGTGCCTGGGACATGCTAGGGCTCTCTGCCTCCTCCCCAGGGCATGGGCCCTGCATGGCCTTTACTTATTTATTTTATTTTAAAATGTATTTTATTGATTTTTTTTTTTTTTTACAGAGAGGAAGGGAGAGGAATAGGGAGTTAGAAACATCGATCAGCTGCCTCCTGCACAGCCCCCACTGGGGATGTGCCCGCAACCAAGGTGCATGCCCTTGACCAGAATCGAACCCAGGACCTTTCAGTTCGCAGGCCGACGCTCTATCCACTGAGCCAAAATGGTTTCGGCTATTTATTTATTTATTTTAAATAATTATAGTCTTTACAGAAAACTTGCAAGAAAAATACAAAAATGATCAGATACCTTCCTCCTAGATTCCTCACGTGTTTTTACATTTTAGTGCGTTTGCTTTATCCTCTCTCCCTCTCTCCCTCTCTCTCTCTCTCTCTCTCTCTGAACTTGAAGAGTGAGTTACAGGCATGATGCCCCTTTACCCCTGAACATTCAGTATCTATTTTCTAAAAATAAGAGATTCTGGCTCATCAGCCCTGTACGGCGATGGCAATCAGCAAGTTCAGGTTGAAGTCGATACTACCGTCTGACCTACAGACGTGCTGGGGTCGGAGCCCTAGTCCCAAAGGTGCCCTTTCAGCCAGAGGACGTGCCAGCCCCAGGGCGGCCCTCGGTGTCAGGCCTCATTAGCCCCCTTCCCTCTGCTCTCTGCTTCTCCTGCGTTCTCCTTCACGTTCATGACCTTCACTCTTTGGAAGAGGACAAGCCCGTCAGGTTGTGGGACGAGGGCCCCCCAGCAGTGCCTGGCACATAGCTGGCCCCTACTAAGTGCTACCATGTATTGAGCGCCTACTCTGTGTACCAGACTCTTTGTGCGCACTCGCTCATTCAGCTCTTCAGCAACTCTTTCAAGGACCCGTGGTCGGATTATCCCCACTGTGCGCAGGAGGAGACGGGCTCAGGGAGGTCACGGGGCTTGTCTGAGGTCCTGCCGCCCGCGGGAGGTGGGCCAGGGTTTTCACCCCAGAGCTGTGCTCCCAACCCACCGGCCATTGTGTCCTGGGGAGCAGTCTTCCTGGTGTTCTGCGTGCAGGTGTTGTGTCTTTGACCTTCGGTGTTCTGAGGTCAGGAGATTGTTGTCAAGGTCTGGGCCATTGTCTACCCAGAAGTGCCCCCAGCCACCGGTGGAGATAAGACTGTTGACCCTTGCACTTTCTCCAGGCCTGCCAGAGGCAAGGTGGTGATTATCCTTCAGGTTTCCAGCAAATGGGTGCAGAGGATGAAAGCTCACTTTGCGGCTAAGAACCACTACCTCCTGATCTGAGTTCCTGCTCCAGGGCACAGCAGGAGGACAGGGGCTAAGGAATCTTCTCTGGCCTGCTCCGTATGGCTGTGGCTGTACCTGCCTCCCCTTCCTGCCGCCTGCCTGTGCCTAGAGCTGCAGCTGGAGGCTGAGCATCCTCTCACGGGGTCTGGCCACCCTCCTCCAGGAAGGCCTCCTGGCTTGAGGCTCAGCAGCCCCAGGCAGCCCCACCTCCTTTACCTCGTCTCCATCCCTGCCTCTACCCCCTCCAACAATCCTCCTCACTCACTTCACATTAGGTAGTTGATGCCTATGAATGAATGGATGGATAAATGAATGAATGAATGAATGAACAAATGAAAGGGCCCAGGATGCCGTGGGGGCTGCCTTTCACTTGCCACCCTGACAGTAGCCTTTAAGCTCTTACCAGCCTCTGCCCGGTCTCATATGCCCACCAATTGGCCAGGAGGACTCACCTGTTCTGTTCTTAGTAAAACAGCCTCCTTTCTGTCTGTTTCTGCCCTTGTTCGTGGCCAGGCACCCCTCACCCCTCGTGGCCTGCACACTCCTCTCCCCTCTTCTCCGGGGATGTCCCCACGCGGACCTCGCTCTCCGCTGCCTCTCGGCACACCGTAACTGCCAGCCCAGGCTCCTCCCAGTCTTCCTCTGGGCGAGCCCTTTCCGACTCGGTTGAATGCATGCATGTACCCATCCACACGTAGCCTCTGAGCGCCTACTGTGTGCGGGGCACGGGGTCGGCAGGGAGCACGGCCAGGTCCTTGCCTCCTCGGGAGAAAGGTGATGAAGGAACGAACAGCAAGCAGGGCGGTCTCGGGGGCAGTCAGTGCTACGAAGGAAGGAAAACGGGGGGGCGGGGAGTAGATAAAGAATAACTGGGGACCCCGATGCCGACCGGCGGCCAGGGAAGGCCACTCTGGGCGGGGGGGACCACAAACTGAGATGCTAACGACGAGTCACTGCACGAACAGAGTTGGGGAATGGCATTGCAGGCACAGGGAGCAGTGCAAAACCATGTCCGGGGAACAGGAAGGAAGCCTGTTGGCTGGAGCTGGGCTGAGCCGAGCTGAGCTGGGAGGTCGTGGGCCTTGCTGACCCAGGTAAGGACTTGGGAGTTTATTATAAGCTCCATGGAAAGCCAAGGAAGCTTTTCACGTTGGAAGGTGGCGTGTCCCCGTTGCATGTTGCAGACTCTCTGGCGATGGGTCAGACCGGAGGTCCCAGGGCTCCCACCTTGCCCTGCACGGCGCCAGAGTGCCCTGGCCGTCCCAGGTCTCCTGGTCCTCAGTCCTGTCCTTCCTCTCTCCAACCCTCCCCCAGCCCACCCTGTCCCTGCATCCTCTGCGGTGCTCCCACCACGATGGCCACACCTGCAGCCTCCAGCCCCCCCTGCAGAGCCCACGCCTGAGGCTCTGGCGCAGGCAGACCTGGGACAAATCCTGGCGTGGCACCTCCCTAGCTTGACCTCGCCTGAGCCTCAGTTTCCTCTTAGGGGTACCAACAGTACCTACTTTGTGGGTTGCTTGCAAGGATCAACCGAGAACGCAGGACTGTGCCTGGAGCCGCACCTAGCACGGGGTCAGCGGTGGGCTGCCTGCGTCTCTCCCTTTCTTGGCCCAGAGCAGTGGTCGGCTAACTGCGGCTCGCGAGCCACATGCGGCTCTTGGCCTCTTGAGGGTGGCTCTTCCACAAAATACCACGGCCTGGGCGAGTCTATGTTGAAGAAGTGGCGTTAGAAGGAGTTTAAGTTTAAAAAATATGGCTCTCAGAAGAAATTTCAATCGTTGTCCTGTTGATATTTGGCTCTGTTGACGAATGAGTTTGCCGGCCTCTGGCCCAGAGCAGCTGGAGGAACCATGCCCGCCGCATCCCTTCCTGTCGCCAGGATTCTGTGGTTCGGCTGTGCGTCGCGTGGGTTCTTGACCTGGTTTTTCTCTGCTTCTAACTGTCCAAACAGCTGGCCCTGCTCCCGGCGGAGGAGCCGGAGACGAGGGGCGGAAACCTGAGCAGGTGAATGTAAACCGCAGATTTGCAATAGATCTATGAGCTTGGCAGGCGTCGCCCAAGTGGGTGTTATCAGTCAGCACAGCAAGGCCGCAGGTCCCGCTGGGTACATGGCCTCCCCTGGCTTGGCAAAGCTTTGGAATGTTCCCGTTAGACCCCCGGTGTGCTGGCCCCGGGGGGGGGGGGGTCAGGAGATCTGCACTGTTCGGCTGCGTGACCTTGTACCCGTCTGTTTCCTCTGGAGCCACGAACCAGGCCCGTGGAGGCTGGGGTGGCAAGAAGGAAAGGTGACAACGGCCAGGAGAAGCGTTGCCAATGCTCAGCCGCGGGGCCCCGGGGAGGGGACGGTGACGAGCGTGATGTCTGAGATCCTAAAGATGTCACGGCACGCACAGCGTTTGGGGGAACGGCACCGCAGGCAGAGGGGACAGCAAGTGCAGTAGTGTGGGCTCAAGGGTCAGTTGCACCTGGGCGGCCTCAGGCAAATGACTCACCCTCCCGGAGCCTCCGTTTTGCTGTCTGTGAAATGGGGGTGAGAGCAGCATCTGCTGTTGGGAGGACTGCAAGCGACACGCCGGGATGCAGTGCCTCCCGCAAACGGGTGACTGTTTGGAACCCCTGAATGTGATTTCATTTGGAAGCGGGGTCTCTGCCATGTCATCAAATTAGGATAAAGTCCGCCCGGCCGGCGCGGCTCAGTGGTTGCGTACCGACCTCCGAACCAGGGGGCCACAGTTCGGTTCTGGGTCAGGCGCGTGCCCGGGTTGCGGGCTCCATCTCCGGGGCGGGCGTGCAGGAGGCAGCCGATCAGTGACTCTCGTCACGGATGTTCTTCTCGCTCCTCTCCGTGCCTCGCTGAGGGAAGCCGGCCCTGCCAACACCTGGAACTCAGACTCTAGACGCCAGAATGAGGGAACACCTTTGTGTGGGTTAAGCCACCCGGAGGGTGGTAATTGGGCACAGCAGCCGCAGAAATGTAGTAGTGCGACAGTCCCGAAAAAGCGCTCAGGGCGGCCTTTGGCGTGTGGTTCGCGCTGTGTCACTGTTGTCTCGTGTAGTCGTGAGCTACGTGACGGCGGGGGCACCTCCTGAGAGGTGTGCCGCTGGGCGATTTCTCGAGTGAACGTCACAAAATGCACTTGCCCATGCCTGATGGCACAGCCTACACACCCGGCTGCGTGGTTTAGCCTGCTGCTCTGGGCTAGCGGTCGGCAAACTCATTCCTCCACAGAGCCAAATACCAACAGGACAACGATGGACATTTCTTTGGAGAGCCACATTTTTTTAAGGTAAACTTCCTCGAATGCCACGTCTTCCACATAGACTCGCCCAGGCTGTGATGTTTTGTGGAAGAGCCACACTCAAGGGGCCAAAGAGCCGCCTGTGGCCCGAGAGCCGCAGTTTGCTGACCACGGCCATAGGCAATTGTAAAAAAAAACACACAAGGTATTTTGTGTGTCTGAACAGCAAAGGTGCAGTAAAATATGGTCTGAAAGGTGTAAAAACGTACCGGGCACGCGCCGTGAGCGGAGCTGGCAGGACTGGGTGAGCTGGTGAGTGAGTGGCGAGTGAACGTGGAGGCTGGGGCATCACTGTGCCATCAGGAGTTGTGCTGTGATGTCATGACAGCTATGATGTCACTGGGCATTAGGAATTTTTCAGCTCCAGGATAATTTCTTTTACTGTATTAGGGTGACGTTGGTTAATAATAAGATTACACGAGTTTCAGGTGTGCATCCTTATAATCTGACATCTGTGTACTCTAACGAGTGCCCACCACAGTCTCTTCTCCCTCCGTCACCATTTCGTTGACCCCCTTCCCCCTCTCCGACCTTCCCCCCCATCACCCTGTAACCTTATGGGTCCACCGTCATGTATGTGGCCCATCGGTGGCCAAAGCATTGTCATTGGACACATGACTAATAATTACCCTTCGTCGTGGTGTCAGCGTGGGTTGTCATGGCTACAGACGTGGTTGGGAGAGCCCCCCTCAATCTCCCTGGCCTCAAGCCTTATTGGGGGGGGGTGAGGGTGGCATGGCCCGTGCCTGGCAGGGGTGGCTGCCCTTGGGGGGGTGTGGATGGCTCTGGGGAGGGCAGGAGCTTTGGAGGCTAGGTCTCCAGGAGCCGCTGGTGGAGACGGGGCGAGGGCTGCCCCTGTCTGTAACCTCCTGGGAGCTGCCTGGTGTGGCAAGAGCCCAGCCTGGTTTCTGATTCCGTCTCGGCAGATGCCTCATAAACCTGTCTGGCAGCCACATTCCTCCGGCGCCCGCAGCAGCTGCTGTCACTCCGCAGCCACTGTGTGTCACGTGCAGATGCGGACCGTCAGCTGCCGCTCTCCGCAGCCCCCGGTCTCCCCGGCGGCAGGCAGAGTGGAGGGGTGGCCCCCCTCCGTGGGGAGGGAGGAGACGGAGGTGCCGGTCTCCCTGGCGGCAGGCAGAGTGGAGGGGTGGCCTCCCTCCGTGGGGAGGGGGGAGACGGAGGTGCCGGGGTCCTTCGGACACCCGAGTAGATCTGACTCCACCTCCCGCCGCCATCCAGGGCTTGTCCCAGCTTCTGGGTTTCCGGCCAGCGTGCGCAGGGGAGCCCTCGCCAGTGTGGCTCAGAGGTTAGAGCTCCGGTCCTTGGACAGAATGGCCGAGGCCCGTTCCTCAGTTTCAGGCTCGATTCCTCGGCCCTGGTTGGGGCGTATACGGGGCAGCCAGTGGATGTGTTTCTTTCCCATCGATGTTTCTCTCTGTCTCCCCGTCCCTTCCACTCTCTCTGAAAGCCCATGGGAACATGTCCCCGGGTGAGGATTTTAGAAAAGGGGGGCAGTGGGGAGAGGTGTCCTCGGAGCAGCTGGTTCCGGCACCGCTTGATCTCTTCGCGCCTCCGTTGTCTCACCTGCACTTGGGGGTGCTCTGCGGACTCGAGGAGCCCTCAGACGTGGAGGGCACCCTCCCTCCCCTGCACCCAGCAGCCCCAGGCACCCTGACCATGAGGTGTCGCTCAGTGGTTAGAGTGTCGGCCCTCAGATCAAAGGGTCTTGGGTTCGATATCTGAACAAGGGCATGTACCTTGTTGCAGGTTCCCCAGCCCCTGGTGGGGGTCCATTTAGGAGGCAAACAATCGATGTGTCTCTCTCACATCAATGTTTCTCTCTCTCCCTCTCTCTCTCTCCCCCCCCCCCCCCCGCTCCCTTCCTTCCATCTTTCCCTCCCCTCCTTCCCTTCTATTCTCTCCAGAGATCAATGGGGGAAAATACCCTCAAGGGAGGATGAAAAACAAACCAACAAAAGCAGCCCTCCCAGCCCTGACCGGTGTGGCTCAGTGGATAGAGCGTCGGCCTGCGGACTGAAGGGTCCCAGGTTCGATTCCGGTCAAGGGCATGTACCTTGGCTGCGGGCACATCCCCAGGGAGGGGTGTGCAGGAGGCAGTTGATCGATGTTTCTCTCTCATGGATGTTTCTAATGCTCTATCCCTCACCCTTCCGCTCTGTAAAAAATCAATAAAATATATTTAAACGGAAAAAAACAACCAAAAAAACAGGGCATCCCAGATCCGCAGACTCTACTGCCTGCTGGCATCAGGCTCCAAAGATGCTATCACCCCTTCCAGGCCAGGGCTGGGCCTGAGCATTCCGGAGCGAGGGTGAGGCTCTGCTTCTGAAACTCTTTCCCTAGCAGGCCCCCTCCCGTTTTCACCTGTGGTTGGGTTTAACAGGCCGGAGTGGAGCGTCTGCAGCATGCCGGGCCCCGCGGCAGAAGAAAGAATAGCAAGAATCATCATTGTGGCCGTCCTAACAACAGGGGTGGTTTCTTCATCCGTCCCATGAGGCAATGACAGTAATACCCACCTCTTAGGATGTTGTGAGGGCAAGATGAGGTCTTGCACATAAAGATCTTGCCTGATACATAGTAAGTGCTTCATAAATATCACCCATAATAATAATCACTGTTATTTTTTAAAACTGCCATTTATGAGGACATTGAGGCTCAGAGAGGTTAAGGGCCTTCCCCGAGGCCACACAGCATGGAGCTTGAAGTCAGGGAGCTCAAGGCTAACGGAGGAGACTGGTGGTGGATCCCTCACCAGCTCCGACTCGGTGTGCGAAGCGAGTGAAGGGGAAGGTGGGGGTGCTGGGAGAGTTCTGACGGGGCAGTGTCCGGAGAGCTCCGTGGAAAAGGTGATCGTTACATTCGGCCTCACCAGGTGAGGGGGCTGTCGGCAGGGAGGTAACTGCATGAGCGAAGGTGGGGAGGCACGGACACATGTAACCCACAGAACAGAAAACGGCCACCTCGGGGGGTCAGTGGGAGAGAAGCCTGGGCAGGCCGGTTGCCGGCCCCTGGCAAAGAGCCTCGGATGCGTGCTGAGGATTGCTACAGGGCCAGGGTCGGCAAACCGTAGCTCGAGAGCCACCTGCGGCTCTTTGACCCCTTGAGTGTGGCTCTTCCACAAAACACCACGGCCTGGGCGAGTCTATGTTGAAGAAGTGGCGTTAGATGAAGTTTAAGTTTAAATGATGTGGCTCTCCGAGGAAATGTTCATCGTTGTCCTGTTGATGTTTGGCTCTGTGGACTGATGGGTTTGCCGACCGCTGCTACAGGGTGACGGGGCCCCACCGACTGTCCCCTTGAGAGGCAGCTCGGTGCAGGGCCAATAGCTGCGCATGCACCCTCCGCAGGAAGGAGAAGGCCGGAGCCTCAGCCAGTGCCAGCCAGTCTGCCAGGCATGGTGTGGCGTTTAGGCCGGGAGAGCGAGCTTTGGGGTCTGTCCGGGCTGTGACTCCCCAGCTGCTTTGAGTGTCCCGAGTCCCCGGGGTCTCTCCCCTTCAAAGAAGTGGCGGGCACAGCAGACCCCAGGTTGGAAGTCTTGAGAGCAGAAGAAAATCCCCATTTATTGACACTCGGGCGCTCGGCAGGCACGTAGACACGCAGGTCCAACCCCAAGGCTGGGCCTCTCAGAGGCAGGCAGTCCTGGTCTCTAAGATGGACCTTCCTTTGCTCCCTTCAGGCTGGGCCACCTCCCTCTTCCCCCAACCACCCCTCTCCCATCTGGCGCTGGCTTTGTGCGGTGAAGCAACTGTCAGGAGTGAAGACAGGGGCTGAGCTGAGCTGAAATGACCCCTCCCTTGGGCCATGGCCTCAGCCAGCAGATCTCAGATCTACAGACCTCCTCTCCAACTCGCTTCAGTGCCGGGTCGGCCCCAGACGCTCTCCTCGGCTACCCAGGGTGGGACGGGGGGACCCCAAGAGGGGAAGACCCAGGCCAGGCAGTGGCTGGGACTCAGCTCCCGTCCCTGAGTGCCAGCCATCCTTCCCACAGAAGTCCTACTCATCATCGACCCCCCCGCCCCAGCTGCACTTATAACACAGAGCCTTGGTTACCCCATCTGCACAATGGGAATGATACTATCTAGGGCGCACGTCACGAGCAGGGAGTGATACCAAGGCAATCCTGTATGCACAGAGTTGAGCCCCGTGCTTGGGACACACCTGTCCCTCAGCAGAGCCACGCTCAATCGGATTAAAGTCCCAGCCTCACATTCCAGGCCCGGTACCTTCCTGTCATTCGGGGACAGGGGGGGTGCTCCATGACGATGACCAATGGGAGCCACGGAAACCACGAAGCTCCTGCTTGAGCCTTCCCTGTGGTCTGGATGTCAGCTGGGCGGGCGGGAGGTTGAGACTTGTCAGGATGACTAAGAACCCAAAGCTGTGGGAGTCTGGCTCATCAGCAGCACCCCAGCTTCCCGTGGCTGTTTGCAAACAAGGGCCACCCCCGGAGGAGAAGGAGGAGGAGGAGGAGGAGGAGGAGGAGGAGGAGGAGGAGGAGGAAGAGGACCCGAGTTCGGGAGAGGCCCCGGGGCTGCCACAGAGCCCGGCTGGGGGATGCTGGCCGTGCCAGGCGGCTGGCAGGGGGATCAGGAGCCATGGCTGTGGCTCCCCAGGAACCCATGTCTTCCCTCACATGGCAGCTGCCCCGGCACCCCTCTGCCTGCACCTTGGGGAACGGAAATTGATCGCAGAGGCCGGATAACCTCCATCCTGCCGACGGCCCCGGGGTGTTCTGGACCCCACCCGGGAAGGTGACTGGGGGCTAAGGAGCAGACAGGGAGGGGGCGCGCTGACTCAGGGCTCAACCCCGCCCCGCCCAGCAGACAGAAACGCAGCGGAGCCGGCACGCCCCTCTTCTGACAGCCAGGGCTCCCGAGCCTCCTGCCTCGCAGGGGAGCCGGCGGCCAGAGCTCCAGACCCGGGAGAGAAACTGTAAGTGCGAGCGAGCAGTCCCTCCCGTCCAGGACGCTGCCCGGGGCGGCGTGGAGTGTCCATTGGGCTCGGCCCTCCGGCCGGCAATGTGGCCACGCGGTTAGAACGTGAGACTCTTTCTTCAGAAAGATTACCCGGCATTACCACGGGGATCCCCGCCTCCGCCCCCCCGCCACCGGGGGATGGACAGCTGCGGGGAGGACAGGCCACGTCCACAGCAACTTTATTTCTAAAAGTGGGAACGGTGGGAGCTGCTCACGTGTCTGACCCCACGGAATGGCCAGTTGGGTCGGGGAGGAGCCGTTGGGCCGAATAGGATGCAGCCATCCCCCCCCCCCCCCCCCCCGTCATTTATTACGGAGCGCTGGGTGTGTCCCCCGACATCGGGACCCTGACTCGGAACGGGACCCGGGTCTCATCCTGGGTCTGGGGTGGGGGGTGGGGCTCCCCCTTCGGGGGAAGATGTAACGTGGAAATGCTGGCTACGGGACTGGGAGGGAGGAGAGGCAGAGCTGGAGACGGGATGGATCTGCCTCCCACTGTAATTGGCTCGCGTCTGGGGGCGCCGCTGCGCGCCTCGGGTCTGCTGTGCTTGCTCGTAGCTCCCGGTGCCCGCTGGGTCCCGGGCCGGTGCTCTCCCCACAGGAGTGACGGCGCCAGGGCTCAACCCCAGGGCCGCCCGCCCCCCACCCCGGTTGTAACCATCACTCCGTTCTGTCTCTCCCTCACGCAGAATGATGTCTGTTCAGAGGCCAGTGCCAAAGAGGAAAGCGGGGCCGAGGACAGTAAGTTGAGCGTGTGGGGTTGGGGCTTTTTCCTCTCTTGGTTTCCCCTACATGTGTGCACAAAAAGGAAAGAACACACGACCCAGACACCTAGCATTTGCAGCAGACTGGGGTCGGGGGGTTGAGGGGGTGGACAAATGGGGGAGCACAGGGAAAGCGGGGATGCGTTAATGCATGCCTTGGCTTTGACGGGAAGATGGGTGATTTCGGAGCAAGAAGTGAAGCCATGCCCAGCCGGTGTGACTCACTGCTCGACCTATGAACTAGGACAGTGGCCGGCAAACTGCGGCTCACGAGCCACATGCGGCTCTTTGGCCCCTTGCGTGTGGCTCTTCCACAAAATACCCTGGCCTGGGAGAGTCTATTTTGAAGAAGTGGCATTAGAAGAAGTTTACGTTTAAAAAAATTTGGCTTTCAAAAGGAATGTCAATCATCGTCCTGTTGCTATTTGGCTCTGTTGACGAATGAGTTTGCCGACCACTGGGCTAGGTGGCCAGCTTCGGGGTTGCAGGGCTTGATCCCCAGCAGGGGGTGATGATTCTCTCTCACCATTGATGTTTCGATCTCTCTCCTTCTCCGTTCCTCTCTGAAATCAATAAAAATATATTAAAAAACAAAACAAAACACAACCCAAAAAAAAACAAGTGGAGCCAGGAGCATTTGTGCGAGGGAGCCCAGGTGGCTTCTGGGCCATCTTCGGGAAAGGCAGCCGGAGAGGAAGGGGTGGGGGCGGGGCTGTCGGCTCACCTCATTCTGGCGAAGTCACACACCTCCCGGTGTCTGCATTCCTCCCATATCTTACGCTTTGGGAAATGATAAAGGGGGAAAAAACCCTGTTTGCTTTCCACCCTGGAGCGCTGGGAGCGGGTTGTCGCTGCCAAATTCTTTCTGAGGTCGGAAGAGGTGTTAGGTTCCCCTCACCTGAGAGCCGGGAGGCTGCACGGAGCCCGGTCTCCCTGGCGAATGCAGAAAGGAGTCACTGTCTGGAGATCTGAAAGCAAGGCGGGTTTGGGGGTGACGGGGGGGGGGGGGGCGGGCTGTCTTGGTTCTCTGCAGAGACCTTGGGAACGGGAGAAGCTTTCTTGCTGTCCACACAGCTTTCAGAAGCTGGGCACCCCTGGGCATGGAAGCGGAGAGAGGAGACAGGTGCCATTTGTGCCAATGTCCATCGAGCACCCAGTGGCTGCAGGAGCCGCGTCTGGGGCAGTGAGCGATAGGAGCGCACAGTCCTCCCTCGCCTTCATGGCCAAGAGGTGCAGGCCTTCCTGAGAGCCAGCAGGTGCACGCCGGGGCCAGCCCACCCACATGCTCAGTGTCCTGCGGCTGGGGTCACACTCATGCTCCGGGGACTGCCTGTCCCCTCCTCCGGTCCTTCCTTCCCGGCTCTTTCTGGCTCTGTCCACCGTGGGCTGTTTCGGGCGCATTGAGAGATGTGGCTTCTAACTGGGTCAGGGTGACTGAGAATGTGACTGGTGAGTCCAGCACTGCTGTCTCCAACTCCAGGGAACTATTTACGACCCGGAGTTATGCAAGGATCCTCGATGGCAGGGTGCTCCCTACTGAGCACTTTGAAATCGTTGCTTAAGGATCCACCCTTCCTTCTTTTTGATAAGAATCATGCTGACATTTCCCGGGAAGAAAGTCTGGGTATGTTTCCTGTACCCCGACCTTCCCCTGCGGCTTATATGAATTTACTCAGTGAGAGGACTCCATCAAGGAGCTGATTTCATGTCAATCCAGTGGGAGGGGGCGGCAGGGAGGTGAGCAGTCGGGTGACTGTGGAGCTGGGAGGATCAGGAAGGTGACCTCTCTGCTTGAAAGACTTGGGGGACAAGTCGGTCAGGTAGAGGTGGGGGAGGCGGGTAGGAGCAGGGGAAAGGTGAGAGAGGACTGCCAGGAAGGGGGCACAGCATGGCGAAGGCCTGGTGGTGATGGAATCTCAAATCCCTAAAAGTGAGAAATCGTGTGAGTCCTATTTGTGCTTCTCTCTGGGTTACCGCGAGAATCAGATCCAGCAAAACACCCCTTTTTGCAGCCTAGTGGGCAGAACCCTAGGGCTCTTGGCTGCCTGGCAAATCCACCACGTTCCCTGTAGCCAGGGAAGAGTTGACAATTTCCACATCAAACCATCAGTGAAGTTTCTTTTTAATTTTGTTATTTTTAAATATATTTTATTGATTTTTTTTTTTTTAACAGAGAGGAAGGGAGAGGGATAGAGAGTTAAAAACATCAATGAGAGAGAAACATCGATCAGCTGCCTCCTGCACACCTCCCACTGGGGATATGAGTCAGCAACCAAGGTACATGCCCTTGACCGGAATCGAACCCGGGACCCTTCAGTCCGCAGGCTGATGCTCTATCCACTGAGCCAAACCGGAGAGGGCTGTATGGTGAAATTTCTAACATAGAAATGATCTGGAAGTCATCGATTGTGTAGTCCCTGGTGACATGGCGCATCCCTTTTTTTCTTTCTTATTTTTTTAAAAAAATATTTTTTATTGATTTCAGAGAGGAAGAGAGAGGGAGAGAGAGAGAGATAAACACCAGTGATGAGAGAGGATGGCTGGTCGGCTGCCTCCTGCACTCCCCACACTGGGGATGGAGCCTGCAGCCCAGGTATGTGCTCTCATCGGGAATCGAACCCTGGCCTCCTGGTGGAGCCACGTCACCAATGGGCAGACATTGTGCATTTTTAAACTAAACATTTACCACCAGAAAGCTGTTCGTCTTCACAAGTCAGAGTTTTTGTAGAATTCTGAAAACGCCTCTTCCCAGGGCCGCAAATTATTTTTTCTTTCACTGGTGTGCTCCCATCTGAATAAACGGCGCCTGTACACACAGGATAGCAGTTTATGTTTGTGCCTCTGTCTATCCGCACAGCACACACACCTGGGTTTAGATTAGCTCTGTCACACCCTGGGTGTAAGGGGGGCGTGATGGTGCCCACCTTGTCGGGTGTCCAGGGTTAAATGGGATCTTGTTTGTAATAAGCTTAGCGCAGTGCCTGGCACGGCGTTCGCTTTGAATAAATGGCAGCTATTATGTGCATAGAAGAAGAAAAAAAAGACCGTCCTAAAATGTTGGCATTTATCTCTAGTGGTGGGATTATGGTTACAATGAACATCTATTACTTTTGTGATCAGAGATAAAGAACAAGAAATGTTATTATTAATTTTAAAATCTGGCAGAAGGAACCTGTAGTTAATGTCAGGCCACCAGCGGGCAAGTGAGACGAGGCATCCGGTTCTGCACCCGGACTTTAGACACAGACAGCACCCCCAAGCCCCGATCGAATAACAGGAACAAAGGGAGAGAGTTGGTCAGGAGTCTAGAGAGATTTTGCCCTCCTCCAGCCTTGCAGGCCCCCTGACCCCTGCTGTGCGGAGGGCCGGCAGGGCCGGCAGGGGGATTCCCAGACGGTAACCCACAAAGTATGGCCTTCTCTCCCACCGGGAGGCTTCCCCGGTTCTTATCTGGAAACCTGGAACTCTCCAGGGACCCATTCCAGGACAGTGACATTTACCCCCTGCTGGGCCTTTGCTGGGGTGTCGCTGTTAGAATATAACACACATACTAGCCCTCTTCCACTGCGGGGAGGGGGGGATTGTGAATGTCCCAGTCTGGCTTCCAGAACAAGCCGAGAGGCACAAACCTTGGCTCTGTCGCCGGTGGAGATTCTTGACCACCAGCCCAGAGCCTGCAGCAGCAGGAGACAGAATCTCCTGGAGCTGCACCCCCTCCCCCCCACTCCCCGAAAACCCCCTTTCTGCTCCTCCTGGGCCATCCCCTGCGGAGCAGGAAGGGGCACAGCGCCCACCTCCTCGGATTATCTGGGGAGCCATCAGCCGGCCCTGGGCTGGCTTCTGAGCTGCTTTCTTTCTCCTCCTTCCGCACCCTGGAGGGGGATCTTGCTGCTGACTGGGAAGTAAAATGCCGCCTCTGTTTGGGAGACAAAGAACAGAGTGGCTCCCCGGGTCAGCTGTCTCTCCTTGGCTCCCCCAGGCCTCTGTGAAGATGGCTTTCCAGGGCTAGCCAGGGCTGCTGCTTCCACCCCCACCGTGTTTCCACTGGGGCTTAAAGGAATACTTGACCTTAAAAATCCCCAGTACCTTTCCTGCTCTGGCAGATATTAATGTGCCTGGGGAGGTGGGGGGGAGCAGGGAGGTGGGGGTGGCCCGTCTGGGGAGGCAGCCTGACCTCTGTATTCCTGTGAGAGCTAGTAAGAGCACGTGTGTGAGACGGGTGAAAGTGCATATGCGTGCACTCCCTGGAGTGTGAGAGCTTGCGTGCAAGAGTGTCCTCGGGTTTAAAAGAGTGTGTGTGCTAGGGGGTGAGGGAACGAGTCACAGCATGAGAGACCATGCGAGCGAACGCATGGAAGGGTGCCTGTGTACGCAGCTTCAGGTGCATGGGAAGTGTTTGTGGGAAAGCACGTGGGCGCATGTGTCAGGTGTGTGCATGTGAACGTGTATACACATACAGCTACCGTAAGAGCGTGTGGGAAAGTATGTGCTAGAATGTCAAAAAATGTGCATGAGAGTCGGGAGTGTGACGGACAGCAAGGAGGCATGTCACTGTACATGTACCAACTAGTGCGTGTGAGTTTCTCCTAGGATTTGAGGATGTGTGCGGGAGAGTGAGTTTGAGTGCAAAAGGAGGTATGCACGAGCTAGTGTGGGAACGTGTTGGGGCATGTGTGAGGGACGTGTGTGCTGGTGTGTGAGTCCAGGCGTGGAGGTATGAGCCCGCGTGTGTGGCGGTGGGCAAGCGCGCACGTGTGCACGGGCGTGTGCAGGTCTGGGAGCCCGGACAGCCGGGGGAGGGGGGGCAGGGGGACGGGGTGGGCGGAGCTCGGTGGTCGCAGGGTGGGCGGGGCCGCGCGTGACAGTTTGCGGAGCGTGTGCTCACGCGCACCGCCGCCCCCCTCCCCGCCGGTTGCCATGGGAACGCGCCGCGGCCCGAGTTAATCATTTCCTGTGGAAAGTGTGCGGGAGGGAGGGGCGGGCCGGGCCGCAGCGGCTGCGGCGTGGAGCTGCCTCCCGGCTGGCCGGGCCAGGCCGAGCCCCCGGCGCTGCGCTGCGGCGAAGCGGGGATCCTGCGTCCGACAGGCCGGTGAGTAGGGACCGGGCGGGCTGGGCGCGGGGGTCCGCCCCGAGCACCCCCCCTACCCCCTGGGGGAGCTGCATCCGGGTCCACCCTCCCCGCGGAATCCGCGTGCCCGACCCGCCGAGGAGCGCGGGGAAGACCGGGCCGTGGGGACCCAGCCCTGCGCCGATCCCCCGCCCCCCTCCTCTCTCCGGTACCCCCAACCTCCCCCTCCACGCAGTCCAGCCGGAGCCGAGGACCTGGTGCAGGGCAGGGCATGGGGCGGCACGGCATGTCCCCTAGAGCAGCCTCGGGACCCCCGTTTTGTTTTTTCATTGGCCCCGCAATGCAGGACCCTACCGGGGAACCCCGTGTTCGCCGGCGCCGCCCCCTCCCTTTGCAGCGTCCCCGCACCCAGGGCGCCCTAGAAGGCTGCGGTTTTTGGCTCTCCAACCACCTATGATCCCTGGGCTGGTCGCTTCCCCCCTCGCAGGGCTGGGGGTGCGGGCCAGCCCGAGGGTAGGAAGGAGGAGGGCCTGGGCCGGTGCCTCCTGAGCGATTGACAGCGGCAGCCTAGGGGTCCCCGCAGGGCGAGCAAGCCAGCAGCCACCTCCTTCCACCCCGACTTGCCAGTTAGCGCAGAACTCGGGCTGGCTGGCGCAGCCGGGGGCCTGGCCCTGGGAGATGTTAAAGGGGAAGCTGTGTTTAAATGCTCAAGAACTTGTCCCCAGCCCCCAACACACTTGTCTCCAGGTTGTGGGTGGTGGCCACCCCTGGTCTGTCCCCTTCCCTTCGGGGCTCAGGCTGGCCCAGCGCCTCTCCGTGCCCAGCCGCACTCCCCATGTCCTTGGTAAAGTAGCCGTCTCCTTGGCTGGGCCGAGTCATGTGCAAGGAATGCGGCCTCAGAATGGAGCCCTGTGTCTTCAGTGACTGGACTTTAGGGACACGGGGTGCTTCGTTCTGCCATCCCTATGAGCACGAAAGGGGGCAGAGGTTTTGAACTCCGGGTTGTCCTGGAAAACCCAGGATGGGTGACGGCGTGTAAGGGGCAGTCCTAGCTCCTGGCCAGTCGCCCCGACCTTCTGCCTGCTCTCCCTGGGAGACAGCCCTGCCCAGCAGTAGCCTCTGGGCCTTGGTCACGTCTGTCCCTCAGTCATGGCCATCTCCCTGGTCTGGAGGGACGGGGGCTGCAGCTCTTCCTCCACGGGTCCGAACCCCAATAGATGATAGATGCGCCCCCCTCCCCCCAGCCCCTCTGCTTCATCCATGCCTGGAGGGAGGTCTGAAAAGGGAAGTGTGGGAGTTCTCTGTGCCTGTACTGTCCTGAACGCGTTATCTCTGCGTTGTTGTCTGATCCTTTCATCCACCCCGTGTGGTGGTGTTCTCCCCATTTTCAGATGGAAATAATGAGGCGCAAGGCCACACGCCTAGCAAGTGGCAGAGCCCGGTTCTGGACCAGCTTCTGGTCACTGTCACCCCAACATGATCCCCCATGGCCCACCCCAGGAGTCCTAGGGGAGAGTAGCAACCCCCGCCTGGGGTTACTTGAGTCCTTAGCACTTTTGACCTTCACACCGCCCTCTGCTAAATTCGGCTGCTCTTTCCCCTTCGGGATCTCGAACACACCCTTCCTCTTTCTTCCTGAGATCTTCCTGGTCGCCTCCCCGACTTCCCTTCCAGAAAGCCACAGGAATATTGTCTTTTCCTGCCCCTGCCCCTCAGCCTCGGCCTATCTCCTTCCTTTTCCCTCAGCCGTGGAATTGACCTTCAGTGTCCTGTTCGGCCTGCGGGCAGCCGGGTTGCTTGTGTGCCCCGCTCTGGGCCAAGCAGCCCGGAGAAGAGGGTGTCTGACTGCTCCCCCGGCTCCTTCCGCTCCTCTCTGGCCCATCTCCAGTTCCTCAGAGGAACCGGCCTACGTACCCGGATTAGCTTCTGCCCCTGCCCTTCGGCCCACAGTCCTGCCTCCAGCCCGTGAGACTGCACCCCCGAGCCTCCTCCTGCAATCTGTCTGCCTCAGTCAGGGAAGGCCGGGGCCCCGAGTCAGAGCCCGACCTTCTCCCAGGGTTCAGCTCTGCGCACATCGGTCACCCCGTCTCCAGGCCGCCACCCCTGCACTCTCACGTCTTTTGTCTCGCAATGCCTCCACCATTGCTGCCCCTCTGTCCCCCCAGCACGGCCCAATGGCTCCTCAATACCACGTCCTCCTCTGGATCCAGCCTCTCCTTCCCACCCTCGCCGAGCGTCCCCCAAAAGAAGGACCTGGGGGCTTCTTGGAGGCCCTGCCCACCCCTTGGTTTGCCCACCTTGCTCCAAGGCCATTCTCCCTTAAAGAGCCCCCAGGGTCTTTGTTCCAGTTTGGCTTCTCTGTGGCAGGTCTCCCGGAAGTAACCATCCCCTCCTTCCCACCTACTCGTCACCTCAGGACTCTGCACCCGCCTGGGGCTCCTGCCACCTTCCTTCTCCAGCTTCCCTTCCGGCCAGGAGGGAGCGCTGTCCTCCAGGTGGCCTCTTGTCTCGCAGGACCCTTGGTGACTGTGTCCCCCCCTGTGGCATGCTGGCCTCCCAGCTCAGTCCCCGTGTCCAGCCCTCTCTCTTGAAGGTGTCAGCACGGGCCTTTGCATGCGTTTACTTTTCGGTGAAAAGCCTTCGCTGGCCATTAGATCGGGTGGTGGGCTGCAGAGATGACCGTGCTGGCCGGCGGTGTGCTCAGTGTTGAGCATCGACCCGTGAACTAGGACAGTGGTCGGCAAACTCCTTAGTCAACAGAGCCAAATATCAACGGGACAACGATTAGAATTTCTTTGGAGAGCCACATTTTTTAAAGTTAAACTTCTTCTAACGCCACCTCTTCAGAATAGACTCGCCCAGGCCGTGGTGTTTTGTGCAAGAGCCACACTCCAGGGGCCAAAGAGCCGCATGTGGCTGGCCGACCACAGAACTAGGAGGTCACAGTTGGATTCTCGGTCAGAGCACATGCGTGGGTTGCAGGCTCCATCCCTGGTGTGGGGTGTGCAGGAGGCAGCCGATCAGTGATTCTCTCTCATCAATGATGTTGCTTTTCTCCCTCTACTTTCTTCTTTGAAATATGTGTGTGTGTGTGTGTGTGTGTTGGATAGAAAGTCAGAAACATCGATGAGAGAGACATCGATCAGCTGCCTATTGCACGCCCCCCACTGGGGATTTGCCCGCAGCCAAGGTACATGCCCATGCCGGAATCGAACCCGGGACCCTTCAGTCTGCAGTCCGATGCTCTATCCACTGAGCCAAACCAGTCTCGGCGTGTGTGTGTGCGTGTGTGTGTGTGTGGGTGTGCGTGTGTGTGTGTGTGTGTGTGTGTGCGTGCGTGTGCGTGCGTGTGTGTGTGTGTGTGTGTGTGGGTGTGCGTGTGTGTGTGTGTGTGTGTGCGTGCGTGTGCGTGTGTGTGTGTGTGTGTGTGTGTGTGTGTGTGTGAAAGATGAGCATGCTGTGAGCTTCGCTTGGGAGCCATAGAGGATCAGAGGGTCAGAGGAGATGGACACCCTCTACGTTCAAAACAGATGTCTCAAGGGCTTGGTAGCAAGCAGTCTGCGCAGTGACAGACAGGGAAAGGGGTCTTCTACCCAGGCAGGGCCATGAAGAAGCCCTCGGGTGTCACCAACTCTATTTTAAACCAAAAGCAGACTCCACTGGTGCTTCCTTTGAGCTTCTTTTGAGGAGAGTGGCTTATTCTATAAATGGCATCATGTTTGTCTGAGTCTGGGTCTCTAGATTAGTCACCTTAAAGGCCCTCAAGACTGCTTTGCACACAATAGGTGCTCAATAAAAGCTTTGCACACAGCAGGTGCTCCATAAAAGCTTGTGCTGTGAATGTGGAAAGTCTGTTCTGTGCGTTTGCTCAGTTTATAAGGGACCTGTGGAGCCTCCCATCCAGCCCAGTGCTCCCTACCCCCCCCCCCCCCATTCTCCCACTGCTCTGGCATCTCCCTGCACCCCGCAGTGTTTACCTCCCTTCCCACAGGGAGCTTTGAGGCCCTGTTTCTCCTGATCAAAGAGACGCCCCCCCACAGGTGCTTGACACACAGCAGGCACCCAATAAATAATTATTAAATGAAGAACCTCACCTCCTAGCCAGTTGCCTGCTGTGTTGTAGGCTCGGAGGGAAGGCTAGTTTGAGTCCATGAATGAGCTGACGCTAAGAGAATTTGACACATAAACCTAATTTGTCACAGGCGACCCGCAGGGTCCCTTCTGATTCGATTTACAGCGATGCCACTGACTCACGCTTCCTCCGCGTGGGGCGGGCCGACAAGCTGTCAGGCTCCGGGTGGAGGGGCTGCGATGTGGGATCTCCCCGCACGCACGGTGCTGCAGACAGACACCCGTGCTGGGCTCCTTGCCCCCTGCAGAGCCTCCCTGCCCCGAATGGCATAAGGACCCCGTGAGCCATGCCAGTCGGCGCAGACCCCCGAGATCCGGTTGGGCCAGCGCGGTCTTCAATCTCGTCTCCCCGTGCTCTCTCCGCAGGCTGCCGGGCGCCCGGGGGAGGAGGCTGCGGATCCCCAGGCCATGGTCCAGTCTCGCCGGACCTGGAACCTGGGAGCCCCGCCCTCGCTGCGCGGCCTGTGGAGAGTGGGCCGGGCCCCGGAGGAGCCGGAGCCGGGGATGGCCCGCCCCGCCCCAGCCAGCCCGGCCGCCCGCCCTTTCCCACACACTGGCCCGGGGAGGTTGAGAACTGGTGAGTCCGCATTTTTAAAATGCCTCTTGATTGCCTTTCCTTCCTCCCTCTCTCCTTCCCTCCCTCCCTTCAGATACGGGGGATGAGAGCGAGGTTTCTCACAAGGTCCTAGGCTCGGGCCGAGCTGTCAGGTAAATTACAGGGCCGGCGGCCCGGAGCCGGCGTGGAGTCAGGGTGGCAATCTCGCCCTGGCTGCTGTCCTGCGCCATCGGGACTCAGAGGAGGCGCTGGCGGGCGGGCGCGGAGTTAAACTTTAACGCGGTCCCCGGAGCTGGGGGAGAACGCTGCCCCCCGCCACGCGGCCCCAGCCCCAGCCAGCCCAGCCAGGTCCGGGGCTCGGAGGCTCAGGGTCTCCCCTTGGTTCCTGCCACCGGCGGCTGGTAAACAAGGTAGGTGAGGTGGCTGCAGCTCCCGGCGCGCGGGGACACCTGATCCTGCCTGGGCTGGCCCGCGGGTGGACGAGGCTGCCCTGGAGCGGGGCCTGGCAGGGTTTGGGCGCTGTGCGCTCCGTTTTCGGTACCCGTCCAGGTGGCTTTGGCAGGGGACCCCTAACAGCAGGTGGGCGGCGAAGGAGCCCCCTGGGTCTGGGTCCCCCCACTGGCTGTCCCCCTGGGGAGCTGTCAACACCAGCTCTCCTTTCTGGGTCATGTCCCCTGGTGCCTCCAACAGCGAGGAGTGAGTGGCAGCTCTGATTATGGGCTGGGGCTGGATCGTCCGGCTTGTGGGGAGCTGCCCTTGACTCTGTCCCGAGTTCGGCCCAGGCAGGCCTTCCTAGAAGTGTCAGGGGGAGATTGGCTTCAGGTGTGAGCTGACTGACGTCTCTTGTTGTTGACCTGCAGGGAAAGGGGTTTCGTTTAGGTCCCTGTGAGCTGGCTGGGTCCCACACTGCTGTCAGGTCCAAGCCCATCCATGGGAGGCAGGGGAAACTGAGGCTCAGAGAGGGCACATCGCTAACTCCTCTTGGGCTCTCTCTCTCCCCTCCCACATTTGTGCCATCACGACTCTGTGCGGGAGAGTGAGGCTGGGTGACCTGGGGACCTGCGGGAGAAGTTGGGCTTTGGGGGCAGGCAGCCCCAATTGTCAGGAAGGGACCTCTGATGGTCTCCACCCCACAAGATTGTCTTAAGGATTGAAAACGGAATAGGAACTAGCATTGCTTTTCTGGTTTAAAAAAAAAAAAGGCAAGAAGAGAAAAAAACTCACCAAAACAACCAGCAAAATCTGGGTCCTTGAAAACCAAAACTAAAACTAAAAAAAAAAAAAAAAAAGACAATACCCCAAAACAAAAAATACAGTAAAAGCCCTGGCCGGGTGGCGTGAGTGTCACCCCACAAACCGAAAGGTCTCAGGTTTAATTTCCGGTCAGGACACAGGCTAGTGCTTAGGTTGTGGGTTGAATCCCCGGTCAGGGAGCCGACAGGAGGCAGCTCATAGATGTTTTCCTGGGGGGGGGGGGAGATAAAAGTCACCTGGGGCACACGGTGGCGATGCGGAGGGTTCGGTTCCAGGTCATCGCAATAGAGCGAGTCCCCAACTTGAGGCTGGCGGCAGGCCTTGCCTTCAGTCTGTAAGAAACGCAGTTTCTGTGGGGTGCAGTGAAGGGAAGCACGGGAGGAAGATGCCTGTGTGAGCTTGTCACTGGGGATTTCGTATGTTCCTCCCAGTCCTGTGTGTGCACATGCGTGTGTGTGCGTGTGTGTGTGTGTGTGTGTGTGTAGGTCTGTCCGATGAGCATTATGAGTCTTCTACATATGCAGTTATCCACTTTAAAAAAAGACACAAAGCTCAGATGAAATCCTGTGTGTGAAATGCTACTGGGTAGGGCCTCAGCCAGCGTGGAGCCCCTCAGCCCCCACCTCTCTGGGCACCTGGCACCGTGCGAGCACTTTATTTTTAATTTTTATTTGTGTGTGTGTGAGTGTGTGAGACCGCTTTCTGTGTGTCACCCATTCTGTCCTCACCAAAGGGCTGTGAGTTTGTTTTGTTTAAAGTTTTTTTTTTTTAAGTTTGATTCCTTCTCCCCGTTTTATTGATGAGGAAACTGAGGGTCCGAAGGGCATTAAAGGCTGGAAAGCGCTCGGCTGGCTCTGGGGAGACCAGAGCCGGGACAGTCCCAAGGCGGGCAGTTCTGCCGGGCGCCCCGTGAGGCCAGCCCCTCCCACCCATCCGGTCCCACGGGCTGTGTGTGGTGGGTCGGACGGGTGCCGCCACCTGCAGGTTAGCCCTCTGCCCCGGCCGGCGTGCCAGCGGCCCGGGGAATGCGCTTTCCTGGCCCCGAACATGCTTTCGGAGGCCGCAGGGGCCGGGCCACCCAGCGTGGGGCTGGTGCTAATGAAGGCAGGGGAGAAATTGCCACCTAGAGGCAGCCAGGGTAACAGAGCCGGGCCCTGCGCTGATGCACACAGCCAGGCTGGCATCGCTTCCTCTGCTGCTCCCTGCCCGGGTGCCCCTGAGCAGTGTGAGCCCCCAAGCCACCCGGGGAGGAGGGAGAAGGGAGGAGGGAGGAGGGAGGAGGAGGGAGGAGGGAGGAGGGAGGGGAGCCCTGCAGGGTCCCGGGCGCCCTTCTGGAGAGCGTCTTGGAGCAGCTTCTGGGAAGAAAGGAGCGCAGCCCCAGCCCAGCGCCAGGCCTCCCTCGGTGCAGGGCAGGCGTGTGACAGCGTGTGTGGCGGGGTTGGCTGGAGCGTGTGCGAGCCGAGCTCCGCTGGGCCCTGCTCGGTGGTCCCCGGCCGACAGAGTCTCACCCGTCCTTTCTCTCCAGGGACGGGGCGTGGGAAAGACACCCCGGCCGGCGGCGATGAGGACCCCGGAGCCCGCAGCGGGGCGCGCCCAGCCCTAGCCCAGTGCCGAGCCCTCAGCGTGGACCGCGCCGGCCCCGGGAGCCCCCGCCGGCTCTACCTGAGCGTGCAGGTAACCAGGGGGGGCTTCCAACCACCAGGGGTCCAGCCAGGGGGGGTGTCTTGCCCTCTGAGCTGCAGCTCTGGGTCCCTGCAGGCTTCTGGGGCGGGGGGGTGCGGGGGGGAGAGAAGCTCAGTGGAGGGCTGGGGCCTGCCTCGTGCCTCTGCCAAGCTCCTCACAGCACATGGCCCGGGAGCCGGCCTAGACGCAGCGCTTTGCTTTGCTGGGTTATCTCGGGGGACTGTCAGGAGGCGACAGCTTTCCGGCCACACCCTGGCTGAGGCGTCCAGTGGGAAGTGTGGGGCCTTCTCCGAGCGAGACGCTGTTGGGAAGACGGGCAGGTTGGAGGGTAGCTGTTTGTTCCCGCTCCGACGTGAGTCTCTGGGGCAATACTTGCATTTCCTCGACATCGAAAGCCGCCATCCAAAAGTTAGACAGAGGGCTTTGCCAACACCTGGGTTCTCTTCTCGTGCCCTTATCGCCAAATGACTTTCAAAAGACAGACTTTACACCTGTATGTATATTCAGTTGCAGAAAAAAAAAAAATACAGAATGACAGCAGTAACCCTAACCGGTTTGGCTCAGTGGATAGAGCGCCGGCGTGCAGACTGAAAGGTCCCAGGTTGGATTCCGGTCAAGGGCATGTATCTTGGCTACGGGCACATCCCCAGTAAGAGGTGTGCAGGAGGCAGCTGATCGATGTTTCTCTCTCATCGATATGTCTGACTCTCTCTCCTTCTCCCTTCCTCTCTGTAAAAAAAAAAAAAAATCAACGAAATATATATTTTTAAAAAGAATGACAGCAGCGATTATAGCTACTGTTTATTGAACGCTAACTTTGTGCCAGGCTCTGTGCCAGGCATGACCTATCTCACATCCGTCCTCACCAACAGTCTCAAGACAGTGACTGTTTTACCTCCGTTTTGTGGATGGAGTCATGGAGGTTCAGAGAGGTTAAGGACGCTGCTGCTGGTCACACAGCAAGCTGGGATCTGACCCCCCACTAACGAGGACAAGCTTTATAAGGTGATATAAAGAGTTTGCACAGGGCAGAGCTGTGATACCGGTGGGAACGAATGCCTCCCGTAGTCCCGCATCTCTGAGGAATCCACTAGGAAGAGTTCAGTGCCTCCACGTAAACATACTCATACATGTTTCTATTACTTATGTCCACATCCTGTTCTGTGGCTAGCTCTTTCCTTCCACGGTAAACCGTGGTGATGTCTTCCTGAGCGTCGATATTTAGAGAAAGACCTCATTCTTTCAAACTGCTGCAGAATAGTCGGCTTCTGGGCTCACCGTGGACTTTGTGACCCACCCTCTGTCTCATCTGTGATGGCTGCGAGGTCCGTCAGCACCTCTGCGTTCAGCAGTCCTGGTGCCGGGTGACTTCAGGACTGCGCGGGCTTGCCTTTTGCAGTGCGTCTGTGTGTTACCACATGTGCGTGAAGCGCCTGCCCTGTGCCACGTGCTGTGTGAGGCGCTGACGCGCAGCCGAGAACAGACAAACAGCCGGCGGTTAGTGGAGGTGCCGGGAGGAGCCGATGATTGCAGACGCAGGCGAGCCAGCGGGCGAGGGCCGCTGATGCGGGGGCAGAGGGTGAGGGACCAGGGTTACCTGGGCGTGTTGGCGAGCCAGCCCCACCCCACGAAGGACTGTGCACAAGAGGGCCCTCCTTGGAGGGACACGGGCGAGTGGGGGGCAGGAGGGGAGGGGGAAGGCCGTGTGCCTCTGCGCGAGTCCTCTCTCGGGCAGACGGAAGAGTCCTGGTCCCAGGCGCTGATGGCCCCCGTTTTCTTTGTTCAAATAAGACTTTGTTTGTTTCTTTAATCCTCGCCTGAGGATATGCTTCGATGGAGTTTTAGAGAGAGAGAGGAAGGGGGAGAGACGCAGAGAGAGAACCATCAGTGGGCTGCCTTCCGTATGCGCTCCCATCAGGGGTCGGACCCACACCCTTTGGTTCCCCGGGTGATGCTCCAACCAACGGAGCCACCGGCCAGGGCTGGTCCCAAGTCTCTTAAAGAAATTACGCATTTATAGTTGAAAGTATTACATATGTCCTCCTTTCCCCCCACTGACCCCTTCTAGCCCGCCCTGCCCCCTGCCCAGGCCGTCACCTCCCCATTGTCTGTGTCCGCGGGTCATGTGTACACGCAGACAAGTTCTTGGTCGATCTTCTCCCACCCCCCCACCAGCCCCCCCCCCCTCGACCTTCCCTCTGAGATCCCAAACTCTGCTCCCTGCTTCCATGTCCATTTTGTTCATCAGTTTATTCTGTTCATTAGATTCCACGTATGAGTGAGATCATGTGATACTTGTCTTTCTCTGTCTGGCTTATTTTGCTTACCTAATACTCTCCAAGTCCCTCTGTGCTGTCTCAAAGGGTAAGATTCTACTTTTTTTTAACTGCTGCACAGTATTCCACGGTGCAAACGTACGCAGCTTTTTATCCACTCATCTGCGGATGGGCACCTGGGCTGTTTCCCGATCTCAGCTGTTGTAGATTGTGCTGCTATGAACATAGGGGGGCCTCTATCCTTTCTGATTGGGGTTTCTGGGTCTCTTAGGACAAGTCCCTAGAGGCGGGGTCCCTGGGTCAAATGGGAGTTCCATATGTAATCTTTTGAGGGAACTCCGTTTTCCACGTTGGCTGCCCCAGCCTGCATTCCCACCAGCCGTGGACGAGGGTTCCCTTTTCTCCACATCTTCGCCTACACTTGCCTTTGTTGATTTGGTGCTGGTAGCCAGGTCCGACGGGCCTGAGGCGACACCTCATTGTCGTTCTCATTTGCTTCTCTCTGGTGACCCTTGACTTTGAGGAACTCCAGTGGCCCTCTGAGCGGGGCCCAGAGCTTGCTGTCACTTCCGAGACAAGGTGTTCTGCGGCCCCTCCTGTGTGGTTCATCCGGAAACAGCCACGTGGTCCTGATGTCAGTCAGCTCCCTGGAAAAGCAGGGCGGGCCGGGCGAGAGCAGCTAAAGACACGAGCGAAGCGCTTTTCTCGGAGCCGGGCCACTGGTAGTTAAAGCGGGAGGCGGTCAGAACCGGCCGCCCGGAGCTGGGCGGCGGCTCTGTTCGTGAACTTTGATTATGGGGTGTCCGTCTGGCTGTGCCTGCAGCCGGTCCGCCGGGGTCAGCAGATCCGCCGAGGATCTCTGGGGAGCTCCAGCCGGCAGCCCGCGTCCGGGCCCGTCCGCCGGGGCCCCGCCGAGCCCTGTTGTGGTTGTGGGTGCTTCTCCGGGCCGGGGAGGTGGGGCCGAGGCGGGGACCCGGGCGCAGGGAGGCGACAGCAGGCCGGGCCACCCTCCCGGCCAGCCTCCCGCAGCCAGCCGGAACCCGAGCCCGTCCCCCCGGAGGCGCCCCCGAAGTCCCCAGCCCCCCGGGGGCCGGAGGCCCTCCCTGCGGTCTGGCCGCCCGGCCAGAAATAGCGCGGCCTTTGCTCTGGTCGGACGGAGCCCCAGCGGCCGCCGTGACGGGCGGTTCCCGACGTGCGGCAGTGGGGCGCAGGGCGGGGACGGAACACAGTTGGCGGCTTTTCCCCGGGTGTGAGGGCCGGGCCGGCTGTCCACCCTCCCTCCTCGTGGGACGTGGTGGGGTCGAGGGGTCGGGAGGGAGGGAGTGGATGGCCAGCGAAGGAGCCGGCTGCTGTCGCTTCTCGCCTCTCGTCTGCTCTCTGTCTGGGCTGTCGGGGGGTAAAGGTAAAGCATCTGAAGATGCAGAAACACAGCCGCCGTGCCTGGCACGGAGCCCTCGCTGTGTCAGACCCTGGGTCCGCCTGAGGCCCCGCCGCCACTTTTATACCAGCTCCTGGGGGCGGGGGGGGGGTGATCTGTTGGTTTCATGAGCGGGGAGAACGAAGCTTCGGGGAAGGAAAGGAGCTGCCCAGAGCCACGCAGCTCGCAGGCGGCGGGGAGCCAGCCGGGCCCTTTCGACTGGACGCTTGAGACCCGGAGCGGTTTTAAACCCAGAGCGTCGGTCTCTCTGGGGCACGGTGGGCACAGACACACAGAGAGCGTGTCTCCACCGCTCTGCCCAGACAACCCCTGTGGTTAACAAACAAAGCATGATAGCCTGAGCTGGTGTGGCTCAGTGGACAGAGCGTCGGCCTGCGGACTGAAGGGTCCCGGGTTTGGTTCCGGTCAAGGGCATGTACTTGGTTGTGGGCACATTCCCAGTGGGGGGTGTGCAGGAGGCAGCTGATCGATGTCTCTCTCTCATCGATGTTTCTGACTTTCTATCCCTCTCCCTTCCTCTCTGTAAAAAAATCAATAAGATATATTTTTTTAAAAACAACACAAAACTCGGTAGCCTGAGCCGGTTCGGTTTGGCTCAGTGGATAGAGCGCCGGCCCGAGGATGGAGGGGTCCCGGGTTTGATTCCAGGTCAAGGGCGTGTACCTTGGTTTCAGGCTCAATCCCAGGCCCCCATCAGGTGCTTGTAGGAGGCAACCAATTGATGTGTCTCTCTCCCACCCCTCCCTCTGAAAACCAGTGGGAACATACCCTCAGGGGAGGATTCACACACACACACACACACATACACATACACACACACACACACACACACATACGCATGCGCGCGCGCACACACATATACGCGCACACACACGTACACAAACACACACACACATACGCACACACACGCATATACGCACACACACACACACACACACACATACACGCACACACCACTGTAGATGTTTATAAGGTTAAAAACCCAGGTGTCCACAGGTTCAAAAGGAAATGGAAAGCCTGCCCTTCCTCCTTCCCCCGTTCTGTCCCTTTTCGTTCTCCACAAAGTCTGAACGATGCCCGCTCCTCCCCTCACCCGGCCTCCCAGAGAAGCGCTCTCTGTATTTCCCAGAGGTTTTTTTCGGGGTGCGCTTTATTCCCATGGTCCTCACAGGGGATGTTCTTACCGCGGACGGCTTTCTGCGGTGCCTGATTTCCGGGGAGGGGTGGACGGGGGGACTTGTCGCCCCTCCCCTCCTCCCTCCTGCCTTTGCCTGGGAGACGGGTCCGTGGCTCCAACACCTGGCCAGGTGGGCGGGCCAGGGCCTTCCCCTGCTTCTGGGACCCGCGGGCGCCCCCCTTGGGAGCCGCTGGCTGGTGCCTGGAAGATAGATCTTCCCCCCCAACTGGTGGGCAGAGTTATGATGTCACCAGCATGTGCCACAGAGACATTGAACCACCAATCAGGACCTGCCGAATAGCCTAACCCCCCCCCCCCCACACACACACTCGTGGGTCCAGGGGTGCCCAATCATGTGCCTTATATGAAGCCGCCAATCAGCCGCGGGCCGGGTATCCTAAGCCCCATCCCCTCCCCCTTAAAAGGCCCCTTCACCCCGCACGTGCCCTCTTTCCCCCTCGGGAAGGGAGCCGGCGGGGTCGTCTCTGGTAAAGCCTGTCCTGGTCCCCTGGGCTCCGGCCCTCCGTCTCATCTCTCGGTGCCAGCGAGCGGAGGGCAGCTGGCATCCTGGGGGGCGTCGCCTCCGATGGCCACGTGCCTGAGTGGAGCGGGCTGCTGCGTTGAGGACACGTGACGCGCGCCCCATAGGGCCGAGGGGATGTGCCTGAGGTTCTCTGAGTGCCCGGTGGAGAGGCCGGCTGCCGAGGGGCCCGGGGGAGGGGGACACACCCCACACCGCCCTGTGTGGGCACCCTTTCCTCCGGACCCCAGGCCTGCGTGTCCCCGGCGACCGGCCCAGCGAGGGGTGGCCTGCGGGCCGGGTCCTCACTGCTCCAGGGGTGCCCTGCTCTCAGGGTCACGAGCCCCCCCACCCCCCAGGCCCCTTCACTAAGGATTCTGGTTGTGTCTTGGCAGCAGGCCCCGCAGGACAAGGGGTGCAAGAACAGGAGTCAGGGGCCGAAAGAAGAGAAGCCGCAGAAGAGGCAGGCGCCGGCCCCCGGGCGGGACCGGGAGGCCCAGGATGCCGCCGGCGGCGCCATGAATGTAGAGAACGCAGGTAACGAGTCTGCCCGCCGCCCGGGAGGCCCTGGGACAGCGGGCCTGGGGGGGCCGTCCCCACACGCTGTCCTCCTCCCAGAGGAGCCCGGCCACATCCTGGTCGCCTCGACGTGGAACTCACACCCCAGCCTGCCCTGCCCCCTCCGAGCCCCCCTCCCAGCGCCCAGGTGATAAAGGCTTTGGCGGGCGTGGGCTGGGGGTGAATTTCCCCCCTTTTTTCTCTTCCCCGGCGCCCGCTAAAGCAGGGCGGCCATATCAGCCAAAGACGCCACCCACGGCCTGCAGAGGGGCCTGACCCCCTCCCCCTGCATCTCTGACCCCCTCCCTCAGCATCTCTGACCCCCTCCCCCTGCATCTCTGACCCCCTCCCTCAGCATCTCTGACCGCCTCCCCCTGCATCTCTGACCCCTCCCCCTGCATCTCTGACCGCCTCCCCCTGCATCTCTGACCGCCTCCCTCTGTATCTCTGACCCCCTCCCCCTGCATCTCTGACCCCCTCCCCCTGCATCACTGACCCCCTCCCCCTGCATCTCTGACCCCCTCCCCCTGCATCTCTGACCCCCTCCCCCTGCATCTCTGACCCCCTCCCCCTGCATCTCTGGGGACCCAGAGACCTGGGACAGGGCCCCACTCTGCTCCTTCGGCAGGGAAGCAGGAGCCGTTGGCTCCTCTCCTCCAGCAGGGCTGACTCCTGGGGGATTCTAGGGTCCCCTTCGTGCGATACCCCCGTGGGATCCTGGCCCGGGGTCACTGGGCAGGAGCACTCCCTAGGCGCCCATAAGAAGGGGCCGGTCTTTCTCTTGCTCTCCTCGCCCGTCTCCGGGGTGATTTGCGTCTGAACTTGCCTCGCGGTGGAAGCACCTAATCCGTCCTCTGAGTCGGTGCCGGAGCCGCGCTCGCCCGTCTGTCTGGGCGGGCGCTCCGGCGTTCGGCGGCAGGTGTGGGGTCTGGCTGCGGCCTGGGCAGACGGCCCTGGGGAGGGCCCCGTCCCGCCGGTCAGGTGGGCTCAGAGCGGGCCGAGGCGGGAGGGCCGGTTCCGGTCAGGGGGAGGCCTGGCTTTGTCAGTGGGGCCGGGGCGGGGCCTGCGTGTCCCTGAGCCCCAGTGCCCGCGGGCAGCGCCCGGCCTGGTGGGGCCTGAACTCGGACGTACCAAGCGGCGTGCACCTCCTCCGTAGCTCGTCCCCAGGTGCCCTCTGATGGCTCTCCGTCCCTTAGTTCCTTCAAGGGCCATTCTCCCCCAGCAAGCACCCCCAGACCCCGCCCAGCTCCCCGGCACAGGGTACACCCCAGCAGGCGTGGGCTCGGGGTGTCCCAGAACCTTCTTGGGAAACAAACAGCGTCCTGGACAAGAAGGCCCTTCCATGTGCTGTGGGCACCACCCACTCACACCGGCCGTCCCTCCTGGTGCCGGACCCCTGTCCCAAGGGTGTGAGTGGGGTGCCCACCGTCTTGGGGTAAGGCCCATTGTCCCCATTTTATTTTTGTTTTTATTTCTAAATATTCGTATTCATTGCAGAGAGGAAGCTCGAGGGAGAGAGATAGAAACATCGGTGATGAGAGAGAATCAGTGAGGGGCTGCCTCCCGCACGCCCCGCACTGGGGATCGAGCCCGCAACCCGGGCCCGTGTCCTGACGGGAATCGAGCCGGGACCCCCTGGCTCACAGGCTGACGCTCCGCCGCTGAGCCACGCCGACCGACCGGGCTGTTGTCCCCGCTTCACACCGGAAGTCCCTGAGGGGCCCCTCCCCCCGGGGCCCACCCCCTAGCGGCCAGCGAAGGGCCGAGGGCCGTGCCAGGCCCGCTGGGGCTGCCGTGGGGGCCCTGGAACCGTCCCTCTGACCGCGCTCTGTCCGGAGCAGAGGGAGGAGCCGGCCCGCCGTCTGCGACACGCAGGGGTGTCACGTGCGGGCCACATGGCCGGCCGCTCGCCAGCCGGGACGCCCCTGCTCCAGCTCTGGAGTCGAAGTCGTGCCAAGGGCTTGGAGGGGTGCGGAAAGCCAGCCCCCGGCTGCTTTGTCTCGTGACAGTGGGAGCGGGGACTTCTCACTCTCTGCCTCCCCCCCCCCCCCCGCCCCAGAAGGCGGGGAGTGCACTGAGCCGATCTGCGATCTGCCCAGCGGGACCTGCCCCCTCCCCGCTCCCCGCTCCCCGCTCCCCGCTCCCCGCTCTCCGCTCCCCGCTCCGGCCCGGGCTTGTCTGCGCTCAGGGAGCACGCTTGCCGCCTTCCGGGGGTCAGAGCTGCCGGCGGGCCGGGCCTGCGGCTTCAGGAGCAGGTGGCTGCCTTCACGCACTCTGGGACCCCCCCAGTCCTGCCCACGGGGCTCCGGGGACCTCCTGTGGGGAAGCCCTGGGCTCCGAGGTCAAGCAGAGGCTGCGGCCGGTGGGTGCTGGTCCTCCGCTTTCCTCTCGGCCACTTGGTGCTCGGACTCTTCCTTCTGGCTCCGGGGCTTTGGCCAGGGCCCGGATTTTCCCCCCTCCTCCTCCCTTCTCCCTCCTCCCAGCTCCCTCCTCCCTCCTCCCTCCTCCCAGCTCCCTCCTCCCTCCTCCCTCCTCCCTCCTCCCTCCTCCCAGCTCCCTCCTCCCTCCTCCCTCCTCCCTCCTCCCTCCTCCCTCCTCCCAGCTCCGTGCCGGCTCCCGGCCCCCGGAGCCCGCCGCCATCCGCGGTGCCCTCGAAGCAAGCTCCCCAAGCCTCCTGTCGCAGGCTCCCTCCTGTGTCTGTCCAGCACCCTCTGTCTGTCTCTCCTGCTCCCGGTAGCGAGCGGCCAGGACCGAGGGAGGCTGTGGCAGGAGGAGGAATCAGGAGCCAGCCCCCCCCCCCCCCCGTACTAACAAGTCCTCCCACCGCGCGGTCCCTGCGGCCAGGCCCGCCCCGGGCAGGCGCCCGCCCCAGAGCGGCCTGTCTGTTGCTGTCCCCGTGCCGCGTCCGTCTGTCTGCTCCTCTCCCCCTCCTCCCTCGCTGTGTGCCGGGGGCCGCTCCCTGCGGAGGGAGCCCCCACTCGCTTTCTGACTCCGGACAGGGTTTGGGGTCTACGGACAGCGTGCTCCCCTGAGGGTGGTGTTTTAGGGGAGCTGACCCGCTCCTGCCCAGCGGCCGCCCGAGAACTTGCAGACCTTTCCCAGCCGCGATGGCTGGGGCGGGCCGTGGGGCCGGTGTCACCCATCAGCCCAGGACCCGTGCTCTGAAGGGAGCAGTCGGTGAAAGTTGCTTTCCCGAGTCCCCATCCAGGCAGTTCCGCCCCCTCCCCCCGCCCCCCCGAAAGCTGCCCGCTGCAGTGGCTCCCTCTGAGGCGGACCCCAGAGTCCCGTCTCCCCCCCCCCCCCCAGGCCTCTCCCGGCCCCATCCCCTCTGCCGCGTTCCCTCCTGTCCCCGACGGGGCGACGGGGCGGTCGGCCCTGCAGGACGGCCCCTCTCCGGCCAGGGCGGACCTCTGCCGCCCGCTGACCGGCCGCTACTCTGCTCATAGGTGGGCGGCCCTTTGGCAGCGGCAGGCGCTCGAGCCTGTCGGGGCCGCCGGGCACGGCCCCCGCGGTGCATAGGATGGCGGAGGCCACAGCCCGGCTGCGGGAGGACAAAGCGCGGCTGCAGGAGGAGCTGGCGGCCCTGCGCCAGAGGCTGGCCCTCCGGGACGGCGACCGGCACGCCGCCTCGGCCCCGCTGCAGAACCAGGTACCCGGGGAGGCGGGGACGGCGGAGGCACGCCCGCCGCGGGGCAGGCCGGAGGCCAGCACCCCGGTCACCGGGAGCCCTCCAGGCCGCCGGCCGGCGTGACGCTCCGCTGGGGGCTCTCTCCTGGCCCGGGGGTGCGCGAGCGGGCGAGAGTCAGAGGGCTTGTCGTCCTCGTGCCCGTCCCTCACGGCGCCCAGGGCCCCGGCCGCCTCCCCAGCGGGACGGGCCGCACCCGCAGGCGTGAGGGCAGCAGGAAAGCCTCCCGCCCCGAGTGCACCCCGTGTGCTCGGCAGCCCGAGTGGACGAAGGTCATTGCAGAGGTCACCGCCCGGAGCACCGGCAGGAAGGGGGGCTGGTGTGAGGGCACGTGGAGGGGGAGCTCTCACACCGCCGGAGGCCAGGGAGCCGCAGGTTTAGGCTGTGAGCGTCGTTTTCTGCGTTTGAAGGCCGAGGGGACACCCGGGGACTCAGATTGTGAGCTGCACACCCGGGGGGGGGGGGGGGGGGGGAGGGGATCACCGGCCCTCCTCTGTGCCCAGCTGCTTTCTTCTCTTCTTCCCCGTACGTGGGCACCCAGGCCCCTCCGCTCCGCTCCCCCTCCCACTGTCCTGTCTGTGTCTCATACCTGTGTCTGGCCCTCCCCACGCCCCCACGGTCCCCACTGTCTGCCCCTCTCTGCATTGGGTCCGGCCTGGTCTGTGGAAAGGCCAAGTTCTTTCTCTGTGGCCCCGGCCCGGGGCCCTTCTCTGGACGGAGCATGAGGAAGGCTGTGACTTGTCCTCCGGGCCGGGGGCAGTGGCTCTTTAAAGGTAGCATTTTCCCGCCTTCAGGTGTGTCCTGCTCTCAAGAGCTACCTGTCCGGACCACCATCAGCCCCTTGCTGGGTTGGGTGGTCCTTCTTGGGGCGTCCCTAGTGCCCGGGTCTCCCTCTTACATGCTGACCCCATTGTTTGCTGCGGGCTCCGAGAATAGGGGCTCCCCAAATAGGGGCTCCCCAAGGCAGGCTGTGCCATGGCAGCTGTGTACACTGCTGGCTCCTGCGGCGCCCCCCTGCCTTCCTCCCAGATGTTTGCTGGGTGCCCGGTGTGTAAGGCGCCGAGCTGAGTTCTGGGGATGCCCAGAGACACAGATACGCCCTGGCCTGTTGGGGCTGCAGGCTCAGGGAGGACAGACATTGGTTACACACACGCATGTCCAGTGGGAAGAGTAATAGGGCTCCAGGGTGGGCACACGTGGGGCATAAGGGCTTGGTCTGGGGGTTCAGGGCCTGCTGGCGAAGTCGGGGGTGGCTTCCTGGAGAAGGTGACGCTGAGCTGAGGTCGGGCCCAGAGCAGAGGAAATGTCTTCTGAGCTGAGGGAGCAGGTCCGTCCGAGCAAAGGGACTGTGGTGTCCACTGGAGGATGGTTCCAGACCCGCCCCTCCCCGTCCCTCAGGGATGCCCAAATCCTCCGATGCTCACATCCCTTACATAAAATGGCTTAGTATTTGCACATAACCTACATTCTTCCTCTCATATATTTAAAATCACCTCTAGATTAATTATAATACCTAATACAAATGCTGTATAAATAGTTGTTATACTATATTATTTAGGGATCAACTTTCTGAAGTTTTTTCCCAATTAAAAAATTTTTTAAATGTATATGTATATATTTACATCAGAGAGAGGAAGGGAGAGGGAGAGAGGGGTAGGAACATCAGCAATGAGAGAGAATCCTGGATCAGCTGCCTCCTGCCCACCGCTCCTGGGGATCGAGCCCGCACCCCTGCCCTGACCCACATCGGACAGTCCACCTCCTGGTTCGACGCTCAACCACGCGCAGCCCTCGCCGGGCTCTTCCCCAACATTTATTATAATATTGTATATATTTTTAACTTGTTGATTTGTTTACAGAGAGGAAAGGATAGGGAGAGAGAGTTAGAAATACCGATGAGAGAGAGACATCCGTCAGCTGCCTCCTGCGTATTCCCCCACCGGGAATGTGCCCGCAACCAAGGTACATGCCCTTGTCCGGAATCGAACCCGGGACCCTTCACTCTGCAGGTCGGCGCTCTATCCAGAGCCACACCGGTTAGGGCTCCCCAGCATTTGTGATCTGAGGTTGGTTGACGTGGGGATGTGGGAGCGGGGGGAGGCGTCCGGGGCACCGCTCGCGTGGCTGTGGGGCTGGCGCAGGACCCCCGCACACATCTGGCCCGCAGCCCCGAGGGCTCTCTCAGCAGCCCTGCCCTCCTCCTCCCCAGTTTAGACGGCCCCGGCTCCTCACTCCTCATACACGTGCTTTGTTTTTGAGGAGCTTTACTGAGATGGAATCACTTACCATAAAACCCACCCCTTTTCGGTGTATGGCTAACGGTCTGAAGTATGTGAAGGTGGTGAGGCAGCCACCCCCTCCCTCTCTCTAATGGAGAGCATTTGCATCACCCCAAAAAGATCTATTAGTCACTTCCCCTCCCCCAACTCCTGGCAAGTGCCGATCTGCTTCCTGTTTTATGGATTTGCCTGTTTTGGGAACATTTCATGGACATGAAATCATAATAATAGTGGTCTTTTGTAACTTTCAACAAGTTTGTTTGTTTTTTAAATCGTTTTTTCCCCTTACTCAGCAAAATCTACTTACTTCTTGGAGGGGAAGTTGAAGGGGAAGCATCACAGCCTTTCCGGTGTCTCCCAGCCCCAGCCCTGCACCCACTCTGGGCCCCACCCCGGCTCCCAGCCCCCCTCCCAGCCCCCCTCCCCTGGGCCCTTTGGAGAAATGGGAATTCTGAGGGGTGCCTGATCTTTGCTCACTTTGATTTTATCCTCAGGCGTTTTTTTTCTTTTTTCTTAAAAAACATATATATATATTTTGCTGAAACCAGTTTGGCTCAGTGGATAGAGCATCGGCCTGTGGACTAAAGGGTCCCGGGTTCGATTCCTGTCAAGGGGATGTGCCTTGGCTGCAGGCGCATCCCCAGTGGGGGTTGTGCAGGGGGCGGCCGGTCGATGTTTCTCTCTCGTCGGCGTTTCTGACTTTCTGTCCCTCTCTTTTCCTCTCTGTGAAAAATCAATAAAATGCATTTTTTAAATTGATTTCAGAGAGGAAAGGAGAGGGAGAGAGAGAGGCACATCAGTGATGAGAGAGAATCAATGGTCGGCTGCCTCCTGCACGCCCCACACTGGGGATCGAGCCCACAACCCGGGCCTGTGCCCCGACCGGGACTCGAACCCTGACCTCC
The DNA here is from genome assembly GCA_027563665.1 of Antrozous pallidus. Lineage (NCBI taxonomy): Eukaryota > Metazoa > Chordata > Mammalia > Chiroptera > Vespertilionidae > Antrozous > Antrozous pallidus. The sequence goes on from CM050525.1 coordinate 52,759,585, forward strand.
GGGCCCACAGGCTGACCCTCATCAGCCCCTGAGCCCCGACCGGGACTCGAACCCTGACCTCCGGGTTCGCAGGCTGACCCTCAGCCCCTGAGCCCCGCCGGCCGGGCCGTCCTCAGGTGTCCTGTCAGCTCTTCTCTGCTGACCTCTCAGCGGCTGCACCTCAAGCGCCAGTCCCTGAGCCTCTAGAGGGTCCAATACCCTGTGGAGCCGTGGCCAACCACGTGGGCCCGGACCTGGGTTCGAATCCTGGTGCTGGCCCTCCTCCTGAGCTAGTTAACCATCACGCTGCACCTCAGTTTCCCCGTCTGAACACGGACACGATGCCAGGCCTGGTGAGATGGCCCAGGTGTGAGGGTGCTGCCACCCCCCTTCCCAGGGAGGAGGAGCTTGGATTTGGACCCGGGGGCGGCAGTCTGGCCCTGGTTCTGCCCCTCGCCGGCTGGGCAGCCCCAGGAGGCCACTTCCGGTCGGAACGGGCTGGGACGTGTGGCTCCCTGGCTGGTGGGCAGGTCCGTGGTGGGCCCGCCCGGGAGAGCGGACGGCAGGTGGTAAAGCCTGTGCCTGGTGAGGGCCCCTCCTGTGCTCCCCGTCTCCCGCCGGCCGCGCTGTGGTTTGACACCTTGACCTTCCTGGTCTCCGTTGGGCCCGCCAAGCCCCTCCGCCTCGTCACCTCGGTGCCCGGCTCCCAGCCTTGCCGTCTGACAGGCAGGCAGCGTTCAGGGTGGTTGAGTGAGGGCGCTGCCCTGGCGGCGTGGTTCGGTGGTTAGAGCATCAGACCTCGCAACAAAGGGGTCTCGGGTTCGATTCCCGGTCAAGGGCATGTACCCGGGGTGCAGGCTTGTTCCCCAGCCCCAGTTGGAGCCCGTGCGGAGGGCAACCGATCAGTGTATCTCTCTCTCATCGACGTCTCTCTCCCTCCCTCCCTATCTCCTTTCCACTCTCTCTTAAAAAGAAAAGAAAGAAAAAAATATCCTCAGGTGAGGATTAACAAAACAGGGTCAACCTGGTCGGGGGCGGGGGGGGGGGTGGAGCTGAGTTACAATCATCGGTTTACCACTCAGTGGGCAGGTGACCTTGAGCAGGTTGCTTAACCAAGGCATAATCTCTTGGAACCTCAGTTTTTCTTCCTGTGAAATGGGTATAATAACAGTACCCGCCTCGGGATTGGGGGGTTCCCAGTGTTGCTGGTGAAGCCGACTCGGTAAACGGGGCTCATGGGGGCTGCAGACCTCTCGGGCCTCCCCCTGGTGCGTGTCGGATGGAGACCTTTGCGGGAGCGCTCGGGCCGAAGGTCCCCTTCTCAGCCCTCGAGCACCTGGCTGACCCAGGCCACCAAGGGGGGCTCTGGCTACAGGGGATGACCCTCCCTGGTCGGCAGTGACAGCCCCAGGTGATGTCCTGATGGCTTCAAGCTCCCCCTCCACTCGGGGCTGTCCCTGGAGCCGGGGCCCGGCATCCAGGGAGGAAACCCAGGGGCGTGTCGAAGCAGAGACGATCCACGGTTGGGGGGAGGGGGGGACGGGTCTGTGTTGGAGCCTGGCCCCTCTGGCCTGGGGGTCCACGCTCCCCACTGCCCCCCCCCCCCCCATGGCAGGAGGACTCAGAGGCAGAAGCGTGGCAGCGGAGGCAGGGCCGGGGGACAGGACAGGCCTGCTCAGAGGTCCCAGAGCCAGGAGTGCGGTCTCCTGGGAGAGGAAGTATGTTGGGGAGCTTGGGGTTCTCTCTGGGGCTGCCCTGGCCTCTGCGCTGTTTGCCTGAGGCCCAATGGCTCCCCAGCTTAGTCACGCCTCTCCTGGCTCCGGAGAGCCTTCCTTCCCCCAGGAGGCAGCGGAGGGGGCAGCGTGGCAGGAGGTGACCGCCGGCTGAGGGCGCCGAGGGGGGGCAGCTGAGAAAACAGAGCTGCATGGGGCGTCCCCGCCCTCCGGGCAGCCCCTTCCGCCAGGAGATGTAACTGTCAGGCCCTGGCTCCCCGCAACCCCAAGGCTCCTCCGCACCAGGCCGGTGACTCGGTTTCTCTGGCTGGCACCCGTGTGGTCCATGCCCAGCCTGGTCCCTTCCTCCACTCTGGGGTTGCCACCGAGCTGGCCTGGAGCCCCACAGCCGCCTGTCGGGCGCCTGCCTCGTCCTGGGGCTCTGCACTTGGGAGTGTGCTGGCTGCCCGTGCAGGTGCTTGGGGTGGTTATGGGGACCTACTATGTGCTGGGGACCTACTGTGTGCTGGGCACCTGCTGGGCCTGGGGCTGGTGAGGAGCCATACATAGAGAAGGCTCCTCCTTCTTCATACCGACGGAGAGCTATGGTGGGCGCACAAAGAGGGTGCCTTCTCTCTGGTGAGGGTCACCCTCAGCTCCCCACTCTGCCCTCACTGCTCTGAGACCGCTGGCGTCTCCCGTCTGAGGTCCTCGGGGTGCTCTGTCTCTGCTCATTGTGTTCCTGCCCCCCCCCACCCCGCCTTCCCGAAGCAGACCCCTCTGGGCAGCGTCTCATTTCCCAGCTCCCACAGGAGCTTGCCTGCCGGCGTGCCGACACCCGCCCCATGGATGGTTTGCGCCTGACCGGCCACCCCCAGTGGGGAGCTGTGTCCCCCGCTGCCCTAGATAAACCAGGAGGTGACTGCGTGGCTGACACTCTGACCAGCGGGGTCATTGACAGCCCCGCCCTCAACCCCCCCCCCCCCAGCTCTCGGCCCACTTTGTAGGCACCTGCGTGGGGGGCGCCCCTCAGAGTTCTAGGCAGAGCCCAGAGCACCCAGGGTTCCGATTGTGATGCAAGAAGAAGACTGGGGCCTGGCTGCGGGCAGGTGGCAGGTGGGCATCCTGACCCCCCGGCCCCCGGTAAATGCTGGAAAACCCCACTCCCGTGGTCTGAGGGCCAGCCCGCAGGCTGGGGACGAGTAAGGTCAGAGCACGCCCAGCCTGCGGCGAGGACACAGCCCGTCCGTGCGCCCGTCCACCAGTGGACCGTGCTGGGGCGACTTGTGAGGGCGGACCCTGGGAGGGGGGACCCCAGCCTTTCAACAGGAAATAGACCCGCCTGTTTTAGGGTGAAGGGAGCGCACCTTCTTTGAGACTTAAAAGTAACTGAAAAGCGTCCAGAATCGGTCAGCTCGTTCTGGGTCCAGAGACCTCCACCTTGTGGTGCTGCCCCTCGCCGGTCAGCAGGGGCTGGGCACGGTTCTGTTTGGGTTTTTCTCTGTGTTTTGACACGCGTCCCCGGGTCATTGAAAGCTCCCGCCAACACAGCTAATGACCGCACCCCAGTCTGTGCCCCACAGGCTGCCCCTTCCCCAAGGGTGGCGCTCAGGTGGTTCCCTGCTCTGTGACTCGGGAAGGAACGGCTGCCTGTGCAGACTGTGCCTCGCTCCCCCTCGGGGCCAAGGCACCGGCACCCCCCCCTCCAGGCTCTCAGCAGAAGGGGTGTCGGGGGCGTGCAGAGTGGCGTGAGCTTGGCCACCTGCGTGGCCCATGGCCCAGCACATTGCTGGGGGGGGGGGGGCTGTAGGAATGGACCCTCCGGGACCACCTGGTCCTGTAATCTCCTGGCTGGGCCCTTAGGGGACCCCGCCCCCCGCTTGTCCACCCGGAGGACTTGGGAAGCCAGGTTGGGCCTCTCTGGGTCTGTGTTTTGGAATCCTTGTCCCCACCCATGAGTGGCGGCGCTGTGTCAGGCCTTTGCCTCAGAGGCCGGGGGAGCCCATGGCCGGCTTCCTCCCCAACCGGCTCAGAGAGGCAGAGGCCCGACAGACGGGGCTCAGCCGCCCCCTCCCGGCCCAGGAGGCCGAGCCCTGGTCCTGAGGCCCGCCGACTGTTGATGGCCCCTCAGCCGTTCAAGAAGGGAGATTCACACACACACCCCGGAAACCCCAAGGTCTGGCCTCTTTGGAAAGGTCGGGAGCTCGGCGATGGGGCCTGTGTCTTCCTCGCCCCATCCACAGGGCGCACGGTGGCTCCCTCCCGCAGGGGATCTTGGGGATCCGGTCCACACTGCCCCTCACCTGCCTCCCCTGGTGGCGCCTGGAGGCGGGGGGCTTGTCACTGGCTGTTTAGCCGTGGGACACAGTGGCCCGCTGTGAAAGCCACACCCCTAACCCTCCTCAGGGGGTGAGTCCAGGACGTGGGGTGCGCATCCCAGAATGCTCTGCAGGAAGAACTGCAAATGTGCTCACGTCAGAGTCCGGTCCTGTGTGCATGCTGGGCTCTTGGCCCAGGGGAGGGTCAGCTCTTTGCCCAGCTGGAGGTCGGCTCCCAGAGGCGTCGCCGTCCTGGGGTCCGCCCAGGGCTCCCGCCGAGCCAGGTCGCCCTCGCCTCCGGGTGGGGTGCACACCCCCTTCTCACCCAGCGCAACTCCTGCAAGGCAGGCTGGGAGCTGGGGTGGACACAGGTCCCGATGTGCCCGGACCCGTCTCCGCAGGCAGCCTCACTAGGAACCACTCACCGTGGAAAGTTCTAGGGGCTGGGCAAGTTCTAGGGCGCTGGCTTTCTAGTGCCTCTCGTTTATCCAGTCTGGGAGCCTTTTCAGAGAAAAGAATATAGCCGAAACCGGTGTGGCTCAGTGGACAGAGCGTCCCAGGTTCGATTCCGGTCAAGGGCATGGACCTTGGCTGCGGGCACATCCCCAGTAGGGGGTGTGCAGGAGGCAGCTGATCGATGTTTCTCTCTCCTCGATGTTTCTAACTCTCCCTCTCCTTTCCTCTCTGTAAAAAAATCAATTTAAAAAAAAGAGAGAGAAAAGAATATAAAGTTACAAATGCAGACGCAGGTCAGGCCTTGGCAGGGCCTGTGCAAGCCACGCGTCCTGAGGGGCGGCCCCCTGCGCCCCCGGCGAGCGGCCCCGGCCTGAGCCCGGAAGGGGCACCCGCCCGCAGACGCCCGGAGCTCCGGCCGCGGGGCCTGGGTGGGAGGCGTGCGGAGGCCGGCAGGCCCAGGCCCCGTGTCTCTCACCCGCAGCCCCAGGTGCGGCCTGACGCCCGGACACAGGGAGGTCGGACACAGGGAGGGCTGGGCCGAGGCCTGGGTGTGGGCTGGAGGGAGCGGGGCTCACTGTGACCCCAGCTGTGTGCCGGCAGGTGGAGAGCCTGAAGGAGAAGCTCATCAGCCAGGCCCAGGAAGTGAGCCGCCTCCGATCAGAGCTGGTGAGGCCACCAACGCATCCCTGGGCGGGGGAGGGAGTGAGGGGTGTGAGCCGGCAGCGTCCTGTCTGAGAAATGCTCCTGGATACTCACCGCCTTCGCAGGCCCTCCCAGGTCACGTGACGCCCGGGGCGATGTAAGACAGGAGTGTGAACTCTATATAAATACGACTTGTGACTTTCACACTCAGGAAGCTAGGGTGACGGGGGTGAGGGGGGTGGGGTGCTGCCGGAGCAGTTCCCGTCTCACCACCCTCTCCATCCTTCTCTCCTGTCTTCCTTCACCTTTATCTGTGAGTCCCTTCTCTCCCTCGCTCACCTCCCTTTCTCTTTTCTCCTCTCTCTCTCCCCCCACCCGCCCGCCCTTGCACACACCGCCCCCCCCCCCCCCGTGCGCCCCCCGGGCTGACTCCGCAGGGCGGCACGGACCTGGAGAAGCACCGGGACCTGCTGATGGTGGAGAATGAGCGACTGAGGCAGGAGATGCGGCGCTGCGAGGCCGAGCTGCAGGAGCTGCGTGCGAAGCCGGCGGCCCCCTGTGCGGGCTGCGAGCACAGCCAGGTGAGCACGGGGCCCGGGGGGTCCCCCGAGGGCCCATTCCTAACAGGGTGCCAGCCCTTCAGGGGACCCTGCCGGCTTGTCCGCCCGTCTGTCCGCCTCACCCGGGTCCTGGCCTGCCTCCCCCCACCCCTCCTACCCCCCGCAGGAGAGCGCCCAGCTCCGGGACCGGCTGGCCCAGCTGCAGCTGGAGGTGGCGGAGAACAAGAGCGTGCTCTCGGAGCTGAACCTGGAGGTGCAGCAGAAGACCGACCGGCTGGCCGAGGTGGAGCTGCGGCTCAAGGACTGCCTGGCCGAGAAGGCGCAGGAGGAGGAGCGGCTGAGCCGGCGCCTGCGCGACAGCCAGGAGACCATCGCCAGCCTGCGGGCCCAGCCGCCGCCCGTCAAGGTGGGAGCCGGGCTGTGCACAGGCGCTTGGGCCCCCGCCGGGCCGGCCCGCGGGAGCAGGTGTGAGTGGTGAAGAGGGGGGGCCAGGTCTGCACGGGGTCGGCCTCTGGCCTGTCCCCCCTCTTGCTCTCCAGGGCCAGGCACGTGCTAGGCATCCGGCAACCGATGCTTGAGGTGCCCCCCGCAGGCCAGGCATGGGCATAGGGCATCCCCGGGCGCCCCCGTCTTTGCTCTCTCCTGTTCTGTGCCGAGGCTGGGGCCACAGCCGGGCTCGTGGTGGCTCACTAAGAGGAGGGGACTCCAGGAGGCCAGGACCCCGCCACGTCTCTGTTTTTTCAGGGGCTCTTGGTGGGGTGTCCCTGAGGGCCCCCTCCCCGGGCCTGCTGAGTCCCGCACTCACACGCCCCTGCTCCCCTCCCTCCGGCGCCCGCAGTATGTCATCAAGACGGTGGAGGTGGAGTCGCCCAAGACCAAGCAGGCCCTCGGCGAGTCCCAGACCCGGAACCAGCAGCTGCAGGAGCAGGTGGCCATGCAGAGGCAGGTGCTGAAGGAGATGGAGCAGCAGCTGCAGAGCTCGCACCAGCTGACCGCACAGCTGCGGGCACAGGTGTGCAGGCCGTGCGGGGGTGCGCGTGGCTGCGGGGCGGGCCGTGCAGGGCTCCAGAGCGGGGCTCTGGTCCCCCCTCTCCCCGCTGACCGTGTGAACAAGGGCCAGTTTTGTCGGGGTCTCCGTCTCACCTGTAAAATGATGTGATCACACCTCACAGTGGGGCTCAGGGACGGCCTCGCCAGAGGGTCTTCTCCCAGAGGCCTGCGGCTCCGCACCCCCGCTTTCGGAAGGGTGCCCTAGTCAGTATCCTAGCAGCACGCTCCCCTGGGGTGTGCACACCTGTCATGTGCCAGGACCCAGGCTGGGGCTAGGGCAGCGTACGGAAGTAGCTGCATGGAGGTCATGGCTCCGTGGGGGAGAGAGATGGCCGTCCGGCCCCTCTCCTGTGTGTGTGTGTGTGTGTGTGTGTGTGTGTGTGCGTGTGTTCAGGTGTGTTCACTTGGGGGGGGTAAGGAGAGATGGCTTCTTTCTGGCACACCCCCCCCCCCCAGCCCCATGTCCTGAGCCTCTGGCCCTGGCCGCCTCCCCCCAGATCGCCATGTACGAGGCGGAGCTGGAGCGGGCGCACGGGCAGATGCTGGAGGAGATGCAGTCCCTGGAGGAGGACAAGAACCGGGCCATCGAGGAGGCCTTCGCCAGGGCCCAGGTGGAGATGAAGGCCGTGCACGAGAACCTGGCAGGTGAGCCGCCCCCCGGGCCCTGGCCGGCCCGCACCCCCCCCCCGCCCCCCCGCCGTGCGCCTGACCCCTCCCGTCCCATAGGCGTCCGCACCAACCTGCTGACGCTGCAGCCGGCGCTGCGGACCCTCACCAACGACTACAACGGGCTCAAGCGGCAGGTGCGCGGCTTCCCCCTGCTGCTGCAGGAGGCCCTCAGGGGCGTCAAAGCCGAGGTGAGTGCCCGCCGTGGGGCGGGGCTGGGAGAGGCCTCGAGCCCTTGGGCGCAGGCCACGTCCACCCGGGTGCTCTTCCAAAATGCAGACTGAGCCCCGGACAACTGGGCCCCCTATTCCCCCCCTCCTCATACACACACACACACACACACACACACACACACACACTGCCACCCCAGACCCTGTCTGAAAACGTCTGCTCATGGGCAGGCATTTGGGCGTCTGTTCTGTTCTGACTCTCGAACCCGAACACGTTGCAGATCCCCTCGTGTCTCAGACACGCTGCGCACACCCGTACAGCTGCTCGCCGGGGTTTCGGGGGGTGAGAATAGCCAGCGTGTCTCACGTGCCTCCCGCACGCTGAGCCTTTCACAGCCATCTGCTCCCGGAACCTGAATGATGGCTCCGCAGGCAGAGAGACTGATGAATGTCAGGAGTAGAAAATAGTTCTTTCAGCCAAAGCCGGTGTGGCTCAGTGGATAGAGCATCGGCCTGCGAAAGGTCCCAGGTTCGATTCCGGTCAAGGGCATGTCCCTTGGCTGCAGGCACATCCCCAGTAGGGCTGTGCAGGAGGCAGCTGATCGATGTTTCTCTCTCATCGATGTTTCTGACTTTCTATCCCTCTCCCTTACTCTCTGTAAAAAAAAATCAGTAAACTATATTTAGAAAAAAGAAAATAGTTCTTTCAAATATCATGTCAGTAAAACATGGACATGGGAGAAGGAAGGGCATCGGATGAGGAGGAAGGGACTCTGCCGCCCTGCCCCCCGAAGGCGACCTCTGTGCCCTTACCCACCGGGCCGCTCAGGGGCGTGTGCCCGGCATCTTGCCGCTTCCCCCTGTGAAGTGCAGCGTGGAGGTCTTTGCCTGCCAGCTCCTACAGAGCCACGAGTTAGATGGCGTTAGCCCCACTTCCCAGATGGGAAAACTGAGGCTTGAGGACATTGAGCCTGTTGCCTCGGGTTCCCGGCCCCTCAAGGTGGAGCTGGGATCGGGGTCCGGCGGAAGCTGAGGTGCTGCTCTTTGCTCGTGCAGCTGGGCAACCTCGAACTGTTGGCTCAGCCTCTCGGGGGCTCGGTTCCCTTCTCTGTTCAATGGAACCGGCAGCATCACCCCCTTCCTCCCCAGAGGGGACTCAGCCCAGGGCCAGGGACAGTGCTCAGTCCGCCGGGGGGCGGGGAGGCAGTCTGTGGAGCTGCCCCAGACGGTGCTGCGTGCCCCCCCCCTCCCCCCAGATCGGCCAGGCCATCGAGGAGGTCAACAGCAACAACCAGGAGCTGCTGCGCAAGTACCGCCGGGAGCTGCAGCTGCGCAAGAAATGCCACAACGAGCTGGTGCGGCTGAAAGGTGACCGCGGGGCGGGCCAGGGAGGGGTGCCGGCCGGGTCCTCTCCCCAGCTCAGCGGTGATCCTGCCCTCCCAAGGCCCCAGCACCACTCCTGGGCGCTCTGCCCTGTCACCGGGGAGCTATTGTTGTCTTCCCGTCTTTGAGGGTAAAGCAATGGAGGCAAATAGCATCAGGGCCTGGATCTGTCTAACCCCGAGGCCCTTGCCAGTAGCCCCAGCAGGCCCCCCACCCCCATCCCCAGGCCTGGGAGGTGAGTGGCTGCCACGCCACCGGTTCTGACCTAGGGCCGGGCCAAGCCTGAGCTTTCACCGCTCACACACAAAGCCAGGGGCTGCTCCAGACACGGGGCCCGGCTGTGGGCCCACAGGCGCCATCCCTGCCTCACAGCACCCACTTCAGCTCGGAGGGCAGACCGCGATCCTCCCTCAGCCAGGGCACCCCAACAGGGCTTCCACTGCCAGGGCTGGGGAGGAGGGGTGTTGGGGGGCTCCCTGGAGGAGGCACAGCTAGATCCGAGACCTGGGCTGGGAGTTGGCGTGGGCAGGGGGCACGGTGGTGGGGAGTCTTCATTCCAGGGGCACCGGGACCCACCAAAGCGCTTGAGGATCCATGCCTCCAAACACCCCGCCCACCGAAGGCAGCCTCTGCCAGCAACGCCCAGGGCGTCCCCCCTCCTCTCCACCCGATCCCCACGATTGACCTTTGTCCCTGTCCCCAAGGGGAAGCTCCCGCCCTCAACTGGTGTGCTCAGGGAGGAATTGGACCAGTGAGGGAATTCGTACTGTAGTGTGAGTGACTGATGTGCTCAGGGAGGAAATGGACCAATGAGGGAATTCGTACTGTAGTGTGAGTGACTGGTGTGCTCAGGGAGGAAACGGACCAATGAGGGAATTCGTACTGTAGTGTGAGTGACTGGTGTGCTCAGGGAGGAAATGGACCAATGAGGGAATTCGTACTGTAGTGTGAGTGACTGGTGTGCTCAGGGAGGAAACGTACCAGTGAGGGAATTCGTACTGTAGTGTGAGTGACTGGTGTGCTCAGGGAGGAAACGTACCAGTGAGGGAATTCGTACTGTAGTGTGAGTGACTGATGTGCTCAGGGAGGAAATGGACCAGTGAGGGAATTTGTACTGTAGTGTGAGTGACTGATGTGCTCAGGGAGGAAATGGACCAATGAGGGAATTCGTACTGTAGTGTGAGTGACTGGTGTGCTCAGGGAGGAAATGGACCAATGAGGGAATTCGTACTGTAGTGTGAGTGACTGGTGTGCTCAGGGAGGAAACGGACCAGTGAGGGAATTCGTACTGTAGTGTGAGTGACTGGTGTGCTCAGGGAGGAAATGTACCAATGAGGGAATTCGTACTGTAGTGTGAGTGACTGGTGTGCTCAGGGAGGAAATGTACCAATGAGGGAATTCGTACTGTAGTGTGAGTGACTGGTGTGCTCAGGGAGGAAATGGACCAGTGAGGGAATTCGTACTGTAGTGTGAGTGACTGGTGTGCTCAGGGAGGAAATGTACCAATGAGGGAATTCGTACTGTAGTGTGAGTGACTGGTGTGCTCAGGGAGGAAACGGACCAATGAGGGAATTCGTACTGTAGTGTGAGTGACTGATGTGCTCAGGGAGGAAATGGACCAGTGAGGGAATTCGTACTGTAGTGTGAGTGACTGGTGTGCTCAGGGAGGAAATGGACCAGTGAGGGAATTCGTACTGTAGTGTGAGTGACTGGTGTGCTCAGGGAGGAAACGTACCAATGAGGGAATTCGTACTGTAGTGTGAGTGACTGGTGTGCTCAGGGAGGAAATGGACCAGTGAGGGAATTCGTACTGTAGTGTGAGTGACTGGTGTGCTCAGGGAGGAAACGTACCAATGAGGGAATTCGTACTGTAGTGTGAGTGACTGGTGTGCTCAGGGAGGAAACGTACCAATGAGGGAATTCGTACTGTAGTGTGAGTGACTGGTGTGCTCAGGGAGGAAATGGACCAATGAGGGAATTCGTACTGTAGTGTGAGTGACTGGTGTGCTCAGGGAGGAAATGGACCAATGAGGGAATTCGTACTGTAGTGTGAGTGACTGATGTGCTCAGGGAGGAAATGGACCAATGAGGGAATTCGTACTGTAGTGTGAGTGACTGGTGTGCTCAGGGAGGAAATGGACCAATGAGGGAATTCGTACTGTAGTGTGAGTGACTGGTGTGCTCAGGGAGGAAACGTACCAATGAGGGAATTCGTACTGTAGTGTGAGTGACTGATGTGCTCAGGGAGGAAATGGACCAATGAGGGAATTCGTACTGTAGTGTGAGTGACTGATGTGCTCAGGGAGGAAACGTACCAATGAGGGAATTCGTACTGTAGTGTGAGTGACTGATGTGCTCAGGGAGGAAACGTACCAATGAGGGAATTCGTACTGTAGTGTGAGTGACTGGTGTGCTCAGGGAGGAAATGGACCAATGAGGGAATTCGTACTGTAGTGTGAGTGACTGGTGTGCTCAGGGAGGAAACGTACCAGTGAGGGAATTCGTACTGTAGTGTGAGTGACTGGTGTGCTCAGGGAGGAAATGGAGCAATGAGGGAATTTGTACTGTAGTGTGAGTGACTGGTGTGCTCAGGGAGGAAATGGACCAATGAGGGAATTCGTACTGTAGTGTGAGTGACTGGTGTGCTCAGGGAGGAAATGGAGCAATGAGGGAATTCACACTGTAGTGTGAGTGACTGGTGTGCTCAGGGAGGAAATGGACCAATGAGGGAATTTGTACTGTAGTGTGAGTGACTGGTGTGCTCAGGGAGGAAATGGACCAATGAGGGAATTCGTACTGTAGTGTGAGTGACTGGTGTGCTCAGGGAGGAAATGGACCAGTGAGGGAATTCGTACTGTAGTGTGAGTGACTGGTGTGCTCAGGGAGGAAACGTACCAATGAGGGAATTCGTACTGTAGTGTGAGTGACTGGTGTGCTCAGGGAGGAAATGGACCAATGAGGGAATTCGTACTGTAGTGTGAGTGACTGGTGTGCTCAGGGAGGAAACGTACCAATGAGGGAATTCGTACTGTAGTGTGAGTGACTGGTGTGCTCAGGGAGGAAATGGACCAATGAGGGAATTCGTACTGTAGTGTGAGTGACTGGTGTGCTCAGGGAGGAAATGGACCAATGAGGGAATTCGTACTGTAGTGTGAGTGACTGGTGTGCTCAGGGAGGAAATGGACCAATGAGGGAATTCGTACTGTAGTGTGAGTGACTGGTGTGCTCAGGGAGGAAATGGACCAATGAGGGAATTCGTACTGTAGTGTGAGTGACTGGTGTGCTCAGGGAGGAAATGGACCAATGAGGGAATTCGTACTGTAGTGTGAGTGACTGGTGTGCTCAGGGAGGAAACGTACCAATGAGGGAATTCGTACTGTAGTGTGAGTGACTGATGTGCTCAGGGAGGAAATGGACCAATGAGGGAATTCGTACTGTAGTGTGAGTGACTGATGTGCTCAGGGAGGAAACGTACCAATGAGGGAATTCGTACTGTAGTGTGAGTGACTGATGTGCTCAGGGAGGAAACGTACCAATGAGGGAATTCGTACTGTAGTGTGAGTGACTGGTGTGCTCAGGGAGGAAATGGACCAATGAGGGAATTCGTACTGTAGTGTGAGTGACTGGTGTGCTCAGGGAGGAAATGGAGCAATGAGGGAATTTGTACTGTAGTGTGAGTGACTGGTGTGCTCAGGGAGGAAATGGATCAGTGAGGGAATTCGTACTGTAGTGTGAGTGACTGATGTGCTCAGGGAGGAAATGGACCAATGAGGGAATTTGTACTGTAGTGTGAGTGACTGGTATGCTCAGGGAGGAAATGGATCAGTGAGGGAATTCGTATTGTAGTGTGAGTGACTGATGTGCTCAGGGAGGAAATGGACCAATGAGGGAATTTGTACTGTAGTGTGAGTGACTGGTGTGCTCAGGGAGGAAATGGACCAGTGAGGGAATTCGTACTGTAGTGTGAGTGACTGATGTGCTCAGGGAGGATATGGTAGTGAGGGAATTCGTACTGTAGTGTGAGTGACTGGTGTGCTCAGGGAGGAAACGTACCAATGAGGGAATTCGTACTGTAGTGTGAGTGACTGGTGTGCTCAGGGAGGAAACGGACCAATGAGGGAATTCGTACTGTAGTGTGAGTGACTGGTGTGCTCAGGGAGGAAATGGACCAGTGAGGGAATTCGTACTGTAGTGTGAGTGACTGGTGTGCTCAGGGAGGAAACGTACCAATGAGGGAATTCGTACTGTAGTGTGAGTGACTGGTGTGCTCAGGGAGGAAACGTACCAATGAGGGAATTCGTACTGTAGTGTGAGTGACTGGTGTGCTCAGGGAGGAAACGGACCAGTGAGGGAATTCGTACTGTAGTGTGAGTGACTGGTGTGCTCAGGGAGGAAATGGACCAATGAGGGAATTCGTACTGTAGTGTGAGTGACTGGTGTGCTCAGGGAGGAAATGGACCGGTGAGGGAATTCGTACTGTAGTGAGTGACTGGTGTGCTCAGGGAGGAAATGGACCAGTGAGGGAATTCGTACTGTAGTGTGAGTGACTGGTGTGCTCAGGGAGGAAATGGACCAGTGAGGGAATTCGTACTGTAGTGTGAGTGACTGGTGTGCTCAGGGAGGAAATGGACCAATGAGGGAATTCGTACTGTAGTGTGAGTGACTGGTGTGCTCAGGGAGGAAATGGACCAATGAGGGAATTCGTACTGTAGTGTGAGTGACTGGTGTGCTCAGGGAGGAAACGTACCAATGAGGGAATTCGTACTGTAGTGTGAGTGACTGGTGTGCTCAGGGAGGAAACGGACCAATGAGGGAATTCGTACTGTAGTGTGAGTGACTGGTGTGCTCAGGGAGGAAACGTACCAATGAGGGAATTCGTACTGTAGTGAGTGACTGATGTGGTCAGGGAGGAAACGTACCAATGAGGGAATTCGTACTGTAGTGTGAGTGACTGGTATGCTCAGGGAGGAAATGGACCAATGAGGGAATTCGTACTGTAGTGAGTGACTGATGTGCTCAGGGAGGAAATGGACCAGTGAGGGAATTCGTACTGTAGTGTGAGTGACTGATGTGCTCAGGGAGGAAATGGACCAATGAGGGAATTCGTACTGTAGTGTGAGTGACTGGTGTGCTCAGGGAGGAAATGCACCAATGAGGGAATTCGTACTGTAGTGTGAGTGACTGGTGTGCTCAGGGAGGAAATGGACCAATGAGGGAATTCGTACTGTAGTGTGAGTGACTGGTATGCTCAGGGAGGAAATGGATCAGTGAGGGAATTCGTACTGTAGTGTGAGTGACTGGTGTGCTCAGGGAGGAAATGGACCAATGAGGGAATTTGTACTGTAGTGTGAGTGACTGGTGTGCTCAGGGAGGAAATGGACCAGTGAGGGAATTCGTACTGTAGTGTGAGTGACTGATGTGCTCAGGGAGGATATGGTAGTGAGGGAATTCGTACTGTAGTGTGAGTGACTGGTGTGCTCAGGGAGGAAACGTACCAATGAGGGAATTCGTACTGTAGTGTGAGTGACTGGTGTGCTCAGGGAGGAAACGGACCAATGAGGGAATTCGTACTGTAGTGTGAGTGACTGGTGTGCTCAGGGAGGAAATGGACCAGTGAGGGAATTCGTACTGTAGTGTGAGTGACTGGTGTGCTCAGGGAGGAAATGGACCAGTGAGGGAATTCGTACTGTAGTGTGAGTGACTGGTGTGCTCAGGGAGGAAACGTACCAATGAGGGAATTCGTACTGTAGTGTGAGTGACTGGTGTGCTCAGGGAGGAAACGGACCAGTGAGGGAATTCGTACTGTAGTGTGAGTGACTGGTGTGCTCAGGGAGGAAATGGACCAATGAGGGAATTCGTACTGTAGTGTGAGTGACTGGTGTGCTCAGGGAGGAAATGGACCAGTGAGGGAATTCGTACTGTAGTGAGTGACTGGTGTGCTCAGGGAGGAAATGGACCAGTGAGGGAATTCGTACTGTAGTGTGAGTGACTGGTGTGCTCAGGGAGGAAATGGACCAGTGAGGGAATTCGTACTGTAGTGTGAGTGACTGGTGTGCTCAGGGAGGAAATGGACCAGTGAGGGAATTCGTACTGTAGTGTGAGTGACTGGTGTGCTCAGGGAGGAAATGGACCAGTGAGGGAATTCGTACTGTAGTGAGTGACTGGTGTGCTCAGGGAGGAAATGGACCAATGAGGGAATTCGTACTGTAGTGTGAGTGACTGGTGTGCTCAGGGAGGAAACGTACCAATGAGGGAATTCGTACTGTAGTGTGAGTGACTGGTGTGCTCAGGGAGGAAACGTACCAATGAGGGAATTCGTACTGTAGTGTGAGTGACTGGTGTGCTCAGGGAGGAAACGTACCAATGAGGGAATTCGTACTGTAGTGTGAGTGACTGGTGTGCTCAGGGAGGAAACGGACCAATGAGGGAATTCGTACTGTAGTGTGAGTGACTGGTGTGCTCAGGGAGGAAACGGACCAATGAGGGAATTCGTACTGTAGTGTGAGTGACTGGTGTGCTCAGGGAGGAAACGTACCAATGAGGGAATTCGTACTGTAGTGTGAGTGACTGGTGTGCTCAGGGAGGAAACGTACCAATGAGGGAATTCGTACTGTAGTGTGAGTGACTGGTGTGCTCAGGGAGGAAACGGACCAATGAGGGAATTCGTACTGTAGTGTGAGTGACTGGTGTGCTCAGGGAGGAAACGTACCAATGAGGGAATTCGTACTGTAGTGAGTGACTGATGTGCTCAGGGAGGAAATGGACCAATGAGGGAATTTGTACTGTAGTGTGAGTGACTGGTGTGCTCAGGGAGGAAACGGACCAGTGAGGGAATTCGTACTGTAGTGTGAGTGACTGGTGTGCTCAGGGAGGAAATGGACCAGTGAGGGAATTCGTACTGCAGTGTGAGTGACTGGTGTGCTCAGGGAGGAAATGGACCAATGAGGGAATTCGTACTGTAGTGTGAGTGACTGGTGTGCTCAGGGAGGAAATGGACCAGTGAGGGAATTCGTACTGTAGTGTGAGTGACTGGTGTGCTCAGGGAGGAAACGGACCAATGAGGGAATTCGTACTGTAGTGTGAGTGACTGATGTGCTCAGGGAGGAAATGGACCACTGAGGGAATTCGTACTGTAGTGTGAGTGACTGGTGTGCTCAGGGAGGAAATGGACCAGTGAGGGAATTCGTACTGTAGTGTGAGTGACTGATGTGCTCAGGGAGGAAATGGACCAATGAGGGAATTCGTACTGTAGTGTGAGTGACTGGTGTGCTCAGGGAGGAAACGGACCAATGAGGGAATTCGTACTGTAGTGTGAGTGACTGGTGTGCTCAGGGAGGAAATGGACCAATGAGGGAATTCGTACTGTAGTGTGAGTGACTGGTGTGCTCAGGGAGGAAACGGACCAGTGAGGGAATTCGTACTGTAGTGTGAGTGACTGGTGTGCTCAGGGAGGAAATGGACCAGTGAGGGAATTCGTACTGTAGTGAGTGACTGATGTGCTCAGGGAGGAAATGGACCAGTGAGGGAATTCGTACTGTAGTGTGAGTGACTGGTGTGCTCAGGGAGGAAATGGACCAATGAGGGAATTCGTACTGTAGTGAGTGACTGATGTGCTCAGGGAGGAAACGGACCAATGAGGGAATTCGTACTGTAGTGTGAGTGACTGGTGTGCTCAGGGAGGAAACGTACCAATGAGGGAATTCGTACTGTAGTGTGAGTGACTGGTGTGCTCAGGGAGGAAACGTACCAATGAGGGAATTCGTACTGTAGTGTGAGTGACTGATGTGCTCAGGGAGGAAAGGGACCAGTGAGGGAATTCGTACTGTAGTGTGAGTGACTGGTGTGCTCAGGGAGGAAATGGACCAGTGAGGGAATTCGTACTGTAGTGTGAGTGACTGGTGTGCTCAGGGAGGAAATGGACCAGTGAGGGAATTCGTACTGTAGTGAGTGACTGATGTGCTCAGGGAGGAAACGGACCAATGAGGGAATTCGTACTGTAGTGTGAGTGACTGATGTGCTCAGGGAGGAAATGGACCAATGAGGGAATTCGTACTGTAGTGTGAGTGACTGATGTGCTCAGGGAGGAAATGGACCAATGAGGGAATTCGTACTGTAGTGAGTGACTGATGTGCTCAGGGAGGAAATGGACCAGTGAGGGAATTCGTACTGTAGTGTGAGTGACTGGTGTGCTCAGGGAGGATATGGTAGTGAGGGAATTCGTACTGTAGTGAGTGACTGGTGTGCTCAGGGAGGAAACGGACCAATGAGGGAATTCGTACTGTAGTGTGAGTGACTGGTGTGCTCAGGGAGGAAACGGACCAGTGAGGGAATTCGTACTGTAGTGTGAGTGACTGGTGTGCTCAGGGAGGAAATGGACCAATGAGGGAATTCGTACTGTAGTGTGAGTGACTGGTGTGCTCAGGGAGGAAATGGACCAGTGAGGGAATTCGTACTGTAGTGTGAGTGACTGGTGTGCTCAGGGAGGAAATGGACCAGTGAGGGAATTCGTACTGTAGTGTGAGTGACTGGTATGCTCAGGGAGGAAATGGACCAGTGAGGGAATTCGTACTGTAGTGAGTGACTGATGTGCTCAGGGAGGAAACGGACCAGTGAGGGAATTCGTACTGTAGTGTGAGTGACTGGTGTGCTCAGGGAGGAAATGGACCAGTGAGGGAATTCGTACTGTAGTGTGAGTGACTGATGTGCTCAGGGAGGAAATGGACCAATGAGGGAATTCGTACTGTAGTGAGTGACTGATGTGCTCAGGGAGGAAATGGACCAGTGAGGGAATTCGTACTGTAGTGTGAGTGACTGGTGTGCTCAGGGAGGAAATGGACCAATGAGGGAATTCGTACTGTAGTGTGAGTGACTGGTGTGCTCAGGGAGGAAATGGACCAGTGAGGGAATTCGTACTGTAGTGAGTGACTGATGTGCTCAGGGAGGAAATGGACCAGTGAGGGAATTCGTACTGTAGTGTGAGTGACTGATGTGCTCAGGGAGGAAATGGACCAATGAGGGAATTCGTACTGTAGTGTGAGTGACTGGTGTGCTCAGGGAGGAAATGGACCAATGAGGGAATTCGTACTGTAGTGTGAGTGACTGGTGTGCTCAGGGAGGAAATGGACCAATGAGGGAATTCGTACTGTAGTGTGAGTGACTGGTGTGCTCAGGGAGGAAATGGACCAGTGAGGGAATTCGTACTGTAGTGTGAGTGACTGGTGTGCTCAGGGAGGAAACGGACCAATGAGGGAATTCGTACTGTAGTGTGAGTGACTGGTGTGCTCAGGGAGGAAATGGACCAGTGAGGGAATTCGTACTGTAGTGTGAGTGACTGGTGTGCTCAGGGAGGAAACGGACCAGTGAGGGAATTCGTACTGTAGTGTGAGTGACTGGTGTGCTCAGGGAGGAAACGGACCAGTGAGGGAATTCGTACTGTAGTGTGAGTGACTGGTGTGCTCAGGGAGGAAATGGACCAGTGAGGGAATTCGTACTGTAGTGTGAGTGACTGGTGTGCTCAGGGAGGAAATGGACCAATGAGGGAATTCACACTGTAGTGTGAGTGACTGGTGTGCTCAGGGAGGAAATGGACCAATGAGGGAATTTGTACTGTAGTGTGAGTGACTGGTGTGCTCAGGGAGGAAACGGACCAATGAGGGAATTCGTACTGTAGTGTGAGTGACTGGTGTGCTCAGGGAGGAAATGGACCAGTGAGGGAATTCGTACTGTAGTGTGAGTGACTGGTGTGCTCAGGGAGGAAATGGACCAGTGAGGGAATTCGTACTGTAGTGTGAGTGACTGGTGTGCTCAGGGAGGAAATGGACCAGTGAGGGAATTCGTACTGCAGTGTGAGTGACTGGTGTGCTCAGGGAGGAAATGGACCAATGAGGGAATTCGTACTGTAGTGTGAGTGACTGGTGTGCTCAGGGAGGAAATGGACCAATGAGGGAATTTGTACTGTAGTGTGAGTGACTGGTGTGCTCAGGGAGGAAACGGACCAATGAGGGAATTCGTACTGTAGTGTGAGTGACTGATGTGCTCAGGGAGGAAACGGACCAATGAGGGAATTCGTACTGTAGTGTGAGTGACTGGTGTGCTCAGGGAGGAAATGGACCAATGAGGGAATTCGTACTGTAGTGTGAGTGACTGGTGTGCTCAGGGAGGAAACGGACCAGTGAGGGAATTCGTACTGTAGTGTGAGTGACTGGTGTGCTCAGGGAGGAAATGGACCAGTGAGGGAATTCGTACTGTAGTGTGAGTGACTGGTGTGCTCAGGGAGGAAATGGACCAATGAGGGAATTCGTACTGTAGTGTGAGTGACTGGTGTGCTCAGGGAGGAAATGGACCAGTGAGGGAATTCGTACTGTAGTGTGAGTGACTGGTGTGCTCAGGGAGGAAACGGACCAATGAGGGAATTCGTACTGTAGTGTGAGTGACTGATGTGCTCAGGGAGGAAATGGACCACTGAGGGAATTCGTACTGTAGTGTGAGTGACTGGTGTGCTCAGGGAGGAAATGGACCAGTGAGGGAATTCGTACTGTAGTGTGAGTGACTGATGTGCTCAGGGAGGAAATGGACCAATGAGGGAATTCGTACTGTAGTGTGAGTGACTGGTGTGCTCAGGGAGGAAATGGACCAGTGAGGGAATTCGTACTGTAGTGTGAGTGACTGGTGTGCTCAGGGAGGAAATGGACCAATGAGGGAATTCGTACTGTAGTGTGAGTGACTGGTGTGCTCAGGGAGGAAACGGACCAGTGAGGGAATTCGTACTGTAGTGTGAGTGACTGGTATGCTCAGGGAGGAAATGGACCAGTTAGGGAATTCGTACTGTAGTGAGTGACTGATGTGCTCAGGGAGGAAACGGACCAGTGAGGGAATTCGTACTGTAGTGTGAGTGACTGGTGTGCTCAGGGAGGAAATGGACCACTGAGGGAATTCGTACTGTAGTGTGAGTGACTGGTGTGCTCAGGGAGGAAATGGACCAGTGAGGGAATTCGTACTGTAGTGTGAGTGACTGATGTGCTCAGGGAGGAAATGGACCAATGAGGGAATTCGTACTGTAGTGTGAGTGACTGGTGTGCTCAGGGAGGAAATGGACCAGTGAGGGAATTCGTACTGTAGTGTGAGTGACTGGTGTGCTCAGGGAGGAAATGGACCAATGAGGGAATTCGTACTGTAGTGTGAGTGACTGGTGTGCTCAGGGAGGAAACGGACCAGTGAGGGAATTCGTACTGTAGTGTGAGTGACTGGTATGCTCAGGGAGGAAATGGACCAGTGAGGGAATTCGTACTGTAGTGAGTGACTGATGTGCTCAGGGAGGAAATGGACCAGTGAGGGAATTCGTACTGTAGTGTGAGTGACTGGTGTGCTCAGGGAGGAAATGGACCAATGAGGGAATTCGTACTGTAGTGAGTGACTGATGTGCTCAGGGAGGAAACGGACCAATGAGGGAATTCGTACTGTAGTGTGAGTGACTGATGTGCTCAGGGAGGAAACGTACCAATGAGGGAATTCGTACTGTAGTGTGAGTGACTGGTGTGCTCAGGGAGGAAACGTACCAATGAGGGAATTCGTACTGTAGTGTGAGTGACTGATGTGCTCAGGGAGGAAACGGACCAGTGAGGGAATTCGTACTGTAGTGTGAGTGACTGGTGTGCTCAGGGAGGAAATGGACCAGTGAGGGAATTCGTACTGTAGTGTGAGTGACTGGTATGCTCAGGGAGGAAATGGACCAGTGAGGGAATTCGTACTGTAGTGAGTGACTGATGTGCTCAGGGAGGAAACGGACCAGTGAGGGAATTCGTACTGTAGTGTGAGTGACTGATGTGCTCAGGGAGGAAATGGACCAGTGAGGGAATTCGTACTGTAGTGTGAGTGACTGGTGTGCTCAGGGAGGAAATGGACCAATGAGGGAATTCGTACTGTAGTGAGTGACTGGTGTGCTCAGGGAGGAAATGGACCAGTGAGGGAATTCGTACTGTAGTGTGAGTGACTGGTGTGCTCAGGGAGGATATGGTAGTGAGGGAATTCGTACTGTAGTGAGTGACTGGTGTGCTCAGGGAGGAAACGGACCAATGAGGGAATTCGTACTGTAGTGTGAGTGACTGGTGTGCTCAGGGAGGAAACGGACCAGTGAGGGAATTCGTACTGTAGTGTGAGTGACTGGTGTGCTCAGGGAGGAAATGGACCAATGAGGGAATTCGTACTGTAGTGTGAGTGACTGGTGTGCTCAGGGAGGAAATGGACCAGTGAGGGAATTCGTACTGTAGTGTGAGTGACTGGTGTGCTCAGGGAGGAAATGGACCAGTGAGGGAATTCGTACTGTAGTGTGAGTGACTGGTGTGCTCAGGGAGGAAATGGACCAGTGAGGGAATTCGTACTGTAGTGAGTGACTGATGTGCTCAGGGAGGAAACGGACCAGTGAGGGAATTCGTACTGTAGTGTGAGTGACTGATGTGCTCAGGGAGGAAATGGACCAGTGAGGGAATTCGTACTGTAGTGTGAGTGACTGATGTGCTCAGGGAGGAAATGGACCAATGAGGGAATTCGTACTGTAGTGAGTGACTGATGTGCTCAGGGAGGAAATGGACCAGTGAGGGAATTCGTACTGTAGTGTGAGTGACTGGTGTGCTCAGGGAGGAAACGGACCAGTGAGGGAATTCGTACTGTAGTGTGAGTGACTGGTATGCTCAGGGAGGAAATGGACCAGTGAGGGAATTCGTACTGTAGTGAGTGACTGATGTGCTCAGGGAGGAAATGGACCAGTGAGGGAATTCGTACTGTAGTGTGAGTGACTGATGTGCTCAGGGAGGAAATGGACCAATGAGGGAATTCGTACTGTAGTGTGAGTGACTGGTGTGCTCAGGGAGGAAATGCACCAATGAGGGAATTCGTACTGTAGTGTGAGTGACTGGTGTGCTCAGGGAGGAAATGGACCAATGAGGGAATTCGTACTGTAGTGTGAGTGACTGGTGTGCTCAGGGAGGAAATGGACCAGTGAGGGAATTCGTACTGTAGTGTGAGTGACTGGTGTGCTCAGGGAGGAAACGGACCAATGAGGGAATTCGTACTGTAGTGTGAGTGACTGGTGTGCTCAGGGAGGAAATGGACCAGTGAGGGAATTCGTACTGTAGTGTGAGTGACTGGTGTGCTCAGGGAGGAAACGGACCAGTGAGGGAATTCGTACTGTAGTGTGAGTGACTGGTGTGCTCAGGGAGGAAACGGACCAGTGAGGGAATTCGTACTGTAGTGTGAGTGACTGGTGTGCTCAGGGAGGAAATGGACCAGTGAGGGAATTCGTACTGCAGTGTGAGTGACTGGTGTGCTCAGGGAGGAAATGGACCAATGAGGGAATTCGTACTGTAGTGTGAGTGACTGGTGTGCTCAGGGAGGAAATGGACCAATGAGGGAATTCGTACTGTAGTGTGAGTGACTGGTGTGCTCAGGGAGGAAACGGACCAATGAGGGAATTCGTACTGTAGTGTGAGTGACTGGTGTGCTCAGGGAGGAAATGGACCAGTGAGGGAATTCGTACTGTAGTGTGAGTGACTGGTGTGCTCAGGGAGGAAACGGACCAGTGAGGGAATTCGTACTGTAGTGTGAGTGACTGGTGTGCTCAGGGAGGAAATGGACCAGTGAGGGAATTCGTACTGCAGTGTGAGTGACTGGTGTGCTCAGGAGGAAATGGACCAATGAGGGAATTCGTACTGTAGTGTGAGTGACTGGTGTGCTCAGGGAGGAAATGGACCAATGAGGGAATTTGTACTGTAGTGTGAGTGACTGGTGTGCTCAGGGAGGAAACGTACCAATGAGGGAATTCGTACTGTAGTGTGAGTGACTGGTGTGCTCAGGGAGGAAATGGACCAATGAGGGAATTCGTACTGTAGTGTGAGTGACTGGTGTGCTCAGGGAGGAAATGGACCAATGAGGGAATTCGTACTGTAGTGTGAGTGACTGATGTGCTCAGGGAGGAAACGGACCAATGAGGGAATTCGTACTGTAGTGTGAGTGACTGGTGTGCTCAGGGAGGAAATGGACCAGTGAGGGAATTCGTACTGTAGTGTGAGTGACTGGTGTGCTCAGGGAGGAAACGGACCAGTGAGGGAATTCGTACTGTAGTGTGAGTGACTGGTGTGCTCAGGGAGGAAATGGACCAGTGAGGGAATTCGTACTGTAGTGTGAGTGACTGGTGTGCTCAGGGAGGAAACGGACCAATGAGGGAATTCGTACTGTAGTGTGAGTGACTGATGTGCTCAGGGAGGAAATGGACCACTGAGGGAATTCGTACTGTAGTGTGAGTGACTGGTGTGCTCAGGGAGGAAATGGACCAGTGAGGGAATTCGTACTGTAGTGTGAGTGACTGATGTGCTCAGGGAGGAAATGGACCAATGAGGGAATTCGTACTGTAGTGTGAGTGACTGGTGTGCTCAGGGAGGAAACGGACCAGTGAGGGAATTCGTACTGTAGTGTGAGTGACTGGTGTGCTCAGGGAGGAAATGGACCAATGAGGGAATTCGTACTGTAGTGTGAGTGACTGGTGTGCTCAGGGAGGAAACGGACCAGTGAGGGAATTCGTACTGTAGTGTGAGTGACTGGTATGCTCAGGGAGGAAATGGACCAGTGAGGGAATTCGTACTGTAGTGAGTGACTGATGTGCTCAGGGAGGAAACGGACCAGTGAGGGAATTCGTACTGTAGTGAGTGACTGATGTGCTCAGGGAGGAAACGGACCAATGAGGGAATTCGTACTGTAGTGTGAGTGACTGATGTGCTCAGGGAGGAAACGTACCAATGAGGGAATTCGTACTGTAGTGTGAGTGACTGGTGTGCTCAGGGAGGAAACGTACCAATGAGGGAATTCGTACTGTAGTGTGAGTGACTGATGTGCTCAGGGAGGAAACGGACCAGTGAGGGAATTCGTACTGTAGTGTGAGTGACTGGTGTGCTCAGGGAGGAAATGGACCAGTGAGGGAATTCGTACTGTAGTGTGAGTGACTGGTATGCTCAGGGAGGAAATGGACCAGTGAGGGAATTCGTACTGTAGTGAGTGACTGATGTGCTCAGGGAGGAAACGGACCAGTGAGGGAATTCGTACTGTAGTGTGAGTGACTGGTGTGCTCAGGGAGGAAATGGACCAATGAGGGAATTCGTACTGTAGTGTGAGTGACTGGTGTGCTCAGGGAGGAAACGGACCAGTGAGGGAATTCGTACTGTAGTGTGAGTGACTGATGTGCTCAGGGAGGAAATGGACCAGTGAGGGAATTCGTACTGTAGTGTGAGTGACTGGTGTGCTCAGGGAGGAAATGGACCAGTGAGGGAATTCGTACTGTAGTGTGAGTGACTGATGTGCTCAGGGAGGAAATGGACCAGTGAGGGAATTCGTACTGTAGTGTGAGTGACTGGTGTGCTCAGGGAGGAAATGGACCAGTGAGGGAATTCGTACTGTAGTGTGAGTGACTGGTGTGCTCAGGGAGGAAATGGACCAGTGAGGGAATTCGTACTGTAGTGTGAGTGACTGGTGTGCTCAGGGAGGAAACGGACCAGTGAGGGAATTCGTACTGTAGTGTGAGTGACTGATGTGCTCAGGGAGGAAATGGACCAGTGAGGGAATTCGTACTGTAGTGTGAGTGACTGGTGTGCTCAGGGAGGAAATGGACCAGTGAGGGAATTCGTACTGTAGTGTGAGTGACTGGTGTGCTCAGGGAGGAAATGGACCAGTGAGGGAATTCGTACTGTAGTGTGAGTGACTGGTGTGCTCAGGGAGGAAATGGACCAGTGAGGGAATTCGTACTGTAGTGTGAGTGACTGGTGTGCTCAGGGAGGAAACGTACCAATGAGGGAATTCGTACTGTAGTGTGAGTGACTGGTGTGCTCAGGGAGGAAATGGACCAGTGAGGGAATTCGTACTGTAGTGGAGTGACTGGTGTGCTCAGGGAGGAAATGGACCAGTGAGGGAATTCGTACTGTAGTGTGAGTGACTGATGTGCTCAGGGAGGAAATGGACCAGTGAGGGAATTCGTACTGTAGTGTGAGTGACTGGTGTGCTCAGGGAGGAAATGGACCAATGAGGGAATTCGTACTGTAGTGTGAGTGACTGGTGTGCTCAGGGAGGAAATGGACCAGTGAGGGAATTCGTACTGTAGTGTGAGTGACTGATGTGCTCAGGGAGGAAATGGACCAGTGAGGGAATTCGTACTGTAGTGTGAGTGACTGATGTGCTCAGGGAGGAAATGGACCAGTGAGGGAATTCGTACTGTAGTGTGAGTGACTGATGTGCTCAGGGAGGAAATGGACCAGTGAGGGAATTCGTACTGTAGTGTGAGTGACTGATGTGCTCAGGGAGGAAATGGACCAGTGAGGGAATTCGTACTGTAGTGTGAGTGACTGGTGTGCTCAGGGAGGAAATGGACCAGTGAGGGAATTCGTACTGTAGTGTGAGTGACTGATGTGCTCAGGGAGGAAATGGACCAGTGAGGGAATTCGTACTGTAGTGTGAGTGACTGATGTGCTCAGGGAGGAAATGGACCAGTGAGGGAATTCGTACTGTAGTGTGAGTGACTGATGCCAGCTGTGGGGCCCTGGGGCCTGGCTTAGAAGGCAGGAGGCTCCCTGTCCACTGGCCTGCTTAGGGTTCCAGCGGGCACCAGCACAGAAGCCGTCTGGTCTTGACCCAGCCTGCCCCCCTCTCTCCTCCCCCCCCCCCGCCCCCGACCCAATCCAGGCAACATCCGGGTGATCGCCCGTGTCCGGCCAGTCACCAAAGAGGACGGGGACGGGCCTGAGGCGGCCAACGCGGTGACCTTCGACCCCGACGACGACTCCGTCATCCACCTGCTGCACAAAGGGAAGCCCGTGTCCTTCGAGCTGGACAAGGTCTTCTCCCCGGGGGCCTCCCAGCAGGACGTGAGTGTGGCGCTCGGGGTAGGGGTAGGGTGGGTTTGGGGGAACACAGAGACACCACCAGGAAAGGGAGAGGTGGTGGGGGGTGGACAGAAAGCAGTGTGACCCTGGGGGGAGACCGGATAGAGAAGCCTGGATCTCAGGCTCCCTCTCCCCTTCCCTCTGGAGAGGAGAGGGTGGGAAGCTGAGACTGAGGGCCTTAGAGCCTCTGCTGGTAAGGAGAGATCCAGGCACAGTCCCGCCCACCATGTGGCCCCGCCCACCCTCAAAGCTCCGCCCACATGACCCCGCCCACCCACTCATGTGGCTCCTCTTAGCCACATGACCCCGGTCATCTCTGAGCCGGGTCCCTCCAGCCCGTGCCAGGCGTGGGGTCTCAGCATCTGCTCTTGTCTCATCTGTGCCAGGGCCAGCCTGCCAGGCCTGTTCTGCCTGTGCTCTGCTCCGTGCCCGGCCCTACCTTTGCCCCTGTCCTCTGCCCACTGCCAGGCAGGGAGGCGGAGGAGGTGCCAGGCATGTGACCGGCCTCTGCCTTCCTTCAGCCGCGCCCTGTAGGGGCGGGGGCCGGTCTCAGGGTGGAGCTGGGCGGCGCTTCCTCGGGTGTTGGCGGGCAGCGGGCACTGCCCTGTCTTCCCGTCCGCCTTTCGGCGGCGAGGTTACCATGGGCGTCTCGTGCCGCTGGCTCGTCAGTCCCGATTGCTCCACAGTGAGCCTGTGCCCACAGTCACGGCTATGTTACTGCTGAAGGAGGGGCGGTCGGGGGAGTGGCCGGGGACCCCGGAGCTGGTGGGGACCCAGGTCCCAGCAGCCCCCCACCCTGCACCCCATGTCCCCTCCCCAGGTCTTCCAGGAGGTGCAGGCCCTGATCACCTCCTGCATCGACGGCTTCAACGTCTGCATCTTCGCCTATGGCCAGACGGGCGCTGGCAAGACGTACACGATGGAGGTGGGTGCCCGCTGCCATGGGTGGGGGCTCAGGGTTCTAACCTCCTCAGTCAGCAGGGCCTGGGATGGTCCCAGTGGCAGGAGAGGCAGGGGTGACAACAGCCACCTTCAGCAGGGTCTTGGCCTGAAGTCAGAGTCGGCCTCTCAGGACCGGCTCTCCTGGGATGGGTTGGGCTCCACACGCGTGTGGCTGGCCGGGCCGGGCCCCGTCAGGATGAATGAGGGCGGGTCTCTGCCCGGGAGGAGGTCCCGGCCCCCGTGGGAGAGACTGTCATCATGGGAGCCCTGCTCTTGGCTGCCACCTCTCTGCTTGTGGCCATCCCCTCCCCTCGGGGACCCAGCACCCCGAGGGAGAGTCCTGACTTTGATGAGAAAGGAAGGCTGGCCCAGGGTGTCTGGTTTGTCAGCATTTCCCTGGCTCTTGCTAGAGACGGAGGGCGGGTGTCCTGGTGTCGGACAAGGGGAGAGAGAGGGCCCTTTGTGGGAGGGGCCGTCAGGGGAGGCGAGAGCCCAGGTGAGCTTTCCTTTCAGAAAGGCCGGGAGCTCAGGTCCCCAGGTCCCTGGCCGCTCTGCCTGGGCCTCCCCCCAACCACCCAGAGTCCGGCTCACGGCCTCCCCGGTATCGGCCCAGGGAGATCGGGTTCCCGTGTGCCTCCCGGGGGGCTCACCAGGGCCGGGTCCACATCTGGCTCCCAGCAGCCGTGTGCTATCCCCAGGCGCCCTGCTCTGTCTAGGGCCGTCCGGCAGGGGGGGGGGGGGGTACCATTTTAAAGGTGGGAAACCGAGGCCCAGGAGGTGAGTGAAGCTGCCTGCAGCGGGGAGAGGGGGTTTGGGGACAGACCAGCCTGCAGACCGAGGCTTCGGCAGGGAGGCTGGCCTGCAAGGGGCAGCTGGAGGGGGCTGGGGGCCGCAGGCGCCTGTGAGCATCTGCGAGGGCCGCCCCTCGTGGTGGGGAGGGGCCCAGCTCACAGGGCCTTGCTCCTGCCCCCAGGGAACCCCTGAGAACCCAGGCATCAACCAGCGGGCCGTGCAGCTGCTCTTCTCCGAGGTGCAGGAGAAGGCCTCCGACTGGGAGTTCACCATCACCGTCAGCGCGGCCGAGATCTACAACGAGGCCCTCAGGTTTGGGGGGCGGGGGGCGGAGGTCATCAGGTTGAGGGCCCCCAGCCGGATGGTTCTCCGGTGTGAGGCCCTGAGGTGGGCGGCCTGGGGGTGGCACACGCCTCCGGGAGGCTTGGTGGTCTCAGGACCGTGTCGAGCCAGGCGGGACGGGAACGCGGAGTCTTCTGGAAGGAGGAGTGGGGTCCCCCACTAGCAGGCAGGGAGGAGGGCGCTCTCTCTGCTCCCCTGAGGAGTTCCTTTTCCCCTGGAGACTCCCCCATACCTGCAGCTGCCCAGGCGTGATGAGAGAGGGCTGGTGCACTGTGGGGGCAGGAGGAGACCTTTCGGGGGACAGTTGGTCTCCGCCCTTCAGTGGGCTGAGTGCAGGGTGGAGCTGGAGGAGGAGGGGCTTAGCCCAGGGTCCAGGAAAGGGTATGGTTGGATGGGGGACATTCCAGGTTTGGGGCAGGTGCAGAGCCAGCAGACGCAGGAGGAGAGAGTGATTGTCGTGTCCCCCCCCCCACCCCCCCGGGGCAGGGACCTGCTGGGGCAGGAGCCCCAGGAGAAGCTGGAGATCCGGCTGTGCCCCGACGGCAGCGGGCAGCTGTACGTGCCGGGGCTGACGGAGTTCCGGGTGCAGAGCGTGGACGACATCAACAAGGTGTGGGGCTGGGGAGGGGGGGGCGCGGGAAATGTGGGGAGACCCCACCCGAGCTCTCTGAGCCTGTCTCCTGCTCCGTGCCACGAGAGGGTGTCACCCCGCCAGGGGTGTTGGGGACGGGCCTCCCAAGGCCCCCATCGAGCCCTGTCCCTCCGCCCCGCCCGCCCCAGGTGTTTGAGTTCGGCCACACCAACCGCACGACCGAGTTCACCAACCTGAACGAGCACAGCTCCCGCTCGCACGCCCTGCTCATCGTGACCGTGCGCGGCGTGGACTGCAGCACCGGCCTGCGCACCACGGGTGAGCGAGGGCCCGGTCAGCCCCCCCCCCTCCGGGCGCCCTTGACCTTCCCCGCACACCCCCCCCCCCAGCACACAGCCGCCTCCGGGCGCCCTTGACCTTCCCCACACACCCCCCACCGCACCCCCGCCTCCAGGCGCCCTTGACCTTCCCCGCACACCCCCCCCCAGCACACAGCTGCCTCCGGGCGCCCTTGACCTTCCCTGCCCCCCCCAGCACACACCAGCCTCCGGGCGCCCTTGACCTTCCCCACGGCTCCCCCCCCCCCAGCACACACCCGCCTCCGGGCGCCCTTGACCTTCCCCCCGACTCCCCCCCCCAGCACACACCCGCCTCCGGGCGCCCTTGACCTTCCCTGCCCCCCCCAGCACACACCTGCCTCCTGGCACCCTTGACCTTCCCCACGTCCCCCCCCCCCAGCACACACCCGCCTCCGGGCGCCCTTGACCTTCCCCACGCCCCCCCCCCCAGCACACACCCGCCTCCGGGCGCCCTTGACCTTCCCCACGACTCCCCCCCCGCCCCCCAACGCAGGGAAGCTGAACCTGGTGGACCTGGCCGGCTCGGAGCGCGTGGGCAAGTCGGGGGCCGAGGGCAGCCGCCTGCGGGAGGCGCAGCACATCAACAAGTCGCTGTCGGCCCTCGGGGACGTCATCGCGGCGCTGCGCTCCCGCCAGGGCCACGTGCCCTTCCGCAACTCCAAGCTCACCTACCTCCTGCAGGACTCGCTCAGCGGCGACAGCAAGACGCTCATGGTGGTGCAGGTGAGGGCGGGGCCTGGCCGGGCCCCGGCTGTGCTGGGAAGGGACCCTCGTCCTCCGCAGCCCCAGAGTCAGCGACAGGCACCCCGACAGGGCCACACACCCCGTGTGCCTCCCCAGTTCCTGCCTGTGGCCCAGAGTCCCCCGGCCGTGAGCGCCCCCTGGTGGGCACGCTGTCCCCTCCTGTGGGGGCAGCTGCTTGAGCGGAGAGTGAGCCCTCCTGTCCCCCAGGTGTCCCCCGTGGAGAAGAACACCAGCGAGACCCTCTACTCGCTCAAGTTCGCTGAGAGGGTGCGCTCGGTGGAGCTGGGCCCCGGGTCCCGCAGGGCAGAGCTGGGGTCCTGGTCCAGCCAAGAACACCTGGAGGTAGGGGCATGGCACAGGCCTGCCGGGCGCCGGGGCCGACCTCCAGGTCAGGGGCCGGGGGCGGGGCTGGGAGGGGTGACAGCCTGGGGCAGGGGCAGGGGAGATGCCAGAGGGGCTGGAGCCACACTTGAACCCAAACCCAGTAGCGAAAGTACCGTAGTTTCCGGCGGATAAGACGACTGAACTGATGATGAAGGAGGAAGATCACAAACAACAGAGAGAGAGCAAGTGCCGGGCAAGTCCCTGGCGAGTTAGCAACGCCCATCATAACGGCAAGCTGCGGTGTTTTTACACCCGGTGTATGAGTCGACCCCGACTTTTGAGAAGATTTTCCTGGGTTAGAAAGTCGTCTTATATGCCGGAAATACGGTCGTTCTTGGCCTTGGAGGTCATCAGCCGGCGGGGACGGCCGGTTAGGGTTAGGGTTAGGGGTTAGGGGTAGGGTTAGGGGTTAGGATTAGGGTTAGGAGTTAGGGATAGGGTAAGGGGTTAGGGATTGGGATTAGGGTTAGGATTAGGGTTAGGGGTAGGGATGGATAGGGGTTAGGGGGTAGGGTTAGGGGTAGGGATGGATAGGGGTTAGGGGGTAGGGTTAGGGGTTAGGGATAGGGTAAGGGGTTGGGATTAGGGTTAGGGTTAGGGATGGATAGGGGTTAGGGGGTAGGGTTAGGGGTTAGGGATAGGGTAAGGGGTTGGGATTAGGGTTAGGGTTGGGGTTAGGGTTAGGGTTAGGGATGGGTAGGGGTTAGGGGGTAGGGTTAGGGGTTAGGGATAGGGTAAGGGGTTGGGATTAGGGTTAGGGTTGGGATTAGGGTTAGGGTTAGGGATGGGTAGGGGTAGGGTTAGGCGCACGGTGGCACACAGGTGCTCGGCATTGACTAATCTTCCCACGTGTTACCCGTTTCCCTCGCAATAACGAGCTGGGGCTCACGGCCGCCATTTTGCAGACGGGGAAGCAGTGTCAGGAGGCTGGGAGGGGCGGGGAGCGTGGTGGAGGGGTGCGGAGAGGAGAGCACGGCCCCACCCCCTGCTCCCCCCGCCCACAGTGGGAGCCGGCCTGCCCGACGCCGCCCGCCTCGGCTCGAGCCCACTCGGCCCCCGGCTCCGGGACCTCCAGCCGCCCCGGCTCCATCCGGAGGAGGCTGCAGCCCTCGGGTGAGCATATGGGGGGGCGGGGGGCACCCCAACAGGCCAGTCACCGCCACGGGACTGCCTCCCCTAGACAGGCTTAAAATAATTTTTTTTTAAAAAGCCTCTAAAACTTCTCCAGAGCCTGTTTCACAGCCTTCCCTGGCTCGGGGCTTTAGCCGGGGCAGGTGGCGCTGTGTCCGTTTCACAGGGGGCACCGAAGACCCCCTTTCCCCCCAAGGGCTCCTCGTGGGCGGGTGACGTAGGCGCAGGACACGAGTGTTCGCGGCTGGACTGGCGGGGCGTCCCCAGCCGAGCCTCAGCCCCGGACGGGAAGGGCAGGGCTCCCCCCATGTCCTAGATGGGGAGCCAGTCTGGCCAGGGCCTGGGACCCAGGCCTCCAGCCCCCCACTTGCCCCCCTCCCAGAAAGGCCCAGCCAGCGCTTGGGGCGCACACGGGGGCGGCAGGTCCTGGGGGGCCCTGGCCCGAGGCAAGGCCGCCAGTGAGACGCCTGTTGCTTTGATTTCAGCCTGAGGCTGGGCCGCCGACTCCAGGTGAGTGTGGGCCGGCGGCCCGGGCTCCCCCCCCCTGACCGCGCCGCGGGGTGCAGGGCTGTGCGGGGCGCCGCTGCTCAGGGCTGAGTCTGTCCCGCTGCCCGCCGTCTGTCTGCGCTTCTGCCCGGCCCCCGCCCGCCCCTCGGCGGAGGCTGACCGCCCGCTCCCCCCCGCAGGGAAGTCCAGGCCGCTGCCTGTGTGATACACGCGTCCGCCCTGCGTGTCAGGGCCCGGGTCCGAGGCCTGCGGGCCGGCTCCCGCCGCAGCTGGGAGCCGGGGAGGCGAGGCCAGAGGAGGCTCCTGTCATCTCCCCGCGATGAGAAACATGTTCAGAAGGAAACGGTGTCTCGGCTGTGCTCTGGGTGCCAACGCCGCGGGCGGGCGGGCGGGCGGGCGGGAGGGCAGGGTGGCCCGCCCCACCTGGCAGGCCCGCCCCGGGGGTCCGTCGTGGGGAGGGCAGCGCGTTGGGGCTGGCCCACTCTCCGTCCTGCAGGGTGCCCTCTGCGGGGGGCGGCTGAGCCCCCGGGAGGCACAGGGCCGGGCCGGGCCGAGTGGTGGGCGCCCTGGGGGCAGCCCCCCGGGCCCGCACCGGCCGTGGGGAGGTTGGTCCGCCGGGCGCACCGGCGGTTATTTATGGCGGCAGGAGGCCGGGGGCGGGGGCTCGGCTGCTCCCCGTCCGCCTGGCACCAGGCTCTCCTGGCTCACTGGCCTCCTGACCACCCGCTCCTCTGGAAGCCTATTTAAGAACTTTTGGAAGCTTAGCCATTTTTAATATGAAAATAAAAGCCTTTTTACACACGTGTGGTCTGAAGAGCGGGTCTTGTGAGCCCCAGGAGCAGGGGGTCACCCACAGCCTGACCTGCTGAGTAAGGACCGTGCGGCCTGAGCACCCACAGCGGGTGCAGCCGGTGCCCCCCCCCCCCCCCCCCCCGCGTCACTGACCATCAGCAGTGTCGTCACCCCGTCTTATGGTGGGACATGGCTCCTCGGCTCAGCACAACCTCGGCTGGGCCCTGGCCTTGTCCGAGTGAGTGAGCTGGCCACAGGTGAGCGCACGCCCCCCCCCCCCCCCCCCCCCCCCCCGCCATGAGGAGTGTGGGCCTGAAGGTCCCAGCCTTGAGGGAGCCTGTGCTCAGTGGGGTCCTCCCTCCGACGGGCTAAACCCACTAGGTTGGGCCGCTTATCCTGGCCACCAGCACTGGGGGTGCTGCAGGGAGTGAGGTGTGTTCAGAGCCTCGGGGGAGGATGGGGGACGGCTCGTCCAGCCCCGGGGGCGGGGAGCAGGCTGACTCTGGGGCAGCAAAGGGGCGGCCGTGTCTGTGAGATGGGGTCCTGGCATCCTGCAGCTGTTGGCGTGGAGGCATCCACAGGACAGCTGGGAGTGTGGCTGAGATGGGGGGTGGTGGGACCCACCCCTCACCTGTCTCGGCCCCCCGGCCGTGGGGGAAGACTTGCTGTCTCCCCCTGTACCGCCCCCACAGTAAGTCTGAATGGGCCCTTTCCTGTTGGCCTGGCACTCTGCTGCCCCCTGCTGGCCACACAGCCTGGTGCAGGCTTCTGCCTGCAGTCCTGCACCTGGGAGAGCCGTGGCGAGATGCCCCTTCAGGCAAGAAAACCAGAGAATAGTTACAAATTTAATAAAATTTGTCTTATAAATTA
This sequence comes from Antrozous pallidus, assembly GCA_027563665.1. Lineage (NCBI taxonomy): Eukaryota > Metazoa > Chordata > Mammalia > Chiroptera > Vespertilionidae > Antrozous > Antrozous pallidus. The sequence goes on from CM050525.1 coordinate 52,792,892, forward strand.
CAGCAGCAGCCCCAGGGCTCGGTTGGCTGCCCCGAGAAGCAAGAATTGGGCAAAGCTGGGCAGCCACAGCCGGACGGAAGTTGTCTGAGTTCAGGGCCGGAGGGGCCGGTGGGCCAGCGCCGCCGCCTCCAGGGTGGCCACGGCAGAGGCTCGTGGGCCGGTGGGCGCACAGCTCACAGGAGTGGGGGTGGAGGCCAGGCCCCAGGGGTTGCCCGGTGCCCCACCCGTTGGGTCCTCAGTCCAGAGTGGCCATGAGCAGGTGCAGCTCCCGGAAGGCACTGCCGTGGCGGCCGCTCAGGCCCGACTTGCTCCTGACGAGGCCGCTGATGCTCTTGAGCTGCTTGTAGCAGAGCCGGCACTTGAGCAGCCTGTGGGCAGAGGGGCAGCACTGAGCACCCTCCCCCTCCCGGGCCACGCAGGCGACCCCGGGGCTCAGGGCAGAGCCAGGCTATGGAGGAACCCAAGCTCTGGCTCCCCTCACCCTCTGCCCTGAGTTAGGGCCTTTGTCCCAGGCACAGTGGCCTCCTGCATACGGGGTACCAGCGGGGCCATCAACAGTGGGCCGTGTGCCCCCAGCTGGCCTGGCACCCTGCCCAGCACAGGCACACTGCCTGGCGCCTCACCTCTCCTCCCGGCTGATGTCCACACCCACGGAGGGCGGGGCCGCCAGGATGTCGGTGATGAGGGGCAGGAAGCGCTGCAGGATCAGCTTCAGGGAGGTGCAGCCGGTCTGGACGTAGCTGCAGAGGCGGCGGACGGACGGACGGACGGCACCACAGACAGGCCAACAGCCAGTGCACAGAGAGGGGAGCAGAGGATGAGAGGCAGCACGGCTTGTTTGCGCCGTGGCCTCTGGAGCTTGCAGGGGGCAGCGCGGCTGCACCGCCACCTCCCGGGGCTCCCCCGGGACCTGCCCCGGCCCCTCCGCCCTCCCTCTCGGCGTACCTCTCGTACTTGCTCTGCAGGAGCTTCTCGATCTGCGGCAGGACCGTGGTGCACAGGTCCAGCTTCCACAGAGAGCTGGGGGGAGGCCGGGACAGATGCCCTCAGCTCCCGGCCCCGCCCGCTCCGCCCGCGCCCCCCCGCAGCCACTTACGCTTTCTGGTTGACGATGTTCAGGAGGTCCACCACCACCGACAGGTCATTGATGGCCACGGCCGAGTCCACCGACGTCTGCAAACAGAGCTGCCGTCACAGAGGACGGGGAGGGGGCCCCTGGGGGGTGGTGACGGGCCTTATTGAGGGACAGTAAGAAACCCTGAGACGCTCAGCACAGGCCGGGCCCACCGACAGGTGTGCGACACACGGCGGCTCGTGGTGAGGACGGAGGAAGTCGGGTCCACCACGGTGTGGTGACGGGCTGCCTACCCCCCAGCGACCAGCTTCTGTGGCCGGGGCCGGGGCGGGGGCGGGGGCGGGCGCTTGCCTTGATGTCGCCCATGGCCCACACGGCCCGCACGGTGTCCAGGTTCTTGTGGCGGCTGGTGAGCACCACGCACATGGTGTCATGGCCTTTGCGGATCTGCGACATGGCGTCCTCGTCGACCAGCTCTGCCTGCTGGGCCATCTTCACCGCCTGCGGGACAGCCGGGTGCTGGCGGCTGGTCGCCCTCGCCCCCGGCCTCCACCGCCCTCGGGCTGGGCCCCCACTCACGGGCAGGAAGTCGGAGGCCTTCAGGCCGATGGGCTCGTTCCGGGCGGCGGGGATGATGGCGGGCTCGGCCTTGGGTGCGGGGGTGGGCGTGACCACCTGGGGCCAGGGCAGGGCCTCGAGCTGGAGGGGTCCGAGGCTCAGCGGGCAGCCGGCCTGAGGGCTCCCTCTCTGCCCCCCCCCCCCCCCCGACGGGAGGCCCCTCACCCTGGCCCGGGGCTCCAGCCCCCGAGTCTCAGCCCTCACCCAGACATACGTTTGGCACCGGGAGCTGCGTGTCCGCGGCGGGGCCGGGCGGGGCCGCCTCCCTGGCGGTGGCCACGTCTGGCGGCAGAAAGAAAAGGCCTGTGTCAGGAAGGCAGGGCCTGGGGGACCCGGACGGCATCTGTCACCGAGGGGGGCAGGGCAGCAGCCGGCGGGCAGCAGGGCGATGTCAGCGGTGTGGGTCCTGGGGAGGCCCAAGGGCAGGGGCTTGGCTGTCCCCCACTTTCCACCTCCTCAGTCCCAGGCCTGGCGGAAAGCAGGCACCCAGCCTGTGAGTGGATGGGCCGGGAGCTGCAGGCGGGCGGGCTGCCAGCTCACTGGCAATGTGCCGGGGCGCCGGCGGTGAGGGGCCTACACCGGGCCCAGCTTGCTCCTCTACAGCACGGTCCCACTTCCGGCCTCGTCTGTGGGGCCGTCCGGGGGCCTGAGAGGAGCACCTGCCTACCCTGGTCACGCTCACCCACCAGGGACTAGCCTGGGGCTTGGCACATAGTAGGTGCTCTTGAGCGAGCGGCAGAGGCTGGCTGAGTCTGTGCCGCAGAGGGGAAGGCAAGGGCTCGGAGGGGAGAGGACTGAGGAGCGGGGAGGCAGCTCTGCCCCACCCTGACTCACCGTCCTCTGGGGGTGCTGGGAAGGGCTCGCTTCTTCGAGGTGGTGTCCGACCTGTGGAGGGGGGAGGGCTGGGGACTCGTGTCAGCTGGCCGAGTCCCTAGAGCCGGGCAGCCTGGGACCCAGGGCCCTGTCATGGGGGGGGGGGGGGGGGGGGGGGGGCAGAGAAGGTGGCTTCCAGACATGCAGCTGCACACCTGCGACCCTGTCCTGGCCCCAAACCCTCAGTCCCGCCCCTTCCACCCACGGGCCCGGCGGCGGTGGGCAGGACACTGAGGAGGGGGCCCCTCGCGGCTGCCAGGGCTCTGCCGGGGCCCAGAGCTCCGGGGACAGCTGGCCGGCGTGTGGGGGCCCGGGGGGAGCAGGCGGGGTGCTGAGGGCCCGGGGGGAGCTGGCCGGCGTGTGGGGGCCCGGGGGGAGCTGGCCGGCGTGTGGGGGCCCGGGGGGAGCTGGCCGGCGTGTGGGGGCCCGGGGGGAGCTGGTCGGCGTGTGGGGGCCCGGGGGGAGCTGGCCGGCGTGTGGGGGCCCGGGGGGAGCTGGCCGGCGTGTGGGGGCCCGGGGGGAGCTGGCCGGCGTGTGGGGGCCCGGGGGGAGCAGGCGGGGTGCTGGGGCCCGGGGGCAGGCTCACTGATGCTGTTCTTGGGCTGGAAGATCTCGTTGTAGTCCTCCGCGTTCTGGATCTCCGCTCGGGACTCCCGCTCGTCCCGGTCGTCCTCGCTGCTGGGGCTGCGGCGCTCGCTCTCCGAGTTCTGCTTCACCCTGCGGGCGGCAAGAGGACGGGCCAGTGAGGCCAGGCTGGGCCCTCCAAAGCTTCCCCGGGCTCAGACCCGCTTCCGGAGCCCCGAGCCCACCTCTGAGGCTTGCTGCAGGTGGTGCTGGGCCGCTCGTAGATGCGCCGGAGGGGGGCGGTGGGGAGCGGCGGCGGCTGCGTCAGGACCCGGCTGTCCTGCTCGGGGTCCTGGGCCACCGTGCCCGTCCTGGTGACCCGGGTCAGGTCCACCACGTAGGAGGAGACGTTGCTCTGGGAGAAGGCCACACCGATCTGCAGGGAGGGGCAGGGCAGAGGCTAGGGGCCGGGTGGGCCGGGCCCGGGGGCCGGGGGGAGAAGGCCCGCTGGGCAGACGGAGCACCGGTGGGCGCGGGCAGTGGCCTCACCAGCTGGTTGTTGCAGATGGCCAGGTCGGCCACCCTGCCCCAGCTGACGAGGACCACGTCGAAGCAGCGCTCGGGCTCCCAGCCGTAGACGCGCAGCGAGTCCTGGCAGCCGCTGAACAGGCAGCAGCCGTCGGGGTTGAACAGGATGCTCCTGGGCGGGCGAGAGGGGCCGTGGGTCCGGGGAACGGGAACGGGGGGTGGGAGGCTGCGGGGAGCCCGGACAGGAGGGAGCAGAGCAGAGGGGAAGCCCACCCGCACCCACACCCACTCCCCGGGAGGGCTGCCCTCGCCCGTGGCTCGTACCTGACAGGCCCCGGCTCCCCTTCGATGCAGCTCACCACCTGGAACTTCTCCAGGTCCCAGAAGCGGATGGTCCTGCAAAGGCAGCCAGAGCCCTGGCTCCACACAGGCCTCCTCCCTCTAACACCCACCCGCAGGGCCGGGAAGAGCGATGCCGGGGGCCAGGGCTGGCCCCGGACAGGCAGGGGGAGGGGACACAGCGGGAGGCCGACACGGGCCTGGGATCTGGACAAGCTCTTGAAGGCCCAGGACACAGGCCGGGAACCAAAGTCCCATCTTGGGCTGGCAGTTACTCAGCCTACGGAGTCTCGTCAGGCACATGACACCCTGGGACAGACAGATTGGGGACAGATAGACACTCGGCAGGGAGTGAGGCGCAGCGGGCACAGGCGGCGGGCCCGGCCTCCCCTCCTCACCTGTCGGAGCTGCCGGAAGCCAGGAGGTACTCGTTGGGGTGAAACTCCACCACGTTGACGGGCCCCGTGTGGCCAGGGAACTCGGACATCATCTTGCCGGCCGTCAGGTCCCAGAGCTGGGCGGGGCGGCTGGAGGTCAGGCCCGCCCGCCCTCCCTCCGGTCCGGCCCTCCTCTGTCCGCACACCACCTCCCCATCTGACAGCTTGGGACAGCACCCCACGGAGGGGGGGGGGGGGGCGGCCGGGGTGACCGGCCCTGGCCCGGGGCAGCTGGGAGGTACCTTCACCGTGTGGTCATCTGCAGCCGAGGCCAGCCACTTCCCGTCCGGGCTGAAGCGCAGACACCGCACGGCCTGGCTGTGGCCCTGGGGAGACAGCACCGGCTCAGCCTCCGGCCCGGCCCAGGGCCACCACCCCCCCCCACGCCACCCGGCCTTCGACAAGCAGTGCCTCCGGGGTGCAGGCGAGGAGGGGGAGACGTGTGGGAGAGGCCACAGAGGGACACTTCCCAGGGCCCACGGGCTCCCAGGCCTGCAGGGGCCCCGGGAAAGGAAGATTTATGGTCGAGTCTTCGGCCTCTTTTTAGAGTTAAATGCCCTCTCTTCATGTCAAAGGGTCTAAAAACCCTCTAAGAACGAAATAATAAAAAAATAATCTCTTAAGAATAGTTCCATGCTGCCCTAACCGGTTTGGCTCAGTGGATAGAGCGTCGGCCTGCAGACTGAAGGGACCCAGGTTCGGTTCCGGTCAAGGGCATGTACCTGGGCTGCGGGCACATCCCCAGTAGGGGGCGTGCAAGAGGCAGCTGATCAGTGTTTCTCTCTCATCGATGTTTCTAACACTCTGTCCCTCTCCCTTCCTCTCTGTAAAAGATCAATAAAATATATTTAAAAAAATAATAATTCCATGTTAAACTTAGTGCTGCCAAACTTGTATGAACAGGCAGCCCCTCCCCTGACCACACCTGCCACCTGCCTGGAACCCCAGAGCACGGAGCACCGCGGTTTGGTGAGCGCGGTTTGGGGGGTTCGGGAAGAGCTGGGGGTCCAGGCGGACCACGCCCAGCACCCTGCTCTGCTCCAGATTCACTTTTCTCACGCCCTCACCCGGGCCGGACAGCAATGCCCTCCAGCCCCTGCCTGTGTGGGCAGCACCACGCCCCACGCCTGCGTGGACTGGGGAGCGACCGGAGGGCCTTCCTTACCCTGTACCGGAAGACGCAGCCTTTCCTCCTGATGTCCCAGAGCTGCGGGGAGAGAGCAGAGGGCAGTCAGGTACACACACCCACGGCTGGGCCTGAACCGGGGCCAAGGTGCGGCTGCAAGCAGAGAAGGGATCTGGTGCCTCCAAGTCATTCACGACACCCCAAAAGGACAGGAGTCTGGAAACTGCTCGCCACAGCTGGGAACTGTGCGTGGCCGGTGTGACCGACTGAGCGCTGACCTATGAACCAGGAGGTCTCGGTTCGATCCCCAGTCGGGGCACAGGCCCGGGTTGTGGGCTAAATCCCCAGTCGGGGCACAGGCCCGGGTTGTGGGCTGGATCCCCAGTCGGGCACAGGCCCGGGTTGTGGGCTGGATCCCCAGTCGGGGCACAGGCCCGGGTTGTGGGCTAAATCCCCAGTCGGGGCACAGGCCCGGGTTGTGGGCTGGATCCCCAGTCGGGCACAGGCCCGGGTTGTGGGCTGGATCCCCAGTCGGGGCACAGGCCCGGGTTGTGGGCTAAATCCCCAGTCGGGGCACAGGCCCGGGTTGTGGGCTGGATCCCCAGTCGGGGCACAGGCCCGGGTTGTGGGCTGGATCCCCAGTCGGGGCCCAGGCCCGGGTTGTGGGCTGGATCCCCAGTCGGGGCCCAGGCCCGGGTTGTGGGCTGGATCCCCAGTCGGGGCACAGGCCCGGGTTGTGGGCTGGATCCCCAGTCGGGCACAGGCCCGGGTTGTGGGCTGGATCCCCAGTCGGGGCACAGGCCCGGGTTGTGGGCTAAATCCCCAGTCGGGGCACAGGCCCGGGTTGTGGGCTGGATCCCCAGTCGGGGCACAGGCCCGGGTTGTGGGCTAAATCCCCAGTCGGGGCACAGGCCCGGGTTGTGGGCTGGATCCCCAGTCGGGGCACAGGCCCGGGTTGTGGGCTAAATCCCCAGTCGGGGCACAGGCCCAGGTTGTGGGCTGGATCCCCAGTCGGGGGCCCAGGCCCGGGTTGTGGGCTGGATCCCCAGTCGGGGCACAGGCCCGGGTTGTGGGCTAAATCCCCAGTCGGGGGCACGCAGGAGGCAGGTGGTCAATGATTCTCATCACCGTCTCTCTCCCTTCCTCTCTGGAATCAATGGAAGCACATTTAAAAAGTAAATAAAAGAAAGCTGGGCATTCCCAGCAGAAATGCCCCATCTCCCTTCTCTGGGAGGGTGTGACTGTTGCCGCGGAGACGACGCCCCACGAAGAGCTGAGAACGCACCCCTCCGGAGGCCACGCTGGCCCGGCCAGCCCGCGGGGGGCGGGCTGAGAGCCCCCTCACCTTGATGTTGGTGTCCTGGGAGCCCGAGGCCACGAACTCGCCGTAGGGGTGGAAATCCAGGCTGCAGACGTTGGCTTTGTGTCCCACGAGCGTGCGAAGAACTGCCGAGAGAAGCAGAGACCTGGCTCGAGAGGCGGACGATGGCTGCCGGAGAGGCTGTTTGTGTGGGGCTCTGCTCCAACTGAGGGGTCACACAGGCTTTAAGACCAGGGTCCTACCACCCTAACAGCGACTTTCCCTACTTCCCCCGGACGACAGCCGTTTCTGCCGTTCCCCGAACCTCCGGGAAGTGCGGCGCAGTCCCCGCCTTTGCTCTAGGCTTGTCCCGGTGTGTTTCTGAGAGCATGGGGGCGGTGGGCGGGGGGGGGGGGGGATGTCAGGCAAAGGGCAAAGCACGCCCCCACTAGAGCGAGTGGGGCTGCACCAGCTGTGCCCTGGAGGGGGGGGCTGTGAGGACAGGCTGTGAGAGCTGAGGGGACACGGGCGACACGCTGGGCCTCTGAACCTCGGGCGGGGGGCCTGTCTCCTCCTGCTGCCCCAGCAAACCGTGATCCCCACCGTTCAGGGCTCTGCAGGCAGCCCCGCAGCCCAGCTCGGCCCACAGGCACACCCTGTGTGTGTCTCTGGCCCGAATCAAATTCGTCTCCTCGTTCTGGCCTCGTGTGTCTCGCGTTTTAAAAGATTTACAATTCTCTGTCACGTGAAACCGCTCCCCGTGCGTGTGCGGCCGGCGGGGACAGGAGCCGGCCTCCTGCGGTGAGCGGGCGCCGGGAGGGGGGCACATGCCACCGGCTCGGCCCGCGTTTCGGGTCAGGGCGGCCCCGGCACGCGCTGCCCAGCCCGCGGCCCTGCGTCCCGCAGCAAGGCTCCCAGACCTGCCCCGCCCGAGAGGACGGGGGCGCCGCCCCGCGTGGGCCGAGCGGATCCGGCTGACCCGCCCTCGCCCTCGGGCTGCGCCACGGAGCAGGCAGGGCCGCATTCCTCCGGCCTGACTTCTGCCCTCGCTCTCCTGTCCCGGCAGCAAAGGCCTGGGTCACGGCGTGGGAGAGGAGGGCCCTGGGGTGTGCACCCCGTGAGGAAACCTCCCAGCCAAGCGGCTGCTCATCCTCCCCGAACCCCCAGTGATGGGCTGCCTTCAAAGCGACCGCCTCGAACCCTTCCGTAGCCTGTCACTGCCGCGCACGCCACGACGGGCAGGGGTGGAGGCGGCCCCAGGTGTCGGCTCTTCCTGCCCCGGGAAACCGTGGCTGCTGAGGGCACGCCGCTCCGGCTTCGGGGAAACTCCCCAAACTGAGCCGCCAGATGACGGCGGAGAGCCCCGGGATGGGATTCTGGCCTCAGGATTCGAGTCCGAGGCTCCGCCACTCCCAGCCAGAGGGTCCTCCCGGGCCGAGTGGCCTCCCTGGGCCCGGGGTGCCCGCCTGACAAGTCAGGGGCCTGGCAGCTTACTGAAAGCCGATTCCGGGCCTACACCACTCACGCCGCCGGGAGCGGGGTCTGGGCCGTGTTTGTGACGAGCCCGAGAGCCGCCACATGGGGACCCCACGCCCGGGAATTCCAGGCGGGTCTTCGGCTGCCACGCCTGGCCCCCCGGAGGCGCTCTCACGTGTCCCGCACACGCGAAAGGGTTGTGTCTGCGAACTCGCAGCACCCGTCTTCCCTTCGTCCCCGCCCCGGTGCCCGGGGAACGGCCGGTGCCGCCCGTGGGATCGGTCCCGGCAGAGGCTTCGCGGGTGGGGAACTGCCTCCCGCCGAGCCTGCCCGCTCCTCTGCGGCTCCTCCGGCCCGGGGCGCAGCGGGAGCGTGCCGAGACGCTGAGCCTGCAGCCCACCCCGGGGAAGCGGCCCCCCGCGGCCCGGGCGCCGCCTGCCCGCACACGGACACCACTGCCCTCGGCAGAACGACCCTGGCCACCGAGTGTGCGTGGCTGACGGCAGAGGCAGAGCACGCACCAGAGGAGCCCAGAGACCTTGAGTCTCAGCCAGGCGGGGGCGGGGGGATCAGTTCTGGGGAAAGCAGCCGTGGCAACCCCACGCCCGTTTCCTCTCCCCTTCGGCGGCGGCCTCCACTTCAGTGCTAGCACACTCAGGTCCAGGCTAGGGGCGGCAGCCAGCGTGGGCCCCGGGGCTTCCTTGGGCCTCTCGGGTGCTGCCAGGCCCCTGACTTTTCGAAAGCAACAGCAGGAGAACCACGTTGTTAAGAAAGATGGAGGGGCCGAACCCGGTGTGGCTCAGTGGTAGAGCGTCGGTCGGCCTTTGGACTGACGGGTCCCGGGTTCGATTCCGGTCAAGGAAATGTACCTTGGCTGCGGGCACATCTCCAGTGGGGTGTGTGCAAGAGGCAGCTGATCGATGTTTCTCCCTCATTGATGTTTCTGACTTTCTATCCCTCTCCCTTCCTCTCTGTAAACAATCAATAAAATATATTTTAAAAAAAGAAAGAAAGAAAGAAAGAAAGAAAGAAAGAAAGAAAGAAGGAAAGAAAGAAAGATGGATGGATGAGGGACACACCGGGTTAGAGGGCAGAGGCCGAGGCCTCTGAGAAGGGGGGGCGGGCAGTGGGAAAGGCTTCCTCTTGTCCTGTGAGTATTTGTATGACCGGTATCTGCCTTCTCACTCTGACTCCCATAAAGGCGAGACTAAACTGAAACCAGCAGAGCAGGACACAGAAAGGCTGGCCCCCCAGCCCCATCCTGCAGGCGGCTGAGTGGGGGCCGCCCCATTGGGCCACCCGCTCCCCAGTGTGCCCCACACAGCCACCTCACTCCTGTGTGGCCCCTGGTGGCCTCTGCTGTCCTTCCAGGTTCTGAATCCACAAACACCCCCCCTCGCCCATCCACTCAGCTGTCCACTCGGACATTTACCAGGCGCCCCCTTGGGGCCAGCATTCAGAGAGGGGTCACCGCCTGGCCAGTGTCCCAGGACCGGAGCACCCCACCTCGTCAGGACGGGCTTCCCGGGGGCAGCGAAGGGTCAGGAGCCGGGGGCACGGGGGAGGCGGGGGCACGGGGGAGCCGGGGGCACGGGGGAGGCGGGGGCACGAGGGAGGCGGGGGCACGGGGGAGCCGGGGGCACGGGGGAGCCGGGGGCACGGGGGAGGCGGGGGCACGAGGGAGGCGGGGGCACGGGGGAGGCGGGGGCACGGGGGAGGCGGGGGCACGGGGGAGCCGGGGGCACGGGGGAGGCGGGCGCAGACACCTACTTTTGGCAGCTTCCAGGTCCCAGACGCGGATGGAGCCGGACTGGGAGCCGGCCACGATGAGCTCCTCGGGCGCGTTGAGGCGGACACTCTCCACGGGGGACGTGTGGCCCGTCAGGCTCTGTGGAGAGGGGGGCGGCGTCGGTGCCCTTCGTGGACGGACCCCCAGGGGCTGCCCCCAATTATGGGTCCCCGGGACGTGTGTCAGCCAGAAGTGGCCCAAGTGAGGACGGCCGAGCAGCCGCTCCTCCGGCCTGAGCTCCCGGGCTCACCGAGGCCAGACCCGCCCTGTGCTCCGGGCAGACGCCCCTGCAGAGACGGCCCCGGGCCCCTTCGGGGCAGCTGACCCCTCAGTCTGAGTCCAGACCGCGGCCGCCCGGGCTGCGCTCCACTCCCGCTCTGCTGGCCCACGCCCCGCAGGAGGGGGGCCACGGCAGAGTGAGGCGGGCTCTCAAGGGGACCCCTCTCCCCCCTCCAGAATGCCCGAGTCCCGGGCGCTGCCCCCATTGGAGGACCCAGCCACGCTCCCAGGAGGGGGCTCTCAGAACCCGCGTCTTGGGAGCGACTTTGCTGAAAAGATGGAGTCTCCCCCCCACTCAGAGCTGGGGGCTGGGCCAGGCTGAGCCCAGGAGGGCGAGGAGGAAACGGCCGGGGTTTCCAGCTTCCGGGGAGGCCAGGTCTGGAATCCGCGGTGTCTGTCACTCCCGCCCAGCACTGGCCACCCCAAGGCACAGCAGTGACACCATCAGAGTTCGCTGAGGCCCTCCCCCGGGGGCTGGGGGCTGGGGGCGGTAGGGAAAACTGCTCCTCAGTGGAACTACCCCACGGCAGACAGTTACAAGCAGCGGGTCCGACTCCCCAATGTCACCGGCAGGAGTGTCGCTGGGTACACGCTGCACGGGCAACGGGGCACCTCGCACATCGAGACGCCCACTCCCGCACACGCAGACACGTGTCTAACACGCACCAAGGCCACTCACTGCAGCGGATCTCCGGACAAAAGACCGGGAACAACACAAATGCCCGTCACAGCACACGGTCGTCCCGGTCACCCGTGCACTGGGCTGCTGTTCGTTCAGCCGTGAGGATGAATGGGCAACCCTCAGCCTCTGGTCCAGACTAACCTCCATGACACGTACAGGCGAAGAGATGGGGACAGTGTGTACAGTGTGAGGCCACTGGTAACAAGGGGGGAGGGAAGCAGACATGAACACCCGCTCCCGAATGTATGAGGATGGGAGGATGGGAGGATGGGAGGATGGGAGGATGGGAGGATGGGAGGATGGGAGGATGGGAGGATGGGAGGATGGGAGGATGGGAGGATGGAAGGATGGAAGGGCACACGGAGCCAGGAGCGAGGCCGTTTCCAGGGAGGGAGGTGGGGAAGGGGAAGGGGAAGGAAGATGCGTCACTGTTCACCGGGTGTCACCTGCGTGTTGAACGACATGAGGTCACACGCTCCAAAACGCACAGAAGTAGATCACATGACTGCCGCAGAGGGAGCGCAAGGGCGCAGACCCGAGTGAGAAAGGACTGGGCAAGTCCGAGGCCCCGCAGGCCTGGTTTGTGGAGAGTCTGGGGTGGAGGTGGGAGTGAGGGTGGGGGGGCTTGGCTCGGCTGAGCACATGGGGGCCTGTGGCTGCACCAGGTGTGAGAAGGTAAGTCTAGCCCCCAAACTGTCCCCTGTGCTTCTCTGAGGACGAGAGCCTGGGCTCCCTTCATGTCCGTTTTTGGTCAGTCTTCGCTGAGTTTTCTCAAATCGTGTACATTACTGTGGGCACATTTAAACTTTAAAAACAAAGGGAGCCGAAACCGGTGTGGCTCAGTGGACAGAGCGTCGGCCTGCGGACTGAAAGGTCCCAGGTTCGATTCCGGTCAAGGGCATGCACCTTGGTTGCGGGCACATTCCTGGTGGGGGGTGTGCAAGAGACAGCTGATGGATGTCTCTCTCTCATCGATGTTTCTGACTTTCTATCCCTCTCCCTTCCTCTCTGTAAAAAATAAATTAATTTAAAAAAAACAAAAAACAAAGGGAAACAAAACAAACAATTTCAATCCTGTTCTGAACTCAATTGCTACTGTCTGGACCCCTGGCCGAGGTCTGGGTCAGACCTCAGTTCTCTGTAGAGTCTCCGAGTCAATGAGTGATTAAGTCTCTACTGACCAAGACCCCCCCCCCCGCCCCCGCCCTCTTTACTCTTTATCCCGGGCGCCGGGCTGTGGGCTGTGGGGAGAGCGGGCGTGCTCCTGGCGGGATGTAAAGGGATTTCTGGAGGGCAGTCTGACCGCAGGGCTTGGGAGCTTTGTGCAAAGTGCACACCTACCCTCGGGTCTAATGCAGCCACCCCAGACCTGCTCGCAGATGGAGATGAGGATGTGGCACGTGACCTCCATGCCGGGGCCGGGGCGGGGCCAAGCCAATGCCAGCTCACCCCATGGCACACCACAAAGCCATTAAAAATCACGTCATTAAAGGAGATTATTTTGACACAGGAAAATGCTCACATACTGTATTTTTTAAAAACCAGGCCACAGGACAGTGCGAGCGGTCTGGAAATACCTTATTTATCTCTGCGTATGCACATGTATGTGTTGGCATGTGTGCGTGTGTGTGGGTGTGTGACATAAATGCACAAGTCTGTGCATGTGCATGTCTGTGTGTATCACCGCCTACACGGACACAGACCGATAACCAGCTGCGGTGTCTGGGATGATGGGACCGTGTGAATTCCATTTTTGTCCTTTTCCCTCCCCGTGGTGTCCTGTTTGGGGACAGTTTTCAGCACTGGACGTAGCTGTGCGGCCAGGGGGAGTCTAATCAGGAACCAGCTCTCTGCCCACTCCGGGCAGCGCCTGAGGTCCCGCCAGGGGAACGAGGTGGAAATCTTTCAGTCACCCCACATCAGTCACCCCACACGCAGCTGCCGGGCGGGCGGCTGGGCCCTGGGCAGGGCGGGGCAGGCTCGACGCATTCAGCCTCTCACGCGGGCTCCCGGGCGTGCTGTCCCCGGCCAGGTGACACCCGTCCCCGAGGAGGGGTCACTGTCGCTGCCGTCTGTGGCCGTCCTGGGCCTTCCTGAGCCGACAGCTAGGGCAGGCATGGATGCTGTGATGTGTCCCCTACCCTGGGCATGGCGCCCAGAGGACAGGGTGCCCCTCCCACCGGCCCACCCTGCCCGCAGTCCCTCCGCCCTCGCCCCGCGCCCCGGCGGCGGGCTCACCATGATGCAGTTGGGCTTGTTGATGGACCACAGGTTGACGCGGCAGTCGTCCCCTCCCGTCGCCAGCAGCCGCCCGGAGCCTTTGCCCAGCACCAGTGAGGACACATTGCTGGCGTGCGCGACAATCTCCTCTGCGCGGGAAAGGGCAGAGGGGGAGGCAGTCAGGCCAGTCTGGGGGCTCGATGGGCCACGTGGAGGAGGGGAGGGCCTGGCCCTGCCCGGCCCCCAGCTCTGCCCCTTCAGCTCCCCTTTGGTGCCCAGACACCCCTCCTGACGCCCGCTGCCAAGCAGGCCTGGGCCTGAGACAGAACTGACTGTTTCTCAACTTCGCCGACACCTGTCTGACCCTCAGGCCTCGTGATTTTCTTCCCTTTTCTGCACATCAACCGGTGACACTATTGGCGTCCTGTGCTCGGTTTTCAAAGCTGGCTTGCTATTTTTATCAGTTCTGTCTTGTAAGCAATAACATTCCCGAAATCACAAGAGTGATATGTGCACTATGTTTTTTCTATGGCACAAAAACAAAAACGAAAACAATTATTAGGATAAAAAATATTGTGCTATGTACCACCTAAGCACCTCGCAAGCTGCCACTCGCCGTGCACGCAAAGCCCTCTTTGGAAAAAACACTTCAAGAGCCGTTCAGGGCCGCTCCAGACAAGCTGTGCCGGGGCGCTCACCGGGGCTTCAGCCCACAGCCCCGGTCATGGGCCAGGTTCTGATCCGAGCTCGGGTACTGCAGGCTGTGTGGCTTCAGGCGAGTCACTCACCCTCTCTGAGGACTGGGTTCCTCATCTGCTAAGTGGGGTGAGTAATAACAGTGCCCGAACGCTGACCTATGAACCAGGAGGTCACGTTTAGTGCCAGCTCAGGGCACGGGCCCGGTTGCGGGTTTCACCCCAGGAGAGGGTGTGCAGGAAGCAGCCAATCACTGATTCTCTATGGTCATTGGTATTTCTCTCTGTTTCTCTCCCCCTTCCTCTCTAAAATCAACAAAAATGTTTTTTGGGTTTTTAAAAATATATATTATTGATTTTTTAGAGAGAGGAAGAGAGAGGGTTAGAGAGTTAGAAACATGGATGAGAGAGAAACATCGGTCAGCTGCCTCTTGCACACCTCCTACTGGGGATGTGCCCACAGCCAAGGTACATGCCCCTGACCAGAATCGAACCTGGGACCCTTCAGTCCGCAGGCCGCCGCTCTATCCACTGAGCCAAAGCAGTTTTGGCCAATAAAAATATTTTTAATAAAAAATAACAACAGTGCCTGGCTCGTCGAGTTGCTGAGGAGTCGGTGAGAAGGTGCCTGGGGGCTGCGGGCAGGGAGTGGGTGCTCTGTGGTTGCCGGGCAGGCTAACGACGAGGCACCGCGAAGACAGTGAGCCCGGGGCCCCAGGTGGGCAGCGGAGGGTGGGCTGTGTGAGGAGGGGGGCTAGAGGCAGCCGACTGAAGGGTCTGGGTGCGAGGGGGTGGGAGTGAGGGCTGACCAGGCAGAGAGGGACGTAAGCTCACTGTGGGCAGCCAGAGCCCCTGGCCTGGACGGCTGGGGCAGCAGTGGGGGCAGCAGACTAAAACCCCAGGGGCATCACTGCTCCAAAGGGAACAAAACACAGGCAAGGAACCAAGAGGCCGCCTAGGTGTCCCAGCTCATCCCTGAGTGAGCTCCTCCCGGGAGGGAGGCGCGGCCAGGACAGGTCTCCCCGCTCCGACAGGGACAGCCTGCCACGCCGACGCCCTGAGCGGCCTCAGACAGCAAAGTGCTGTGGCGTGCAACTGCCATCTGCCCGAGCACGTGACCTCGCACCCGAACACGGCACGGCGTGGCCTCGCCTGTCAGATAAAGCAAAGCGTCCGAAGGGCCGGGATCCTCACCGGCCTCTGTGGCACCACATTCTCCCCAAGGCTGGGCTGCAGCCCGGGCCTCCTCTGAGTCCTGCACCGAGCTGCCTGCCTCAGGGCCTTTGCACACACGGTTTAGCCGCCTACGATACTGCCCTACCCCATCCTCCATCACCGAGTTACCCGATTCAAAGCACACGCCCAGCTGAGAATTCAAGGAGACGGAGGGGTGTGGCAGTCTGGTTGCTGCCTGGCATTCTCCCAGGCTCTGGACCCCACTTCACAGGCACCTTTGTCTATTTTGTCCCCTCCAGCCTCCCCTGTACCTGGTCCTATGCTCAGGAAAGACCAGCTGGTGGAGGGATAGGCACAGAACCCTAATAAACAGAGGGCCACGCTGTCCAAAGTGTCCCTTCCTTGGCAGCCGCTAACAGGATTCTCCTGGAACCCTGGGGCTTAGAGGAACAATTTGAAAATGGCCCAAACCTCTCATTTTACAAACGAGGACACTGAGGCCCAGCAAAGAGCGCCGCCCAAGTCCCCACAGTTAAAAAGTGAAGGCCTGCCCCAGCTTCTGAGGACAGCCCGGGGACAGTGCGCAGCACGGTTACCAGCCTGGGCACGGGGAGTATACACCAACCCGGTACTACAGGTGGGGCAGGACCCACAGAGGCACCGACGAGGAGCGCCTCGGTCCTCAAACGTGAGCTGGGGCACCTCGGGATCCCCGGGATCCTTTCAGGAGGTCCAAGAGAACAAAACTGTTTTTCTAATTGTAGAAGGCCCCCTGGGAAGGCACATGGGCATTCTTTCATTATTGTCAGCTGAACCCAAGGCAACAGGCAAATGGATACACATTCACCAAGAAGGCAGATGCATTATCAGCACTGACTCTTACCTTTGCCCACCTGTCGGGTAATGGGTTTTTGATGTGTAAATCCAGCCAAGCACCAGGAATGCTTTGGCCTACTCAAGAATGCAAATAATCTCTTTTGTCTTAACTTTTGGTGAGACTTCCTGGTGTTTAGGGGTATAAATAAACCCGCTGCATGGGCTTTGGGTCACTCTCTCCAGCAGAAGAGGGCAGCAGTCCCCCCTGGTTCCTAGCCTTTTCCTTCCATTTTGTGTCTTCTTTCTTTCTTTCTTTCTTTCTTTCCTTTCTCTCTCTCCCCCTTTTTTTCCTTCCTCCCTCCCTTCCTCCCTTCCTCCCTTCCTTCCATTTCTCAATCCCCAGCCGCCCCTACTCAGGAACTGGACCCACCCTCTAGCCACGCTGGACACAGAAAGAGAGGAATGCCTACACTAATAATCCTAAGGTGGTATTTGACTTGACGCTTTTGTTTGCTCCTAAGAATCTAGTTTCCCAGAAGATTCGCGATGTGATGACACCATCACCAACGGCATGTCTGTGTGTTCTTGTTGGAAAGGTTTACCATGCTGACATAGATAACTAGAACTCCCATAAACAAGGACTCCGGGTCCTCGGACCAGGGTTTGGCACTGCCGTTGGGAGGAATGACAGCAGTGGATTGTGCTCACGCTCAGGTGCACTGCAGAGCCCTGTCAACGTCCCTCTGCCTACCCTGTCACCCTGCCCGCCCCCCCCCCCCCCATGCCCTCAGCTGATGGCAGAAACTTGACTTGTGAGATGCCTAAAAATGTCAAGAATATCTTTCAGGACTCTCGCCCCATTCCGCCTGTCAGCCTAACTGGAAATCCCGCACTAAACACTTTATCATATTTGTTTTCTCACTTGAATCTCCCAGCAACTCTAGAACGTAGATGCGAGTATCTCATCCTACAGACAGGAAACCAAGCCTCTGAGGGGTTAAGTCCTCTGGCCAACGTCACCCAGCTAAGTGCCAAGGTCAGGATTTGCATCTTTATCTTACCCCAAGGCCTGGGGGGGGGGGGTCTCCCCTTGTGCCAAGAATAGAAGACAAAGCTGGGGGTTCAGGCTCCCCCCCAGCAACAAACAGCTATCCCAGGATACATGGGGCGAGAAAGAAAATGGGAGAACCACTCACGCAATTTCCAGGCTGTCTTGGTGACCACCGGGGTGGCCATCCTCCAGCTGTCTGGCACTTGAAGCTCCACCCACAAAACAGACTGCTTTCCTCCAGGGGTGGGGGTGGATCCCCCCCAGATCCGCCAATCAAATTGGCAGGGAGTTCCCACACATCCAGGCAGAGGGAATGCCTTTCTCTGGGACCAACTCTTCGTTTTAAATCATCCACAGCAGCAGCCTGCACACGCCTGTCGGGATCTTGGGTCATGGAATGTCAGGCTCGAGCCATCTCAGCTCAACACTGGGCTGGAACGCAAACAGAGGTGATGGCTTTTTAGGAAACATTCGGTGGGAGCTTGGGGGGGACCCTGATTTGCAAACTGCAGCTCCCTGCATCCCTGAGGCCACTTGATAAAGACAGACAGACACCCACCAAAGCCAGGAGCTGCACTGCAAATTGGAGTTGAGAAGCAGGAGAGGGGGCACCTCAGACAAGGTGACCTGGAACACAGGGGAAGGTCCTCCCAGGGGCCAGGATGATGGGAGGAGCTGGCTGCCCGAGGTGCAGCAGCAGCAGCAGCAGCAGCAGGGCGGGGAAGAACATATGTCTGTAGATCAGACAGATTTCTCCGAGTCACTGTCTGACCTACGGAAAGAGGGTGGAGTCAAGGCTAAGCTGAGGGGCCCATGTGAGGCACCCTGGAGACAGGTGTTTGACATTCCGGGGAGAATGTCAAACAGGGCCCTGAGGATCCAACCCCCTGAGTTTGTGGAAAAGGAACTAATCCTGGTCCCCCAAATTCCCAAGGACGGTGCTGGGAACTAGGTCTCCAGCCGGGGCATGAGCCGGTATGACTCCTCAACCCTAAAAAACCACCGTAAAGTGCCTCCGACCTACTTCCTCCAAGCTCTTTCCCCAGGAAACCTCTCTCCCTACCCCTTGGCCCCTGGGTCCCCCAGTCCTGCCCCTCTCGCCCTCCACTCCTCCCTGCCTCCCGCGTCCCCCATTCACACACATCTTGTCTCCTGAGCTCCCTAATTGGCCCCAGCCTCGCCAGACCACCTTCACTCCGCGTTCCCCTCGGCTACCAGGATCCCCATTCATTCACTCTCCCGCTTCCAGCGTCCCTATTCACCCCCCAGCCTTCCAAAGATCCCCAGCTCAGCTTCCGGCCTCCCTAGTTTTGCCCTCAGGCCTCCACGCCGGTCCCGCCCCTCCGGAGGCGAAGGCTGGTCCCTCGGCCTCCCGGGTCCTCCCACTCCTCTCCGCCGGCGGGGAAGGACTCCAACCTCCCCGCGCCCGCAGCCCTCTCCGCCGCAGCCCGGCCCGGCCCCGCCTGGCTCGGCCCGGTCCTGAGCCCACCCGCCGTCCCCTCGCCTCCTCGACCCCCGGCCCACTCCACCTGCAGCTGCGGCTCCCGAGGCCAAGGCTCTGCTCCACAGGCGACCCCCACTTGCCTCCATCCCCTGCCCTGATTGGCCGCTGCTTGACAACCGACCCTCACAACAAAACCTCCGGCTCAGAGCCCCGCCCTCCCCGACTCTCCCACCAATCAGCTGCCGCGGGAGCTCCGCCTCCCGCCAGCAATGACCAATAGAAGAAGGCACTTCTACCGCTTTTCCTAAATTCCCGCCCTCTTTTCCTGAATTGGGCTAATCACGAGGAAGAAGGGTTCAAGAGCCACCCCTCGGCCCCTAATGAACCAATGCGGGCTGCCGTTTCCCAGGTCCCGCCTTCGCCTCAACTTTCCCTTTCGTCCACCTTGCCTACGCTGCCTCGAACCTCGTTAGCGTTTGAAAAACTTGCGGGACGTCCTCCAATGGCGGCCGCACCAATCGCTTTAGCAACCGTCCCAGCTCGGCCAATCAGCGTTCGCATTATTGGAAAACCAAGTCCCAGCTAGCCAATGGGAAGGGGACATCCGGAACCAAGTGAAGCCGCGGGACTTCATCTTGGAGTCGGGCAAAGCGGGGAGGGGTACTTAGTCAGCTTTTTGCAGTGGTTCCTGCTCGTCCCCTTTACCTGTGGGCGGTTCCGCGGTCTGAGGACTTGTCTCTCTTCTTGGGCTGGAACCCCGGCTTGAATCTCCCAACAGGAGACCCGGAAAGACACCGAGATTTCCTGATTCTGGGTCCGAGTCAGGCGTGGAGCCCCGGGTTTGCTGCCTCCACAGCCGACGTCTGGGTGGATGGATGACCGCTTCCTAAAAGCGATGACCGACGAGGAATCTGAGAAACGCCGACTTCATTTGTGATTCGTGGGTGTGGGTGGGTGGACTTAATCTCCACGGGACTGCACCGGCGCCGCCAGAAAGCAGCGGCGTGTCCGCCCATCACATGGTCCTTGGGGAAGCCGACTGGAGGCATATGGGCGCTGTCCAGAGAGGGCCCGATTAGCAGAATAAAATCCCATCAGAACAGCCCATCCTATACTTCTCAACTTTTTATATGAAAACGTGGTAGAAAAAACTGGGAAGAATACTATAATTTATATATATATATATATATATATATATATATATATATATTAGTATAATATTTAAATCATTTGATGACCCATATACTTACCGTGTGGATTTCAACACTTGGTAACTTTTTGCTGCATTGGCTTTATCCATGAGTGCTTTCTGAACCATTTGCAAGTTGCAGACATCAAGACGTTCACCTTGACACTGAATGCTATTGAGCGTGTGATTCTTAAAAATCAGACCCTTTTAATACATAATCATTGTATCATCACACCCAATGTAAGGAACAATTGTTTTCCAGGGCAGATTTTCATAATCATCCCAAAAGTATTTTTAATAACATTTTTCCTAATTAGAAAACCACAAGACTTGGCACTTGGCTCTTCTAAGCTCATTCTATTTCATCCGCCCCCCCCTTCTTTTTTTTTTTTTTTAATGACATTGATCTTTTGAAGAGATTTGGGCCATTTACCTTGCAGACTGTCCCACATTATCATTTTGTCTGACTTTTTCCTTCTAGTGTCATTTACCTTGTTCCTTTTCCTTTGAATTTCTTGTTAAATGGAAGTTAAAGCCTGATTAGACTCATGGTCACCATTTTGAAACACTTTGCAATGAAGTATAATACACATTCGATGAGTTTTCACGATCTGAACATACTCGGGTCACAAAGAATATGACCAGCTTCCTCAAAAGTCCCCCTGGTAAATGCAACCATATCATTCATGTGGTTGTAGTTTGTTCCATTTCCACTGAGCCCACGCGGGTGTCTCAACCTCAGTATTATTTTAGGCTAGAAAATTCTTGAGACCACCTGCAGATGGGTTGCAAAGGCTCAGCATTCCAATGGAAAGGGCAGGAAGTCAAGGAGGAAGGTGGCCATGGTGGGTAGAGGAAGTTGGTCCCGGGCTATAAAGAAGGAAAGGAGAGAAAGGCTGGTGCTGGAGCTTGTGAAAGGAGGTATAAATTGCAAATCACAAGTGTGTTTATTTACAGAAAAATAATGAGAAGCAGGAACAAGTGGGGCTGCAGGCAGGTGGAGCGGCAGTGAGGTCAGGCACTGTGAAAAGAGGGGCTGGGCTGTGGGGGAGGTTCCTCTCTCTGCCAGCTGAGGCTGAGGCCCCAGGATGGGCATCAAGAAAAGACTTTCAGGTGCTCCATCAGGCGTGGGTCCTTGTAGAGCTTTTCCTCCAGCGCCAGGTACTTCAGCGGGGCCAGCTCCTTGTGTCTGAAATCGGAAGGGAGGAGCGAGAGGTGGTGGCGGGGTTACAAAGCTAGCTCTGGCTTCCTAGTGGGTTCCCTAGGGCTCCCCTGCCCGCCTCCCCTCACCGATTGAGCCGCTGCTCCAAGATACGGATGCGGAACATGGCCTGAGAGCAGTAACTCAGGTACAGGTCTTCGTCCTCGGTGGTCAAGGTCACCTGGTTCTCCTGGTACCACTGCTGCTTCTTCTGCAGCTCCTGAGTCTCCTGCGGACACGAAGAGGAGAGCGCAGGAGGGGTGATGCAGGCTGATCCTCCCCCCGGGTCTCAGCCTGAGACCCTGTCACCTGAGTTGACTCCGAAATCACCATCCACAGAAGCCAGAGGGGCAGAGGCGGGGCCAGAAAATGCCTTGAGTAGGGGCACTGGGGTTGTGTTGAGAGGGATATCAAGCCCATGGGGTCAGAGCAGGGTTTGAGACTGAGACAGCCATTCGGCTCTGGAAAAGGTACCTTTTCAGAGCTTCCAATTTTTCTGTCTGTGAAAACAGGGTCGTTATACACACTCAACACCACCACACAGAGCTCTTTGTGAAGATTAAATGAGATAATGCATAGGAACTGCTTAGTATCCTCCCAACCAATGGAAACGCATTAAGGACTAGAAGTTGTTACAATGCACCATCCTTCCATCCACCCAACCACCCATCCATTCATTCATTTACTCATCCCTCCACCTATTCATGTACCTATCCTCCTGTTCATCCACCACCCATCCATTCATTTACTCATCCCTCCACCTACCCATGTACCTATCCTCTTGTTCATCTATCACCCATCCATTCATTTACTCATCCCTCCACCTACCCATTCACCTATCCTCCTGTTCATCCACCACCCATCCATTCATTCATTCACTCATCCCTCCATCTACCCATGCACCTATCCTCCTGTTCATCCACCACCCATCCATTCACCTATCTATCCCTCCTTTCACCCAATAAGCAAGAGTAAGAAACTCCAGCCAATTGGACCCTCACAAGTCTGTGACATGCGGGGCAAAGAGCCCTGTGCCCATTTTCAAGATGAGGATGCCAAGGTCCTCTCCTCCACCCGGGCCCCAGCCATACCCTCTCGAAACGGGCCTGGATGAGGTTGGCCTTGTCGATGAGCCGCTGCTTGAAGTCGCTGAGGCACTCGTCCTTGAGGCGCACAGCCTGCCAGCGTGTGAGCTTCTCTCCCGTGGGCAGCTGTGCCAGGAAGGGGGCCAGGTAGTCCAGCTGGGCCTCCACCTGCCGCAAGTGCTCCTCGTGCATCACGCGCTCCTGTGGGGGGCGGAGGGGAGTCAGCTGGACCAGCAGGGGCTGCAGAGACCTTCCGGCCGGCTCTGCAGCAACACGTGACCACACAAAACCAGACCTCAAATCCAGAGCCCAGTGCTTGGTGCCTCTGGGACTAGGCCTCGAAGTGGTGGGAGGTGGCAGGGCTGGGCGGGGGGGATGCCTTAGCCATGCCCTCCCCCACTCTTCAACTCAGGTGCTGGAGTTGAAGCTTCTGTGAACAGGAGGGCAGGTGCATGGGTAGGTGGAGGGATGAGTAAATGAATGAATGGATGGGTGGTTGGGTGGATGGAAGGATGGTGCATTGAAACAACTTCTAGTCCTTGATGCATTTCCATTGGTTGGGAGGATACTATGCAGTTCCTATGCATTATCTCAATAATCTTCACAAAGCTTCTAGAGGAAGAGGAGGAGGCGCATAGAGTCCATCCATGACCCCAGCCATAGCTGCCTCTCTGTCTTAGGCTGAGGCTCCCCGAAAAAGAGCCCTGTGCCCATTTCAAGATGAGCACAGGGCTGTCTCTTGTACCTGTGGTGATTGGCAACAGCCAACTCTCTATCCTCCTGGAATTCATGTCTCTACGTGAGCCTCAGCACACCCTAATGCTCAGTTCATGCTCACTCAGTAAAGGGTAAGAAATGGTTGTTATTCATGATGTTGAATCAAAAACTACCAGTAACTCTTTCCCTTTCCCCTTTCACCCTAGAGCCTTCTGCCCCCTGCTGGCAGGCAAGGGCCAGGGATGTGGGAGAGATGGGGGGCTGGTGCCCAGCCCCGGGAGTCTGAGAACCGGTCATCTGATGTCCTGTCCTGCTTCTCCAACCTCCACCTGTTTTTAGAAATCTCTACTTGGTTGGTGACGGAGATTTAGAAGCTGGGAGGCGGGGCTTGCAACTTGAGGGGGTAACCTGAACGCCCTGTGCGGCGGGGGATGGAGAACTCAGGCCCGTGGCCAGGCCCGGAGCTCGAGGGGCACCGCAGATGGAGGTGGGCACACACTTCCCATTCTTCCCGTCCACAGAAGAGGCCCCGGACTGGCCTCAGCGCCTGGAGGTGGGGGAGCCCTGGCCTGGGTCCTGAGTGCTCTTTGGGGTGAAACATGGGAATGGTCGACTCAGCAGCAAGGATGGGCACAGTGAGGTCAATGACTTCGCCCCCTAGAGTTGTGGTCGGCAAACTGCAGCTCTCGAGCCACATGTGGCTCTTTGACCCCTTGAGTGTGGCTCTTCCACAAAATACCTTGGCCTGGGCGAGTCTATTTTGAAGAAGTGACGTTAGAAGTTTAAGTTTAAAAAATGTGGCTCTCAAAAGAAATTTCAATCGTTGTGCTGTTGATATTTGGCTCTGTTGACTAATGAGTTTGCCGACCACTGAAATAGAGAGGGCTTCCCGGCAGAACCCCTAATCACCCTCATCACCCGGAGGCCTGGGGGCGCAGAAAACGTCAGGCCGGGGAGGGAGCGAGCCCCACCATGGCCTCCCGGTACTCCCTGCTCTTCTCATTGCGCTTGGTGTCGTAGATGGAGATCTTCAGCGTGTGCGCCTCCTCCTCTTCCTCTAGGAGCTTCAGGATCTCCAGCACCTGAGTTGGCAAGCGGGGGAGGGCGTGGTTAAGAACCACCCCGCACCCCCCCCCCGGACCCCTGCCACCTCCCACCTGCCCACTCTCCCAGGGGACTCTACCTCCAGCTCCGACTCCCAGGCCTGATGCCGGGACATCTTCTCCTGCTCCTTGAGCTGCATCATGGCCTCGTACTGGTACAGGAGCTTCTTGGTGTGCTCCATGGGCTCCACCTGGACGGCGGCCACACGGACAGAGGGGCAGCTACGGCTGGGGTCGCAGACGGACTCCACAGCCAGACCTCTTGGGTTCAAATCTTTGCCGGCCATGTTCTAACTGTGTGACCTGAAGCAAGTTGCTTAACCTCTCTGGGGGTCAATTTCCTCATGGATAAAAAAACCATGAGCCCGGCTGGTGTGGCTCAGTGGTTGAGCATTGACCTATGAACCAGGAGGTCATGGTTCGATTCCCAGTCAGGGCACATACCAGAGCTTCGAACTCGATTCCCAGTAGGGGGCATGCAGGAGGCAACTGATCAATGATTCTCAACATTGATGTCTTTTTTTCTCTCTCTCTCCCCCCTTCCTCTCTGAAATCAACAATAAAATTTATATATATTTGTTAAGGGCATATATATATATATATATATATATATATATATATATATATATATATAATTGTCCTAGCCAGTTTGGTTCAGTGGATAGAGTGTCGGCCTGTGGACTCAAGGGTCCCAGGTACAATTCCAGTCAAGGGCATGTACCCTGGTTGTGGGCACATCCCCAGTAGGAGGTGTGCAGAAGGCAGCTGAATCAATGTTTCTAACTCTATCCCTCTCCCTTCCTCTCTGTAAAAAATCAATGAAAAAATTAAAAAAAAATTATATTAGATTCAGTGGTTATATATATTAGAGGCCCTTAACAAAATTGATGGCAACTCAATTATTTAAAAAAACAGACACAGATAATAACAAAAGAGAAACCAGAGGCTTGGGGGAATGAGCCGGGAGAGTGAGGATTTGAACTAGGAGAGCCGCCCAGGAGCTGAGAGGGTCGGCTCCTCCAGTGTTGGTGTCAGGATCCGGGGCCTGGGGTGCCCGGGGCTGGGGGTTGGGGAGGAGTCTTGGCTGCTAGGTTGACTTTGGGGGTGCGGGGGGAGGGTAAGAGTTTCAGAAGAGCTGCCAGGACAAGGATCCCCGGACGGGAGCTCCTCATTTCCCCACGGCGCAGAGATACGCTCCAGGCTGGGAACCCGGAGTTTCCGTCCTGGGAGGGTGCCCGGGAGCCTTGCTTCCTTCTCCTCACCCGCCCGCCGCCCCTGCCCACCCCGGGGCCCACCTCGTAGCTGATGCACATCTCGGGGGTCATGATGATCTTGTTGCCCTTGCTGTCCACCTCGGTGCGCCGCAGGAACTCGCGCCGGGACGCGGTGATGTGGTCCTCGCGGCAGTGGTAGCGCAGCTGGAAGCGCTCCTCCAGGATGAGGAACACGCGCTCCTCCACGTCCTCGTCGGCCGGCTTGGCCGGGTTGCGGGAGAAGCGCTCCGTGATCTTCTGCGGGGCGGGCACATGCGCAGGAGGGAGGGGTGGGAGAGGGGATCTCTGCGTGTGGCCCCGAGGGCGGGAGCGGAAGACACTGGGGGACACTGGAACCTGGGGTCATTTAGGGGTTCCTGTGGAGCAGCCAGACAACGGTTCCAGTGCCACCGCAGCCCTGGGTGCTGCTGGGTGTCCTCTCCAGCCCCCTCCGCACGACTCTGCTTGCTCACCTCCGGAGGTGGGGAGCTCACTACCTGTCTGATCGCCTCCTCTATTGCCAGACACCCCTTCCTGCTAGAAAGGTTTTCTGTTGTTGTTGTTGTTGTTGGCTGGCTGGTTTGTTTTTTGGTATGCAACCAGAAAGTGCAGTGGTCACTAATTTGTAATGATACGGAGGGGAAAGTGCACAAGCTGATAGTAAGTGGGTGATACAGGATTCTACCTACATACACACACATCTCAATTAAGTTAGAAAGGACCCTAAAAACCAAGCCTATATTATGTAGTAACTAGAGACCCGTTACAGGAAGACTCCTGCAAGAACAGAGCTTCCTGCGGCCTGAGCAAAGCTCCCTCCCTTTGCTGCCTCACTCCCTTCTCCACTACCTCGCTCTCTCCCAGTCTCTGCTGCCTTGTTCCTGTCTCTGCTGCCTCCCTTCCTCCCGTCTCCTCTGCCTCACTCCCTCCCTTCTCCCCCACCCTGCTTGCTTACTTCTCCACAGCTTTCCTCCCTTCTGCAGTGCTTGGCTTCCTTCTACACCGTCTTCTCCAGGTGCAGATATGCAAATTAACCACTATCTTGGTTGGGTTGATTTGCATAACCACTCTGATTGGCTTGTGGGCATGACTTGTGGGTGTAGTGAAGGTACGGTCAATTTGCATATTACTCTTTTATTAGATAGGATAGCTGAGAGATACCATTCTGAGATTTTTTTTTTTACCATTTTCCCCTTTATACTTTTTTCTCTGTTTATATGTTTCCATGTATTTATATTTTCCCATATATTCTAAAGGTTTAGTCTGGTGGTCGGCAAACTCATTCGTTTGCAGAGCCAAACATCAACAGTACAACAAGTGAAATTTCTTTGGAGAGCCAAATTTTTTAAACTTAAACTTCTTCTGACGCCACTTCTTCAAAACAGACTCTCCCAGGCCGTGGTGTTTTGTGGAAGAGCCACACTCAAGGGGCCAAAGAGCCACATGTGGCTCTCGAGCCACGGTTTGCCGACCACTGGCTTAGTCTGAGTGTACCCTTCCTCTGTTTGTAAGGAAGTGACACTTCCCTGGCCTAGTGGCTGAGGGCACAAATGGGAAAGGTCACCTGGGGAACATCCCTCTGGAGACGGGGCTGTCCCCACCCCGGGCTCACCCCGGCCTGTCAGAGCAGCCTGTCCCCCAGCCCAGGAAGCCCTTACCATGACAGGCCGGGGGTTTGACTCCGCGCTGCTCAGCGTGACCTTCTTGACCCGGGGCCCGTAGGTGACGTGGCGGTAGGCGAGGAAGTCGGGCCGTCCCTGGTAGTGCTCGGTCATCGTCTTGGGCGTCTCCTCCCGCTTTATCAGGCCGTCCACCCGGGCCTTCTCGTAGAACTCCATGACGCGGTCGTTCTCGGGTTGCATGCACTTGTATGAGTGCACTGCGGGGGGGCGGGGCCGGGCATGGACATGTATGAGTTACTGCGGGGAGGCGGGGCATGTACATGTATGAGTGCACTGCGGGGAGGCGGGGCCGGACATGGACATGTATGAGTGACTGCGGGGAGGCGGGGCCAGGCATGGACATGTATGAGTGACTGCGGGGGGGCGGGGCCGGGCATGGACATGTATGAGTGACTGCGGGGGGGCGGGGCCGGGCATGGACATGTATGAGTGCACTGCGGGGAGGCGGGGCCGGGCATGGACATGTATGAGTGCACTGCGGGGAGGCGGGGCCGGGCATGGACATGTATGAGTGACTGCGGGGAGGCGGGGCCGGGCATGGACATGTATGAGTGCACTGTGGGGAGGCGG
This sequence comes from Antrozous pallidus, assembly GCA_027563665.1. Taxonomy (NCBI): domain Eukaryota; kingdom Metazoa; phylum Chordata; class Mammalia; order Chiroptera; family Vespertilionidae; genus Antrozous; species Antrozous pallidus. The sequence goes on from CM050525.1 coordinate 52,820,180, forward strand.
GGCCGGGCATGGACATGTATGAGTGACTGCGGGGAGGCGGGGCCGGGCATGGACATGTATGAGTGCACTGCGGGGAGGCGGGGCCGGGCATGGACATGTATGAGTGACTGCGGGGAGGCGGGGCCGGGCATGGACATGTATGAGTGACTGCGGGGAGGCGGGGCCGGGCATGGACATGTATGAGTGACTGCGGGGAGGCGGGGCCGGGCATGGACATGTATGAGTGCACTGTGGGGAGGCGGGGCCAGGCATGGACATGTATGAGTGCACTGCGGGGAGGCGGGGCCAGGCATGGACATGTATGAGTGCACTGTGGGGAGGCGGGGCCGGGCATGGACATGTATGAGTGACTGCGGGGAGGCGGGGCCGGGCATGGACATGTATGAGTGCACTGTGGGGAGGCAGGGCCGGGCATGGACATGTATGAGTGCGCTGTGGGGAGGCGGGGCCAGGCATGGACATGTATGAGTGCACTGCGGGGAGGCGGGGCCAGGCATGGACATGTATGAGTGCACTGTGGGGAGGCAGGGCCGGGCATGGACATGTATGAGTGACTGCGGGGAGGCGGGGCCGGGCATGGACATGTATGAGTGCACTGTGGGGAGGCAGGGCCGGGCATGGACATGTATGAGTGCGCTGTGGGGAGGCGGGGCCAGGCATGGACATGTATGAGTGCACTGCGGGGAGGCGGGGCCAGGCATGGACATGTATGAGTGCACTGTGGGGAGGCGGGGCCGGGCATGGACATGTATGAGTGCACTGTGGGGAGGCGGGGCCAGGCATGGACATGTATGAGTGACTGCGGGGAGGCGGGGCCGGGCATGGACATGTATGAGTGCACTGTGGGGAGGCGGGGCCGGGCATGGACATGTATGAGTGCACTGTGGGGAGGCGGGGCCAGGCATGGACATGTATGAGTGCACTGTGGGGAGGCGGGGCCGGGCATGGACATGTATGAGTGCACTGTGGGGAGGCGGGGCCAGGCATGGACATGTATGAGTGCACTGCGGGGAGGCGGGGCCAGGCATGGACATGTATGAGTGCACTGTGAGGAGGCGGGGCCGGGCATGGACATGTATGAGTGCACTGTGGGGAGGCGGGGCCGGGCATGGACATGTATGAGTGCACTGCGGGGAGGCGGGGCCGGGCATGGACATGTATGAGTGACTGCGGGGAGGCGGGGCCGGGCATGGACATGTATGAGTGCACTGCGGGGAGGCGGGGCTGGGCATGGACCTGTATGAGTGCACTGAGGCAGGAGGCGGGGCCGGGCATGGACATGTATGAGTGACTGCGGGGAGGCGGGGCCGGGCATGGACATGTATGAGTGCACTGCGGGGAGGCGGGGCCAGGCATGGACATGTATGAGTGCACTGTGGGGAGGCAGGCATGTACATGTATGAGTGCACTGTGGGGAGGCGGGGCCGGGCATGGACATGTATGAGTGCACTGCGGGGAGGCGGGGCCGGGCATGGACATGTATGAGTGACTGTGGGGAGGCGGGGCCGGGCATGGACATGTATGAGTGCACTGTGGGGAGGCAGGCATGTACATGTATGAGTGCACTGTGGGGAGGCGGGGCCGGGCATGGACATGTATGAGTGACTGCGGGGAGGCGGGGCCGGGCATGGACATGTATGAGTGACTGTGGGGAGGCGGGGCCGGGCATGTACATGTATGAGTGCACTGTGGGGAGGCGGGGCCGGGCATGGACATGTATGAGTGACTGCGGGGAGGCGGGGCCGGGCATGTACATGTATGAGTGCACTGTGGGGAGGCGGGGCCAGGCATGGACATGTATGAGTGCACTGTGGGGAGGCAGGCATGTACATGTATGAGTGCACTGTGGGGAGGCGGGGCCGGGCATGGACATGTATGAGTGCACTGCGGGGAGGCGGGGCTGGGCATGGACCTGTATGAGTGCACTGAGGCAGGAGGCGGGGCCGGGCATGGACATGTATGAGTGACTGCGGGCATGTGGGGCCGGGCATGGACATGTATGAGTGACTGCGGGGAGGCGGGGCCAGGCATGGACATGTATGAGTGCACTGAGGCAGGAGGCGGGGCCGGGCATGCACCTGTATGAGTGACTGGGGGGAGTCAGGGCCGGGCATGGACATGTATGAGTGACTGCGGGGAGGCGGGGCCAGGCATGGACATGTATGAGTGCACTGAGGCAGGAGGCGGGGCCGGGCATGCACCTGTATGAGTGACTCGGGGGAGGCAGGGCTGGGCATGGACATGTATGAGTGCACTGCGGCCGGAGGCAGGGCCGGGGAGGAGCAGGCTCAGTATGGGGGGTGTCTGCTGCTTGCCACCCAAAGAGGCCTGTGGCTACATAGACACCGGTTCTTCCCACCGCACACCAGTCACGTGGGGGCAACTCTGAGGAGCGTGTAAGGCCCTGCTGGGGGCCCCGGCTGGCCCGGCAATGGGGTCCACTCACCACGCAGGGCCTGGGGATGGCCCGGCTTGAAGTAGTCGATGATCAGGCCCGTGACCTTGTTTGTGTGCCTCAGCTCCAGCATGTCCTCCCGATTCTGGTACCACTCCTTCACCTCCAGCAGCTGGGTGCCTGTGGGGTGAGCGGCGCTGGCTGGAGCCCGCCATTCCCAGCAGCCGGTGCCCGCGCTCACACCGAGAGAGCGTCGGTGACGTGCCAAGTGCCACACGGCACGCCGGGGGACCTGCCCCCGCCCGGCCGCCCCCTTACACTCCAAGTCCTCGTAGATGCTGAGGCGGGACATGAGGCCGTTGCTGTTGAGGTATGGGGCCCACTTCTCCAGCTTGGCCCGCTTGTACTGGATCACCTTCATGCCGTTGGGGCAGCGGGTCTCGAATGCTGTGGACAGGGCGGGCCGGGGTGAGGGCCTCCCAGATCGGGGAGGGAGGCCATCCCCACTCAGCCCTAAGCCAGCCCCTGTCCACCAGTGGCCTGCTGACCCCTCCAGGCCCCAGGCCTGCTGGGCGGGGGAGGAGGGCAGAGAGAAGTGGACTTCGGGAGTGGCTCTTGCCCTGGAGTTCTCAGATCAGAGCCTGACCAGAGGACCCAAACACACACACACACACACACACACACCCCATACATACACACCATACATACACACCCATACACACCCATACACACACACACACACACCATACATACACACACATACACACACCCATACACATACCCCCATACACACACCCATACACACCCATACACATACCCATACACACACCCATACACATACACACCCCCATACACATACCCCCATACACACACCCATACACACCCATACACATACCCCCATACACACACCCATACCCATACACACCCCCATACACACCCATACACATACCCCCATACACACACCCATACACACCCATACACATACCCCCATATACACACCCCCATACACACACTCGTATGCATACACCCATACACACACACACACACACACACACACACACACTGCCAGGCCTCCTGCCCTAACCTGGCTCCTTCTGAAGCATCACAACTTAGCTCAGCGGACACCTCCTCCTGGAAAACCCCAACTACCCCCAGGCTCCACCCCAGGAGCTGGGTGCTCCCCCCTCTGGTTCTAATGACACTGCTCTGGCCCTTCCCTCGCCACTGGAATAGCCTAGGACCTGGTCCCTGTGGGTAGAAGGCACTGCCAGTCGGGACCTCCGGGGCCAGCAGACGTCGGCAGAGGCACAAGCACCCTGTCCTGCTGCCTTCCGGGTCCTGACCCGCTTCCCTATGCATCCGGGTGCTGTGCACGGCCTCCCCAGCAGGAAGGGCGAGGGAGGGGAATGACTGTACCTGGTCCCTGGGCCTCCACTGCCCACCGCACACACTGCCTCAGCCCGCGGCGTCAGCTGAGCCCCTCCTGTGCGCCAGGCTGGTGGGCCCCCCCACTGAGGATGTGTGGCAGGAAGGAAGGGCCAGGAGGGGGCAGCGGGAAGCAGAGGGGTGGTAGTGAGGGGCTGGGGGGCCAGGGCAGCCTTTGCTGTCATCCCCCTGGGTCACTGCTCCCCGGGCCCTGGGGAGGGGGAGTGAACACACAGGGACACACCTTCCGGGGAGATCTCGATGGGCTCCACCCAGGAGTGCGGCATGTCGAAGCTCTTATCCTCCTCCTCCTTGCCCTGTTGGGGAGGCGGGGCGCGTCAGAAGTGACAGGCAGCCTCTGTCTTGCCCCTCCACACACACGTACACCTCCCGTGCCCCTCACCCAAGGCCAAGCCAGGGTGGCGTGTCAGTTCCCCTGGGGGACCCAGAAGTCAGGGCAGGTCTGACCTGGCCCGGTGTGACCCAAGATGGGGAGGAAGGGGAGCAGCCTGCTCCTTGGGGGGCTGGGACCCCCCCTCCGTGCCCTCCTGGCTGGGCAGCAGTACCCCTGTCCTGCCTGTCCCCTCTCCCTTGGTTGTCATGGGAACGTGGCCATGGCCCTTGGTTGAGTGAGGGGCTTGGCGGCAGGTGGACCCAAGCCCCAACCTCCACCAAACAGCAGCTCCCAGGTCCCCGGAAAGTCTTAACCGCTCTGAGCCTCAGTTTCCCGAATGGGGCCCTTGGAAGGGTTCATGGGTAGAAGGTACATATTGAGCTGGGCACACTGCCTGGCTGTCCTTATTGGCTGGTTCTTTCTCTCTGAGCCTTGGTCTCCCCAACTGTAACATCAGGCCTGGCCTAGACAAAAGGTCCTCTAACTGGGGGACCACAGAAACCTGAAAAAGATTGCCTCAATTTGAAGCTTTTCACCCACAAACATATTTCAGGCCTTTGCCGCCTGCTCATCTAAGCGGGCCACCCCTCGCGGCCAGCAGGGGGCGCCCGTGCACCAGATTGACTGCCTGGTCTCCAGAGCTGAGGACACTGAATTATGCTAATACAGTTTCCAGGGTGTCTACACTGCTGTGTCTGGCACGGCACACGGATGGTCTCATCTGTCCTCAAGCAGTCCCAGCAGATGGAGCAGAGTCTCTGCTGAGAACCCAGACCACAGAGCCACGCCGCCGGATCCCAGGTTCACATCCCAGCTCTGTCCCTTACTGGCTGTGCAACTCCAGGTGAAGTTACTTCAGCCCTCTGTGTGTAGGTCTTCCCATCCGTAAAATGGGATGATAACCACCATGAGTGGTAAGACTGGCACCACCTCTCCCGGTGACTGGGAAGATTTAGAAGGTTAATTCCGGTTAAGCACCTGCGGGCGCCTAGTAAGGGCCACACGAGAGTCACCTGTTGTTATGGCGGCATTGCGTCTCTCAGAATCCACATGGACTCACCCCCAGGACCTCAGAGCGTGGCTGTATTGGGAGAGGGGATCTTTAAAGGGGTAATTAAGGTGAAAGGAGGTCATTAGGGTGCGCCCTGATCCAATCTGACTGGTGTGCTTATAAGAGGGGGGGATTAGACATAAAGACACACAGAGGGAAGACCCTGTGAGGACCCGGGGAGAAGACAGCCATCCACAAGCCAAGGAGAAGAAACCAACCCTGCTGACACCGTGGTCTTGGACTTCCAGCCGCCAGAACTGTCAGACAGCACATTCCCGTTGTTTTAGCCCCCCCACTCCCCCCCGCCCCCCCAGCCCGTGGTGCTTGGTTATGGCACCTCTAGCCAAGGAGGACACCTATTATCAGTTCAATGACTATAACTGACCCATTGACCCCACTCCTCCATTTCACATATGGAGGAAGAAACGGAAGCTTGCAGTGATCAGGAAGTTCACCCAAGGCAGCGGCCAGCAAACCGCAGCTCGCAAGCCACATGCGGCTCTTTGGCCCCTTGAGTGTGGCTCTTCCACAAAATACCACGGCCTGGGGCGAATCTATTTTGAAGAAGTGGCGTTAGGAGAAGTTTAAGTTTAAAAAAATGTTGGCTCTCCAAAGAAATTTCAATCGTCGTCCTGTTGGTATTTGGTTCTGTTGACTAACGAGTTTGCCGACTGCTGGCCCAAGGTGTCACAGCCAATCCCCAAGGCCTCTGGACCCCTGACCTCCCACACTGGCCTTCCTGCTGATCTGCCTGGAAGACCAGGAGATCAGAGGAGGGATGCTGGCGACTGGGGCAAAGGTGAGTGACTTTCAGAAGGACTAATAGGACGGACAAGAAAGGCCTAGCAGTGCTGGGGGGAGGTCATAGTGGCTCTGCAGGAAGGCCCACAGCGAGAGGCTCCGCGGGCCTGTGGAGGGCATACTCCCCGAATAGGATCCTGTGTGTGTGTGGGGGGGGTGGTGGTGGTAGGACCTGAATACAAGTCCCAGCCCTCCCCTACCCCATGGGTCATGGTCTCTGCCTGGCCTCAGTGTGTCCATCTATAAAATGAGGCCACAATCCAGGTCCTTGAGGAATTTATAATCCGTCTATCTGGACTGTCCTCTCCCATACACGTGCATGCTGGCGGGACGATTGTCAGGCCGGCCTGAACCAAGACCGAGTATGAAGCCCCCCTCTTCCCCCAGCCCCCGGCCCCCGAGGCGGGTGAGACTCACCAGATTCTCTATGTCATCGTCATCAACCAGGTTATCATCATCATCATCCAGGAGCGACAGGTGAGGCTTATCGGTCCCCAAAAGCATGTACTCCCACCTCACAGGGTCTCCCAGGTCAAAGACCATGTCCTAATAGAGGAGGGGACCAGCTGAGCACACCCCACAGCCTTCATGCCCCCCTTCTGCTCCACAGGGCGGCAGCAGGGCCCCGGGCCCTGGGTCAGAGGGGCACAAAGTGGGGTCTGGCAGCCCCTGTGAGTCCATGCCCACCCTCCTTATTTCAACAGGGAAACTGAGGCTCTGAGGGGGGCTGGAAGCCCCCTTCTGTTGCTCAGTCTCCCATGAAGAAGTCCCACTGTTGGTCTCTGGGATAGGTCTGGATGTGGGGCGACTCTGCCTTGCCTGGGGCATCCTAGACAGTGTGTGGAGCAAACACAAACCAGTGAGATTTTTAGGAAAGGAGACGGCAGGCCTGTAGAAAGCCTTCTTTGGGGTGTTACTCACACTGGGTGGGGGGAGTAGGCAGGCACACATGACACTGTACAGAGGAGGGAGGTGGGGTTTCTCTTCCATGGTCTGGGTCCTCCACCTCTGTTCACCCCAGTCCACCTGCCAGGTAATTCCCAGCAGGTGGGGAGCATCCCACATCCCAGTCAACCTCCCCAGGGTGGCATATTGTCCCCAGAATCAGTGTCCCAGAGGGGGGGCGAAGGCTGAAGAACAGCTGTGTTTGACTTTAATGCACATAAGTGGCTCTGAGGTTATTGAATAGTATATCTACACTAATAAAAGAGAAACATGCAAATTATCATCACTCGGCTATGCTACCAGCCAATCAGAGTAAGTATACAAATTAACCTGAAACCATGGTGGCAGCCCCTCCCCCTCTGCTGCTCTGGGCCTGTGAGGGTCAGAGAAGTGGGGCGCCAGCGCCTGAGGCTGGGTGCGGCCCAGGAGATGGAAAAGCCGCCTGCCCCATGATCCCAGGCCACAGCCAACAGCAGAAGACTCACATCCGCCTGCCCCATGTCCTGGGGGAGACAGAGAAACTGGGACCCAGTGTGTGAGGCTGGGTGCGGCCTGGGAGACGGAGAAGCTGCCTGCCCTGTGATCCCAGGCCGCAGCCAGCTGGAGAACTCACCCACACTGCATCCCAAGGAAGACGGAGAAGCCACCCACCCCGAGGTCCCGAGCACCAGCACTTGCAGCTGCAGCCCAGTCGAGGCCACCTGCCCACCATCCCCTGTGTCTGCAGCTGGCCTGGGTGCCTATGGCTGACCAGAGGGAGGGAAGCCTGGATCCTGGGTGCCTGTGGTCGGCTGGAGGAGGGAATCTTGGGTCCCGAGTGCGGGGTCGAGGCAGAGGTGGTTAGGGGCAATCAAGCCAGCAGGGGAGCAATTAGGGACAATCAGGCTGGCAGGCAGAAGAAGTTGGGGGCAATCAGGCAGGCAGGCGAGTGGTTAGGAGCCAGCAGCTCTAAATTTTGCGAGGGATGTCTGACCGCCAGTTATCCCCTGAGGGGTCCCAGATTGGAGAGGGTGTAGGCTGGACTGAGGGACATCCTCCCCTTCTCACCTGTGCACAAATTTCGTGCACCGGGGCCACTAGTGTGTGTATGTATGTGTGTGTGTGTGTGTGTGTGTGTGTGTATATATATATATATAAAAGCCTAAGTGACCAAATGGCCGAATGACCAGTTGACCAGTTGCTAAGACGTGCACTGACCATCAGGGGCAGAAGCTCAATGCAAGAGCTGGCCCCTGGTGGTCAGTGCGCTCCCACTGTGGGAGCACAGCTTAGCTGACCGAGCCTGGCGCCAGATGCTAGGCTCACAGCTGGGGAGGGCAGCTGTGTCAGTGTGAGCCTCTCCCACCTCCGTGGCAGTGCGACCGAGCAGTGGCAGCAGGTGCAGCAGGGTTGGGGTAAGTGGGAGTGGCTCAGCACCGGCCTGGGCTTGAGCTCCTCCCCGGCCGCCTGCCACTTCGTGCGCTACGACATCCCTCAGGCCAAAACCGGCAGTCAGACATCCCCTGAGAGGTCCCAGATTGCCAGAGGACGCAGGCCAGGCTGAGGGACCCCACCGGTGCATGAAACCGTGCATTGGACCTCTAGTATACATATATGTATTTATGGAAATTCATTGAGCTGTAGACTTAGGACACATGTATTTTTCTGCCATGTATGTTGCATAGTCATTCATACAAACTGACCATCCACCTTGTACCAGATACACAGATCAAAAGAGAGACAATCCCAGCAGAAGGGAATGGTGGGCTTTGGAGACTCAGCTCTGGGGAAAGTCTGCAGCCCTCCAGACCCGGGGGGCAGCTCTGCCACGGTCACCCCCAACCGCCAAGCCCCACGCAGGCCCCTGCCCTGCACCTTGCAGCAGTTCCAGCAGTCCTGCATGTTGATCCAGTAGTTCTTGTGGTTCCACAGGCTCTCGATGCCCAGGAAGTGGTCATCCTGGGTGCTGTAGCTGCGTGCCGTTAGCGGGTCAATGAAAAAGCTCTCGGGCACCTCACGCTTCCCCGACAGCACCAGGACCCACGAGTGTACCCGCAGGCCGTGCAGGGGGTCAGCTTTTGCATTCTCCGCCTCCTGCACAGGACAGGTGGTAACCATGAGCCACGTGGGTGGGAAGGAGGGGGTCATCTCCCCAGGGCTGGGGGATGGGCAGGAGAGTGGAGTTCTGATCCAGACTGTATCATTGGCTGGCCGAGTGACATTGAGAATATCATCCCACCTGTTTTCTTATCAATAAAGTGGGAGGGACTGACTCAGTCTAGGGTTTATAACCTGGGCTCTTTGGAGTGCTAAGGCAGCTGGGATTGACTGGCTTTCTGTGTTGTGATTTGTGGTGAGGTTCCATCCAAAGAAAGGCAGTGGGACCCCATATGGCTTCCTGGCCTGCCTCCCTTTGGGAAAGGGTGACTGTGTCATGTTCATGCTTGTGTCCCTAGTGGCTAACCAGAGGAGATGCTCGGTAAATACCACATGGGAGGAAAGGAAAGAAAGGAGGTGGAACCAAGGATGGGAGTGTGGATGGATAGGAGAGATGGAAGGAGGGAAGGAGGGAAGGAAGGAAGGAAGGAAGGAAGGAAGGAAGGAAGGAAGGAAGGGAGGGAGGGAGGGAGGGAGGGAGGGAGGGAGGGAGGGAGGAAGGAGGGAGGGAGGGAAGGAAGGGAGAGATGGGAGGATGTATGTATGTATGTATGTATGGATGGATGGATGGATGGATAGGAGGATGGATGGATGATGGAGAGATGGGAGGATGAATAGAGAGATGGGAGGATGGATGGATGGATGAATGGATGGATGGATGAATAGATGGGTGAATGGATGGGTGGAGAGATGGGAGGATGGATGGATGGAGAGATGGGAAGATGGTTGGATGGATGGATGGAGAGATGGATGGATGGGTAGATGGAGAGATGGATGGGTGGATGGGTGGAGAGATGGATGGGTGGATGGATGGAGAGATGGATGGGTGGATGGATGGATGAAGAGATGGTAGGATGGATGGCTTGAGAATGGGGAGGATGGATGGATGGATGGAGAGATGGGAGGATGCGTGAATAAATAGATGGATGGATGAAAAGATGGATGGGTGGATGAATGGGTGGGTGGGTGGGTGGATGGATGGATGGATGGATGGATGGATAAATGGATGAAGAGATGGATGGATGGATGGATGTGTGGATGGATGGAGAGATGGATGGATAAATGAAGAGATGGGAGGATGGATGGATGGATGAATGGATGGAGAAGGATGGGTGGATGGGTGGGTGGATGGATGGAGAGATGGGAGGATAGATGGATGGAGAGATAGATGGGTGGATAGATAGAGAGATGGATGAATGGTCAAATGGATGGATGGATGGAGAGATGGATGGGTGGATGGATGGATGGATGGATAAATGGTTGAGGATGGATGGGAGAGCATGTTGGTGAGTCTTTAATGAGAGAGTTTGGAAGGAGGAGGACACCAGAACTGCCCACCATAACATGGGCTGCCCAGGCAGCAGAACTCTGCCATGAGAAATCGACCACCAGAAGCTGGCTGACCACCAGTGGGAGATTCCCAATGGTCAGCCGAGGTGGTAGAGAGGTAGAAGAGGGGGTTTTGACCAGGGTGTCCATACACATATTTCTTCCCTGACCTGTGTCTTTCCCGTTCCTAGAAATGCCTCCTCGAGAGCTGAACTCAGGGACTGAGGGCTGAGGACCAGGGGCCCACCTTGAGGCGCTCCTCTTCCTCCTTCAGCCGCTTCTCCTCCTCAGCTCTGATCTTTTCCTGCTTCTTCCTCTCCTGCTCCTGCTCGTACTTGCTGGTCAGGTCCCGGGGGGGTTTGACGGCGTACTTCTTAAGTGGTGCCACTTGTTTCTCCTGGACTGGCTGTCACCGAGCAAGAGAGGAACGTCAGCAGCCATGAGTCACCACCCCTCGGGCCAGGAGATCACAGCTGCTCCTGGAGCCTGCGGGCTCTCCCGCTTGCAGCTCCGTGACCTTGGGCAAGACCTTCCACTTCCCCAACCTTGGGCTCTTCTGTACATTGAGGGGGGGGGTGGTAACAGAACCTTCTCCCAGGCTTCTTCTGACAAGACAGGGAAATGCCACGGGAGGTGCCCATCGGTCCTGGCACTCGGGCGATGTGGTGTTCTTTCCTCCACACCCCCGCCCCCCCCCCCCCCCCATGCCCACATGAGCTATGGTCTGGAGAGTGGGGCACACTGTCGGGAGTCAGATTTTCCAGCTTTTGCCGTTGGAGAGTTTTCATATCTTCCTTTTATTATTTCAGAGAGGAAGAGAGGGAGAGATAGAAACATCAATGATGAGAATCATTGCTCGGCTGCCTCCTGCACGCCCCCTACTGGGGATCAAGCCCACAACCTGGGCGTGTGCCCGGAGTGGAATCAAACCCTGACTTCCTGGTTCTTGGGTCAATGCTCAACCGCTGAGCCATGCTGGCCGAGCATGGGTTTCATGTCTTGATATAAGAGTTTGCTGTGTGTGTGTGTGTGTGTGTGTGTGTGTGTGTGTGTGTGAGAGAGAGAGAGAGAGAGAGAGAGATCAGTGGCAATAAAAATATCCAGGAGAAAACACCGCAGAGGCTGCAGGCATGGGTGTGGTGGGCTTGTGGAAGTTAGAAGGGACTCTCCATGGTTTAGAGCCAGACAGACTGAGCCTCAGCCCCCGGGTCTCCATGTACGAGCCGTGCCACTCCGGCCACCTGTAAAATCAAACGAGGAGGCCTCCCAAGCCGCGCTGTCCCAAGGCACGACCAGGTCTGTGGGCACGAGGGGCTCCTACTCTGGGACGCTCCCTGCCTTTGTCGGCATCGGTAACGTTTTAATCGTTAACGGGTTGGCTGAGCTTGGAGGCCAGTGCGTGAGCCAAGAGCAGAGATGGAAGGCTCCGTCTTCCTGAAGGAGGCGGGCCTGAGAGGCCGAGGCTCTCAGCTGGTGCCTCCCTCCACCAGAGCATCGCCAGGGCCGCCAGGTGCCCGCCTGGCACAGGTGCACAGGTGCCCGGCCCTGAGCTGCCCACGTCCCTGGGGCTGACACCGATCGCTGAGCTGTGGTGTCAGCCCCGCTCATGAAAAGCACCGTCTGCCTGTGGGGTGGCTGCGCTCCGAAGGCAACGAGGTGCTTTCATGGCTCTGAGATGACATCCCCTGCAGCGGGTCCGTGTGTGCCCAGCACCCGGGGGCGTTCCGGCATCCCAGTGAACAGACATAAAAGCCGCCGCCGCCGCCTGCCGAAGGGCGGGTGACTTTTTTTTTCTCCTTGCTGTTGAAAAGGGGCCTTATTACCTGGGGACGGGAGGGCAAAATGTCTGTTTATCTGTTTTCTCCTTAGCTGAAAATGGCTGGATGGACTTTTTAAAATATATATTTCTTTATTGATGTCAGAGAGAGGAAGGGAGTGGGAGAGAGAGATAGAAACATCATCATCCTATATAATTAAAGAGAAACATGTAAATTGACCATACCTCCATTATGCTACCAGCCAATCAGGAGGAGTATGCAAATTAACCTGCCATACAGAGGCTCATAGGCCCAGAGTGGCTGGGGTCCCAGAACGCCCGGCCTATGGACACAGGCACCAATCGGCTGGGGGTTGAGCAGAACACCCGGGTTGCTTGCCAAGTAACAAAGGTAGGCATCCACCCTGCCCTGGCTACTCTGGGCTGGTGCGCAGCGTGTGGAGGCACGGGGCTGCTGGTATATAATAAAAGGGTAATATACAAATTGACCCTAACAGAATGACCAGAATGACCGCTGGACCAGTCAGTATGAGGCTCACTGACCACCTCTTGGTCCCTTCCCCAGGCCAGCAGGCTCCGATCACCTGCTGGCCACCTGCTGCAGGGGTAGGGCCAGTGAGCAGGTGGGAACAGCAGACCTCTTGGTCCCTCCCCCCCACCATGAAGAACGGATCACCCGATGGTGAATGAGGAACTGGGGGGGAGGTGGGGGAGCGGGGCTGGCTGCAGGCAGCTGAGAAAGATGGCCCTGATTGCAGGCCAGGCCTAGGGATTGTACCCAAGCACAAATTTTGTGCGCTGGGCCTCTAGTCAACGATGAGAGTCACTGATTAGCTGCCTCCTGCACGCCCCACACTGGGGATGGAGCCCGCAACTGGGGCATGTGCCCTGACTGGGAATCGAACCGTGACCTCCTGGTTCTTAAGCCAATGCTCAACTACCTAGCCATACCAGCCAGGTGGCTGAATGGACTTTTATGGAATATGCAGGGTAAATTCGGAGGAATTTGAAATAAGCTACGTGACATTCACAAAATTTACCTCCTGGGGGACACAGCAGCTGTAACTGTTACAAGGGGGAGGAAGGGGGGGGGGACAGCCACTGTGGGGACTTGGTCGGTGTGTGTTAAGCTGAGGTCAGCCCGGCCAGAGTGGCCAGAGGTTGACCATGGACCTGTGAACCAGGAGGTCATGGTTGGATCCCCAGTCAGGGTAGAGGCCCAGGTTGCAGGCTCGATCCCCAGTGTGGGGCGTGCGGGAGGCAGCCGGTCCACGATTCTCTCTCATCACTGATGTTTCTCTCTCCCCCCCCCCCCTCGCCCTTTCTCTCTGAAATCCATAAGAAGACATATATATTTTTTAAAAGCAGCTGAAGTCACAGAAACCACTGGTGGCTGGAAATCCGAACTCTGTGGTGACGGGGCCGTGTTCCCGTGGCCCGGGGGGGCCGGGGGAGGGGCTGGGGCACGCTGCTTCACGGGGCGCCCCCGGAGCCCGGCCTGCCTACCGTCTTGGGCCTCATGGTGAGCGGGCACACCTCCCGGGTCAGGTCCATGAGGCACAGCTCCTGGGAGCCGTAGCCGTTGACGCAGTAGGCGTCGTAGCCGGAGCCGATGAGCATGGAGCAGAGCAGCGTGCTGAAGTCGAAGCAGTTGCCCCTCTGGTACTTGAGCACGGTGGTCGGGGAGTACAGGTGCGTGGGCTGGCATGGCGGGCGGGTCAGCGCCGCGGCCCCGGGCCTGTGTCCCCGCCCCCCCCCCCCCCACACACACACACATCAGGGCTGGGCATAGCGCCCATGCAGGCTGGACCCCCGCAGGGTCCTCTCCTTTGTGGGGCTGGGCGGCCCGCTGAGAATGGGGTGCGAACCACAGACCCCGTGTGCGGGGAGAGCCAGCCGCGCCGGCCTCTGGTTCTCAGGGGCTGTGGAAGCAGCGGTCTCTCGCTCTCCGACGGGCAATTTCACGCTTTGTCCCCAAGTTCCTCTCCCCTTCTCCCCGTCCTTTCCTCCTGGCCCCTCCTCGGTTCCCCTATTCCTCCCTCCCCCCCGCCTCTCTCCACCAGAAGCCGCTGTGGGCTCCTCTCCCCGCCTCCGGAGGCCACCAGAGGAAGGCTCCAGAGGCCGAGGGAGGCAGAGCGGTGGGAGCCAGAGGACCAGGCTTGCTGTGTGACCCTAGGTAAGCGGCTGCCTCTCTCTGGGCCGTGCTCCCCACTCTCCCCAAACCCATTTCAAAGTCCTGTTCTCCAGCCGAGGCCTGGAGGGTGGGGGTGTGGGGGCTGGAGAGATGGGGGGGCAGGGGGCGGGCCAGAGCGGTGCTCACCGGCTTCAGAGGGTCGGCCAGGGGCTCCATGGACAGGAAGTCCGCCACAAACCGGGCGCAGCCGTCCCAGTTGTAGAGCTCGGTGTAGGGCATCAGTGTGGGCCGGATGGTTGTGCTCACGAACTTCTGTGGCGGGGAAGTGGGGGGACATATATTCCACCTGTGGGGCGGGCACGGCTCTCCCAGGGAGCCGGAGACCTCCGGCTGGGGGCAGGGGGCGCTCTCCAGGCCTCTCTGGGCTTCGGGCTCCTCCCTGGCCCTCTGGGGTTGGAGAAGGAGACTCCTCCAAACCTTTCCGCCCAGATCCGGAATAAACGCGTGCTGTCCCCACGATGCCTCCGTGCCTCCCGCCGTCCCCACGGCCCCACTGAGTGCCGCCAGGCCTGGCTCCCCCTCCCCGATCCCCGATGACCCCGTGAGGCAGGCGCCACCGACAGAGGAAGACACCGAGGCCCAGAGAGGAAACGGACTGGCTCAGGCTCACAGGCGGCAGTGGGGCGGGCTTTGTCTGGCTCTGAGCCACCAGCCCGTGGCGGGGACCTCACGCTACCAGAGCCCTCCAGGGGCTGCTCTGCCCCCCGGGGCCGGCGGGCCAGGGCTCCAGGGTCTCCCTATGGATCCCGGGAAGGCCCCACCTAAGGCCCTGCTGACGGCTGCGGGGCGGGGGGCGTGCGGGCCTGGGATCACCAGATAAGAGACGAGGGGAGAATCCCCGAGCCCCAGTGCTGCTCAGACACGGGTTAAAAATTGCCAAATAAAACAGTCTGTGCGTCTCTGCCGCCTGCGGGCTGCTGCTTGGCAGCCTTGGGGCTCATGCTCTGCCAGTCCATCTACAAACGGGGAAACTGAGGCCCCGGGAGACCCAGGGACGTGCCCCCGGTTACAGGGCCGGAAGGAAGGAGCCCAGTGCTCAGGTCCTGGGGCCCATTCTGGCCATTCCGTCTTATTCCTCTGCCCTTCCCCATCTTTAAGCGCTGGCCCAGGGCAGGGCTGTGCGTGGCCCACCTCCTTCCGCCCTCCGCTGTGGAGCCCCCCCGCGCCCCCCCCGCCCCCTCGACCTGGCCTTACGGGCACTTGGCACTCGTTCAGTGGGTACAGGAAGAGGGGCACGCGGTCCGGGCACAGGTGGCTGTACTGGCAGGAGAAGTTGTCTGCTACCTGCAGCAGGTGCTCCTCCTTGGGCGTGTTGCCTTGGTAGGAAGCTGGCAGCATGGAGGTGTCGATAACGACCTTGGGAGTGACCCTGTGCCCGCAGGAGGGATGGCATCAATTAGTCCTCATGAGGCGAGGCCTGGGCACGGAACCCTCCATCCACCTCGGCTGCCACGGGCTCTGTCCCCTCCTGGTTTGATCCTCATAACCAGCACTTGCCCTTTGAAACGGGTAAGGGGACTGAGGAGCAGAAAGGCCGAGGGACTTGCCCAGGGTCACACAGCCAGCGAGCGGCAGAGTGGGGACTGGGCCCAGGCTGTTAGAAAGAGAGCCCTCGCTTCTTTCGTTGTTGCGAATCCTCACGGGAGGATATTTTCCCATCGGTTTTTAGAGAGAGTGAAGGGAGGGGGGAGGCAGAGAAACGGACACAGTGATGTGAGAGAGGCACACGCACCCCGACCGGGGCCGGGGATGGAGCCGGCAACTGAGGTTCATGCCCTTGACCAGGAGTGAACGCAGGACCCTTCAGTCCGCAGGCCACTGCTTCATCCACGGAGCCACACCGACTAGAGCCAGAGCCCTCACTCTCACCGGCCTCCCTCTACGCCCAGGTCCCCCATTCTGAGGGACCCCTCCTTGCCCAGCCCTGCTCTGACCCGGCTCTCACAGGGCCGTCTCTGGGATGGCCACCTCGATGTCTGACAGCTTCTTCTCCAGGTCTCGGAGCATCTCCTGCGTCATGGGGGCTTCCTCCTTCCGCGTCTCGGCCGGCGGCGGCGGCTGCGGCTTCGCCATCGGCTCGCCCCTCTCCACCGCGTCCTCCCGCTCTGCAGCCTCCTCCTCCTCCACTTTCTCCCTCAGGACCTCCATCCCGCCGCGTCTCTGGCTGTCCCGAGGTGAGGTCTCTGCAGGAGGGACAAACGCACTCAGCCGACCTCAGGCCAGGAAAGGGCCGCCAAGACCACCTGTGTCCCTGACTGGGGGGAGATGGGGAAGAGGAGTCTGGGGAGGGTTCTCGGTGGTTTAGATCATGGAGGGAGAAACTGAGTCTCCCTTACACTTCCTCTCCGTGGGGGAGGCAGTCTGCTTGGTGCTAACTCGCCTGTAACACCTTCCTCGCATCACACATCGCCCTTAAGACAGAGACAAGCAGGCCACAGGCTGAGAACCGCTGTCAGGCAGCAGAGAGTAGCCCAAGTTACTACCATTGCTTCCCTTCTCGTATATTTATTCTCACGTCTCTCTTTTAAAATATATATTTTCCTTGATATCAAAGAGGAAGGGGGAGGGAGAGAGAGAGAGAAACATCAGTGATGGGAGAGAATCATTTATCGGCCGCCCCGCACTGGGGATCGGGCCCACAACCCGGGCCTGTGCCCTGGCTGGGAATTAACCGTGACCTCCTGGTTCACAGGCCGGCGCTCAGCCCCTGACCACGCGGCGTCGAGTGGCTCCCGATCTGACGCCGAAGGGATTACTGTCGTGTTACAGAATTTCCTATTTAAATACATTTATTAAGGCAATAAGCGAATTGGCTTGAAGAAATTATTCATAATAGTAAGGTGGTGTATGGAATAGGACAAAGTGAAAGTTAAATCGCTAGAATGCGACCTGAGGCACAGAGGGGGCAAAAGCGGGGCGACACCACGGCACTGGGCCGGGGGCAGGTGTGTGTGCGGGGAGCTGATCGCCTGCGCTCTCCCGGCCCGGCCCTGTGTCAGCCCACAGCGTGAGGTCATCGGAGAGCCACCCCGAGATGCCATATGTGCCCTGGGGAAGGCCTTGCCATGGACCCAGAGCCAAGGCTCGCTGAGGTGGTCTGCTCCTTGCCTGCCCAAAGATCCAGCCCCCAAGTCCATAAGCAGAGCCCCCAGTTTAAAATAGTCCGCCTCCTAGCTGGGAGGCGGGCGGTGGTAGACGAGGCTGGGGGGAGGTGAATGGGGGGGGGGGGGAAGGTAACGTATGTACTACTATTTGTAATACTTTAAACAATAAAAAAAATAAAACAAGAAAACAAAAATAAATAAATAAATAAAAATATTCCTGCCTAGACCAGTTTGGCTCAGTGGATAGAGCATTGGCCTGCAGACTGAAAGGTCCCGGGTTCGATTCCAGTCAAGGGCATGTACCTTGGTTTCGGGCACATCCCCAGTAGAGGGTGTGCAGGAGGCAGCTGATCGATGTTTCTCTCTCATCGATGTTTCTAACTCTCTGTCCCTCTCTCTTCCTCTCTGTAAAAATCAGCCCTGGGATTTGAATCCAGTTTGGGCCGCTGAGATGTTGCTGCCTGTTTAAGGGGTGAGTCCAGCAGGCACAGACCCTTGGCCTGGGACAGGGACATGAAGCAGGGGTACAGCCAATGCATGGCCCATGAGATAACCACTCATGGGGACCAAACCTGCCTGCCAAGGACGCCGCAGTGAAGAGACCGGGGGAGCCATGTTCCCAAGAGGCACCGTGAGGTCTGAGTTCCACCTTGGACTTCCCATCATATGAGGAAACAGCCTCTGCTTGTTGAAGCCACTTCCTGTTACACCATCTCAGCTCCCGCCTCCCAGCTTTCCATTACCCCACCTCAAAGCTCTCTCTCTCTCTCTTTTTTTTTAAACAACACACAGGGCAAAGGTCCAAAGAGGAGGAAAATCGATGCAACGCACAGAAGGTGGTGGTGGAGGAGTAGTGAGGATTGGGGAGAAAAGAGCAAGGCCTCCCCAGCTTTGTCATCACCCCCTCGGGTGACCAGGGCCAAGAGAAGTGAAGGCTGGGCACCCCCTCTTTATCCAACCCCTCCTCGGCTGCCTAGGCCTGTGGTGGAGGCGGAGGCGAGTCACTGACCACCAGCTGGTGACGGGGAGAAGCAGCTCTGCTCCCAGCTCCTGCTGGGCCCTGGAACCACTCCCTGCCCCCTTCTGGGCCTCAGTTTCCCCTTCTGTAATATGAAAGGAGGGACAGATGTTTTCCATCCAGTTCTGACATGCTGTAGGGCTCAGGAGGAGCTGAACAGCATCTGTTGCTTTTCTGGAGGTCAACCCACTTGCGTCCTGGCGGGGGGGGGGGGGGGTGAGTATCACACCTGAGGCCCTGTGTCCATCAGGCCCGTTCAAGACCCCAGTTCCCTGCAGGTGAGCCTCCCACTGAGCCCAGCAGCCAAGCAACCCAGCCCTGTCTGCATCTTGGCCAGGGAGACAGGAGCCCAGAGATGGCAATAAGAACCCGGTGTTTACAGTTTCCCATGCAAACTGGGGTTCTACAGAGATAAGCTCATCTATCCTCCAATGACTGTGAGGCAGACACTATTACAACACCCACTTTGCAGATTAAAACAACAACAACCGAGGCCTTGAGAGATTAAGAGCACAGCCTAAGGTCACAGAGCTAGTACATAGCCCATCCGGGTATATTTCTGAAATCCTTGCACTTTAGGGCCTGAAGGAGATGGGGAAATCCCAGAAGAGTGTGGGAGAGTTGGCGGGGGAGGGGTGATGGTGAGTAAAGAGAGAAGAAGGATGGGGAAAGGGCCAAGGTGTCAGTGGGCAGCAGGGGCTTACAGCTAGAGCAGGCGCTAAGACGGAGCCTGAGCCCGAGGTCCTGTGACAGAGGCAGAGCTGGATCAGCACCTATACCACTTCCTTCCCCACAGCAGGCCGCCCCGCCAGCTGTAGTGCAGTCTGGGGAGGGCATTCCGGCCTCAGAGTTCCCTGGACCTTGAAGCCCAGAAGCGTTCCCCATCCCACAGGTCGTTTCCTACATCCTCCTCAGAAGCAACTTCTTCCCCAACACCATACCCCTGCCTCCACTCCTCCCCGCCCCCGCCCCCCCCCCCCCCCCCCCACACACACACACATTTAAAACTTCCCCAGAGAGGTCAGGGCAGAAGAAGTCCCTTTATCACCAGCACCTTCCCCCACCCTCCCTGCCAGGCAGGGTCCAGCCACCCTCAGTCCCCTACCCCCTCTCACCCACCTAGGGCAGCTTGAACTATCTGTTTAGTCTGTCTCCATAGTAACTGCTTTCTGAAGCGGAGGGCCTTCCTGGGAGAGGTGGCTTCTGGGAAATGTAGTCTTCTGTCACTACCCAGGTCTGGACCCAGAAGCCCTGGGTTGCAGGTCCCTTGGCCAGTGGTAGGCTGGAACCAGCGTAGGCCAGCTCGCAAGAGCTGATTGCTGACATTTCGGGAATGCTGGCGAACCCGTTGAAAAAACACAGCCACTGTTAAAACAGTGTTTGGAGAAAGGGGCCCACAAAAGTCACAATGCAGCCCTGTGGAGGTTTGGGGGTGTCCTGACAAGGTTATATAGTTCTGCCACTAGTTGAAAGGTAGGACTGGCATGAATATGAGCCTAACCAATGGACATGAACACCAGGGGGGTGAGGGCATGAGTGGAGGGTGGGAGGCTGAGGGGTTAATGGAGGGATGAGGACACCTATGTAATACCTTAATCAATAAAGAATTTTTTTTTTTTAAAGAAAGGTAGGACTGACCTCAATGCTCAATAGTAAAGGAGGATTATTTTCTCCAGTTGTGTGAAGGATACGTTAGGTTTAGGGAGAGCTCAGGAGCAGCGTGTGGACATCAGTTCTGATGCGCACCCCGCGATTAGCTCTGTGGGGGACTCACTGGGGTGAGGCAGGAGGGATGAGGAAGCAGGAAGCCAGTGACATGTTGGGCTGGTGGATGGAACACAGAGAGGCTGCTTTCTCCTTTGCCCCTGCACCATCTCATTTCTTCTGTATATTGATTTACTTCTCTTTATCCCTCCACCCATTCCCATTCCCTGCTCCCCATAGGCAGCCTTTCTGATGGGTGTTTTTTCCCCCAAAACAAGCATCGTTTTGCATGCTGCTGTTTTTAATTGTGTAAATGCTATTGCGTTCAGACCTCCTGTGCTTTTGTTTTCACGGTGTTCACGACCCATCCATGTTGCCATGTGTCCACGGCACGGATCCCCACAAATAACCACTCTGCTCTCGCAGGAACGAACAGCTCGCTCTGCCACCAGCTCCCCTCCACGACAGACGGCCACACAGGCCGGGGCTGTCCCTTTAGATCTGGGAGAGTGTTCCTTTTGGGCGGCTGGGTCAGCAGCAGCACCCCGTTTTTCTCCAGGCAGTGAGACCTACCCTCTCCCCACCCTCTGCAATGCACGAGGGAGTCTAGAACACCCCCTGCCCCCGCCTGCCAGCAGTTGGTATTATTTGGCTTCCTAACGTCTGCCAGTTTCCAGTATCCCTATTACACGTGTGTCTCTCCTGCTTTTAAATGTGTCTCCATAGCCGAAACCGATTTGGCTCCGTGGATAGAGCATCGGCCTGCTGACTGAAGGGTCCAGGGATCAGTTCTAGTCAAGGGCATGTACCTTGGCTGCAGGCACATCCCCAGTAGGCGGTGTGCAAGAGGCAGCTGATCGATGTTTCTCTCATCGATGTTTCTATCCCTCTCCCTTCCTCTCTGTAAAAAATCAATAAAATATATTTAAAACAACAACAACAACAAAAAGTGTCTCGATGTACTCATATGTTAGTTTTAGGTGTTTCCTTCTCCTGACTTGTCTCTTAAAACTTCAGCCCATTTCTCTTTACGTGGGACGTCCTTATTTTGATTGGCAGGACTTCCAGATGTTACTCTCTGGTTTTCGATGTTGCGAATATCTTCCCGTATTCTGTCACAGGTCTTCTCATATATCCCTGGGTGTCCTTCATTTAAACAGAAACCCTTAATTTTGATGTGTTTAGATTTGGCAGGTTTGAGTCTGATGTTTTATGCTTATGAATTTTTTGCTTGAAAAGTCCTTCTTTGCCCTTCAGTTGCAAAAATATTTCCCCACATTAATGACATCATTTTGGCATCCCATTTAGACCTTGAATCTGCCTGGAGCCCACCCCCGGGGTCAGCCAGCCTGGTTCACACTCTGAGGGGTCAGGTAGAGATTCTGTTTTATTGTTCTCCGTATAATGAGCCAATTTCCCCCAAACCACCATCGGGTCGTTCATCCTTCTGGTGATGCCACTTTAGTCGTGTATTTTGTCTCCTAGGTGTGCTTGATTCTGCCGCTGAGCCCTCTATTCTGTTCCCCCAGTCTTCGTGCCTATCCCTGCACAGATCCCCCATTGGATTTATCACTGTGGTCTTGTAATCATTTCTTTCTTTTCTTTTTTTCCTTGTAATTATTTTTTTTCTTTTTTTATATTTTTATTGATTTTTTACAGAGCGGAAGGGAGAGGGATAGAAAGTCAGAAACATCGATGAGAGAGAGACATCGATCAGCTGCCTCTTGCACGCCCCCTACTGGGGATATGCCCGCAGCCAAGGTACATGCCCTTGACCGGAATCGAACCTGGGACCCTTCAGTCCGCAGTCCGACGCTCTATCCACTGAGCCAAACCGGTCTCGGCATCTTGTAATTATTTCTTAAAGAACCTATAGTTCAAACCCCGGCCGGTTTGATTCAGCGGATAGAGTATTGGCCCATGGACTGAAGGGTGCTGGGTTCGATTCCGGTCAAGGGCATTAAAAAAAAAAAAAGAATCTGTAGTTCAAGTCTTCCTTTTATGACCTCTTTCATTAAGGTTGACTTAGCTATGTGAGGCCTAAATGCCTCCATATAAATTTTAGAATAACTTTTTTTTAAGTCTTAAAGAATCATTTGGAATCTTTATTGAAGTTGCATTGTATTCATAGGTTCATTTGTGAATAATTTTTGTCTTTTGATATTATCTAGCAGAGAGCACAGAATACGTAGGTCTTTTAATTTTCTGTGTATTTGTTATATTGTAATAAGAAATACTAGGAGTAAATAAGTTGGGGTAGAATGGAGAGAACCAGGGAGCCATGGTGGTAATGGGGGGCCCTTCCTGCAGCACCCCAATGACCCTGCAGCCCAGGGCCTGATAAGGCGATGGCCAAGGCCAAGCTCTTGCCCAGTCACATTCCTGCGGGGCCAGGTGGACCGGGCACCAGGCAGCCCTCTCAGCCAGTGTCTCATTTAACCCTTCATCAACCCTGTGGGGCAGCAACTGCCCCCCTGTCTCACAGGTTCAGTGGGTGAGGAACTGGTCCTTGGCAGGGTACAGGGGCAGAGTCTGGACCAGGCAGGCTGACCCCAGAGTCGGTGCTTTTAACCACGGTGCCACCCTCCGCCTGCTTGCTATCATGATGGTTCAGGGACGGGAACCCTGTTCATTCATTCACGCTGGGCCACGGGGTACATTTTTACCATTGCCCCACCTGGCCTTTGCACCTGCTCTGCTCGGCGCCTGGCGCTGCTTGAGCAGTGACTCCAGGCAACGAGGGACCCCGGCCCCTCTGCCCTCCTCTTCTGCACCAGGACACCTGGCTCATCTGAACTTGGGGCTCCCACTGGGGGTGCCTGGGAGAACCGAATCCCAGGGCTCCAGAGGTCAGGAACCCAGGCAGTGCTCGGGGAGGAGGGCCAGCGACCCCAGGAGGCCCTGCCCTAGCATCAGCCCAGGTCACAGAGCGGCTGGTGTAGCTGCTGCGTCTCTCGGGCCTCCATGGCTCGTCCCCACACGGGGCTGTGCACTTGGCAGAGCTGAGAAGGAATATGAAGGAAGCCTTAACCTTCACTCCCAGACCCAGGACCTCCTAGTTCACATACAGGCTCACGCTTTACACAAGGGCTCCATCTGGTTTCTCCTTAAGCCAAGGAAGGGGGTCCCGGGGAGCCAACTACCTCCCCCTGAATCGCGTGGGGCACTTGACTTTTGTCACCTCACTTAGTGCTCTCAGGACGAGGCGAGGACCCCATCTCCATTGTACAGAGCGGGACACAGGCTCAGAGAGGTGTGGTGACAGGTGCGGGGTCACACGGCCCCTTCGTAGCAGAGGCGGGATTTGAACCCAGGCCCTCAGGCCCTGGCGTCCCTCTGCTCTTCCTGAGCACAGGTTGGCAACAGGTTGGGGGTAGGGCGCTGAGAGCCTTGGCATGAGAAACATGGGTCTGTGAAGATAACCCCCAGCCCACCAAGCGTGTGCACAAAACCGAAGCCTGCGGCTCAGCCCATGTGATGTCCACACCCCAGGATTTCCCTTTCAGGAACACGGTGACTTGCTTAAAATAGCCCCACCCCCTTCCTGTCTTTCATCCGTTGCTGGTCCCGACTTGGCATCTGGGAGGCGGCGGCAGGCTGGCAGCCCCGGGCTGTGGGGAGGGTCTTCTGGGCAGGGTGTGTGTGGGGGGTGCGATTCCTGCTGGTTAGTCAGCCAAGGCTGGAACGGAACGTGATGGGGGGATGGGGTTGGGGAGGGGGACCCTCCCAGGGCTCTGCCCTCCTGTCTGCAGGCTGGGGAAGCGGGGTGCGGGGAAGAGGGCCGCTGTCTCTCTCCATCTGCCCCTCTCTGATCTCTTCCTTTGCATCAGCTCATCTGTTAATGCTCTCCTGTAGCTCTCTCCGTATCTCTTCCTCCATCTCTATTATCTGCCTCCTGTGCTTCCTGTGGAGGAAACAGCATGCGGTTGCTGGCGACCCAGAGGTCCAGCTGCTGGAAGCGGGGTCTGGCCTGGGACACCCCCTGGCTCAGGGCTCTGTCCGGCTGCTGCCGAGCTCACACATCCACCTAGTAGGCCAGCGGATATCTGCTCAGGGGCCCGGCTGCACCAGGGCTAGTGAGGCCGGCAAAGCCTCACCCCCCCCCCCCCCCCCACACACACACACACACTCTGCTCTGTAGCTGTAGGTGCTCTGATTCCCAGAGGGGTGTGCTTGGGGAGAGGGAGGGCTGGGGGAATGTGCTCTCTCTCTCTGCTCAGCCCAGCCCCCTCTCCTGCCCTGCACCTCCAGCCCGCTGTGACCCCCACCGTGACTCCTACCAGGACAGCTGATCAGAGGTCAAACCAGCCCCATGGCAGTCAGAATGGGACCAGGGACCTTGCTGGGGGTCTCACCCACTCAGTGGCATTCTCAGAATGTCGGTGTCATGGCACCTGAAGGGCTGGCAGCCCCCCAAATGGTAGGGGTTCCTCTGTGAGAACAGGCCATGGTGGGACTGGCTGAAATCAGGGGGGACCAACCCCCCAAAACAAACCTCCAGTTCACAACTACCTGGTGCCTGAGGGGCAGACAACCCCTAAATGTTGCCCTCACCACGGGCAGGGGAGCCAGCGGTTTAGAGGTAGTGACAACAGGGAGGAAGGGGAGGCTGAGCTGTGCCAGCAACAGACTCCCCCCTTACTGAGACCAGAAGGTGGGCAATGGCAGAGAAGGGCTGCTTCGCTATGAAAGCGGGGTGGGGGGGGTGGGGGGGGGTGGCGGGGGTGTGTGCAGAGCGGCAGGGGTGGGGGTGCCGCTCTGTGCTGGTAGGAGGCTCAGGGTTACAGGAACCTTGGGCCCCTGCAGTCCTGGGCTGGGGGGTTCTGATACCAGAGAGGATCTGGGTGGGACCCCTGAGATCATGTGGTTCGCCCCGTCCCCCCACCCCCTCTCCCAGCCGCATCCTACAGACTTGGAAACCCGGGCCCAGAGGGAGGCGGGGAGCTGTCCAGGCTCACACGTGGGTCAGAGCGAGTCCTGTTACTGCGACGCCGTGTGGCTCTGCTCAGCCCGGGCGGTGCCGGTGCCGGTGCCGGTGCCGGAGGAGGACAGGGCGCTCTGGCCTGGGAAGTAGAGGACGATGAACCAGCAGAAGATGAAGACGCCTGCGGAGGAGAGCGAACGGCTGAGCCGGGGTGAGGGGGGTGGGGTGGGGACGGGGAGCTGGGGGGCCTGGCTGCGGCCGCCCACAGAACAAATAGTCCCTTCATAAAAGCTCAAGACTTTGTGGGGAAATGGGCGAAAAAGAAACCTACTCCTGCAAATGAATCAAAAAGGCACCGGGGTTCAGGTTTAGATATGAAGGGTGCCAGCTGGCGTGGCTCAGGGGTTGAGCGTCTACCTATGAACCTGGAGGCTGCGGTTCGATTCCCGATCAGGGCACATGCGCGGGTTCCAGCTTCAGTGTGGGATGTGCAGGAGGCAGCCAATCAATGAGTCTCTCTCATCACTGGTGTTTCTATTTCTCCCTCTCCCTCTCCTTTCCTCTCTGAAATGAAGAAAAAAGGAAGTTTAATTGAAAAAGATGAAGGGTCACCTCTAAAAGGATAATGAGGTGACCGGCAGCTTTAAGGTGTCCTCTCTCCAACTTGAATCTCTGAGGTTTGCCAGAGGCCGACTCATGCTTTTTCATCTGGGGATCGCCCCAGACAGCCCATAACAATGACTTCTGCTGTTATTAATGTTGTTTCCACATAGGTGTGTCCCCCATGTGCGTCGTCTCAGTTATTCGTCTCCCATCCTGGTCGGTTATGTGTGGGATTACCCCTACTCCCCGGATGGCCTGCTCTAAGGAGCTGAGTGACTTGTGGGGTCATGAGTGTTGCCGGGATTGGAATCCAGGTCCGCCTGCCCCCAGTGCTCTCAACCACGACGCCACGCAGGTCCATGAGGCATTGGGGCCAACCCTGTCAGTGTGGGCTTGCAGGGACTGCCCTGCACGGGGTGAGGCTGTGAACCAAAGCTTGGATAGGGGTGTTTCTCCCACAGACAGGCTGTGAGGCTTCTTTAAGCTGCGCGCATAAAACGGGGACGTGGGGGCAATAGGACAGGGGCACACACCCTGGGTGCCTGCCCCTTTGGTGGATATCAGACGAAGGACCCCGTGGGGCAGGGAGCAGGTGTATCAATCATTTCCTCCACTAATCACTTCCTGCCTCCACAGCTCCTTAGAGCCTCTGTCCATGTCACGGGGCCACCACATCACTTGACCCTGCCCTCCTAGTCACAGCTGATCGGACCAGAGATGGACTGTAGAGGGTCCCCAGGGAAGACACCTGAGCATTTTTTAAATCAGTGTCAGCTGAATCCGAGGCGCCAGGCAGAGCCACGTCTTGGAAATGCACCCACCAAAAAGGCTGGATGCGTTACTCAGTACTGACTCTTGACTTGCTTCGGGGGGCCGGGGGGGGGGAGCCTTGAAATGTAGATTCAGCCGAGCCCCAGGAATGAGGGAATGAGTGGGGCCTGGGCCCACTTAAGCTCCTTTGATTTTAAGGTTGTTGTTGTTGTTGTTTTTTCATGTGAAACCCCTTTCTATTTTAGTATAAATGAACACGCTGCGTTTGGGGTGGGATTCCTGTCTCTCCATCAGAGAGCAGAGATTCCACCCAGCCCAGCTTTGTTTCTGCTTTCGTGTCGTGTATTATTTCTATTATTTCTCAATCCCCAGCTCCTCTACTCAGTAATTGGACCCACTCTTCTTTCCACGCTGGACTTGGAAAAGAGAGAAACCCACCCTAGACTCCAGACTAAGGTGGCCCAATCAGATCCTTGAAACCCCTAAGATCTGGAAGAGACTAAATCAGACCAGCGTCACTAGAATATACTGGGGGCCATGGGTAGACATGGGCCAGCGGAGAGGGAAGGAGGTGAGAGGACGCACGTGGCTCCAGAGAGAAAGATGGAGAAAGTATCTGCTTTGGTGTGGATGGCTTTTCCTGAGCCTGGCAGCAGCTCCCCTGAGGCCAGCCAGCCTTTCTGCCCAAGGGTCTGGGGAGAGACCTGGCTGTGCTGTTTGCAACCAGCAGCCCTGCTCTAGCTGGCCTCGGTGGAATCCTGTGTCTTGCAAACCCCTCTCTCCCTACCTCCCGCCCGCTCCCCCCTCCCCCACTCACACAGACGGGGCAGCCGCCGCCCCCCCCCCCCCCCCCCCCCCCGGCACAGACGGGGCAGCCGCCGCCCCCCCTCCCCGGGCACAGATGGGGCAGCCGCTGCCCCCCACCCAGGAGCCTCACCTTGTAAGGAGTTGAACAGCGCGAAGATGTAGATGGTGGCCAGGCCCAGCGGGGTGAGGATGGCCAGCCCCCAGGTGGCGCCCACCAGGCTGGAGAGGCCCAGCAAGGTGAGGAGCCCCTTCCAGTTCTGCCGCTGCTCCTTGCCGGCCGTGGCGCTCGACAGAGTGAAGATCTTCCAGGCCACCAGGCCCAGCACCACGGCGCTGAAGAGGAAGGTGACGAGGAAGTAGCCATGGACGGTGGCGTAGAGGGCGGTTTTTTCCCGGAACCAGCACCTGGTGGCGGTGGGTGGCCATTGGGACGGGGCCAGCTCCCCCTGAACAGCGAGCCCTGGGCTGACCGTCAGCAACCAAGAACACACTCTTCCCGATTCTACCCAGCAACCCCCGTCTCCTGGGGAAGGGCTCCCGGGAGGCTCTGGTCTGGTGTTTCTCTATTTTTTATTTTATTTTAATTTTTAAACATATTTTTGTTGATTTCAGAGAGGAAGGGAGAAGGAGAGAGAGAGAGAAACATCAGTGATGAGAGAGAATCATGGGTCGGCTGCCTCCTGCACGCCCCCCTCTGGGGATCGAGCCCGCACCCCGGGCCTGTCCCCTTGTCTGGAATCCAACCTGGGTCCCTCGAGTCCACAGGCCGGCGCTCTATCCACTGAGCCACACCAGCGAGGCTCCTGCTGTCTCTTTAGACCACTGGGTGCAAAAGGGTCAATTGGGCCCCACAGATATGTTATGTGTGCCCCACATGATGTAAAAAAAAATGAGTTAATGATCATCGTTTAAAAAGCAGGAGATTTAGCATAAGCACCCAGATTTCTGCTTCTGTTGTAAAACCACATCCCTGAGGGGGTGGGGGTGTCAGTCGGGGAAAACGAAGACATACGTCATACTTTAAACAATGAAAAGACCACACACACACACACACACACACACACACACACACACACACACCTGGCAGCTGCCCATTGGACGGTGTGTGACTGCCAGTCTAATGCAGCCCCCACCGGGGCCTCCACATGCATTTATCTTATTGTCTACGCTGTGGCCCCTGCATTTGAGTCCAGGTGACATGACCAGCCCCTCCTAGCACAGAAGCATGGGTCCAAGACAGACAGATGTCTTGGGAGGGGCTGGGCTCTGGCCCGCTGCCCCCTGCACTGCAGGGGTGAAAGTCCAAAAGAGCATGTCTGTCAGCCCTCCACCCCACTGTACAGATGAGGAGACTGAGGCCAGAGAGAGGACAAGCCTGCCCAAAGGCACACAGCAACGCAGAGGCAGAGCCTAGATCGGACCAGGGCTGCTGGGAATATGTCAGCAGGTTGTGCCCTGCACAGGAACACCTGGCTGAGGGTGCAGGTGGGGGCCGAAATACAGCTGAGCGCCTGGCATGTCAGATTGGGGGGAGGGGGCACTTTTAAAAATGTGTCCCCAAGTGCCAGGTGGGCTGGAGGTGGACCAGGCTAGAGCAAGACATCCTGCCTCCTGCTCTTGTTCTCTCTCCTCCTCCTCAGGACCCCTCGCTCATTGCATATCCTCTCTCCAGTATAGAGGGCCCCCAGGGACGACACTGAGCATTCTTTAAATCACTGTTAGCTGAATCTGAGGTGCCAGGCAGAGCCAGCTTCTTGGAAACACATCCGCCAAGATGACTGGATGCGTGATCAGTACTGACTCTTAACTTTGCCCAGGTGTCGGGGAGAGGGTCTTGAAATGTAAATCCAGCCTAGCCCCAGGAATGAGGGAATGATCAGGGCCTGGGCCCTCCCAACCTCCTTTGAGCCTAAGTTTTTTTCTGGTGAAACCCCTTTGTCATTTGGAATATAAATAAACACGCTGCTGTTGGGTTTGGATCCTGTCTCTCCATCAGAGAGAACAGAGATCCCACCCAGCCCCAGCTTTTTATTTCTATGTCTGTGTCCTCTATTCTTTCTTTTATTTCTCAATCCCCAGCTCCTCTACTCAGAAACTGGACCCATACTCTCTTTCCACGCTGGACGTGGAAAAGAGAGAAAACCCCTACACTCCAGGCCTCAGTTTACCCCTGCGGATAGGAGGATCCTTCACCTTGACTTCCTAGATCTCTCCTCCCAGGGTCCCCTCCTCTCCCCACCTCCCTGTGGCCCCCACGTGCAGCCACTCACAGTTCCAGTGTGGTCCTGTTCTCCTCGTCCTGGATGGTATAGAGGCCATAGCTGCTGGCACTCCCAGTGCCGACGACCA
The DNA here is from genome assembly GCA_027563665.1 of Antrozous pallidus. Taxonomy (NCBI): domain Eukaryota; kingdom Metazoa; phylum Chordata; class Mammalia; order Chiroptera; family Vespertilionidae; genus Antrozous; species Antrozous pallidus. Next base: position 52,849,907 of record CM050525.1, read on the forward strand.
TTAGGACGGGCAGGCCTGGGCGGGGAAGAGGGCACAGCACGCCTGGGACTCAGACCCCCAAACCAGCCCCTCTGCCCAGCCCGGCAACACCTACCCCAGCCCACGAGGCTCAGCTTCAGGAAGTAGTGGCCGAAGTAGGTGTTGAAGACCCTGATGATGAGCAGGTAGAGGTGGAAGGATTCCAGGACCATCCAGGTGAAGACACAGAGCAGGAAGTAGTGGAAGACGGCTGCCAGGGCCACGCAGGTGGCGTGGGACCCCTTTGGGCCACGCCCCACGTCGATGAAGAAGGCGAGGTTCACCAGGAACAAGCTGACGCTCAGGGCCACATGGATCTTAGGGGTATCTTCGGACTTGAACCTCTTCCAGGAGATCCTGGGGGAGAAGGGCCGGCGAGAGGCTGCAAGGCCCCAGCATCCCAGACCTCCTCTGCATCCCGGACCACCATCTCCCACCTCCTCTGCTCCGCCCGGCCGCGGCCAGAGTGAGACCCGCAGGTTCCGGTCCTGGCCACGCGATCCTGTCCGTCTCCCCCCTCAACCCGATGCTTCAGCCCATCGGCGTGACCTGCAATTCCCTGATGTGTTCTGCTTCCCGGGCCTGGTTTTGAAACTGCACTAGGATGCTGGGAAATGCCATCTTTGGGCAAAGCTGGATGAAGAAAGCATGGGGCTCTGTGCGCTGTTTTCACCACTTCCTGTTGGCCCGTGGCTATTTATTTATTTTTAAATATATTGGTATTGATTTCAGAGCGGAAGGGAGAGGGAGAGAGGTAGCAACGTCAATGATGAGGAAGAACCATTGATCGGCTGCCTCCTGCGCGCCCCCCGTTGGGGGAATCAAGCCCGCAACCCGGGCTTGTGCCCTGACCAGGGATCGAGCCATGCCAGTCGGTCTATGATTGTTTAAAAATATTTGAAAGACTTTAGTTCTGGGGCTCAGTGTACGATGTTAACCGTCTAGGCCCGTGGTTGGCAAACTGGCTCGCAAGCTCTTTGGCCCCTTGAGTGTGGCTCTTCCACAAAATACCATGGCCTGGGTGAGTCTATTTTGAAGAAGTGGCATTAGAAGAAGTTTAAAAAATGTAGCTCTCAAAAGAAATGTCAATCGTTGTCCTGTTGGTATTTGGCTCTGTTGACTAATGAGTTTGCCGACCACTGGTCTAGGCAGCTGAGAGGCCATGATGCAAGCATGGGCTCCCTGAGGCACCTGGGGGTGGAGAAGCTGCCAGACATGATTGACAAAAGGAGAGAGCAAAGGGAGGGAGAAGCAGAGGGAGACCAGCTTCCGGGGCCCTGGTCCTGGATCCGACCCCGCCTGCCGTGAGCTCACTGGGTCTTTCAATGACCTGGCCCACCATCCCTTAGCTGTGTAAGCCCGTGGGCGCTGAGTTTCTGCCACTTGGAACTGAAATGACCCCAACCCATTGCAACCTCCAACCCTCTTTTGTGGATGAGGACATGAAGGTCTGGAGGGGAGAGCGATATAATTCCGCACAACCGGGGTGCCTTTGGCCCTGCACCACGTGCTGCCTTTGAGGACGGGAGGGAGTGGGGACGGGCCACCCACCTCAGAGCCACGTAGAAGACAATGGTGAAAGCCAGGAAGATCATGGAGGCGCCACAGCCAATCTGGGAGACTCGCGTGAGGGCCTGCACGGTGGTCTTGTCCAAGGTCGGCCTCTGTGGGCAACATCCCCAAGCAGGACCCCATCAGCGGGTAGCCAGGCCCACCCACTCCCAAAGGCCATGGCCCCTGCCAGGAAGCCCCTCCCAGGACAGGAGTCCGGGCCTCTCCAGAGGGGCGGAGGGGCGCGGTGTTACCAGCAGCAGGGCGAAGAAGGTCAGGTGGTCACAGCGGCAGATAGTTGCCTGAGCTCCGGGCTCGGTGGAGCAGCCCCCCGAAGACCAGTCTCCTGTTGACCCTGGAGAGGAGGGGAGGGGATCATAAGGGAGAGGAGGGAGTGGAGGAGGAAGAGAGGGGACCGGGGAGAAGGGGGGAGGACAAAGGGAAGGGAAGAGAGGGGAGGGGCCGTGCGGGTAGAGCCCTGCACCCCTAAGGGAGTCCATTCTCTCCCGCCTGTCTTACCCAGAGGAGCTCCTCCAGGCCCTACCTTTAGTCACATCCCAGAACGCACAGGTGAGGGTCATGTTCTGAAACCAGAGAAGGGGAGTCAGGAGAGAGGCAGGGGAGGCTGGGAGAGGGAGAGAAGAGCAGGGGAGGGGAGGGGGGAGGACCGCATGCTCCCTCCTCTTAGCATGTGTGTGCAAGGCTCACACAGGAACACGGTGGTCACATAGGAGTGTGGGCCACACCATTGGTGGCCCCTGGATCGGCACATGAGGGGCCTGGGTATGGTGACGGGCTGTGGGTAAGAGGGTTGCATGTCTGTGGGTGTGTAATGCTGTGTGCATGCATGTGGGTGTGCCAGGTCCTGTGTGCACCTCTGTGAGCACGTGACTGGGAGGGTTCCAGAGGCATGTGGGCATCCGAGCACAGGGTGGGCACGCATCCCCTGGGCACAATTGTGTGTGCAGTCCCAACGGCTCCTCCTGGGTACACGTGGAGGGTGGACGGTGCGGTGTCCTGTGCTTGTCTGTCCGTGTGCCCAGGCATGCCCACCCGCCTGTCTGTCCCGTGTCACCACCGGCCCGGGTGGGGGCTCACCGGAGGCTGGCGCGGGTGCGAGAAGGTGATCTCCACGGGCTCCTGCAGCGCCGTGACACGCATCTGGCCCAAACGCAAGCCCACCAGGCGGTTGTTCAACACGCTGCCCTCGCCCTCCAGGCTGAGCCGGGGGCCCTGTGGAGGAAGATGGGGGGCTGGGCTGCAGGAGGGGCTATCTCAACTCAGTCGTGGCAGGGTTCCTGGGAGCCTCCGGGACCCGTGGTCCTCGCCTGGAGGGCAAAGTCTGAGGCCAGGGGCCAGAGGACCAAGGGGTCATGGCGACATCCTCCCTGCTGCTCTACGGCCTCCTGTTGGGGCTAGTCACAGAGCCACACACCCACCCTCTCCATCCCTGGCCTCCAGACTCCAATGCCTTTTAACTGGAGGGGCCCAGGGCCAGGAGAAACATCAGCCCAGAAATGGGGGCTGGGGGTGCCTGTGGGGCTAAGTACCCCACCACTGAAGGCCCTAGCCACACCAGCACTTGGGCATACACATGTCTGCATGGGAGCAGATACATGCTTCTGAGACACGCATGGTCACACTGCGTGGGTACGGGTACACTCGCTCATATGGACTGTGTATATCCCAGGAATAGGAAGACTGCATGTTTGTGCGTGCACAGGGACCCCCAGGGAGATGGGCACACTTGGGGTACACATACAGTCCAAGATCACTGGTATGTGGGGTCCGAATATCTGAGTGAGCAGTCCAGTGTAAGTCTGAAATCCACAGACTCCAGAGATGGGTCTGGGATGGCCGTGAGCAGCAGAGGTTCACCTCCTTCTCCTTCGCCATTAGGGGCCCCGAGAGAGACCCCACAGAGGACAAGCACTGCCTGCGGAGCCTCCGAGCCGCCCCGCCCTCCAGCCGGCTTCTCACCTTGAAGAGGTTCCCCGGGCCCACGTCCAGCACAGATACGGCCAAGGGTACCACCGGCCCGCTGCCCTGCAGGGAGGCGAACAGGCTCCTGGGCAGCCGGACTCTGTCGGGGACCGTGTGCTTGTCCCCCGTCACCTGCCCCGGAATCTGTAACCACAGACCCGGTGGCTCCTTCCTGCCCCACGGATTCCAGCCCCCAACCCAGGTCCTGCCACGCCCCCACGGGGAAGGGAAATGGAGGCACGCCAGGTGGAGAGGCAGCACCCGAGGACTTTTGCTCCGAGAGGCAGGACACCTGGGGGCACAGCCCAAGCTCTGCTCTGTCCGGGCTGTGATCCCCTGGACACGTCATGGCACTCACGGGGCCTCAGTTTTCCCGATATGGAGAATGGGGGTAACAAGGTGTCTGCATCTAAAAGGGTCTCGTCCTAGAAATCTGGACAATCTGCCGAAACCGGTTTGGCTCAGTGGATGGAGTATCAGCCTGTGGACTGAAAAGTCCCAGGTTCGATTCCCGTCAAAGGCACATACCTTCGTTGAGAGCACAACTCCAGTAGGGGGTGTGCAAGAGGCAGCTGATCGATGTTTCTCTCTCATCGATGTTTCTAACTCTCTATCCCTCTCCCTTCCTCTCTATAAAAAAATCAATAAAATATATTTAAAGAAAAAAGAAATCTGGACAATCTGTTATCGGGTTCCACTCATCCACTTAACTCACCAGCACCCATTAGCAAGGGGGAGGAGCCCTACAGGGACACAGGAGGGCTGGGTTTTGCCGGGCACCAAGCACAGACCGTGACTCTGCAAGCCACGCCTGAGGAAGCTGGCCGGAGCCAGCCAGCTGGGGCGGGGACGCTTCACCTGAGAGGGGCTCAGAGAGAAGTGCAGGTCTTCTGCGACGCTGGTGCTGACGTTCTCGACAACGGCCTTCAGAAAAGGCAGATCCACCGTCTCCCTCAGGCGCCCCTCCACCAGGTAGGTCTCGTAGTCCAGCCAGTATCTGTAAGGGGCGGGGGGCAGGGGCAATGTGGGGTCTGCCAGCTGAGCCACCCGCTCACCTGGTCCCCAGCCTGGATGAAAGGAGGAGCGAGGCCATGGCCGTGGTCACCAGGCTCTTGGGTCGGAGGGGAGGGGGGACCCAGAATGGCAAAGGGAAGACCTGGGAGCACCAAGGAGAGGGGTGGCGAGGGGACAGCCCAAGCTTGTCTGAAGGATTCCAGACTGCAGTCCCTCGGGGTATTTCCCGTGTCTGTCTCCTTGTGAGAACTTCCACACGACACACAATTCTAACTGCTTTAAAGCGCACAATTGCCCGGCCGGCGTGGCTCAATGGTTGAGCGTCAAACTAAGAACCAGAAGGTCATGGTTTGATTCCCAGTCAGGGCATGTGCCAGGTTGTGGGCTTGATTTCCGGTGTGGGGCGTGCAGGAAGCAGCTGGCCAATGATTCTCTCTCACTATTGATCTCTCTCTCTCTGCCTGTCTCTCTCTTCCTCTCTGAAATCAATAAAAAGATACATTTTTAAAGTGTACAATTCATCACCCCATACCCATCAAGCGGTCAGTCTTTCCCTCTTCCCCTAGCCCCTGGCAAACACGAATCTGGTTTCTGTCTTGATATGTTTGCCTATTCTGGATATTTCATATAAATGGAATGAGATGACCTCTGACCCTTTGCGCCTGGCTTCTTTTAGTTAGCGTAATGTTTTCAAGGGCCTGTTGTAGCATGTACAAGTATTTCATTCCTTTTTCATGGGCGAATGATATTTCATTGTGCGCATGTATCACATTTTGTTCACCCACTTACCCACTGACGAGCACTTGGGCCGTTTCCATGCTTGGGCCGTTGTGAATAGGGTGCTATGAACACTCACTTACAAGCTTTTGTCTGAGGAGTTGTTTTCCATTCTTTTGGGTACAAACCGAGGAGTGAAGTTGGTGGTAATGCTTTGCTTAACTTTTTTTTTTTTGCCATTTTTTATCTTTTTTAAAATTATATATATATTTTTTACTCTTTAGAGTATTACAAATAGTGGTACATATGTTTTCCTCCCGCCCCCATTGTTCTCCCCCTAGCCTCCCCTACCCCCCAGCACGTCCTCACCTGCCCCTCCCCACCCCAGTGACTTGTATCCATTGGTTATGCCTACATGCATGCATACAAGTCCTTCGGTTGATCTCTTACAGCCCCCGCCCCACACCCTTTGCTGAACTTTTTGAGGAATTGTCAGGCTGTTTTCCACAGCCCCTGCACCGTTTTTCGCTCCCACCAATGAGGTATGTTCCGACTTCCTCATGTACTTGCCAGTACGTATTTTTCCTTCTGTTTTTCATTGTAGCCGTCAGAGTAGGTATAAAGTGGCTTCTCATTGTGGTGTTAATTTGCATTTCCCTAATGTGTGATGATGTTGAGCATCTTTTCATAAGCGTGCTGGTCTTTGCATATCTCCTTGGGAGGAGGAATTCCTCTGAGCCTATTAAACTGTGGGAGGGTAATTTCGTGGTGTAAGTGAGGGCCTCCTCGCGTGTATTGAGTACTCACTGCAGACTGGGAGTTCGGTCTTTGAAGACGGGGCTGTGTGGAAACCGACTTCTGGGACATGAGCTGCTGTTGAACCTCACAGAACATACAAGTTAATTGGCATTTAATTTAAAACGGCTCCCCGGCCTCCGCTGAAATAGCAAGGTGAGGCTGGTCTGTAGCGCTCTCCGTGGTACTGAAATTTCAATGAGCGCCAGGTGCGGTTTTTCTTAAACCTGAGATCCCATGCCCAGGCTAGGCCTCAGATAGCAATGGGAGGGGAGGGTTGATCAAGAAGCGGCTATGGAGGACTTGCCAGGAAGAAAAAAAGGAGGCTCTTATTTTGACATCAGTTTTGAACACTCACAGTTACCATGGGAAACTCCCCAAAAACCCACAGAAAAAATATAGTGTAATATGAAAAGTAAGCCATGCAGACATGTGCAAATGTGCCTGAGTGTAGCAGGCAATAAGAACACCATCAAGCCAGAAGCAGTGGGGCGAGGCTACCCAAATACATTGACTGAACCGCGTCAATCGAGACTAGCTTTTGTTTACCTTTTAAAAATGGAAACCAAGCAGTATTGCAATTGTCATTATCACCGAATAAAATCGTGAATTGCATTTCATTATATATTTGACCTCATGCACTTAAGAAAAATTCCATGGTCTCATGAAATAGCCCCGTTACTTTCTCAAGGAAAGATTTCCTCGCCTGGTTCTCACAGCACTTAAAAATTATTTTAGGCCCTAACTAGTTTGGCTCAGTGGATAGAGCACTGGCCTGTGGACTGAAGGGTCCCAGGTTCGATTCCGGTCAAGGGCATGTACCTTGGTTGTGGGCACATCCCCAGTAGGGGGTGTTCAGGAGGCAGATGGTCGATGTTTCTCTCTCATCGATGTTTCTAACACTCTATCCCTCTCCCTTCCTCTCTGTAAAAAGTCAATAAAAATATATTAAAAATTATTTAGGTGTGAAATGTAACAAATTAAAAAAGTCTAAAGCATCGCGATACCAATGAATTTTTTAATTACAACATTGACACCCACTTAAATACCATCATCTTCCCTGCCTGATACTAGTGTAGCTGCTTAGATTCCTTTAGTCCCATGTTTGCCTAATACATATCTTTCCACATTGGGCCTGCTGGTTGCTGTTTTCCATGGTAAGTGGGGTGACATTAAACGACTCGCCTTTTACGATGGAGGGGACGTCTTGGCATTCTCCAGACATCTGAATGCCAGGACAATTCAATGAGATGATGGGCCCCTGAGTTCTTTCCGAGTTTATCTGTCATCCTCCAGTTCACTTATGCCTTCCTAAGGCGTCCTAAGTACGTGTCACTTTCTGCTCATCAAATCTAGTCAGCATAATGTGGACTAGTGATGCTTTGCTGAGTGTCGAGATGAAGAAGGTCTCTGTGAAGTGTATGATGACAGCAAGGAGGGGAAGCGACACAGCCCCGAGGAAACACTGTGACAGAATACTGTTGGCAAACTGGTACGGAGAAAAAAGTACTCCCCGGGTCATAGCTGCGTACCAGTTGTCAGGGGCTGTGTTGATGTATTCGAGCAAACACATTCATCTGGGACAGCAGCTGTCACTGGACTCACTGGGATTAAGTTCATGCAGGTCCACAGCCATTCTCCAAGACCCGCCTGACTCCGTGAGGGCAACGGAGTTGGAACAGGTGTCGCCACCCCTGCTTCTTTCAAATCTGTCACGGAGGCATTAATCTCTGCAGGGATGTAGTTTCATTTCTGGTTTACTATCTTGGGAGAAGACATCCCAGGAGCTTCCACTTAACTCTTTGTTTTTTTTCTGTTTTGTTTTGGGTTTTTTTGTGGGTTATTTTGTTGTTAATCCTCACCTGAGGATATTTTTCCATTGATTTTTTTTTAAGAGAGAGAGAGTGGGAGAAGGAAAGATAGAAACATCAACATCTATGTGAGAGAAAAACATTGATTGGTTGCCTCCTGTACATGCCCAGACCAGGGCTGGGGTTGGGGAGGAGCCTGCAGCCAAGGTACTTGCCTTGACTAGAGTCAGTCCCGGGATCCTTTGGTCGGCAGACTGACTCTATCAACCGAGAAAAACAGCTAAGGCTTCACTTACCTCTTCAATGGAATGCCCTCCAAAAGCAATGGAGAAAGCATAGTCTTTTCAATAAATGGTGCCAAACATTAGATATCCAGATGTGAAAGTAGCAGCAGCAGCAGTAGTAGTAGTAGTAGTAGTAGTAATAGTAGTAGTAATACTGTAAAGTTAGACATTTATCTCACACTGTACACAAAAATTTAACTCCAAATGCACATCCTTATTATAAGAGTTAAAACCATATACTTGTAGAAGAAAACGTAGGAGTGTAGAGGGTCCCCTGGGAAAGCAGATGGGCATTTCTTTAATTATTGTCAGCTGAACTCAAGGCAACAGCAGAGCCACGCCCTGGGAACAGCTTCACCAAGAAGGCTGATGTGTTACCAGCTTGGCTCTCACCTTTGCCCAGCTGTGTAGTGGAACTTTGACACGTAAACCAAGTCGAGCACCAGGAATGCTTGGGCCTACTCAAGAATGCAAACAATCTCCTTTGACCCTAACTTTTGGTGTAACTTCCTGGTATTTTGGGGGTATAAAATAAACACGGCTTCGTGGGCTCCGGAGTCGCTGTCTCTCCATGAGAGAGAAGACAGCGTCCCACCCGGCTCCCAGCTTTCTTCTGTTCTCTTTGTATTTTCTCAATCCCCAGCTGCCTCCATTCAGAACCAGTTTCATCTCTCTTTCCGGGCTGGATGCCGAAAAGGGAGATCCCCGCCATATTTGGCCTCCCCACTCCACATAGGAGAAAATCTTTCTTTGTAATCTTGGGCTAGATGAATGTCTTTGATATGACAGCAAACACACACACAGTTTAAATTGAACTTCATCAAAAGTAAATATTTGGATCTTCAAAAGATATCATTAGGGAAATAAAAAGATAAGAATACATATACACACACACACACACACACACACACACACACACACTGGGAGAAAATATTTGCAAGCCACAAATCTGATAAGAAATAACTTACATCCTGAATATATGCAGAATTCTTAAAACTCAACAATAAGAAGACAATCCAATGTTTTAAAAAGGAGGGAAACACTTGACTAGTTCTTTCACCAAAGAAAACACACGAGTGGCTAATGAGTACATGAAAAGAGGCTCAACATCCTAAGTCATTTGCGCAAAGCAAATTAAAACCACAGTGAGATCTCACGTCACACCCACTGGAATGGCTGTAACCAAACGACCGCCAGTATTTCAAGGGTATTTTGAAACCAGGGTTCTCTTACCCTGCTAATGAATGTCGTGCACCGGGCCTCCAGTTTATATCATAAAATACTAAAACAAAACACACCAAAATGAAAATAATGGTTACCTCTGGAAAATAAGGTGGAGAATTTTTCATTTTCCTTTCTATAGCTATTTTCAAATATTTCCTAATGACTATGCATTACATTCATAATATAAGAAACATTATTAAAATAAATTTTTCGAGATCCTACTGTTTGCTAATAACACTGACAACGCATAACTTAATCTCAACAACACTGTGAGGAAGGTACAGGACAGAGAGCAAGAACAGGGCTTAGGAGTGTAGTCACATGAGAACACTGGTAATGAGATAATGAAGCCAGGTGTCATTTTAGCCCCAGGTGACAGACGAGGCCGGTGAAAGGTAACCTGCCCACCTTTTCATGCCATTTTTGAATGCTGGCAGTCTGACCCCAGTGTGTACACCTCCCCCACTGCCGCCTTCCAGACCTAGAGCTATGTGCCTCTTTGCCATCTAGCTGCTGTGTAACCGTGACCAGGTTATTTAACTTTTCGGCGCCTTACCTTTCTCATCTGAAAAATGGGCTGATAACAGAACCTGCCTCAATGGGGTTGTGATGAGAACCTCTACAGCAGCAGTTCTGTGTGCCGAGAGAACCGCTAGCAGGGTCACCTAAGACCGTTGGAAAACACAGGTATTTACACTATGATTCATAACAGTAGCAAAATGACAGCGATGAAGTAGCAACGAAAATAATGTTATGGTTGGGGGTCACCACAACATGAGGAACTGTATTAAAGGGCCGCGGCATTAGAAAGGTTGAGAACCACTGCCATAGAACCTGCTTTTTCCAAAGTGCTGACCCCACTATAAGGGCAGCACAGCGAACAGCTTCTTGGAGCCCAGAAGCTACCGGAGTAGCTTCAGGTGAGATGGGAGCATTTTCCGGCCACTGAGAGGATAAGGTTCACCCAGACTGCTGTCCTAACAAGCCCAGCCTACGAACGCAGGCTCTTCATTCCCTTTTCCAACAAATATGTGTTGAGTGACCACTGAGTATCCCAGAAGGCTTCTGGGCAACTTTTATTGGAAGGGAGGGGAGGGGAGAGAGCAAAGGTGTTTTTGGAGATGGCTCTTGAGGATGCTTTATTCTAAGCCCTTTCCTCTCCCTCAATCCAGTATCTCGTGGTCTCTTGGTCTTATCGGTCTCTTGATCTTAGTGATTCTACGTCACACCATCTCTCTAGTCCATCTCTCCTGCTAGGAGCTCAGTGCCCATTGTGATAGTGCTGCTGGGGGCTACTCCCAGCCGACCTGGTCACATCTCACCCTGCATCATCACCCTGGTCTCCTTCCCTGAAACCTGAGCAATCATTCTTATTTATTTATTTATTTTTAATATATTTTTTGTCCTAGCCACTGATGCTCTATCAGTTGATAGAGCATCAGCCTGTGGACTGAACGGTTCCGAGTTCAGTTCTGGTCAGGGGCACATGCCTGGGTTGCAGTCTCGAAAATAAAAATACATTTTTATTGATTTCAGAGAGGAAGAGAGAGGGAGAGAGAGATAGAAACATCAATGATGAGCCTCCTGTACACCCCACGCTGGGGAGTTGAGCCCTGACCGGGAATCAAACCATGACCTCCTGGTTTATAGGTTGACGATCAACCACTGAGCCAAACCATCTGGGCATAAGCAATATTTCTAAAATGCAAATCAACTATATTCTTCTTCTATTTAAAATATAGGCCCTAACCGATTTGGCTCAGCGGATAGAGCATCAGCCTGTGGACTGAAAGGTCCCAGATTCTATTCCGGTCAAGGGCACATGCCCAGGTTGCAGGCTCCATCCCTAGCAGGGACTGATAGCTCCAATCCGTCCCTCCTCCCCACCCCTGTAGGAACCCCAGATCCCTGCTCCAGCTCAGAGGGCCTGGTTACCTCTGCAGGTTCCCCAGATGACAGGAGGAGTTTCCCAGCTGTGCGCACTTTGTGAAGCACTCCGAGGTGCTCATCAGTTCGAAGGGTTCGTAATGGTCCTTATTGACGAGCCCCAGGCAGACGTTCCTCGACTGCTCGGACTTTACTGTTTGCTCAGACTTGTTTGTGAAATCTTTCTCGCCTAAGGGAGAGATGCAGAGTGTGAAGGGGCAGCGAGGGCTCCAGAGTCTGTTGGCTGGAACCCCAGCTCCGCCCATTCACACTGATGGTGTGCACCTTCCCTGGGCCTTGGGTCCAAGGTGAATGGAGATACCCTCCCCCACATCTTACTGGGCCAGTGGGATGCTTTGGATAAAGTGTGTACAACTGCGGCTCTGTAGATAGAAGGTGTAATATGTTAGTGATAGTGCCCTTTTGCACCTCCTCCAGGAACTCTGCCTGGCTTTTTGCAGTTGTTTTACATCAGACTTTCCAAAGCCCTTGCAACTGTGGCCTTATGAATATACTAGAGACCCACTGCAGGAGATTCCTGCAAGAATAGGGCTTCTTGCGGCCTGAGCAAAGCTCCCTCCCTTCTCCACTGCCTCATTCCCTCCCATCTCCACTGCCTCACTCCCTCCCATCTCTGCTGCCTTGCTTCCTCCCTTCTCCCCGACCCAGCCTGCTTCCCACCTTCTCCCCCGCCCCGCTTGCTTGCTTCTCCGCAGGTTTGCTCCCTTCTGCGGTGCTTGGCTTCCTTCTATACTGTCTTCTACACTGGGGTATGCAAATTAACCACCATCTTGGTTGGATTAATTTGCATACTCGTTCTGATGGACTGGTGGGTGTGGTTTGTGGGTGTAGCGGAGGTATGGTGGATTTGCATATTACTCTGTTATTAGATAGTAGGATAGGTAGGCTTGGTCTTGGTTTGCCTCATTCCCCCCCATTTCCATTACAACCCTCACAGCCACCTCCTAAGGTGAGTAGAGAACACAGCAAACTGAGGCCCCTGTAGCATAGTGACTGGGCACGGTCCCCAGCTAGCTGGAGATGGCTCCAGGACTAGCAACCAGCTTCCATGACTTTCTGTTCAGTTCCTTTTCCCCTGGGACAGCTCCCTTTCCCCTGGAGAGGAAGCTTTGGGTCACATGCAAGCTGTGTGACCTCCGGCAAGTTACTTAAACTCTTTGAGGCTCAATCTTCTCATCAGTCCAATGAGGGTAATGGGTTTGGGGGGAGATTAGAGATCATAGCATCGAGCACACAACTCATTGTAGGTATTCATTTCTCATGAAAGGCAGGTGGTCTGGCTCCCGGGCTCTCGTCCCTGCGAGGCAGTGACCGGCTGGAGAGGAGCAGCAATTACCCCCTCGATGTGGGTTTGTCAAGTCCAGTTCACCACAGACCCCACCGCTCCCCATTGCCTCCCCAGCACTGACACCAAGTTGCCTCCCCCTTGTCCAGATAAAGTTTCCCCCTCTGCCTGAGGAATCACCATGGACTCCCAGAGCAGCAGGGAAATGACTAAGAGTTGGCCAGGTAGCAGAGTCTGGAGCAGTTTCCTGGTAAAGTGACCCGCAAGGACAAGGCCTGGGCTTTCAAACCGCCTCTGCAGAACAGCCACCTGTGTGCAGGGCCAGAGTGAAGCGGGCAGGAGACTCTTGTTCCTGGCTTGGGTGCCTGAGGACTGTGGGGCCACTGTGGGGACAGGGAGGGGGGCTGGTGGAGGGTGGTGGGAGGGCAGTGTAAGCCCTGCCAGGCCTTAGGCTCTACAGCTCCCCTGTCCCTTCCCAGAACTCAGAGGCCAGCTGGAGAAGAGCTTGTCCAGGGCCCACCTGTGTCCCAGGTCTACCCGTGTCCCAGGAACCATCTATATCCCAGGTCTACCCATGTCCCAGGAACCATCTATATCCCAGGTCTACCTGTGTCCCAGGAACCATCTATATCCCAGGTCTACCTGTGTTCCAGGGCCCACCTGTGTCCCAGGCCCACCCATGTCCCAGGCCCACCTGTGTCCCAGACTCATTCATGTCCCAGGACCCACCTGTGTCCAAGGGCCAACTCTGTCCCAGGCTCACCCATGTCCCAGGATTCCCCTATGTCCCAGGAGCCACCTGTGTCCCAGACCTACCTGTGTCCCAGAGCCAACCTGTGTCCCAGGCCCAACTGTGTCCCAGACCCACCCTTGTCCCAGGCCCCCCTGTGTCCCCTGGCCCACCTCTGTCCCAGGCCCACCCTTGTCCCAGGCCCATCTGTGTTCCAGGCCCACCTCTGTCCCAGGCTCACCTGTGTCCCAGGACCCACCCGTGTCCCAGGCTCACCCATGTCCCAGGGCCACCCATGTCCCAAGCTCACCCATGTCCCAGGCCCACCTCTGTCCCAGGCCCACCCGTGTCCCAGGACCCACCTGTGTCCCCAGGCTCACCTGTGTCCCAGGGCCAGGCCTGTCAGGGAACCACAGTGCAGGTGGTGTAGTGGGGAGCACTCTCCATGCTCCCTCCATCCCCAGGGCACTGATCTGAGGCCCGGAGGACCAAAGTTTACCAGCGTGGCCCCCTCCCTACCCATCCTCGTCCCTGACACGGGGTCTCGGGCTTGGCAGGAGGGGATGAGGAGCCAGTCGCTCACCTGAGGCCAGGAGCTGGAGGAGCGGGAGAAGCAGGGCCCCCAGGACCCTGGGCGGCACCATCCTCGGCCAGCCTCGTCCACTCTGGCGGAGCCTGTGGCTGTGTATCCTCTGGTCCCAGGCTCTGCAGAGCCCTCTGCCCCCCCTCCCGCCCCCTGCAGCGTCAGAGCTTCCTGTGGCCTCTTCCTGCTCCATGGCGCCATCGGTTGGGTTGTGAAAGGTGTGGGGGACTGGGCAGCGCTCCCGCCTTGCCCCATTCTGTGACCACTCGCAGAGGGAGCCGGACTGGACAGGAGTTGCTGGACCCACGGGGGGCCGCGCTCCTGACCCTGCCTGGGAGGGCGCGGTGGGGCCGCAGCCCCGGGGCCACAGAGCCCTCAAGAGTGGGCCGCTGGGGAGTGATGGTGAGCACGCGCTTTGGAGTCAGGCACACCAGCTCAGACCTTCCTTTCACAAGTGGGGGGCCTCTCTGAGCCTCCGTTTCCTCCTCTGTGAAGCAAACGGCAACGGGCTGCCTCCCAGAACCGGGTCAGCGTTTGAGGAGGCCCTTACACGCGGGCACACCACCTGGCGACAGGGATGAGGATCAGACATGGATGGACTCTGCTCTCTTGCTCACGCCTATGATGCCCACGGTTCGCACAAAGCCAGGCTCAAATCCAGGCCTGCGGCGGGGCTGGGAGAAGACAAGGAGCCAGCCCAGGGGCCCGGGCCCTGTCCTGCCAGGAGAGGCAGGTTGGGAGGGGGCGGGGACAAGAGCATAGGCTCTTCGGATTGGCCAGGCCTGAGCTGACGTCTGTCCTAGCCACGCCTGGCTTTCCTAGCTGTTCGTTAGTCTGAGCCTCTCACGAGGCGCGTGGGGACCTCATGAGATGATGCCAGTGGATTGCTCAGCCACTTTGGGTGGCCGTTATCATCCTATCATTGTCTGATTGTCACTGTGAAATCAGTCATCGTGGCCCAGCTGGATCGGTGGCCCAGGCAGCAAGGTGGGAAAGCAAACACATGGGGTGGGGCATGAAGGAAGGGAGGGGCTGGCCACTTAGTCCCCAACTCTGGTGGCCCCAAGGAAGCCGGCGGATGAGGCCCAGGCCCTTGGCATGGGTCCACCGCCACCCTGAGATCAGACGATAAGGGACACCCCGTCAAGAAGGTGCATGTCGCCAGGCCCCCCTCCAGCTCAGGCCAGAGCCAGACCTGCTCTGCTTTGGGGGCCTAATGGGGACCCGCCCGGCCCTGACTGGCCTCTGTTTCCACTTCCTCTCACGTGGCGTCTGGACAGGACTCGGTCCCCAGCTGGGCCCTCTGGGCCTGAGGAGTGTTGGTGAGGGCATGTCGGGGTCACTTGTGGGGTGTGGTGGCAGACAGGAATCTGGCATGGGCCCCAGGTGTGTCCCCTGCAGGGAATGCTGGGAGGACAGGCGGAAACCACTGGGTCTGCCCCTCCTCCCCACCCAGCAGCCTGCCGGCCTACCCTCCCAGTCCCGACAGTGGACAAGGGCTCTGTGAATTGTTACCTGCTAAGCCCAGTCCCGGAGACCCGTCCTGGCCCCCAAACCCCCAGAAGGTCTGATGCACACCTCACACACACTGCCCCAGGGCAGCTGGGAGTGGAGGGAGGAGACCGCAGAGGGCAGAAGGCTCGAGGCGGACCTTGGGGGCCTGTACCAGCCTTTAAGGCCGAGACACAAATAGCAACCATCAAACACGACTGCTCCCCTCAGCGGTTGGCAAACTGCAGCTCATGAGCCACATGGGGGGCTCTTTGGCCCCTTGAGTGTGGCTCTTCCACAAAACACCACGTTAGGGCGCGCATGTACAGTGAGATTGACACCTTGGGGCCCATTCACAGAAGTCTGTTTTCGGCTCTTAAAAGAAATTTCAGTCATTGTACTGTTGATGTTTGGCTCTGTTGACTAATGAGTTTCCCGACCACTGCCCCAACTCAAGCAGACAGAGTATATTTGATCTGCCTCACCTGGGTCACGGGGTGGGGTGGGGAGATTTGACTGAACGAGGCTGGAGGCGGTGGGTGATGGGAGAATCGTTCAGTCATTTCATTCTTGCAGCCTGCGTACCTCACACCGGTCCAGGAACTGGTGCCGCACATCACGTGACCAGCCGAGAGCTGAATTCGGCCCTCAAGTTGTTAGAGAGCAGAAATTTTTGAGCATGCTTCCTCCTAGTCGACTTAGACTGGAACCCCAGCTGCACCTCACAAAATAGCCTAGCAAGATAGAACACTGTCAGCTTTCTGAAGAACAGCATGACTCTGTAAATAACATGGTCATCAATAACATGACCCTGACATTACTTAAGAAAAAAACTGTTTTGTCTTAAATGGCTTGCTCTGCAAAAACAGGATGTGGTAACTGTGCTGGAAAGCGGTCCTGCTCAAAGGATTGGGGCTGCTCTCTGGACTCCCTGCACGGAGAAAGGCAGAGCAGCTGCCGGCTGGCTAATAAAGGCTCCCTGAATTTTAATTTGGTCTGGGCTCCAGTGGTCGTTCACTCGTGTTCGCTCCACAACAAAGTGTGATTTCCTGGGCCAGCGAATTCTTTTGGATTGGTCACAGGTTTAAAAATCCAGGGGTTTGACACCACCACAAATCTGGATTTCTCATTTCTCATCACAGGCAGGTGGTCTGGCTGCACAGATTCTCCTCCCCGTGAGGCAGTGACTGGCTGGAGGAGCAGCAGCCGCTCCTCAGTGTGGGTTTGTCACGTCCAGTTCACCACAGACCCCTCCGCTCCCCATGGCCTCCCCAACACTGACCCCAAGTTGCCATTTATCCTCCCCTTGTCCAGTAGGCATTTTGTTTTATCCTCCTCCCCAACCCCCACCCCATAGTCCTCATCTCTCATTCGTGTTTCCCCATTAGTGACTTTTAACAGAAGCAGCGAAGAAAACGCGGACCCAGCGCTCCAAAATGTTTACGTCCGTTTGTTAGATGATGACAACAGCTGATTTTTATTTTCTTCTTCACGCTCTTCTACACTTTCCAAACTCTCTACAATGAACATCACTTCCTTTTGAACACCAAAGACAAATGCATTAGTAACTAGAAAGAAAATCCTCCCCCTCTGTAAGGCTGAGATGGAGATCCAAAGCTGCCTCCTGCAGGAAGTCTTCCTGGATTCTCCGCCAGGCGGCTGGCTCCCCAGACTCCATGCCTGTAGCTCCAGGAGCTCTGGTCCCGTGCATGCCTCACACATGAGGCTAGGAGCTCACAGGAGGAGTGACCGGGTCCGACCCTCTGTGTCCGGCCGAGTGAACTGTGATGGGCTCTAGGCCGGTGTCACCAGCTGAGATATGCCTCCCTCTGCAGAGCGCTGGGGTGGAGACAGATTTACTCTACCGCGTGCCATGGTTCTTGCCACCAGCGGGCCTTGGGGGAGGCTGAGGTCCCCCGAGAGGTATGGGCTTGGCAGTGAACGAGGGTGATGCAGCTTATAGAGGCCCAGGTGCACAAACCGACCTAGCCCGGAACACCCATACTACGCCTGAGTCAGGGGCCTGCAAAGGCCAGGCAGCAGGTGAAGGTTTACAGCAGACACAGGGCAGCTCTGGGGAACCAGGACCCAAAATACACCCTTAGAATTGGGGGCCTCGGGCTGTGAGTGGAGGACAGGGGTGCAGGGAGGGGGGGTTGGGAAGCTGACAGAGCACAAAGCCCTGAGCTCAGCGGCAGGGCAGCTGCTGCCAGTAGGGGTCGGGGTAGGGGTCTCCTCCTCCTCCTCCCCAGGTCTGAAGCTCGGCCCCAATCCCTTTCACCTGGGTGCCACGCTTGGGTTATAATGACAGGAGCTGTCAAGTGCCCGCCTGGTGGTCACCGGAAACAGGACAGCCTCGGCCCATGTCCGTCCTGGGCAGAGGTACGGGGCCCAAGTCTCTGCCAGGCCTCCAAGGTCCACGACCTGCGTCTGGGTCTGCGGGTCCCGACCCCAACCACGAGGGCTGAGCCAGGGCGGGCGAAATCAGCTAGGCTTTCGGGCCAGGCGAGGCGGCCAGGAGGACGGTCCCACTCCTGAGCCCCTTGAGAGTGAGCCCAAGAGCCCGGCGGTTCGAGGGCCAGTTCAGAAGGCCCAGCCTGGGAGTCCGGCCGCCATGCAACAGCTCCAGCCCCCCGAGGTCCTAGGGCCGGCGCCGTAGGCAGGGGTGTGAGGCCGCATCGCCGCTCCCTCACACCGGGTGGCGAGCCGGCGACCTAGATTCAGCTGGACGGGTTGCTGCCCGAGGTGATGGGGATCCTGGTGCTGTCCGAGTTGCTCTTCAGGGGCGAGGGCCCGCCCTGGGCCTGCAGCCGCATGGACCAGTACCAGAGGAAGATGAGGAAGCCTGCGGGCGGCGGGGGACACGGGGCTCAGCGGGCTGGCGGCAGCATCCCCCCGACACCTTCTCCCTCCCGGAGTTACCTGACTCAGATCTGCACCCCCACCCTGCCCTCCTCCGGACACAGGCTCCTGGCACCGATGTGACCCCGGGGTCCCCTCCGACACGCAGGCCACGCCTCCTACCTTGGAAGGAGGTCATGATGCTGAAGAAGTAGAGGACGACCAGCTGGAAGGTGCCGGACGCGAAGGAGAAGAAGACCAAGGCCCAGGGCAGGCCGAGGACCAGGCTGAGGCCCAGCAGCGTCAGCACGTGGGGCCACTTCTGGGTGCGGGGGTGCAGCCGCAGGATCTGCACCACCATGGTGGCCAGCATGGCCGTGTTGAACAGGAACACCAGGCTGAAGAGGCCCAGGTTGGTGATGTGGCTGACCAGCGAGTCCCGGATCCAGCACCTGGGGGCCAGGACGGGGGCTCAGTGCAGGCTGGGGGCTCAGTGCAGGGCTGGGGGGCTCAGTGCAGGGCTGGGAGGGTCAGTGCAGGCTGGGGGGCTCAGTGCAGGCTGGGGGGCTCAGTGCAGGGCTGGGGGGTCAGTGCAGGGCTGGGGGGCTCAGTGCAGGGCTGGGGGGACTCAGTGCAGGGCTGGGGGGCTCAGTGCAGGGCTGGGGGGCTCAGTGCAGGGCTGGGGGCTCAGTGCAGGGCTGGGGGGACTCAGTGCAGGGCTGGGAGGCTCAGTGCAGGCTGGGGGGGGTCAGTGCAGGCTGGGGGGGTCAGTGCAGGCTGGGGGGTCAGTGCAGGGCTGGGGGGCTCAGTGTAGGCTGGGGGGCTCAGTGCAGGGCTGGGGGGCTCAGTGCAGGCTGGGGGGTCAGTGCAGGCTGGGGGGTCAGTGCAGGGCTGGGGAGCTCAGTCCAGGGTTAGGGGCCCAGTGGGGTTCAGGGGAACTGCTTTAAACACCAGGGGCTCATGGGGTGAAGAGTCACTCTCTCCTCAAGTCTCCTTTATTCCTTCTGGGAGTCAAAGGAAAGGCTGCGTTGGGTGCTAATGTGTTGTTGTTGTTTTTTGTGTGTGTGTGTGTTTTTGCCTCTAACTCTTTTTATTATTATTATTGTTTAAAGTATTACCAATAGTAGTACATATGTTTCCTTCCACCCCCCCCACCATTGACCTCCCCCCGGCCTCCCCTACCCCCCAACACATGCCCTCACCTGCCCCCCCCCCACAATGTTCTGTGTCCATTGGTGATGCTTATATGCGTGCGTACCAGTCCTTCGGTTGATCTCTTACAGCCCCCGCCCCCCGCCCTCCCCTGCCTCCCCCCTGTAGTTTGACAGTCTGTTCCATGCTTCTTTGCCTCTGTATCTATTCTTCCCCCTGTTTTTTTTTTCTTTAAAAAATCTTGCGTCTGCATCCTAGACATAAACATATAAGCACAAGCTCTTTTCAGAAGAGCCAGCCTCCGTTTCACAGCCTCAGCCAGTGTTTGGCACCAGGGCCTCCTCGTCCTGTGTTTGTTTATACGATTACTCGCTGTGTCTGACAGTGATGCTGGTTTCTGACTTGTCGTTGCTATGATAGATTTTTTAAAATATATATTTAAATCAACAGTTAGACGATTTAAAGGAAAATATTAAAGCAAGTAATAATATAGACGGTACAACGGTGAAGCACTCCGAGGCCCCAATTCCTGCCTCCACCACACACAGCCACTCACATGGAAGGATAGATGACACTCTCTGGGGTCCTTTGCACAGACAGGATGATGGAGCCGTAGTTGTTGATGTCCACCAGTGCCACCAACGTCACCAGGAAGGCGGGGAAGCCTGTGGACAGCAAAGGGTGAAGCTCCTTCTCTCCCCGCCCCAAGAGGCTCACCCCTCCCCTGCCTTCTGCTGGGGCCCCGGTGAAGAACTCCTGGGGATTGGGGAAGGGGAAGGAAGCAGTGAGGAAGCCATCAGAGAGCTAGCCTGGTTTAGCCAGAAGCCTGGGAAGACCGGGGGGCCCACCAACCCCCTGCACCAACGTACCCCAGCCCACGACACTCAGCTTGAGCAGGTAGCCAGGGACGTAGGTGCCGAAGACCTCCACCACCAGTCGGTAGAGGTTGTAGCCCTCCAGGCCCATCCAGGAGAGGCAGGCGAGCAGGGAGAAGTGTAGGAAGATGGCGCTGGCCCGGCAGCCAGCCTCGGAGCCTGTCAGGGCCACCGGCTCGCTGAGCAGGAAGCTCACATCCAACAGGAAGACGGCCATCAGCAGGTTCATGTGCACCTTGATGGTGTAATCCCGAGACTTCCTCCTGCACGGGGGTGGGGCCAGGGGAATGGTTACCCTGTGACCAGTGTGGGATTGGGGGGGGGGGGGTACCTGCTCCTCCTCTTTCAGGAAGCCTTCCCAGATTACACACACACACACACACACACACACACACACACACACACACACAAAACTCCTGACTGCAGCCAAGCCATCCCCCACTTGTCCCTGTGCACCTACTATGTGCATTTAACAGCAGCCTTAGCCAGACAGCAAAACAGACAAATCAGCCACTGCAGCCCCCCAGAGGCTCCCAAAGTCAGGGGTAAACGCTACCCACACAGACTGAGGGGGGAACGCGGCGCCCAGCGGCCGGCGGCCGGCACCTCTCCCGGCTCCACAGCCACAGCCGCCTCCGGGCAGGTCTCCATGGCGGTGGGTCCCGGCCTGGGCGCCTGGATGGGCCTCCCTCCCCCCCCGCCGCCCTCCCCGGTCCTACCTGGAGAAGAGGTAGGCGGCGATGGTGAGGACGCAGGCCAGGGCGGAGACGACACAGCCCACGTAGGACAGGAGGGTCAGGTAGTGCTTGTGCACGGCGTCCACCTCCACGGAGGCCACCTGGGTCCACGAGACGGGTCAGCGCTGGCCGCGGGGTGCCCCTCCTCCGGCCCGTGACCGGCCCGTGGTCCATGGTGGGGGGAGGCTGGCCGCGGGGTGCCCCTCCACCGGCCCGTGGTCCATGGTCGGGGGAGGCTGGCCGCGGGGTGCCCCTCCACCGGCCCGTGGTCCATGGTGGGGGGAGGCTGGCCGCGGGGTGCCCCTCCACCGGCCCGTGGTCCATGGTGGGGGAGGCTGGCCGCGGGGTGCCCCTCCACCGGCCCGTGGTCCATGGTGGGGGGAGGCTGGCCGCGGGGTGCCCCTCCACCGGCCCGTGGTCCATGGTCGGGGGAGGCTGGCCGCGGGGTGCCCCTCCACCGGCCCGTGGTCCATGGTGGGGGGAGGCTGGCCGCGGGGTGCCCCTCCCCCGGCCCGTGGTCCATGGTCGGGGGAGGCTGGCCGCGGGGTGCCCCTCCACCGGCCCGTGGTCCATGGTCGGGGGAGGCTGGCCGCGGGGTGCCCCTCCACCGGCCCGTGGTCCATGGTCGGGGGAGGCTGGCCGCGGGGTGCCCCTCCACCGTGTCCATGGTGGGGGGAGGCTGGCCACGGGGTGCCCCTCCACCGGCCCGTGGTTCATGGGGGGGGGGCGGCAAGGGTCTGCGAACCCCCTCCCCAGGCTGAGCAGACTGTGGTCCCGGGAGTGCATTTTCTGGAGGGGCCTGTAGCTTTCACCACGTTCCCCAACGGGGCCCTGACCCACAAGGGCCGGAGCCCTCGCCAGGCACCCTCTTCGGTCTGGGCACTGGTTAGTTTTCACCCACATTCAACCCAGGACTGGGGTGTCTGGGGTGGAGAAAGCACGCGCCCCCGGGAAGAGCGGGAGGCCACTCTGGGTTCTAAGATTCTGAGAACATGAACCTCGGACACAAAGCTCCTGAGATCTTGGGGGATCCACACTGGATCTCCATACCCTCTCGAGGGCCCCTTAGAAACACTCTCCTGGCCCCACCCAGCCCTGAGGAATCGACATTTTAGGTCAGGCCCGGGAACCTGCATTTCTGTCATGCGCCAGAACTCGGCGACCAACGGGAGGGGTTTTAGGGACCATCTCCCTTCCTTAGGAGCTGTGTGACCCTGGGCAAATTACTGACCCCCTGAGCCTGTTTCATCCTATATAATAAAAGGGTAATATGCATATTGACCTTAATGACGGAACAACCAGAATGACTGCTGGGCCGGTCACTATGAGGGGTACTGACCACCTCTCAGTTCCTTTCCCTGGCGGGCAGCCTCCGACCGCCCAACGGTGAGTGGAGAACCGGGAGTGGGGAGTGGGGGATGTGGGCAGCACCAGGCCAAGGCCCCCACCCCGCCAGTCACCCCCCACACAGAGGGTTACCGACGGTGGGGGTGGGGGTGGGGCCAGTGAGTGGGCGGGAACAGCCAACCTCTTGGTCCCTCCCCTGGTCATCAGGCCCTGATCACCCAGGTAAGCTGTTAGAGTTTAAGGTGATCTTTACTCTTGACCTGGAACTGGGGTGGGTGGCAGCGAGGGAGGGGTGGGGCCAGCGGCAGGCAACTGGGGAAGATGGCCCTGATTGCAGGCCAGGCCTGAGGACTGTACCGGTGCAGGAATTCCATGCACCAGGCCTCCAGTGATCTGTGAAATGGGGCCACAGGAGCCTGCTCGGGGGCTGCTGTGAGGAATGGCTGACAGACACCTGACACTCGGCGGGCGGGCACACGGCGAGAACTCACCATCAGAACGGCGAAGTAGGTCAGGTGGTCGCACAGGCAGGACGTCTGCGTCTCTCCGCTGATGGTCTGGCACCCGGCGCTGCTCCAGCTCCCCGGGCCAGTCACTGAGGAGGGGCAGCATGGGGCTCTGATCAGGCCCCTCTGCCAGGACCCCGCCGAACCCCCAGAGGTATGACTGCATCCTTCTTCCGAGCCTTTGCTCCACCTGGCAGATCCCTCCTCTGCCATCTGCCCCTCTTCAAAGCCCGCCTTGTCCAGGAAGCCCTCCCTGATTAACCCCATGTCCCCCACCCTCCACACACCTGCCCAGGGCAGACCCCGCCACACTCACATGCCGAGCCTTCCACCCAGAATACACACTGTAGAGTCACGTTCTTCTGTAGGGACCAGAGGGGGGTGCAGCCATTACAGTCCACCCCTTCACGGGCCAGACGGGGGGTCAGTGTCAGACCACACACACACACACACACACACATATACACAATACACACACACACACACACACACACATACACACACACATACACACACACATACACACACACATACACACACACACACTCACACACACACATATACACACACACATACACACACTCACACACACACACACACATACACACACACTCACACACATACACACAATACACACACAAACATACATACACACTCACACACACACACACTCACACACATACACACAATACACACACACATACACACATACTCACACACACACACTCACACACACACACATACACACACACACACTCACACACACACATACTCACACACACACATACACACACACACAACACACACACACACATAACACATACACACATACACACACATATACACACACTCACATACACAGATACACACAGATACACACGCACATACACACACTCAAACTCACACACACACACTCACACACACAAACACACACATACACACACATACACACACTCACACACACATACACACACACTCACACACATACACACAATACACACACAAACATACACACAACACACCACACACACACTCACACACATACACACCAATACACACACACATACACACATACTCACACACACACACACACCACACACACACACATACACACACATACACACACATACACACACACATATACATACTCACACACACAGATACACACAGATACACACGCACACACACACACACACATACTCACACACACACACTCACACACACACCAGTGGGACCTGACTGGCTGGCTGGCCAATCATTGCGTTAGAGACCAGGGATTCCGAGGAGAGGGGGAAGAAAGGACGACATGGCCGAAGGGGAGCCGGTCTCCGGCGGGTTTGCCGCACTCACCGGCTGTGGCTGGTGCTGGAAGGTGAGCACCACGGGCTCCGAGAGGTTGGCGACCTTGGTGTTCGGCACAACGATACCCAAGACCTTCTCGCCCAGGACTTGGCTGGAGTTCTTGTCCTAGTTTGGAGGTGGGGGGAGAGAGGGGAGGGGATCGGGGCTGAGAAGGAGGGCCCAGAAGTCCCCTAGGCCGGTGGTCTGCAAACTGCGGCTCAAGAGCCGCATGCAACTCGTGAGCCGCGCTTTGCCGCTCTGTTGACTAATGAGTTTGCCGGCCACTGACCTAGTCTCTGGATTCCAATAATGACAGGCTGTTGCTGCTCCTTGTGATTAAGCCCCTATCCCAGTGGTTGGCAAACTCGTTAGTCAATAGAGCGGCAAACCGAGGCTGGTGAGCCGTGGTTTGCCGACCACTGCCCTGGGCTCTCCAGGCTCCTGTCTCTGGCATGCTGGGCCTCCCACACACACAGCCCGTGTAGTCATTCACACTCTAGTGAGAACAACGCCACTCAGACCTTCCCCGGGGAGATGTGCCCGGGGCAGGCCCATTTCTGACTTTGGAAGGAAGGGCTCTGACCCCTGGAGGAGGGGCTGGCTCCACGCCTCCCTTCCATCCTTCCGTCAGACAGACACGTCTTTTCCTGGGGGGCCCCCATACCTGGAACAGGGCTTGGCTGCTGAAGTCCACCAGCAGGAGTCTCTGGGCAGCCTCCCCCCGCCGGCCTTTGTTCTTCTGGAAGAGCGCGCGGGGCAGCAGCACCGAGTACTCCCGGACCTCCCCCGGGCCCTCCTGCGGGCCAGAGCGTCCTGGGGGTCAGCCAGAGACAGACCCACCCCTCCCCCGGCCCACACACGCCCTTTCCCGGGTGCTGCCCGCCCCACAGCAGCCCTTCTCCCTCCTCCCTCGTGGGGCGCCAGCATGGGCCGGGGAGCTGTTTGGCTAGAGCCCAGGCCGCCAGGGGCAAACAGGCCTGGGACAGTCCCCTGGAATCCTGTCACCGGGCTTCAGGCGCCAGTCCTGCCTTTCGCATCCTCGTGGGTGGCATGTGGATGGCTCCCAGCTCCCCGGGCCCATGCAAGAGACCACCTCATGCACAGACAGGCGTTCTGGGGGCGGTCTCTGTCCGCACAGATGTGCCCCAACTCTGTCCCCATCATTGGGGGCAGCCCCTATCGGAGGGGACCCCTTGGGCCTGGCTCCTTCCTTGTCAGCACACATGTGGCCCTGGGAGGCCGGGAGGGGCGTGCCCGAGGCCTCCACAGGTGCCTCCCGCCCCGGCCGGCCCGAGCCCTGACCTCCTGCCCGGAGCGGATGTGCAGGTCCCGCAGGCCGGCCGAGGGCCGGAGCTTCCACACCGTGGCGTTGACCCGCTCCTCCTCGAAGGACACCGTGTCCCCTGCAAACCTCAGGGAGCTCAGCTTCGACTCCAGGCTCTGCAGCTGCCTGGCAGGGGCGAGAGAGGTGTGACTCCTGGGGAAGGGGGAAGGGGGGGTCCGGGCTGGGAGCAGGGAGCCGCGGGGAGATACACAGGAAAGAGGCAGACGGGGAGAGGGAAACGGGGTCAGGGGAGAGGAGAGAAAAACAGAGAGAAGGGCCTGTGGGAGGGAGAGAGGAAGCAGGAACATCCGGGCAAACAGGAAAGGGGGGTGGGGTGGGGGTGGAGGCCTGTCCTGGGCCCAGTTCTGCCTGGACAGACCCACTCTGAGGCCGTGGAGCAGCTCTCTATCCCCGGGCCTCAGTCTGCTGAACTGTGAAATGGGCCCATCCTTGGTCCTTTCCTGCTGGGGAGAGGGCCTGGGCATCCTGGCCTGGACGGCAGGGGCGGTATTGGCCCCACACTCAGGCAGGTGTGGGCGCGGCCTGCAGGCTGAGGCCCAGCTCCTCCACGAGGGGACGGAAAGAGGGGAAGAAAGTTCCAGCCCCAGGCGAGGTCTCCACCCCGGCCCCCCACTCCAGTCCCCAGCCTGCCCAGGTCCGGGTCTGGGGAGCCGGCCCCCGCCCGGTCCCCCATGCTGAGAGCCACACTCACTGGCTGGAGCGGGCGGGGGTGGCCGAGGGCCGCCTTGGGGTCTTCCCGGGAGCCCTCAGAAGCTGGCTGAGCCGCTGGAGGTCCCGTTTCAGCTCGCACATGTCCAGCGAGGCATTGTGGGAGGCCGTCTGGGGAGGTTCTGGGGGGACAGACCCACCGAAGGCTATTGGTGGAGGTCCCTGCCACACTCACGAGCCTCTCCGTCCTCCCACTACTCCGACAGACTCAGGCCCATTTCATGGAAGGAAACAGGGAGGCTCCACTGGGTGGGGTGGGCTCCCCATTCACTCAGAGAGGCGGCCGGCCAGCCAGGAACCTCCAGCCCCACCCCCACCTCCGACCCCCGGAGAGGAACGGGGCACCCCAACCGGGGGCCTTATGACTACACACAGGAGATGGGAGGGCCCGTGCCAGGGTCCCTTTACGAGGGACTGGGGGGGCCTCATGTGGTGGCTCTGGGGACTCCACACCCCCAGCCTCCCCGACTGGTTCCAGGCCCTGCACCTGGGCCCCCTGCACCCCAGGGCTGCAGACTTGCGTGGACAAACAGGGACGGGCACATGTTGAGGGGCGGGGGGCCTACCCGTGCCATCAAGGAAGGCAGGCCCTGGGAGCCACATCCACATTTATAAGGAGGAAAACCTGGTTTTTAGGTGATTTGAAACCTTTGGCTCATTTTAAAAACAAAACAAAAACTACCTCTCTCCAAGTGAGGCCAGGCCAGACCTGCCCTTCAGGCTGCTGTTTGCAGCAGGGCCTGCCTCTGCCTCAACCCCTCCCTGTGGGGGCAGAACCCCAGCTTGGGGGTGAGGCGCCCCATCGACTAGCCCGCCTGGTCTGCCGCACTGGACAGCGCCTGGGCCAAAGCCGGCCCGCTCGCCCCAGCGTTTTCAGGGCCTGGAGCTGCTAACATCTTCCAATTGCTGTGCCCACCCCCCGACCCCTGAGAGCCCCCACCCACCCAGATCTGCCTGGAAGAAAGAGGATCAGGGAAATCCTAGACCCCCCTTCCCCAATAAAGCCTCCAGCTCCTTCTGAACCCCCTCTCCTCCCTGCTTAAAGGGAAACAGGGCCACATCACACCTGTCACAACTGGGGGGGACACACACGGTCTCCACCCCTCAGAGGCAGCCTCGTTGCTTTCCAGAGCTTTGATTTCCCCTCCCTCCATGCCAATCAGCTGCTGGGTTCACACCCTGGCTCCCTTACTTACTGGCTGGGCAACTCTGTGCCTCTCCCTGCCTCGGTTTCCCCCTCTGTGAAATGGGGACAAACATCCTCTGGCTCCTGACAGCCAGTCCCTTCTTTCCACTCACTCTGCACCGCCCCCCATCCTGTTCAGACTCCATCTCCCTTCACCGGGGCCTTTCCCGCAGCCCCCAGATGGGACTTGGCCGCCTCCCCCCTTCCCCCTCCCTTCCCACAAATCTTCTTGGGTCACCCTCCCCCCTCCTCAGGCACCTTCAGTGGCTCCCCACTGCCTGGGAACGAAGCTCCATGAGCGGACCTCAGAGCCTGTCCATTTCCCAGCCTGCTCTGCGTTCTTCCGCCTTCCCTGCCCCAGGGCCTTTGCACAAGCTGCTCCTGCCCGGCTTACCGTGGAAGGAGAAGGTGAAGCCGACCGCACTGGGCAGGCTGGTGTTCTGGGGGCTCCACCAGGAGCTGACGGAGGTGGCGAGCACGTGGGGGCCCTGGGCCTGGATCGGCTCCTGGCCCTGGAAGCACAGGAGGCCGGAGGCTCGGTCACTCAGCAGGAAGTCGTTCTTGCCGTAGAGCAGGTGCAGCTTCCCGGCGTGGCGGTTCCAGGAGAGGCAGAAATGGTAGAGGCCCCGGGGGTCCGGGAAGGGGTGGGGGGCCCCGGGGGCTCCAGGGAAGGGGGCGCGGACTGTGAGGGCCTCCTCCGAGTTCTCGATGGAGATGCGCAGTGGTGTCCCCGGCTCGTAACGGAGGCTGCTCTTCTGCGTCTGGTTCCGCTGGCCGCAGAAGCGGAAGTCCTCCCGGAAGCCCCCAGCGCAGGCACCTGAGGAGGCAGGCGCTGCAGATGGGGCGCTGGGGCGGGGGGCGGGGGGCTTGGGAGGAGCCCAGGATCGGGGACCCACACACCTTTCACAGGCCAATGCCTCAGAGGGCCTTTTACAAAAAAATGTGAGTGACCTTGCTCACAAGTCATTGGTTCCAAAATATGAAAACTCCAAAGTCATCGTTTCGAAGGCAAAGCATTTTTAAACAGCAGTCGGGTACCTGAGGGGCCATGTAGCTACAGACAGCGTTTGGGGCATTGCACACGGATGCCCTGGCTCCAGAGCGAGTGGGGCGGAAACCCAGGCCACGATCCCCACCCCAAGCTGGGCATCGGGCCGCTACATCTGCCAGAGAAAAAGGGGTGCCTTGCGCCCTAGCTGGGTTGGCTCAGTGGATAGAGCGTCGGCCTGCGGACCAGAGAGTCCCAGGTTCGATTCCGGTCAAGGGCACATCCCCCGGGTTGTGGGCCCGATCCCCCGTGGGAGGCGTGCAGGAGGCAGCCAGTCGATGATTCTCTCTCATCATCGATATTTCTCTCTCTCTCTCCCTTCCTCTCTGAAATCTATAAAAAATACATATTTAAAAAAAAATAAAGGAGGTGCCTTGCCCGGCTGGTGTGGCTCAGTTGGCTGGGGCTTGTCCCGGGCACAGAAAGGCAGCCGGCTCCGTCCCCAGGAGGGGGCACGCAGGAAGCAGCCGATGGATGTTACACGCTCACATAGATGTTTCTCCCCCCTTCCTCTCTCTAAAAATCAATAAATTATTCTTTAATAAAAAAGGTGGTTTTTTTTCTCTTTTCTCAAAGGTGCCATCCCCTTGCTACGCTGTGTCTGCAGGCCTGTGCCCGCCCCGAGGGCTTCGGGGATGCGCTGGCCGCTGTCCCAGGCACAGGGGCCTTCGATGCAAGTCCCTGGGTCCCAGGAAAGCCTACCTTGAACCAGGAGGAGCAGACCCAGCAGCAGCGGCCCCATCTGCCCCTGCGCGCGGGCAGCCATCTTCCGCCTTGAGAGTCACCCTGGGAAGTCAGTGCCTGGAAGACAGCGGGGGTGTGAGCCGGGGCCCGGCCCACAGGGTGGCTGAGCCAGCCCTGCAGAGGGGAGGCCGTGCCGCATGGGGACGTGAGCTGGGGACGCAAACGTGGAAAGAGCCCGCGGGCCACCCCAAACCTGCCAGAAGCTGAGCATCAAGCGGCTGTGGCTGGCCCTGCTGGTGTGGCTCAGGGGTTGAGCACCGACCTGTGGACCAGGAGGTCAGGGGTTCGATCCCCTGTCAGAGCACAGGACCGGTTACAGGCTCAATCCCCCGTGTGGGGCATGCAGGAGGCAGCGGATCCAAGATTCTCACTCATCATTGATGTTTGATTTCTCTCTCTTTCTCTTCCTCTCTAAAATACATATATTTTTTAAAGTATATTTTATTGATTTTTTACAGAGAGGAAGGGAGAGGGATAGAGAGTCAGAAACATCAATGAGAGAGAGACATCGATCAGTCGCCTCCTGCACACCCCCCACTGGGGATGTGCCCGCAGCCACGGTACATGGCCCTGACCGGAATCGAACCCGGGACCCTTCAGTCCGCAGGCCGACGCTCTATCCACTGAGCCAAACCGGTTTCAGCTATTTTTATTTATTTTTTGTAAAAAAAAAAAAAAAAAAGAGGCTTTGGCTGACCAGAACCCGGCCAAGTTCAAGTGCTGGCTGCACCTTTTGCTTGCCTTATAAGGTCCCTGTATAAGTCGCAGAGAACGGGGCCCTCTGGACCCAGCCCGGCAAGGCTAAGGTCATCTTAGCTAGGATCTGGTGGGGAAGGCTCCACAGCGCCACCTGGATGCGCTGTGCCCCCTCCAGGCCTGGAGGAGACTCGGGAGAAAGGGGGCTCTCAGCGTCCCCTGCAGGAACCTCACCATCACCATCCCCAACACCCAGCTCCGAGGACACCTCCTCCAGGGAGCCTTCCTCAGATCCCTCTGCGGGCGGTCCTGGCCTCTTTGGTTCCCGCCGCTGGCCAGGGCCCCCTTTACTAGCCTCCCAGGAAGTGCAGGACGCTGCACCCCCTCCTCAGCCCGCCAGGGAGCTCCCCCCTAGCCCATCTCTGTAGCTTAGAGCAGAGAGGCGGTGTGAACAAGAGAAAGAAGAGGGAAGGATCGGCGCGCCTATGGTGCCCTCTACAGGGGCCAGAGGGGAAGGGCGATTCCCATCCTGACCACCAGGGGGAGCCAGTTTCCAGGGCTCTGGGCCTCTGGAACCGCAGCGGGACGTCCCAAACGGAAGGGGAGACACTCAACTTTATGGCTCAAGTCGGGGGTGGTCCAACTACCCTCACCTCCACCTCCACCTCCATCTCCCCGGGGTAAAGGCGGTACTTCTGACGCACTATGGCCTCCATTAGCTGAGCACCTACTCTCTGCCAGCCTGTGCTGGCCCACCCCAGCCTCGTACCTGCAGTAACCCTCTCCAACCCTGGGATGTGGGCCACACTGAGGTCCGGGGGGTTAAGTGACTTGCCCAGAAGCCAGGAGCTCTCCCTGCCTGGTCAGAACTGTAGCGTCTGGCAGGGAAGCTGTGTGCCTGGCACGCACAGAGAGATGGCAGGTGGCTTGGTCTCGGCCACTGCCATCTGGCCTCTGACCACGTTGGGGGATGCCAGACACACCCTCATCCTGTGGGGAACTGCACACGGTCATGGTGACAGATGCAGTCGCCTGCCACAGGCCAGACGAAGGGAAGCCTGGCAGCCTAGGGGCACGCGAGGAGTGAGAGTTTGGTAGAAACCAAGGAGGGCTCCCAGGAAGAGGCGGCGTTCAAATGGCCTATTTGAGGGTCGTGTTACAGGGAAGGGGGTGACGCAGGCAAGAGCTGACTGTCTCCTGCTTGGGCCATGCCTTCCTCCAACTAACCTGCCCCCCTCACGTTAGAGCTAGTCCTCTGTGTGTAAAGGAACCCCAATGTCTGGGGCCACTGCAGTCAAGCCATCGGTCAGCTCACCATCCTGCTCCGGTGGCATCCCAGGCCCCTTCAGAGAAGGAAGTGAGAGTGTTTTAGGGAACGGCCGCTATTTCCGAGGCTGTGATTTTCAAGGTTTCGCTCTGTGGCCGCTCTGAGCATTTTGACCCCTTTTGAAACTGCCTTCGGCCACCCAGACCAGAGGAAGGAAACGCAGCATCCAGGACAGAAACAGGTCCCCCTGGGCCCCCTCTTTCCTTCTCCTCTCTGCCAGCCCCTGTGGCTGCCTACCTCTGACTCCCAATCCAAATGTCACCTCTTCCAGGCAGCCGCCCCTGCTGTGACCTCGGCTTTCACCTGTGAACTCATAGTTTGAGAATTTGGCCCAAATTCTCCATGTTATGGCATTTGTTTTATTTTACTTTAAATCTATCTTTATTGTGGAAAGTATTACAGATGTCCTCACCCCACACCTCCCCATTGACCCCCCTCCACCCCGACCACATTATGGTTTTTGTGTATTTTTTTTTAATATATTGATTGATTTTTTGCAGAGGAAGGGAGAGGAATAGAGAGTTTGAAACATCAATGAGAGAGAAACATCGATCAGCTACCTCCTGCACACCCCCTCCTGGGGATGTGCCCACAACCAAGGTACATGCCCTTGACCGGAATCGAACCTGGGACCCTTCAGTCTGCAGGCCGACGCTCTATCCACTGAGCCACACCGGCCAGGGCCACGTTATAGCTTTTAGATTTGAGGCCTAGAGAGGGCCAACGACTCCCTGACATCACCCAGCAAGCGAGGACGGAGCGGGCCAGCAGGTGGGCATCTCTCCGGCACACTGGCCTTCAACGGGAGCCCCCACTGTCCGCGGACCAGATCCCAGGACAGGGTCTCAGCTCCCCCTCTGTGAATAAGCCTAAATATCAGGCCTGCCTCTGCGGCCATCGCAAGAATTAAATGAACTGACAGCCGTAAGGACTTAGAACAGGGCCCTGTGTACGGTAGAAGCCATCCGTGTCAGCGAAATGTCTCTGTAGCATTGACCTATGAACCAGGAGGTCAGGGTTCGATTCCCGGTCGGGGCACATGCCTGGGTTGTGGGCTCGATCCCCAGTGGGGGGGCGTGCAGGGGGCAGCCGGCCCATGATTCATTCTCATCATTGATGTTTCTAGCTCTCTCTCCCTCTGCCTTCCTCTCCGACATCAATAAAAATGTATCAGATAAATACATGACTCCCGGCTGTCACAGGCCCTTCCTGTGTCACCCCTCCCGGCCCCATGAGTGCTCAAGCGTGAAGCTTCCTTCCCGGAGCATAACGGGAAGACCGACACCCCACCCAGAAAAGTCCCCTCCTCCCAGCCGGACCTGAGGCTGCTCACAGAACCTGGGGGGGGGGGGGGGGGGGGGGGGGGGAGAGACACACAGGGGAGCGGACGGGGGGCAGGAGAAGACCCCCAACCCAGATCTCCTACCCCACCCTGCCCCAAGGCCACACACCCCAGCACCTCCGGAATGCCCTGGTCCCCACCCCACATGCCCCCACCTGGCTCAGCGGGAATGAGGGGGAGGGGTGCAGGGGGCTGTGCTCTGCAGGCTGAACCCCATACATGAATCTCCACATGGACTGCGTGGCCAGAACCCCTGGTCTCTGGATCTGGGGACCCACAGAGCTGGACAGGCCTCGGCCACCCAAGACTCTTAGAGCCAACCAACGGCTGGTCCCCAGGCCGGACCCCGCCTCCCCTCACACTGCCCGGCCCGGCCGGGAAACAGGACCTCGATGATGACAGCACAGCACCCTCTCCTCAGCCCCCGGAACCCTCCGGGCCGCCCTGGAGGCTGGTCCTGCTGCTTGGCCATTTTGCAGACGAGGAAACTGAGGCTGGGCAAGGGCTACCTGTTCCCTGGTCACCCCGGGGGGAGTCAAGACGGGCCCTGGGTCTCGCTCTAGAGAACTCTCTGCAGACAAAGCTCCCCGGGGTGCACATGCCCTTGGCTTGGAAGGTCCCCAAAGCACAGGAGAGAAAGTGGGGGACAGTATAGGCAGTGCGGAGAACTCTAGCCTGGGAGACAGGGGTTGAGAGCCAAGCCCCTTGGGGAGCCCCCAGCTCCCCTCCCAGCAGGTGCGCATCTCTCCGGCACACTGGCCTTCAACGGAAACCCCCACTGTCCGCGGACCAGATCCCAGGACAGGGTCTCAGCTCCCCCTTTGTGAATAGGCCTAAATATCAGGCCTGCCTCTGCGGCCATCGCAAGAATTAAATGAACTGACAGCCGTAAGGATTTAGAACAGGGCCCTGTGTCTGGTAGAAGCATCGTGTCAGCGAAATGTCTCTGCATACCCCCTGACTTCAGGCCTCCCCTAAACACCCGCAGAGAGCGGAACAGTTAGGCCCAGCTTGGCACAACGGGGGCCGCCGTCACAGGGTCCCCCGGGATCCAGGCGGAGCAGGGGTACCCAGGGCTTGTCTGGGCCAGGAGAAGGGGCTCCAGCTCCGGCTCCTGCTCCGGCCCAGCCCTGCCCATCTCACGGCGGGGAGGGGGCCGGGGCAGGAGCCCCACGGCTCACTTTCTCCCCCGGGGCCTGAGTCACTTCCTCTGCCGGCCATGTCCAGCCACGGGTCCCCACGTCACTGCGGCCCGGGCCCTGTCCTGGAAAAGCCATTTCCGCAGAGGAGGGAGGCGGAGGTGGAGCGGACAGGACCTGGCGCCCTGGGGTGCAGCCTTCCCCGGCAGGCACCTCTCCAGGAGGATGCTGGGGGCCTGCCCCCTCCTTCTCCTTCCCGATGCCCACCCTGCGGCCACACCACCTCCGTGTCCCTTTGCCTCCCGGTCCCGCCACGTGCCACTCACCTGCTGAGTCACTTCAGACACACCCTCTCCCGGAAGCTCTACCATCCTCCATCCCCCTCCAGAATTTACTCACCTCGGAACTCTTGGGGGGGCGGACCATGGCCCATACCCAGCCCCGTTGTCACAGGGTCACATCAGAGGGGCCCAAACCTGCCTGTGGTGTGGGTCAGACCCCCCCCCTGCCCCCGCCCCAAGGGAGTTGACTAAAATGCGTTTTCACAGCCCCACCCCCCACCCCCCAAACAGTAGGGCCAGCCCCCAGGTAGGACTCGGCAGGTCTGGGCTGGGACTGGGGAGCTGGCTTTAGCAAGCCGTCCCTCCAGTCCCATGAATTGACACTCGCAGGCTTGGGAGCCACTGGGGGGCAGGTCTGGGATAAAAGCGGGAGCCCTGATTTATAGAGAAACTCCGAGAGGGGTGGGGCCTGGCCCACGTCACTCAGGGGGTGAGGGGCAGAGCCTGTGTCCAGGTGGAACCTCTTCTCACCCCGGTAGCAGCGGTGAGATGTGTCCCCCTTTCTGGAAGCTAGACTGGCCTCCCCGGACAGCCGGCAGGAGGAGGGTGGGTGGGGAGCAGGCAGCCAAGGAGGGAGGGACCCCTCGTGGGGCTCGGCATGAGCCTGGGCTTGCCCTCCTGGGGGGGGGGGGGTGGGACAGGAGGAGAGGACCTCCCTGCCCCAGCTGGGTCCTCAGCTGCTTCCAGATTGGGGGGCGGGGGGCAGTATCAGCAGCTGGCGAGTCCCCTGAGCCCCGAGCCCAGGGCAGAGGCCTCAGGAGGAAGGGGTTGGCCCAGGAGAGGGATGGGGAGAGGGTGGGTGAGGGTGAGGATGAAACCTGGAAAGTGTGTGTGCCAGTGGGTGGGATGTGGGTGTGCATGCCCAGCGTTTGCCGTGTGTGTGTGTGTGTGTGTGTGTGTGTGTGTGTGTGAGTGTATGTGTATGTGTGTGAGTGTGTCTATGAGTATGAGTGTGTGTGTGTCAGTGTGTGTGTGTGTCAGTGTGTGTATGAGTGTGTGTGTGTCAGTGTGTGTGAGTGTGAGTGTGTGTCAGTGTGTCAGTGTGTCAGTGTGTGTGTGTCAGTGTGTGTGAGTGTGAGTGTGAGTGTGTGTCAGTGTGTGTGTGTGTGTGAGAGAGAGAGTGTGTGGTGTCACTGTGTGTGTATCAGTGTGAGTGTGTCAGTGTGTGTTTGTCAGTGTGTGTGTGTCAGTGTGTGTGTGTGAGAGAGAGTGTGTGTGTGAGTGTGTGTGATGTGTGTCAGTGTGTGTCAGTGTGTGTGTGTGTGTCAGTGTGTCAGTGTGTGTGTGTGTCAGTGTGTGTGAGTGTGAGTGTGAGTGTGTGTCAGTGTGTGTGTGAGTATGTGAGAGAGAGAGTGTGTGGTGTCACTGTGTGTGTATCAGTGTGAGTGTGTCAGTGTGTGTTTGTCAGTGTGAGTGTGTGTGAGTGTGTGTGAGTGTGTGTGTGAGTGTGTGTGAGTGTGTGTGAGTGTGTGTCAGCGTGTCAGTGTGTGTGTGTGTCAGTGTGTGTGTGTGTGTCAGTGTGTGTGAGTGTGTGTGTGTGCAGGGAGCAGAGGGAGAAAGGGAAAGAGGTGTGGGTGGGGCGGGCAGACCCGGAGGAGGAGCCGGGAGCTGATCAGAGGCCTCCAGCTGGGGTGGCAGTTAGGTCAGAGCAGGGGACCCCTTGCAGGTGCTTCCTGGGGGGCACAGGAAGGGGGGCAGAGAGGACCCTCCACCCGCCGTTTACAAACTACTTAAGTCAGTCTTGCATAGAAACACCTGAAGCCACATGTCAAAGGAGGTGCCCCCTCATCCTGGTGGGACCCAGGGCCACACCCCAGTCTAGTCCCCCCACCCCCAGCCCAGGGTTCCTGCCGAGCTCGCAGACCCCAGCCTCTCCCTCCTCCCTGTTCCCGCTCCCAAGTTGGGGGCACCGAGGCCTAAGCTGGGACCACATAGGGCTTCCCCCCAGGGAGGTGACCTGGCATTGCTGGGGAAGCTGTGGCACTCAGGAATGTGTCTGCAATAAAGGAGGAGACACAGCGCCCAAGCAGCCTTCCCCGGAGACAGGCTGAGGCCAAGGCTGGCGCACACACTGCCCAGGGGAGCCTCGCATGCCTGCACCCCGACCCACCGGGGAGGCTGTTCCCGCCCGCAGCCACCTCCCCTCAGTGCTAGCCCAGCGAGTCCCAGGCCACGGCTCCCTCTGCCAGGGGGGCCCGGCCCTGTGGGCGGAGGGGGTAGAGAGGGGTGCTCCTGCCAGTTGGCGACTCTGAGTCTTCCCAGGAGCCGGTGAGCGGGAGCTGCCCCCTGCAGCTGCTCTATGGGAACCGCAGCATTTGCTTAAAACCCCAGAGAGGCCAACACGGTCACCCACCCGGAGAGGAGCCGGCCTTGTGGGTTCCCACCTCCGAGCCTCTGCCCCGAGACACGTCTGTGCAGGTCCCGATGCCCTGAGCCTCCGGCCTCCACATCCCCATCTTGACAGCCTTCGGACTCCAGCCACACGGAGCTGGACAGGACACCCCGGTGGTGCCCTGGCCAGTGTGCTCAGTGGTTAGAGCGTCCGCCCTCGCACCAGAGTGTCGCTCCATCCTAATCCTGGCCCAGAGTGCAAGTCTGATGGCTGCCCCCAGGTGGGGGACTTGCAGGAGGCAGCCAACCGATGTGTCTTTGTAAAACACGTGGGAAAATCTCAGAGCACTTCCTAAGAAGGACTACTTCCCAAGTTAGAGAAGGGGTGCAGGCCTATTGGTCTTGTCTATTAGCGCACGAAAGGTTCCGATGCCAGGTGCACCGGTTAGTAATGCGGATTTTGTCATCAAAGACAACACGGTAATTTCAAGAGAAACATCAAAAGTACTTCATTCAATGTAATGTCCTTCGCTAGCTGCACATTCCCCCCATCTTTCAGGGAATTTGTGGGTACCGTCCCAAATAGAACTTCTCTTGTTTTGAGGCAGACCATCCAGAGACCCGATTTTCCACTTCTCTGTATGTTTAAAGTGCTGCTCAGACAGTGCGTGTGACATCGATCAGAACACGGAACAAGTGGTCATCTGAAGGAGCAAGGTCTGGTGGATTCGGTGGGTGAGTTAATACTTCCCAGACAAGATGTTTTAATGTGTCTTTGGCTGGTCTTGAAGTGTGTGATGGTGCATCAGCATGAAGCAAAATTACTTTGCCGTGTCTTCTGGCCCATTCTGGTTGTTTCATGATCAAAGCATGGTTCAAATTGATTATTTGTCATTGATGGCGATCAGTATTAACGGTTTCACCTGGTTTTGGAAGCTCATAACACACCACACCTTCCTGATCCCACCAAACGCAGAGCAGTGTCTTCTTTCCGAAGCGATTTGGCCTTGCAGTCGATGTTGATGGTTGACCTAGATCAACCCATGATTTTGTGCGTTTGGGATTTTCAAGATAAATCCACTTTTCATCGCCAGTCACAATTTGATGCAGAAAAGACTTTCTTTCATGCTATTGAAGCAACATTTTACTGATGATTTTTCGGTTTTCCGTTTGTCTGTTGTTCAGTTGATGTGGTACCCATTTTCCTTCCTTTAAAATCTTTCCCATTGCTTGTAAACAATCAGAAACTGTTTGCTGAGCGACATTTAATCTTTCTGTGTTTTGTTTCTGAGTTTGACACGCCTCTTCCTCCAATAATGCTTGTCACTGTTGGTCTCCACACTTTTTCGGTTCACCTGGACACCTTTGTCTTTCACATCGAAACAATCACTTTCAAAGCGTTTAAACCAGCGTTCACGAGTATCTTGAGATGGAGCATGTTCACCATAAGCTTCCCGGAGTATACGATAACTTTCACAGCACTTTTCTTCAAACTAAAGTAATGAATTAAAACTTCCTGCAAATGCTCTATTTTTATTTTTATTTTTTTGGCACCAAATTCGACATTTTTAAGCGTAAAAATGTCTATGATGTTAACGCCTTCAGAAAATTTGACATAGGAAGTTTTGAAGCTTGTTGTCAATACAACAAAATAGCATACACATCAAATCGAATCTATAGCAACATATGTGTAACCGCATCTACTCAAAAAAATCCGCATTATTAACCGGTGCCCCTAGTAAGTCCTGCAGGAAGAACATCCACGAAGCTTGATGGGTCTTAGCTTCCCAGCTCAACGGGGCAGTGCATGCCTTTTTAGGGGGGGAGAGGGGGCATAGATAACCATCATCAACATGAAAATAAGCTCTCAGAAATGTTGCCACCACACAGATAGCAAGCCTGTACACACACACACACACACACACACACACACACACCGGCCTCCCCTCTGAGCTGGCCCCAAGGCCATTAGCCAGCGCAAGATGGACTGCGGGAGCCCTTTAGGCGGCGATGGTCCCCAGGGCCACTCATCATTATCCCTGACACTTCCAGGCAAGAGGTCCCCGGAGAGCCTGGGATACACTCGGCCCCGTCCCGCCTCCCTCCGGCCAGCATCGCCCGCTCTCGGACAAAGGGCACTGCCAGCCCCGTCCCCAGGTTGGCGCTTCCATTAGAGCCAACCGCAGGCAGCTGGGCCCTCGCCTCGCCTCAAGCAGCTGAGACACTTAGGATGTTGGAATGGAGAGCGAGGGGGAGAGGGAGGGAGGGGGGAGGGAGGGAGGGAAACAGATAAAGAAAGAACATGAGGATGCACAAACTTTTGGGAGTGAGAATCACAGCCTCTGAGAACTGTAGAGTGGATGAAGGAGACCTAGACCCTAAGGGAGGAGGAGGAACTAGGGAGGGTCCCCGATCCCGTGGAACCTGGTGTGGGGCTGGGGGCCAGATTCTTTCAGGAGCAGTGCAGGGTCAGCTCCACGCTCTAGGCCAGCCTCAGTCCACGGCCAAGTCCCCCAGCCCTCTCCCCGAGGAGCCGCTGCGGCCCGACTCCAAAACCCCAGGGCACGCACCGTCAGCACCTGTCCAGGAATTCCCCCTCCCTGCAGGGTGGCGGGAGCGAGCCACACAAGGTCCAGAACCAGCTCTGCGGCTACCTGTCCCTGGACCTTTGGGCCCGTCAGTCCCTGCCAGCCCTCCCTGTCCTCCCCTGGTGAGTTGGTAGTGTGATCCCCAGCCCCCACCTGCCTTCTCCGCAGCCAGTGCCTCTGGCGCTTACAGGAAGGGCAGGGCGCACCTCCAGCTGGCAGCCAGGGCAACCCTCTCCTCCCTCCTGGCCAGTCTCCTCCAGGGAACCACAGTCAGACCTCAGCTGTCTGGTTCAAGTTCCCCTTCCCCATCTGTGTCC
The DNA here is from genome assembly GCA_027563665.1 of Antrozous pallidus. Taxonomy (NCBI): domain Eukaryota; kingdom Metazoa; phylum Chordata; class Mammalia; order Chiroptera; family Vespertilionidae; genus Antrozous; species Antrozous pallidus. The sequence goes on from CM050525.1 coordinate 52,889,251, forward strand.
CCACCGCACCCAAGGTCAGTGATGCCACCCCCCTGCCTCACTGTCCCACCCACTCCACACACACACACACACACACACACACACATATACACACATATACACGCACATACACACACACGCACGCACAAACGTGTACACACACACGCTTCCTGGAGGCTGGGCCCCCGCAGAGCACCTGTCCTTGAAGCACAGGGCCCTGGGTGTTCCCAAGGTTACCACCAGCCCTCCCTTCCTTTCCTCCTCCTCCAGGCCCCTGGCCCCTGGCTCAGGGCAGACAGGACACCCAGCCAGATGTCCTCCCCCACGAAGCCCGGGGGGCTGGGCCAGGCTAGGGCTCAAGTCCCAAGTCCTGGACACTGTGCCCGGAGCCCCCTCCAGGGAAGGGCGGGCCCAGATCCCATCCAGCTGGCTGAGCACACAACACAGCCCCACCGGTGCCGTCTGCATACCCCCTGGGCAGGGCGCTCACTACCTCCAGTAACGCAGCTAACATCCGCCCAGCTCTTTGAAAGTGCGAGGCTCGATTCTAAGCTCTCCCCAAGCCTTATGAGACCAGTAGCATTATACCCATTTAATAGACAGGGAAACAGGCCGCAGCTGCAGAGCACACAGCTGGCAAGAGGCGGAGCTGAGGCTCGACCTCTGGCCCGCTCCCCACTCAGGACTCATGCTCTTGATTTTGCTGCCCGTTTCCCCTTGAACTTACCCGGCTGTACAAAGCTTCTCTTTGAAATTCACAATAAAAGGTGCTGTGAACTTCACAGTAAAAGGTGGCCAGAAACGGGTGTCGCTGGGGCCCTGCCGCTGGGGCTGTCAGAACCCCCAGGTGACTTGTCCCAGCTCTGCCCCTGGGCGCTGTCCGCTGCAAGCCTGGACCCTCTGAAGCTTGGCTTTGACCCTGGGCTGCGACCCAGAGATGGAAAATGATTTCAGCTGGAGGGTGACTGGGGGGGGGGGGGGGTGCAATTGTGAAGATCTCACCCCAAACCACTTCCTCGCTGTTCTGGGTTTTTTTTTTACAGTAACTTCTAAGATTCCCCCAGGGTCCCTATGCATCCCAGCCCCACCCCCACCCCACCACCAGCTACACCATCAGTGTTGGGAGAAGAGGGAGGCGGGAGGGGGGAATGGAGGAGAAAAGAGAAAGAAGGGGAGAGGGGGAGGGGAGGGGGAAGGAAGGGTGATGGAGGTGTGTAGGGAAGAGGAGGGAGAGGAGAAAGATAGGAGGGGGCGGGTTGAAGAAGGGAAAGAAAAGAGGGGGTGGGAATGGTTTGGGGGAGGAGAGGGGAGCAGGACCAGGAGTGAGAGGGAGGAGGGAGGAGGGAGGAGAGAGGAGGAAGGAGGAAGGAGGGAGAAGGGATGAGGGAGGAGAGAGGAGGGAGGAGGGAAGGGGGTTGCAGGAAGAATCATACCTGGACTCCTCCCGGGAATCAAGAGGACTGTAAATACGCAAAGAGCTTGGAGTGAGCCAAGGGCTCACCTTATTGGCAGGCTCAGCCCCTGGGGTGCTGGGTCAGCTCCCCCGTCCAAGAGGCCAGAGGAGGACCTCAGCCCCTCACCCTCACCCTCACGGAGCTTCAAACAAAGCGGGCAGCATGGGAAGCCGGGCTGTAAGCCGCCAGCCCGCCAGCGCGGGAGAAGGGGCGCAGGTGACAGCAGCCCCTGGCAACCGTTCCCTGGCAACCGTTAGCAGCTCCAGCAACTACGTCACTGCCCGGCTCGACCCACTATGGCGCAGGCCCCCCAACTTGTCTCCTACCCAAGTCCCCAACTCACGCAGATGCTGGCCGGGCCAGGCTGGGAGCGGGCAGAGGGAAGGGCGGGTTTAAGAAAACATTCACTTTAAACCCAAGTCTTTTTAGAACCCAGTTGGGGGCTAACCCTGTGGCCAAAAATGCCTGTTGTCGGCTGCATTGGGCTCTGGAAGCTCCAGTCTGTGGCCTTGACCTCAACCCAGGCTGGACACGTCTCTAAACCTCACCACTGGCTGCCATGAGTGGAGAACGTGCACTGAACCTTTCCGAAGCTTTTTACGGAGCCACTTCCTCCGGAAGCCTCCCTAGATTGCCACAGCCCAGCAGGAACCTTCCTTCGGAGTGAGCTCTGGGGCTGGGGACTCTCCTTGCTCTTCCCCCCCTGACCTCCCCGGGAACCATGAGGGGGTCAGACTCTCCTCTCTGTGTCCCAGAGTAAGTCCCAGTCCTGGGAGAAAGGAGAACAGAGGCCATGCTTCTGAAACTCCACCTTGTGTGCCAGGCACTGCCCTGAGCAAGCTGGAGTCCATTCCCCCCCCTCGGCAAAAGTGAGCCCGGTTGAACCCATCTTACAGATGGACAAACAGAGGCTCGGGGAGGTGCTGTGACTGGCTCAAGGCCACCTGGCCAGGAAGAGAGGGGTATGGAATTCAAGCCCAGGTCTCCCCGGAGACAGGAAGACACCAAGACTCCGTGTCCATCTGATGCTTGACTAATCCTGGCCCCCATCCAGCGACCTCCAGACTTTATTTGATCACCTCTGTGACAGGGAGCTCACTTCCGCCCCTTTGACTTCTAGAAAGTCCCACTGAGTCAAAAGGAAAAGAACATCAGAGCCATGGGGTGGCCCGCTTATGCCGGACGGGGCCGAAGAGAACAGGGGCGTCTCCACCGAGGCCTTGGGCACTGGACCACAGCAGCTCCGGAGGCAGGGAGGACTGCTGGGGGGGGGGGGGACGCTAAGGGCCCAGATTTCAGCCAAGCACCTCCACGCACCTCCCAGCACCAGTGGGAAACCCCTCGGCCATCCCGCTCCCAGGGAATGGAGGGGATGTGGGGTGCTTTCTGGCAGAGGTCGTGGGAAAGACTGCAGGGGCTTGGGGCCATGCAGCCGGAGTGGCGCGCACCTCCCTCCCCTGCACCTCAGCCCCCCAACCCCCTCCCCGTGGCCCAGGGCCAGGAGGCCTGCCTGGGTCAGGAGGCAGCTATTGTCTTGCCGCTGGCCCAGAGCTGGGTCCCATTCACGCACTATTTTTGGCCCCCGGAGGAAGCGGAAGAGAAAGCAAAGAAAGGAGCCGCTGTTCTCGGCAGAACCTCGTCCTGGAAGATTCCAGGGCCTGCTGGGCCGCCAGGCAGTGGCTGTGGGCGCCAGAGCCCCAGGCTTAAAGGGGCTGGAGGGGCTGCGGCTCGGGGGAGCCAGGGAGGGCACACAGGGGCACCCCTGGCCTGGCGCGCACACACACACACACACACACACACACACACACACACACACACACACACACGTCTGCTCACGAGCTGCAGCTGCACACGGAGAAACCAGGGCGCAGCGTCGAGGTCCCGCCCCCAGTCACCGGGCTCTTGTGATAACAAAACACTTACAGTAGCCCGGCCCGGGCGGCTCAGTGGCTGAGCGTCCACCTATGAACCAGGAGGTCACGGCTCCATTCCCGGTCGGGGCACAGGCCCGGGTGGAGGGCTGGATCCCCCGTGTGGGGTGTGCAGGGGGCCGCCGATCCATGGTTCTCTCTCATCACTGATGTTTTCCTCTCTCTCTCTCTCTCTTCTCTCTCTCTCTCTCTCCCCTCTTCCTCTCTCTGAAATTAAAGAAAAATTAATAATAAAAAACAAAAAACACAAGAGCTTCTAGCTCTTTGCCGCCCAGAGCTGAGTCTCTGCAAAGAGATGAACGGCCCCCCCGCACCACCACAAACGGCCGCTGGGCGCGGAGGTGGAGGCGAAGCGCTGAGGCTCAGCTTAGACGGCACAGAACTGCCCAAGCACAAGCCAGAGACCCGCCCTCCGCCCTCCTCCACGTGCCACCCACCCTCTGGGCATCCCCCAACTCCAGCATGCCAGCCTTTCTATCCTCGGGGAGGCCCGCCCGGACAGCGGTTACTGCCACTGCCCATCTGGTTCCCCAAACAGGTTGGGGAGCAGAGGCGGGGCTCCCGGGCGTGCTGGCACCTGCAGCAGGGTCTCCGGAGGGAGCAGTGCTATCCCCCTACCTCTGGGCCTGGCATGTGGGGCTGCACCTGGGCCCAGCTCCCTCTCCCCAGTCCAGGCACCAGCGCCTGGGCTCGCTGGACTCCCAGCCAGGAGCCGGGGAGCAGACACTGCCCGTCGGGTTTGGGATGTGCACGCAGGTGGCAGAGCCCAGGAGGGTGGGGCAGGCGCGGTCAGGGACAGAGGGTACGTACAGCTTGGAGAAAACCACAAGAGGATTCCTTCCGGCCCCGCCCACTGCCACTGCTCTCCAAAGCAAGGTCAAGTGCAGGTGGGCGGAGGAGGGAGTACCTGGAGGTTAGGGACGCCCCGACCCAGGTGCAGGCCCCTTGGATAGGGAGAGCAAGGGGCCTCAGCAGCTCCCGGATGATTTAGGAGGTGGGTGGCCCCCCCTTCCCCACCCCTCCCTCACCCCCTCCAGCCTCACTCCGGTCCATGCCCCTGATGTCCTGATCCCTCTGTGCCTCCCGTCCAGCTCTCTGCGCTATTAGCAGCCTAATAGGAGCCCCTGGAGATGCAACTGGGGGCGCTAATGGGGAAGTCCGGGCATGGTGACAGGCAAGGCCACAAAGGGTTTCATCCTCCCCTCCACCCCGTCCCCCGTCCTGCCCACAGACGCTGGCTGGTGCTGCTAGAGTGGCCGGGGCGGGTCGTAACCCCGGAAGAACGTGGGAATGGGTACCCCTCCCGAGGCCAGAGAAGCTCAGGGCTGGAGGGGCCATGAGGTGCCCCCCATGTGCCCAAGTTCGGTCTACAACTTCCCTGCCACACAGAACACCTGCTGAGAAGGCCATCGGCGGTGTCATGGGGAAAAGGACCGGATTGGGAGGCAGGAGAGCCGGATTCAGGCCCCCCCGGCACCTCTGACTGGCCTGGGGACGGGGAACCTGCTCCCCCATCTGCGACATAAGGATGAAAATGTAAGTCTCTGAGGGCTATGGGCACCTGGGACTGAATGGGAGTCTTTGTTGGCGATGACGGCGTGTGCCCCAGGCAGAGGGGACTGGGTCATGCGTTGCCCCAGGGTCTGACACACGCCCATGATGACACAGCCAGAGAAGCAGCGCACGGAGGGCTCCAGGCCAGGCGTGACTCACTGCCCCCCGCCGGCCCCTGTGGGGTTAACCCCTCGCATTTGTTCACCACCAAGGCAGGTGGGTCTGGGCAGTTGTCCCCCAGGGTCAGAGACACAAGCCGCAGACACACCCTGAGGGCCAGACTCAGCCAGGGAGCCAGAGGGGTCAGCCACCCGGTGCAGCCCCCCGGGGCCACCGGGACTCAGCCCAGCAGACGAGTGACCACAGAGCGCTGCCCCAGGAAACCCGCCTGACTTGCACTCTTGCCTCCCCTGCAGCCAGGACAGGGGCCGCAGGGGCCAGGCCTTGGGGCTCAGGCGGCAGGGGAGAGTCCCAGTCCTGGACAATAGCCGGGAGCCATGAGGCCGATCGAGACCCCCGTGGGCGGGCGGGTGCCTTCCCCGGGACAGCGTGGAAGGACGAGCTGTTGCTCCCGGACGCACTCACTGCCGGCCGGACGCAGGCAGCGACACCGACAGCCCGTGGTGTGCCGGGCACCGTCGGCAGCACCGGGGATCGAGGGGCTCACGAAGCCCTCTCGAGGTGCCGTGACCACCGTTTTAAAGATGAGGAAAACGGGGCACAGAGAGGCTAGTACACCTGTCCAAGCTCACACAGGGGATGGACCTGGGACAGAACCGAGCCGCCCCAGCTCGCCCCGCCTGGCGCGGCCTCTCCCAGGGAACAGCTGAGCTGGGCGAAGGAGGAGCGGAGGTCTGGGGCGTGGGGGAAGGCTCTCCTGCTGGGGGGGGGGGGGTGTCCCCTACAGCATGTGGCTGTCACAGCTGATCCTAGGGGAGGTTCAGGTCTCACCACCCCATTTCACCACAGCCTAAGGCAGTGGTTGGCAAACTCATGAGTCAGCAGAGCCAAATATCAACAGGACAACGATTGAAATATCTTCTGAGAGCCAAATTTTGTAAACTTGAACTTTTTCTAACGCCACTTCTTAAACATGGACTCACCCAGGCCGTGATATCTTGTGGAAGAGCCACACTCAAGGGGCCAAAGAGCCACATGTGGCTCGAGAGCCGGAGTTTGCCGACCACGGGCCTAAGGGATTTTAAGGCACTTGCTCAAGGCCACTTTTCATATATATCAATACATACATACGTATATATCTATATGTATATATGTATGTATGTATGTATGTATATACACACATATATACACATATACATATATATGTATTATTAATTCCAGAGATGAAAGGAGAGGGAGAGATGGAAACATCGATGATGAGAGAGAATCACTGACAGGCTGCCTCCTGACCCCCCACCCTGGGAGTGAGCTCACAACCCGGGCCCGGGCCCTGACCGGAGGTCAAACCGTGACCTCCTGGTTCCTACGTCGACACTCAACCCCTGAGCCACGCCAACGAGGCTCAGGGTCACTTTTCAGGATTTGAACGTGGCTCTAACTCAGCCACCCACAGCTCTGAAGACAAAACCTTCAGCTAAGGGAGTCCGCTCTGCGCAGCGATGCACTGCCCCAATTCCAGCAACAGCCCTGCCGGGGGCGGCACTGGCATCCTGGGGTCCCTGTGTGTCGGTCAGGACAGGGACCCAGGAGGCCGGGACCGTGGGCAGCAGGCCGCGAGCCCCGTTACCCCGTGGGCCTACAGCGACGAGGCCGGCGCTTCCCGGGGAGCAAGGCCACGCTCGGCCGGGGGCAGGAGGGCAGGGAGTGGGAGGAGGAGGACAGGAGGGCAGGGAGTGGGAGGAGGAGGACAGGAGGGCAGGGAGTGGGAGGAGGAGGACAGGAGGACAGGAGGACAGGGAGTGGGAGGAGGAGGACAGGAGGACAGGGACCGGGAGGAGGAGGACAGGAGGGCAGGGAGTGGGAGGAGGAGGACAGGAGGACAGGAGGACAGGGAGTGGGAGGAGGAGGACAGGAGGGCAGGGAGTGGGGGGAGGAGGACAGGAGGACAGGGAGTGGGAGGAGGAGGACAGGAGGACAGGGACCGGGAGGAGGAGGACAGGGAGTGGGAGGAGGAGGACAGGAGGACAGGAGGACAGGGAGTGGGAGGAGGAGGACAGGAGGGCAGGGAGTGGGGGGAGGAGGACAGGAGGACAGGGACCGGGAGGAGGAGGACAGGAGGACAGGGAGTGGGAGGAGGAGGACAGGAGGACAGGGACCGGGAGGAGGAGGACAGGAGGACAGGGACCGGGAGGAGGAGGACAGGAGGACAGGGAGTGGGAGGAGGAGGACAGGAGGACAGGGAGTGGGAGGAGGAGGACAGGAGGACAGGGACCGGGAGGAGGAGGACAGGAGGACAGGGAGTGGGAGGAGGAGGACAGGAGGACAGGGACCGGGAGGAGGAGGACAGGAGGACAGGGAGTGGGAGGAGGAGGACAGGAGGACAGGGAGAGGGAGGAGGAGGACAGGAGGGCAGGGAGTGGGGGGAGGAGGACAGGAGGACAGGGACCGGGAGGAGGAGGACAGGAGGACAGGGACCGGGAGGAGGAGGACAGGAGGACAGGGACCGGGAGGAGGAGGACAGGAGGGCAGGGAGTGGGAGGAGGAGGACAGGAGGACAGGGACCGGGAGGAGGAGGACAGGAGGACAGGGAGTGGGAGGGGGAGGACAGGAGGACAGGGAGTGGGAGGAGGAGGACAGGAGGGCAGGGACCGGGAGGAGGAGGACAGGAGGACAGGGACCGGGAGGAGGAGGACAGGAGGACAGGGACCGGGAGGAGGAGGACAGGAGGACAGGGACGAGGAGGAGGAGGACAGGAGGACAGGGAGTGGGAGGAGGAGGACAGGGACCGGGAGGAGGACAGGAGGACAGGAGGACAGGGACTGGGAGGAGGAGGACAGGGACTGGGAGGAGGAGGACAGGGAGTGGGAGGAGGAGGACAGGAGGACAGGGAGTGGGAGGAGGAGGACAGGAGGACAGGGACCGGGAGGAGGAGGACAGGAGGACAGGGACCGGGAGGAGGAGGACAGGAGGACAGGGACTGGGAGGAGGAGGACAGGGACTGGGAGGAGGAGGACAGGAGGACAGGGACCGGGAGGAGGAGGACAGGAGGACAGGGATGAGGAGGAGGAGGACAGGAGGACAGGGACCGGGAGGAGGAGGACAGGAGGACAGGGATGAGGAGGAGGACAGGAGGACAGGGATGAGGAGGAGGAGGACAGGAGGACAGGGACCGGGAGGAGGAGGACAGGAGGACAGGGACCGGGAGGAGGAGGACAGGAGGACAGGGATGAGGAGGAGGAGGACAGGAGGACAGGGAGTGGGAGGAGGAGGACAGGAGGACAGGGACCGGGAGGAGGAGGACAGGAGGACAGGGAGTGGGAGGAGGAGGACAGGAGGACAGGGACCGGGAGGAGGAGGACAGGAGGACAGGGACCGGGAGGAGGAGGACAGGAGGACAGGGACCGGGAGGAGGAGGACAGGAGGACAGGGATGAGGAGGAGGAGGACAGGAAGACAGGGAGTGGGAGGAGGAGGACAGGAGGACAGGGACCGGGAGGAGGAGGACAGGAGGACAGGGAGTGGGAGGAGGAGGACAGGAGGACAGGGACCGGGAGGAGGAGGACAGGAGGACAGGGACCGGGAGGAGGAGGACAGGAGGACAGGGACCGGGAGGAGGAGGACAGGAGGACAGGGAGGGGGAGGAGGAGGACAGGAGGACAGGGAGTGGGAGGAGGAGGACAGGAGGACAGGGACCGGGAGGAGGAGGACAGGAGGACAGGGAGTGGGAGGAGGAGGACAGGAGGACAGGGACCGGGAGGAGGAGGACAGGAGGACAGGGACCGGGAGGAGGAGGACAGGAGGACAGGGATGAGGAGGAGGAGGACAGGAGGACAGGGAGTGGGAGGAGGAGGACAGGAGGACAGGGACCGGGAGGAGGAGGACAGGAGGACAGGGAGTGGGAGGAGGAGGACAGGAGGACAGGGACCGGGAGGAGGAGGACAGGAGGACAGGGACCGGGAGGAGGAGGACAGGAGGACAGGGACCGGGAGGAGGAGGACAGGAGGACAGGGATGAGGAGGAGGAGGACAGGAGGACAGGGATGAGGAGGAGGAGGACAGGAGGACAGGGACCAGGAGGAGGACAGGAGGACAGGGACCGGGAGGAGGAGGACAGGAGGGCAGGAGGACAGGGACCGGGAGGAGGAGGACAGGAGGACAGGGAGTGGGAGGAGGAGGACAGGAGGGCAGTGACCCGGAGAAGGCTGAGGCGGCTGGCCTCCCACTGCTGCTTACTCGGAGGACAGAGGACAGCTAAGTGGCCCTGAGCCTGGGCAGTCGCGTGGAGCCATTAGCTGCAGAACTGCAGCCTTTCAGGGGCTGGAGCTGGGCCGGCTTCCGGGCAGGGAGGCCTCCACCCCAAGGCCGGCTCCCTCTAATGCAGAGGCCGCCCTGCTCTGGCTCCGCCGGCTCCTCCAGGGCTCGGCTTTGATCTCTGCCTGGAGCTGCCAAGCTCACCACAAACCGCCTGAGCCGCCCGAGCCCTATCAGCCCAGGAACACGTGCCCACCCGCAGGCCTCCCACCAAAGCACGAGTCGGGCTGGGGGATGTGGAGGGGCTTCCCGAAGCCCAGGTGGCCCCAGCTCCCCTCGGTGAGGGGCAAGGGAAAGTCCCCTGAGCTGTTAGAGGACACCCCGGGCCTCGGGGCACCCATCTGCCCAGGGGGAGACCGAGGAAAGGCCGGCGTCTATGCAGCCACACAAGCCCATCGTCCTCACACAGCTCCCCGGCAGATACCTTCCAGGTGAGGAAAGGAAGGCAGGCGCCCAAGGCCACGCACCCAGAGAGGACCAAAGCCAGGGCTCTGCCCAGGCCAGCGGCCTCGCGCTCTCTGCGGGGCCTGGAGGATGTGGGCAGCAGCGGGGATGGGGTTCGAGACAAGGGCACCCAGCACAGAAGCACGGACCAGGCCTGGCCCAGGAGCCTCCTCCCCGCCCCCTACAAGAGGCCAGGAGAGCTCAGTGGACATGGGCGCAGACTAGAGCCACCCACACGAGAGGTCACCCACAGGTGAGCCTCCTGCGCCCCAGAGCCCTGGTCTCTCGGTGGCTCCGCACAACACTGCTTGTGGGAAGAAAGGTGCGTGCGGAGCCCTGAGCCGCACGGCCAGGCTCTGAGGGCCGGAGGGAGGCCGGGGCAGGTGGGACCGAGCAGGGGTCAGCACTGTGTTCCATGCTCCTCCCCGACCCGGGTCCTCTGCCCAGCTGCCCAGGCCTGACCCCAGGATCCAAAGGGCTCCCCAGAACCTCAGGAGCTCCGGATGGGGCATGAGACAGACGGGGGAGGGCAGCACCGGAGAGGCAGAGCCAGCCAGGACCCACCCCAGCCCCCCACCACCCTGTGTGAGAGGCCCCTTTGTGCCAACCCTGCCTGCTCCCCTCCCCCTCCGCCCCTGCCATCTGCCTGTCCCCAGGGGTCCCGGTCCCCCAGCTGCCAGGTTTGCTCACGTGATGCCCCCATCTGCTGTGAGTCAGAAGGAGGGGTCCACAGAGCCCTTGGTTGGCGTTGGGGATGCAGAGCCTGCTAAGCTTTGGGGGTGAGGGGGTCGGTATTGGATTTGGGACTAGATTGTCACATTCCCCTCACGCCCCTACCAGCTTTGCCATGTGGGAGCCCACCCACACCCCTAAAATGAGCACGGCTCCCACCACCCACACACTGTCCCCTAAGCACGCACCGTGAGCCCCGCACCACACACCCTGCCCTCCCTGTCCTGCTGGGCCGCAGTTGGCCTGGCATGCAGAGCTCCCCAAGTCCCCCCCCACTCAGCCTTCTCCCGCAGGGCTAGGCAGAGCCGCCCCCCTGGCGCTCAGCCACCAAGACATGCCCCATGCCAGGTCTCCAGTGCCATCTCCTGCCCCATTCCCCCAGGCCCTCTCCATTTCCACACCTTTCCCCACGCAGTTTCCTCTGCCAGGAATTCGCCCCCCCCCCCGCCCCCTCATACACACGCACTTCAATTCTTCCTTCTCTTCCCTCCTCGCCAGTCCCCAAGGCCAGCCCAGCTCCTCTGCTGAGCCCCAGTCCTTGAGGTAGCACCCTCCCTCCGCCTCCTCCAGCAGGCTTATCTCCCCCCTCAGCCTCAGGGCCTAACTGTCCGGTTTGTTTGTGTCCCAGACCAGATTTGGGGGTCCCAGCCAGGCGACTGGGCCCTGCCCCAGGACCCAGGGCAGCAACAGTGCTGCCTGGCCAGGCCTCTCCCCCACAGACCCTGCGGGGAGTTGGGGGCGGGGGTTCCTCGTGACCTGACACCTCAGAGCCATGGGTGCAGGGCAGCTATTAGCACCTCACATGCCCATTTAGCAGCCCCAGCGACTGATGCCCAGAGAGAGAGAGAGAGAGAGGCGAGGCGAGGAGGTGCTGCTGCTATGACCACAGTGGGGATACAGCTCAGAGTCCCTGCAGTGAACGAGGTCAGGTCTGCCCCCAGAAGCCAGTCCTACCTGTGCCGGCCTCAGTTCTGTGACCCAACTCAGCAGCCAGTGGCTCTCGCAGACGCTTACCACTCGGTCACCACCTCGGAACCAGCCCGCTGCCCTTAGGGTCCCCACAGGGCCTGGGGCTGGCCCATGACTTGTAAGACACCTATTCATCCCATCCACTGCAGAGTATCCGCCACACAGTAGGTGCTCAATAAATGTTTGTATGTATAACTCCCTTGGCCCTCTGGAGCCACAGAGACTAGTGCTCCCCACCCGGCCTCCCTGGGCAGGGCTGCTGGGGGTGGGGAAGGAGCAGGGGTAGGGGGGGTTGGTGGGGGGAGCTGGCAGGGGCAAGAGAGGTCCTGTCTGGGCTCATGGCCCCCCAACCCCCTCCTGTGGGGCCCTGGGAGACCCCAGCTCAGCACCGCAGGAAGGAGGCTGGTGGGGAGGCAGGAGGACAGGAACCAGCGGCTTCCCCAGATGGAACAGGGTTGCCCGGGAGGGTGGGAAGGGCCTATCTGTGCCCCGCAGGCGGGAGCCGGAGGTCTGGTGGTTTAGCGGGCAATGGGCTGCCCAGCCCTCAGCCTCTGCTTCCTCATCTACTGGCCCCGGTTCCTACACCAAGACCGCCTCCGCCCCAGGATGCCCAGGTGAGGACGGGCTCACCTGGGGGCCGGACCCAGCCCGGGCAGCTGTGGGGGAAACCGCCCTCAAGGGCCAGTGCCAGCCCCCTGCAGCCTCTCCGGAGCCGGGACCCTGGCTCTATGGCTAGGTGACCGCAGATCAGCCACCTGCCCCCTCAGAGCCCGGCTCCCCCTGTGCCGCGGGAGCAGACCCAGCCTCCCGTGCCCAGCGGACAGGCCGCTCTGAGCCTCAGTTTCCCCAGCGAGCACAGGACCAGTGGTTTGGAGAGGTTCCATCCCCTCAGCCCCCATCCCCTTCCCAGGCATCTGCCTGTCCATCTGCCTCCAACTCTAGAGACCCCCCTACAGCAATGCTCCTCTGGGCTCCAACCCAGATACCAAGACTCCCCAGTCCCCCTCCCCCCCCCTCCCGCCCCCATCCCTCCTCCCTCCTTGACCTGGTACCTGGCGCCAGGTGGGGGGTCCGGGTAGGGTCCGGCAGCTGATTGGCCTCCGAGGCTTAACCTGGTCGGTCCGCTGCGGAGGGAGCTGGTGCGCTGAGTGGTGGCTCCCGGCCCTCCTCACTCCCGGCCCTCCTCACGGGCAGGGCGGGCAGACAGCCAGTGGGGAGGAGGAGGAGGAGCCTGGGGAAGTGCTGGGTGTTTGGTGGGGGTGCCTCCACCCTCCTCCCTCCTCTCCAGCTGGGCTAGGGATGACGGACCATTCGTGAGTCATGATTTCTCAGAGGGAGGCGGAGAAGGGGGCAGGGCTGGGAGCTGAGGCAGGGACCCTGGGGGATGCCTGTGACTCAGCACTGGGCAAGGGGGCACCTCAGCCTCACCCCGGTGCCCGGGTTGGGGGACAGACCCCAGCCAGGGATGGCGCTGCCTCCTCACCCTCCATCTGCCGCTTCCCAGGGCCGTTCTCCCCAACGTGCCCAGAGGCCAGGGTTGCCAGGGCAACGGGCGCTTTGATGCTGCCCCCCACCGCCAGGCCCAGGCGACAACTGCCCCTTCCTGAAGGAGTGTCCAGCCTCCTTGGCAGCCGATGGGAGCCGGCAATGACCAATGCCCGGCAGAGCGGAAAGCACGGGGTTTGGGGGGGTTGGGGGGGGGAATCAAGCGCCTGACATGCAGCGAGCCAGTCCACGCACGACTGGCCACCTGACCTTGAGTCTCCCTGAGCCCCGGTCCTCCCAGCACAGGGACCCCCCGCAGTGCTCTCGGGGCACACACAGTGTCAACAGCCCAGAGTCAGGGTCTGGGCTCTGAGACGCCAAGGGTTTCTGGAGATGGCATCCCTTAGCCCGTGTGTGGGGCCAGCGAGGAAACTGAGGCCGAGGGGAACACTGACTGGTGGCTCCGAAGCTCAGCCTCAACGAGGACCCTGGGGGTGGCGGGTGCTCCGCCCCCTTTCTGGTCGCTGAGGTCCTGGGAGGCTTCGGGGTGGGGCTCCCCGCAGTCCCTCACCCCACAGCCGGGGTCAATGATTGCCAAGTCCAAGGTGCCGTGAGGACTCCACCTCGTGGGGTGAGTAGCCACAACCGTGACAATAAGGACAATGATTCCACGCCCAGACTCCCCCTCGTGCACTGCCTTCAGAGCACAGCGCGGGGAGCCCTCGCTCAGACCGGTGGCAGGAGCTGTGCACGGGGTGATGAGGCAGGGAGAGCGCAGGACGGGAAATGGAGCTCAGAGAGGGGGTGACGGTGCCCGAGGCCACACCGCTGGACGTGCTGAAGTTAGGGCCCCCACAGTCTGGCTCCTGATCGCTCACGTGCAGCCTCCCCAGATCTGGGCACATGGGGTGCTCAGGGCTGCAGGTCCTGCTCTCAAAGAGGGGGCAGTCACCTGCTGCAGCGTGAGGGGCACTTTCTCAGGCGGCTGGGGGCGGGGCTCTGGGGGGAGGGACGCCCCTCACCTGCCCGCATAAGTCAAGCTGCCCAGTGGGGGGTACAGGGAGGCCCTGCCCAGAGCTTCCAGAAGGCCCCACCCAGAGCTGTCCAGACTGCGGCTGATGCCCTGGCCGGCAGGAGCTGTGGGCACTTGGCCTGCCCTCCCTCCCAGACTGCAATGGGCTCTCCCTCATGATCAGGGCAGAGTCCCTCCCCCCACCCCTCACCCCCCACCCCCCACCCGTGTGGGCCGGGAAACAGAGAGAAAAGCAAGTTAACCAGGAAGGGATGGGGAGTCCCTTACATGCCATGTCCCCAAGCAAGTCACCCCCTCACAGCCTCAGTTTCCCCAAGGTCTGTCCTTCAGGGCTGAGCCACGGGCTAGGCGGGGCAGCAGCAGCTGTTCCCTGCGATTCGGGCCGGCAGGGCAGCAGTGACCTCACCACCACACCCCCCAGCAGGTGCTGGCCAGCTGGGCACGGGTGGGGAGCTGGAGGTGCGGCTCTCTGGGTGCCCAAGCCAGGGCCACAGAGACCTGGAGCCCGCGCCACATAGAAGAGGCCAGCGAGGCACCCTGGCCAGGGCAGGAGTGGGCTTGCCAAGCTCTAGCTGCCCTTTCATCATCGGGCTTCCCAGAGACCTACTATGTGCAGGGGGAAGATGGGAGCAGTATGACTCACTTTGGGATGACACCAGAGTCAGTTATTGGCACCATGGAGCTCCCAGAAGGCTCTGGGAGTCAAAGGAAAGAATCCACATCCGTGGTCATTAATCACACTACTGCCCACCACTAGTCCTACTAAGCGGTTCACTTAGTAGGGCACTGTGCAGGGTTCCCTGTGTAAGGCACTGCTTGACGTGGGTCATTCTAAGTTCACCCTCCCAGCTCTGTGGCTGGGGTCCCCCTGGTACGTGGTGGCCCAGGTGACCCAGCCCAGGCCGCACAGCTGGCGTGACGCTGGGAGCACCTACTATGTGCCAGGTCCTTCTAGGTTCTTCATAGGTATTAGAATAGTCACTGTCCCCCCCTTCGCAGCAGAGGGACAGGCACAGAGAGGGTGAGGGCCTTGCTCATGCCTTTCAGGGGTGGAGCCAGGGTTTGAACCAAGCCAGTTGGTCCCTGAGCCAAGGCTGGGTCTTGGAGGAAGGGTTTTGATAAACAGGGACCGGCTGGAAGGGCATTTCAGGTGGAGGGAACAGCAGCAGCAGGTGGAGAGGAGACCGGGACACGGGAGACAGTCTTGGGAGGAGGTGGGATCCGATAGGGGAGCAGGGGTAGGTTCTGGGAGATTTTGAAAGCGTGGAGTTTGCTTTCAAGGCACCGGGAAACCGGGGGGGTCTGTGGCAGGGAGGGGTGTGATCAGCACAGAAACGTGGCCCGCTGACCCGCAGCGTGGCCTGAGAACGTGTTGGAAACGCCGGCTCCCGGGTCTGCCCCGGGCCTGCTGAGTGGGAGTGTGTACTGCAACCAGATGCCCAGGGGACTCCGGCATTGGGCAGAGCAGAAGGCGCCCCGGGTTGGACACCAGCGATGGAGGGCTGGTCTGTGGAGGGGCCACCCGGGCCGAGGGGGAATATGGAAGCAGAGGGAGGTGCTGGGGGCTCCGCTTGGGTCCCGAAAACTAGAGCAGGGCTAGCACCCCGCCTCACATGCGCAGGGGAGAGGAAAAGATGCCCAAAACCGTCCTGAATGATGGGGGGCTCAAGATGGGGCACAGCCCTCGCCAGGTCCCAGGTTCGATTCCCATCAAGGGCATCCCTGGGGGGGGGGGTGTGGGGGCAAGAGGCAGCTGATTGATGTTTCTGACTCTTCATCCTTCTCCCTTCCTCTCTGTAAAAAAAAAAATCAATAAAATATATATATTTTTAAAACTGGGGCATGGAGAAGAGGCTGCCCTCGGGCTCAGTGGAATGGGGGTGCGCCTGTGACATGTGGGGTAGCCTTCCAACAGGCAGCTGGATACACATTGCTGGGGCTCCGGGCTCAGGGCTCAGGGCTGGGGTTGTGAGCATTCCCGGAGGAGGGGCCAATGGCCAGAGACAAGATGGGCAGTGCAGAAATAAAATGATGTGCAAGGCCACTCTGCTCCCACCATTTTATTTCATATATATTTTTATTGATCTCAGGGAGAAAGGGAGAGGGAGAGAAACACGATGATGAGAGAGCTGCCTCCTCTGCACCCCACCCTGGACACGGAGCCCGCACCCCGGGCACACGGCCTGACGGGACTCAAACCGCCACCTCTTGGTCCTTGGGTCAACACCGACCGCCAGGAAGGCCTTCGTTTCAAAGGACGGAGGAGAGGCGCCGCGCTGCCTGCCGCTGAGTTTGGAAGCCCGAGCTCTGGACTCGGGCCAAGCGGCTTCCCCTCCCAGCTCTGCCAGCGGGTGACTCAACTGCGGGGCGGCAGGGCCACCAGGAATAGTAAACAAGGCCGCGTCCCTAAATCCCGAGGCCCAGGCAAGACTGAGCACACATGGGGTTTCACTGCTCAGAGCGTGCGCGGGCCCCGGGGTGAGTTCTCTCCTTGCGAGCAGAGTGGCCTTGCACATCATTGAGCGCCACGCCGGGCACATAGTAGGTGCTCAGCGGACACTGAGCCAGTGGCATGATGGTTATCATAAAGTCAACGCAAAGGCCCCAACGCCCGGCTCTCCACAGCTTACAACGCCCAGTATCTCTTCCACAAAACAGTAACGATCGGTCCCATTTCACAGAGATGGAAACTGAGGCTCAGGGAGAGAACCTTCCCGAGGCCTCATGGCACGACGTCGGCAGACTCGGCATTCGAACCCAGGCCCTGGGATCCAGACCCCTCGCTTTGCAACCAGCGCTCCCCGCCACCTTCCTGTTGGTGCGTTCCCGTGGGAAAGGTTCCTGGCCACAGGCGTGGGGGCGGCCACAGCCCCACAATACGCCGTCTCCCGTCACACCCGCCCCAGGGCCCGGGGGGCTGGCAGTGCCCGTGTGACTCAGCCACAGTCACAAAGGGAGCTGTGTGCCCTGGGCCCTGGGCCTGCCTCCCCCGCCCGCCGCTCACCCCCCAACTGGAGAAGAAGCAAAGAGCCTGACGAATCCAAGATGTGGGGGGAGCGGGAGGAATCCTTGGCCATTAAAATGGGGCAAGTCAAGCCCCGACTTGGGGTGCAAGGAGTTTGTGCAGCTCCAATGATGGCACGCAAGGCCCGGGTCCAAGCCTGTTTTCTGATTCCTTATTTGGAGCTCCAAGGGCAGGCTCAACCTCATTGGCTCCTGCTGGGGTGGGGCCCAGGCAGGGGCGGAGCCCAGACAGGGCCCCGCCCACTTTACCTGGGTCAGGTTTCAAAAGCACTGGGGCTTGGGAGAGAAAGTCACTCCCCCAGCCACAGGGCTCCTGTGTCCACACCTGTCTCCGCTCTCCACCCTGCCTCCCTGCAGGCTCAGGCCCAGTGCCCTGTGTCCCCATTGAGCACTGACTGTGTGGAAGGCAAACGGCATGATTTTCTCCTGACACCTTGTCAAGGAAGCCTCGCGCCCCCTGCTGAGGCTCAGAGAGGGCTGGGGCCAGTCCGGGGTCACACAGGATTTGAGCCGGGATCTGACTTTGAGTCAGTTTCCTCCCCTTCCTGGTTCCAGTGGTGTCTCTTTTTAAAATATATTTTATTGATTTTTTTTTACAGAGAGGAAGGGAGAGGAATAAAGAGTTAGAAACATCGATGAGAGAGAAACATCCATCAGCTGCCTCCTGCACACCCCCTACTGGGGATCTGCCTGCAACCAAGGTACATACATGCCCCTGACCGGAATCGAACCCGGGACCCTTCAGTCCGCAGGCCGACACTCTATCCACTGAGCCGAACCGGTTTCGGCTCCAATGGCATCTTTTAATTTTACTTTTAAAATTCATTTTGGAGAGGAAGAGAGAGAAACATCAATGACGAGAGAGAATCATGGATTGGCTGCCTCCTGCACGCCCCACACTGGCATGTGCCCTGACCAGGAATCAAACTGTGCCCTCCTGGTTCATAGGTCAACGCTCAACCACAGAGCCACACGACCCCCTGTAGCTGGGCTCCAGTGGCATCTTGACCGCTTGCCAACATGAAGTGACCTTGGGCCCAGCCCAGACAGCCAGGCAGACAGACATCTCCTCCCCGGGCCCCTCCCCATTACCCCCTCCCCCGCCGCAGTCACCCAGTGCCTGTCCTGCTGGAGGGGGCACCACAGAACACAGGTGCTTAGAGTTCAGGCTGGCTGGGCCTCCCAGCACCCCCCCTGCTGACCTTCCCAGGAGGCGGGCATGCCTGGGTGCCCAGCTGCCCGAGATAGAAGGTAGACAGGGCGCCCGCCCCCTCTTCCTGGGCATGACGGAATGTCTGACCTCAGCCCAGCCCCCACATGCACTTGGCAGGAGCGTTGGATCCAGCCAGAACAGGCCTGAAGGACACCGTGGCCACACTCCTGCCTCCCAGCCTTCTGCCCCCCTGAACCAGGGCCGGGACCCGCCGAAGATGGGCCACGAGCCCTCTGCC
Source organism: Antrozous pallidus (assembly GCA_027563665.1). Taxonomy (NCBI): domain Eukaryota; kingdom Metazoa; phylum Chordata; class Mammalia; order Chiroptera; family Vespertilionidae; genus Antrozous; species Antrozous pallidus. Next base: position 52,907,736 of record CM050525.1, read on the forward strand.
CATGCCCATGCCCATGCCCATGCCCATCGGCCCGGGCCGCTCCCGCCGTGGGAACTGGTACAGGGTCGGGCATCCAGAGGCCTGGGCGCCTCCGGTGAGCCCTGGCCACCTGGAATGTCAGAGCTGAGTGGGGCAGGACCGGTCTTACCAAGGGGCCCCAGGGCACCCTGCTCAGGCCTGGGAGAGACCAGTGACTGGGGGAAAGGGGGCTCCAAAATGCCCCTCAGCCCCCCTAGACTCCTCCTGGCATTTTCCCAAAACCCTTAAAATAGCGCAGCCTGGGAACAGGCATCAAATCATCCAGATCCGAACTGTCTGCAGGTGTAAGTGGGCCCTGCCACTATCCTGGGATTTCTTTTCTTTTCTTTCTTTTTTGATATATTTTTATTGATTTCAGAGAGGAAGGAAAAGGAAGAAAGAGAGAGAAACATCAGTGATGAGAGAGAATCGCGGATCGGCTGCCTCCTGCACCCTCCACACTGGGGATCAAGCCTGCACGCCGGGCCGGTGCCCTGTCTGGGGGTCAAACCGTGACCTCCCGGTTCATAGGTCGGTGCTCAACCACGGAGCCACACCAGCCGGGTCTGGGGTTTCTTTTCAACGCAGACCCCCCAGAGCAAGAAGCAGGAGAGGCTTCTAACTCCTCCCCAGGAACCTCCCTCCGGCCAGGAGGTCCCGGACAGGCCATGCCAGCTGCTGCCGGGGCCGCCACGCTGGGCCCTGGCCTGTGAGGCTTGGGGGGCAGCTGCTCAGATGCCCGAGACCTGGTCCGGGTGTCTTTGGTAGGAAGCGTGGCATTGTCACTCCCACACCGAGGGGGGCAAATGAGGCAGGCGGGTGCACCCACTGCCCTGGGAGCAGAGACGGCAACCCGTGCATCATCTTGAGGTGACAATGCGCCATCTCACTTGACTGCCATGGGGTCGGCAGGGTCCAGGATCTTGACTTTGACCTCCCCCAGGCCCCACCCCTCCTGCCACACACCCCCAAGTGGTGCCCAGCAAAGCTCTGTGTTAAGGTGTGGGCTGCAGGGGGTCCCGTGGGGGCCGAAGAGGCTGCCACCCATGAAAACCGGGGCTGCCACCTCTCCTTTGTTGGTGAATGAAGAGTTGGCACTGGATGGACTTTGGGGAACCCCCCAGAGTGCCCCAGGAGTCACCCCCAACCCAGATGCCACCGGGAGTGCCGCCCTCTGCGTATGCCTCTGCGTGGGCAGCCAGGACGCCCCGGGGTTCCCCACTGAGTGCGGGACGCAGCTGGCTCCGGAGGCGTAATGGAGGAGGGCTGACAGCAGGGCGGCCTCATTAACAGCAGAAACCTGGGGCCCGGAGTGCTGCCCATACACCCCAGGGAGCCACCCCGCGGGGGCGGAGCGGGTCGGGCGCCAGGGCTGCCCTCTGTCTGGCTGCGGTGGGGCCAGGGGGTGGGGTTGGGAGGGGGGCGTAGGGTGAGGGGGGCTGGGGCACCGCTCTGTCTCTGTGTTCAGACCCTGCCCCTGCCCACCTCCCTCGTAGGAGATGAGGAAGCCGCCCAGGAAGGCTGGGCCTGGCCCGGGGACCAGGGTCCTGCAGCCGCACTGCAGGGCGGGCCTTCGCCTCTAGGGGGGCTCCCCGTCCTGCGGGGGCTCCCCGTCCTCCAGAGACTCATTGCAGGAGCTTGGCCAGTGGGTGAGCGCCCAGTGGGCAAGCAATTTGCTTTCCACCTCCGGCCTCTCGCAGCCAAGGCGGGAAGGGCTGTGCAAAGGGGCACGGGCTGTGGAGAGGCTGGGGACCCCGGCTGGCCAGGCGGGCAGGCACCACCCAGGCCTGGCTCCTGCCCCTTCCTCCTGGTTCAGCAGGGCAGGCAGCCTTCCTCCTCCGTCACAGGTCAAACAACCCGGCCAACTTGCTCCCAAACCGGTTCCCCCTGGTCCCAGCAGAAGGCAGGCTGTGGGCACCGGGGTGAGAGCAGGCACAGGCTCTGCCTCCGCACCCAGCGTCAGGGTGCACCGCTCGCCCTGGCCCTCCACCGCCTGCAGTCCCCCCCGTCTGGGCACTGGCAGCGCACCCCACAGCCTGCCAGCTTCCCTGGGCCAGGAGGACACCACGTGAGCACGCCCAGCTCACGCTAAGACGATAGGAGAGTCAGGGGCCCCCGGATCAGCCCAGAACCCCGAGCAGGTTCAGGGCCAGGCCTCAGACGTACCTTCAAGTCATTGAACTGAAGGTCAAGGTTGAAAGAGTCAGCAGCTTCTTGCCTTTGTGTCTAAGCAGACGCGGCCTCCTCCCCTTCCAGCTCCTTCCAGGTTCACTGTTCCCGGGAGCGTGTCTGGGCAGGTGGCTAGCTGAGGCCCCGCCTGTCCATCTTGCACCATTTCCGGCCGCCCCACCGCCGTGGCCGCCGCCTCCTGCCCTCACTCCCGGGTTTCCCTGCGGGGCTCACCCGGCCCCTTGGGTGCTGTGCACCCCCAACCCCTCAGCCCTCCATGGCTTTTCTTTTTTAATCTACATTTATTGATTTCAGAGAGGATGGGAGAGAGAGAGAGAAACATCCGTGATGAGAAAGAATCATGATCAGCTGCCTCCTGCACGCCCCACACTGGGGATGGAGCCCACAACCCGGGCCTGTGCCCAGACTGGGAATCGAACCGTGACCTCCTGGTTCATAGGTTGACGCTCAAACCACTGAGCCACACCTGCTGGACCCTCCATGGGCTTTTGGCGTTGGCACCTCTCCTCAGACACATGGGCAGGTGGGGAGTTGTCATGGAATGTTTCTGAGCTTCGGAAGCACCTCCAGGGCAGTTGGGGGGTGCCACTCCCCGTGTGTAATTACCAACGCTGCGAGTTCCCTCCTGCCTGCTCCCTGAGCTCAGCCCAGACTCACCCGCCTGCCAGGAAAACAAGGCAGCAGCCCGCACAGGGCTGAGGCAGGAGGCGCCGGGTTCGGAGGAGTGGGCGTGGGGGTGGGACACCACGTCTGTTCTCAGAACACCCGGGTCCTGCAGGGCACAGAGTGAGAACGGGCACAGGGTGGGGGCAACAGGGCAACTGCTCAGGTTTCCCAGAGAGTACCGAGGGGAGTGGTCCAGGCAGGGCCTGCCCCCCACCCCCCAGAGGTGCCCATGGAGATGCTTGCCACATCCTCCCAGCCTTCGCCCGGACCACTGGCCCCAGTCCTGCCTGGCCAGCCCCGGTAACACCGTTCACATCACCCCTCACCCCCCTTCCTCTGGCAAACTTCCAGCTGCTGATGCCGCCTCTGCGGTGCCCCTGGGCACGCAGGCCTGCTCCGCTCAGCAAGAAGCTGCGTCCCCCACCCCCACAGGCTGGCACGGGTGAGGGGGCACCCGGACAGACAGTGCCTGAGCGAAAAGGGGCCGACAGGAAGGCAGCCTGCCTCCTGATGCCCTGGAGTTTCCCCCCAGCCTCCGGAGATGCCATCCACCCTGATAAGGACACGTCGGGAGTCCCAGTGACCCAGATACTACCCTACTCCTGACACCCACACTCCACCCTCCCCCTCCGTTCTGCCCTCAGCCCCTGGCATATGATGCAATCACCAGGCCCTGCCAAGTGCACAGCAGGGGCTGTGGCCGGAGCCCTGGGCTCAAGCCCTCACTTGCTGGGCGCACTTGGGAAGGCCGCTTAACCTCTCTGTGCCCAGGACATAGATTAAATCAAGAAACACGTTGCCCTGGCCCGTTTGGCTCAGTGGATAGAGGGTGGGCTGCCGACTGAAGGGTCCCGGGTGTGATTCCGGTCAAAGGCATGAGCCTCAGTTGCAGGCTTGATCCCTGGCTCTGGTCCCAGCGCATGCGGGAGCTAGCCCATCTATGTGTCTCTCTTATGTTCTTGTTTCTCCCTCTGTCTCTCCCCCTCCCTTCCACTTTCTGAAAATCAATGGGAAAATTATCCTCTGGTGAAGGAAAAGGAAGGAAGGAAGGAAGGAAGGAAGGAAGGAAGGAAGGAAGGAAGGAAGGAAGGAAGGAAGGAAGGAAAGAAGGAAGGAGGAAGGGAGGGAAGGAGGGAGGGAGGGAGAAAAAGGGAGGGAGCAAGGGAGGGAGGGAGGGAGGGAGGGGGGAGAAAAAGGGAGGGAGGGTGGGAGGGAGGGAGAAGAAGGGAAGGAAGGAAGGAAGGAAGGAAGGAAGGAAGGAAAAGAGGAAGGAAAAGAGAGGGAGGGAGGGAAGGAGGGAGAGGAAGGAAGGAAGGAACGGGGAGAGAGAGAGAGAAGGAAAGAAAGACACGCTTTGGCCAGCTTGCTTTCCAGAGCCCCAGGGAGGAGGGGGATGGGGTCAGGAGGTGCCCTGACGGATGACAGACCAGGAGTCTGAGGAGCACCTCGGGGGCTGGGAGCTTGGCCCCTAGGTTCCCTCTTTCAGGGTCTCGATCCTCATTACACCCCATGAGGCAGGAGCCGCTCTTTAATGCGGCTTTTATGGATAAAAGTGGGGGAATGTGCCCTAGTTTGCCCAGTGGTTCGAGCATTGGCCCGAGGACTGAAGGGTCCCGGTTCGATTCTAGTCAAGGGCACGTACCTTGGCTGCGTGCTCGCTCCCCAGCCCCCCTCAGAGCGCCTAGGGGAGGCAACCAATCCATGTGTCTCCCTTACATCGACGTTTCCCTCTTTGTCTCTCTCCTTCTCTCCACTCTCTCTAAACATCCTGGGGAAAATACCAGGTGAGGATTAACAACAGAGCTGGAAGGCAGGCATCCATCCATCCATCCATCCATCTATCCATCCATCTATCCATCCATCCATCCATCTATCCATCCATCCATCCATCCATCCATCATCCATCATCCATCCATCCATCCATCCATCATCCATCCATCCATCCATCCATCTATCCATCCATCCATCCATCCATCATCCATCCATCCATCCATCATCCATCCATCCATCATCCATCCATCCATCATCCATCCATCCATCCATCATCCATCCATCCATCCATCCATCTATCCATCCATCCATCCATCATCCATCCATCCATCCATCTATCCATCCATCATCCATCCATCCATCCATCATCCATCCATCCATCCATCCATCATCCATCCATCCATCATCCATCCATCCATCCATCATCCATCCATCCATCATCCATCCATCCATCCATCCATCCATCTACCTATCCATCCATCCATCCATCCATCCGGCAGTCTGTCTGTCCATCCACCAGCCAACCCCCTGCAGCCTTGAGCCCTCGGCTTCCCCTGCCCCTCAGGGTGCCGAGCTGCCACCTCAAGCTCGTCACGCTCAGAGGCTGACACGGGCCAAATAAACGAGGCACGGGGCCCGCGGGCCACACGTTCGACACGCCTGTGCCACATGGTAGCCTCGGGCCGCATGCCTGGCCTCTCTGGGTCCCGCCTGAAGGAGGCAGGGCCGTGGGGACAGGCAAGGCCATCCCCGGGGAGCGGGTAAGGGCAGGACACTGCAGTGGGTCCCAGGCCTAGCTCTCCTGCCCACCAGCTGTGTGTCCGTGAGGAGGTGACCTAACGGTGCAGGGCCCAGTTTCACTGTCTGTAACCCGTTCCCACCTCATTCATTTCGGGGTGCTGCGGTCCGCCCCGGGCTTCGTCTCCCAAGCAGGGAGGCGACGGGGTCAGAAAGCAAAGCCAGCCGGTAGGTGGTAGGTGTCTCTTTCCATTTTACTATCATTTCCACTGCGGCTGTGCCATCTGCCCGCCAAAAAACAAACAGAACCTGCCGGGCTCCGTGTACGTGATGTGTATAAATAGAGCCCGCCGTGGGGGCCGCTCCCGGACGCTGCGGCCAGCCCCAGGCATGCCACCCCGAGGGCCGCATCCTCAGAAAAGCTGATGGGAGCGAGCGGGGCACCCGCTGAGGTTATGCCCACTCAGAGCAGAACCAAAACCGGAGCCGGGGCCCCAGCGGAGGAAATGGGCGGCGGCAGGCCCGGCTCCTGACTCAGAGAGGCTGGCTGCTCCCCGGCCCGGCACACGCACCTCCGGCGGCAGACTCACTTCCCTCCGTGCACACCCTGCCCAGGGAGCGGCCACAGGGACGGGGAGGGGGCGGCCGGCCCAGCCCGCCTGCCCCCTGGTCTCCGGGCTCCTGTCCCAGCAGTGAGTGCAGGGTGGGTCCCCGAGGCACCGAGGGACCAGAATTTAAGGAGGCGCTCGCTGTCTGTGCATTTCTTTGTTTTTGTTTTGTTTTTTTTAAATATATTTTATTGATTTTTTACAGAGAGGAAGGGAGAGAGATGGGGAGTTAGAAACATCAATGAGAGAAACATCGATCAGCTGCCTCCTGCACACCCCCCACTGGGGAGGTGCCTGCAACCAAGGTACATGCCCTTGACCGGAATCGAACCCGGGATCCTTCAGTCCGCAGGCCAACGCTCTATCCACTGAGCCACACCGGTTTCAGCACATTTCTTTGTTTTTAAATTGAATGTTTTTTATTGATTTCAGAGAAGAAGGGAGAGGGAGGAAGAGAGAGAAACATCAATGATGAGAGAGAACCATGGATCGGCTGCCTCCAGCACGCGCCACGCTGGGGATGGAGCCCGACACCTGGGCCTGTGCCCTGAGCAGGAACCGAACGGGGACCTGCTGGTTCAACCAGTGAGCCACACCGGCCCAGGAACCCTGCCTTTCGCACGAACCCTCCTGTGACTCTGAGGGAGGCCCTGGCGTTATCCGGTCTCACAGCCAAAGCCAAACCAAAGCCCAGGCTCAGATGGTATGTGCCACTTGCCCTGGAAAGAGGCCGAGTCGAGACTTAAGCCCAGCCCTGACCGGTGTGGCTCAGTGGATAGAGTGTCGGCCTGTGGACTGCAGGGTCCCAGGTTCGATTCCGGTCCAGGGCATGTACCTTGGTTGCAGGCACATCCTCAGTGGGGGGTGTGCAGGAGGCAGCTGATGGACGTTTCTCTCTCATTGATGTTTCTAACTCTCCATCTCTCTCCCTTCCTCTCTGTAAAAAATCAATGGAAAAAATTTTTTTAAAAAAAGACTTAAGCCCAGGCCCGCTGGGTCCAGTGCCTACTGTCTTGAGCACTGAGCCACCCATCCCCACCCCCTGGGCACCTGGGCACCTGGCTGGCCCTCAGGTGAGGGGTGTGGCAGCAAGCACACAAGCCGGGCCTGCAGGCTGGAGCTGGGGTCCCAGCTCTGGTCCATGCTCCCAGGGTGACCTTGAACGAGTTTCTTCTTTCCTCCGTGCCTCAGTTTCTTTGTTTGCTCCACCCTGCCATGTAGAAGCCCACCCACACCCCTGAAAGGGTGCAGCACCCTCCCCCCAAACACACACACACTCACACACACACACATACACACACTCACACACACACACACTCACACACACACACACACTTACACACACACACATACACACACTCACACACACACACACTCACACACACACACACACTTACACACACACACATACACACACTCACACACACACACACTCACACACACACACATACACACACACTCACACACACTCACATACACACACTCACACACACACATACACACACACACATTCACACACACATACACACTCTCACACACACACTCACACACACTCACATACACATACATACACACACACAAACACATACACACATTCACACGCACATACACACACACACACACACACACACAGCTCTTGCTGGGGATTAAGTGATCTGGGACAGCGCTGGTTGTGAGCACACACCCCTGCCCACTCCCTGTGTCTCTGTCGTGCCAGATGCTGTTAGGAAGGCCACCCCACAACCCACAGGCCAGGCCCACAGCCCTGCCACCTGCCACGTGCCATTCCCTCCGCCTCTGTCCCCGCAGCCCTGCATTTCCGCATCGCCCCACTCAGCCGCGCTCGCACGCTCAGCATGCCTTCGGGCCGACCCCAGGGTCTCAGCCCGGGGTGCTGGGCCATCACCACTGTCCTCTCTGTGCTCCTTCCACCTAGATCCATGGCCGCCCCCGAGTTTCCGATGTAACGGGTTTGGGCGCTGCCCAGCTTTGGGGATTTGTTTTCAAGCTCCTCCCTCCGGGTGAAATGCAGAGGGCGGGGCTTTCTTTCCCAGGGTCTTGGGTACCAGGCACTGACTCTCCATCAGCCCCGTTGGTGGCTCTGCCCTTGCCCTGGAGGGGAGGGTTGTGGGGGCAGCGATCTGGAAGGCAGAGGCCCAGAGGGGCCAAGTCTGGGCCCGTCAGACGTAGAGAACAAAACCCTTGGCAGCCGAAACTGGTTTGGCTCAGTGGATAGAGCGTCGGCCTGCGGACTGAAGGGTCCCAGGTTCCATTCCGGTCAAGGGCATGTACCTTGGTTGCGGGCACATCCCCAGTAGGGGGTGTGCAGGAGGCAGCTGATTCATGTTTCTCTCTCATCGATGTTTCTGACTTTCTATCCCTCTCCCTTCCTCTCTCTGTACAAAATCAATAAAATGTATTAAATAAAATTTAAAAAAACCTGGGCTGGCCCAACACCACGAGGCTGCACCCGCAGCTCCGCAAACAGCCTCCACAAACAGCAGCAGGAGGTCCCGGACAGCCTCCCTCGGGCTCTCGGCCAGGGCCACCCCGCCCGGCCACCCTGAGCCTCGCCCTGAGCGAGGGAGGTGGGCCACAGGGTGTCACAGAAATAGCCGGGCCCTGGAGACACACAGGCCAGGTCCAGTCCCCCTTCCATCCGACACGCAGGGACCTGGGGCGAGCCTCTTCCACCCGAGCCCCCATGGGCCTCGTCCGGCCCAGGGTCCCGCCTAGAGTCAGAGCAGCAAACAGCACGACCGGAAAAGAAAAACAAAAGCCGGTCTGTTTTTTACAGAAGTCCACGGAGAGCGTCCAAGGGTGATCCATCAGGAAGCAGTAGGAGCTGGTTATTTACTGCTCTGCACACAACCACACGTGAACTAAAACTGTCAGAGGGGGGCCTCTGAGGAGGGGTTTGCAGGAAGCTGGACCTTTTGATAAGTCCTTTTTACCACTTCAGGGTGATTAATAGCTCTTGGCTAAAAGTATTTATTAAAAAGCAGCTCTGGCCTCTCCCGTGTTGGTTTCAGAGGCCCTCACTGATAACGGGAGTGTTTTTTGGCCCGTGAACCCAAAATAAGGGCAAGTGTTCCAGCTGCAGAGTCAGGCTGCTGGGGTTCAAATCCACGCTCTGCAACGGACCGGCTGTGCCGCCCGGGGCAAGTTGCTTAACCTCTCTGGGCCTCAGCGTCTTCAGCTATAGAACAGGCACAACTTCCTGGTGCCGGCCTGTGTGATCGTGAGACCTTATTATATGTAACTCATACAGGCCGTTGTTTTTAGAAAAATAGGGTTATCCAGCTACACATGGTTTGTGCTGCTTGCCTTCTTTCTTCTTCTTTTTGAAAATATACTTTATTGATTTTTTTACAGAGAGGAAGGGAGAGAAACAGAAAGTCAGAAACATCGATGAGAGAGAAACATCCGTCAGCTGCCTCTTGCACACCCCCTACTGGGGATGTGCCCCCAACCAAGGTACATGCCCTTGACTGGAATCGAACCCGGGACCTTTCAGTCTGCAGGCCGACAACGCTCTATCCACTGAGCCACACCGGTTTCAGCTCGCCTTCTTTCTTCTTGCCAAGATATTATGGCTGTTGATCCAGATCAGTACATAGAGTTCTGTTTCATTCTCATTGATGCCAGATTTCCACCGCACGGAATATAAAACGTGTTTATACACAACCTCCTACTGAAGGAAAGGAAAGCATTCTCTCTCTCTCTCACTCTCTCTCTCTCTCTAATATCATTTTTGTTGTTGTTAATCCTCACCTGAGGATATTTTTCCGTTGATTTTTGAAGAGATTGGAAGAAGGAGGGAAAGACAGAGAGAAACATCGATGTGAAAGAAACACGTTGATTGGTTACCTCCTGCATGACCTCCCTATCAGGACCCAGGCTGGGGAGGAGCCTGCAGCCAAGGTACATGCCCTCGACCAGAATCGAACCTGAGACCCTTTGGTCCACAGGCCAACGTTCTATCCACTGAGCCAAACTGGCTACAGCTAAAATCATTTTTTTAAAAAACCTTTTATAGGTACTGTTAAATTGCCCCTCTTAAAAAGTGGTACCAATTTAGATCCCCACCAATCCTGTATGAAAAGTGCCCATTTTCTCACAGTCATACTGTAACCGGAACCCCAGTTCTGCTGCCTGCTGCCACGAAAACCAAACTCATCAGGCAGATGCTAGTGAAAAAGGAAAGAGGGAGCCCTGAGAGGTGTGGCTCAGTGGGTAGAGTGTCAGCCTGCAGAGTGAAGGGTCCCAGGTTCGATTCTGGTCAAGGGCATGTGCACGAGGCAGCTGATCGATGTTTCTAACTGTGTCCCTCTCCCTTCCTCTCTGTAAAAAATCAATAAAATATAAAAAATAAAATAAAATTTTTAAAATCAATTAATTTGTCCCCTACTGTCAAATGTACCAGGTGTTCCTTTGGGGAAATTACAGTTGATTTTAAAAAATCAAAAGGAGCCTCCTGGCCTTTTCATTTGTCATTAAAACAACCACTCCACATCACTATCTCTCTATGTGCCTTTCTTTTCCTTTCTCCTTTTCCCCATTTCCATTGCCCTTGCTGATTCCGTATTCCTCCCCCTCTGCAACTTATTCGAACCTTCTGCGACTCTCCTGTTCCCTTTCTGTTTATTTATTTATTTAATCCTCACCCAATGATATTTTTCCCATTGATCTTCAGAGAGGGAGTGGGAGGGAGCAAACAGAGGAGAGAGAGAGAGAGAGAGAGAGAGAGAGAGAGATAGAGAGAGAGAGAGAGAGAGGTAAGAGAGGTACATTGACTGGTTGCCTCCCGCAGGCATCCCAACCAGTGTGGGCGGGGATTGAACCTGAAACTGAGGTGCCTGCCCTTGACCAGGAACGGTGCCCTTGGCCAGGAACCGGTGTGCCAATGCTCTGACCACCGGACAGAGCCGGGCCAGGGCCAGTTTCTGTCTCCTTAACTTCCTCAGAAACAATCCGCTTTAGAGCAACCGACTTTCAACCACCCAAACCATGACAAGGAGCATTCTCAATGCTTAGAAACCTTAATTTTTAGTGGAAACTGAAAAATGCAAGCCAGTGGCGTTCTTTAGATTGGCAAATTTGTGAGCACGTTTCAAACTTCCAGGGATGGGCTCGTTTTCCTCTGGAAAATACGCTCACCTTTCCAAGAGGCGCCACAGGGGTAACATGGCCTTGACCATGCTTAGGAGGCTGGAGAGAAGGTGGGGGCAGACGGGCGGGCGGAGATAGCGATAGCGTCTCACAGCCGGTTCCCAGGACTGCAGCAGGGGCCTCCCCACCCCCGCACCCCCAACCTCCGGAGGCTCGAATTTGAAAGCACCATTTGTTTCCCTTTCTATTGAGGTGGGGCACTGCTCCCGCTGCTCCCCGCCTGACAGCGTTTGGGAGTGGTCTGAATTTCCCCATTTGTGCCCAGGACCCGGGCAGCTCCGGGGCCTCCAGAGTGTTTAAAAGATTTATTTCATCACATTTTTCTTTTGCTCTCGGGGGGGGGGGGGGGGGGGGGGGGGCGGGGGCGTGAGATCTTTCACCTTCATCAGTTCAGATTCTGAGAATTTTCATGATGTAGCAACGTGAGAGCTTGTTGTACGTAGGAGATCTTATCCTAGTCACCAGACCTTTGACAAAGCAACTCCAATGGCAAAACAGTAGTAAGGAGGATACAAACAGGAAGGAGGAAGGGACTGTAGAGCAGCATGATTCCTATGCAAATTTCTGTAAGCAACAATATTCCCAATTAAAAACACAGCCATTAAGACAACCCACCCATAGAGGCAACAAGAAAAGCAACCAATCCCCCAAATTCCAAATATCAAAACCAGTGGATGGAGAGCGCGTCGGCCTGTGGACGGAAAGGTCCCGGGTTCGATTCCGGTCAAAGGCATGTACCTTGGCTTCGGGCACATCCCCAGCAGGGGGGTGTGCAAGAGGCAGCTGATCTATGTTTCTCTCTCGTCGATGTTTCTGACTTTCTATCCTTCTCCCTTCCTCTCTGTAAAAAAAAAAAATCAATAAAATATATATTTTTAAAAAGAGCGCTCCAAGCAGATCCCACTCAGGGGAACTGGGACTTTTCGTGGGCGCGGAGCCATCCCACTGCCGTGGCGACCGCCGTGTGGCGCCTATTGAATCCCACAGAATCCCAAATGGTTTAAGGGACCCCAAGTGGCCGGGTAGGGGCACCTTGTGTGTACACCAAAGACCACCAGTTTTGGAGTCCCTCGACTCCCCAAAGACCTGTTTCCTCTCACCCGCTAGGCGGTCCCAGTGACCAGCCCCGAGAGAGGGCGAAGGACTGTCCCCAAGTAAAACCACTCGGCAGCTGCTAGTGGCAAAGGAAAGAGGCTTCCCCTAGCCGGTTTGGCTCAATGTCGAGCATCGGCCTGTGGACTCATGAATCTTGGGTTTGATTCTGGTCAAGGGCACATGCCCAGGTTTTGGGCTCGATCCCCACTAGGGGTGTGCAGGAGTCAGCCAATCAATGAGTCTCCCTCATCATTGATGTTTCTCTCTCTCTCTTCCTCTCCCTTCCTCTCCGATACCAATAAATAAAAATTTTTTTAAGGAAAGAGGTTTAATTCAAGTGCCAGTCACCTGAGGAGGTGAAGGACTCTTGTCACAAAGCCCATCTCAGCATCTCAATGGGCAGAGGTGTCTACAGGGAGGAAAAGGCAAAGCAGAACAAAGAAATCAAGGGGAGGGGCTTTGCAGATTGGCACAGTCCATGCCCGTCAGGACCTCAGAACCAGTCAAGTGATGGTGTCGTGCCCACCATCCTGGCCGTTGGCATCTGGTTCTACATGTGAAGGTCAGCAAACCTCCCAGAGCTGGAATGACGGAAGGCCAGGGACGGCACCTCCTGAAGGTAGTTTCTAGACTTCTTATACCAACACGCTGTTTACCTACAAGCTACATATTAGTCAGACTCCGTATTTGCAGGAACCGTGTCAAAAGGATGGTGGGGTGGGTTACAATTCCCACTGTTAAGACACCACTGATTTGTAACTTGTGCTCATCGACACAGGAGTGATGTCAGCGTTTCAATGCGCTCATGTGTGAAAGAGACCAAACACGTTTCATAACTTCCTATTTTTGTTTCCTTTTTTTGTTTCTTCTCGTGTGAAAGAATTGTTTAGATCCTTGACCCTTTTTTCATTTGGCTTTCTGTCACTGGCTTATCCGTTTTCTCACAGATTTATAGGACCTCTTTTTATATGAAAATCCCTGGCCCAGCTGGCATGGCTCGGTGGTTTGAGTGTCAGCCTCTCAGCCCAGAAGCCACGGGTCCATTCCTGGTCCGGGCACATCCCGGGTTGCAGGTTCCATCCCCATCAGGGGTGTACAGGAGGCAGCCGGTCAATGATTCTCTCACATCGTCGACGTCTCTATTTCTCCCTCTCTCTCCCTTCCTCTCTGAAATCAATCAATATATATATCTTTTTTTAAATCCTTCACTTTTTAATACATCTGAGACTATTTTCTGGCAATCTACTTTAGCCAACTTCTTGGTGTCTCTAGTCATAGAAACGTTTACGTTATTATCTAGTCACTGTCCCATTCCTTGTGTGAGTTTTGGCTCTTACGGCTTAGCTTTCTCTGGGTGGTGTTTATTTGTAAATATCTCTTCTGTTTCCTTTCAATACTTCTATAGTTTTGTGTGTTTTTTTTAGCATTTATTCCATCCGTCTTTAATCCATCTGGAATGTTCACATATACTTATAGCAGTGATCGGCAAACTGCAGCTCGCGAGCCACATGCGGCTCTTTGGCCCCTTGAGCGTGGCTCTTCCACAAAATACCACGGCCTGGATGAGTCTATGTTGAAGAAGAGGCGTTAGAAGAAGTTTAAGTTTTAAAAATCTGGCTCTCCAAAGAAATTTCAAGCGTACTGTTGATATTTGGCTCTGTGGACTGATGATGAGTTTGCCGACCACTAACTTACAGGATGTGAAGTCGAGACCTAATATTTTATTTCCCCCTTAACGGAGAACCAATTGTCCCAACAGCGTTAGCTGAGGAATCCATCATCTCCTCGATGACTCGTGACGTCCCCTTGCCAAGCGCCACTCCCTGGCGTTTTCAGCATTTTATTGATTTCGGGGAAGAAGAGAGAAGGAGAGATAGAAACACTGAGACCGGCACACGGCAGACAGGCAAATGTTGGTTTCGGCAGCAGCGGAAAGGACATCTCCGTGGGAGCTGGGATATACGCTAGGGAAGCGAAGCACAGGCCCCGGCACTCTGAGCGGCTCCCGATGGCAATAAGTATTGGTGGCTCTGGCTTTACTCTGTTTTCAAATCAGCTTTTTGAAGCTACCACGGAACTTCCACACTTAAAGAAAAAAACAGGTCGGTCACTTGACAAACATGTGCATTTATGTAACCAACGCCAAACAAGTTATACAACCTTTTTATCTTTCCAGAGAGTTCCTTTCTGCCCGTTGGCTGTCAGCGGGCCCTCCACGCCCACCCCGGGCAGCCGTAAATCTCTTCTGACGCGCGTGCGTGCAGGACATTGATAAGCCTCTCCGAGGGGCCAGTAACCCGCCGCCGTGAGCCCAGCTTCCCCTCCAGACAAGGACTTCTCTCCTGGGGCGGCCACACCCCCGGACCTGTTTGGTCCCACACGGGTGGGGAAATCCCCAACTTCAGACAGGCAGGTTCGTCCTCAGGGTTTTTTCCCAGTCTACATAGCAAGTCTGCCAAATATTTACTGAATATGTTCTTTTAAATCTCTGCATCTTTTTTAATTGAATGCAAAACGATTGCTTTTCAAAGAAAGCATGATATCCCAGTGTTTAAAATAGCCAGGGTCACATGCCATCATTAAGGAAAGGCTATTAATTAGACGAAAATGAAAAATGAATCTTTCAGCCATAACTGGCTCAGTGGCTAGAGCATCGGCCTGCAGACTGAGGGGTCCCTGGTTCGATTCCAGTCAAGGGCATGTACCTTGGTTGCGGGCACATCCCCACTAGGGGGTGTGCAGGAGGCAGCTGATCCATGTTTCTCTCTCGTCAGTGTTTCTAACTCTCTAACCCTCTCCCTTCCTCTCTATAAAAAAAAAAATCAATGAATTTTTTAAAAAATGAATTTCCCTGCCCGGCTGGTGTGGCCCAGTGGTTCAGCTGGACTCTGAGTCAGGGGGTCTCAGTCTGGTGCCCCGTCAGGGCACATGCCCAGGTTACAGGCTCAGTCCCTACTGGGGGGGGGGGGGGGGGCGTGTAGGAAGCAGCCGATCAATGATTCTCTCTCATCACTGATGTTTCTATCTCTCCTTCTCTCTTCTTCCCCGAAATCAATAAAAACATACCAAAAAAAAATGTCTCAAAAAATGAGTCTCCCTGTATCACCTAACTGCGGCTCTCGAGCCACATGCGCCTGTTTGGCCCCTTGAGTTTTTAGCAAAGGCCAGCTTAGGAGGACCGTAATTAAGTCAATGACAAGGTACCTCCCTACAGAGTTTAAGTTTAAAAACTTTGGCTCTCAAAAGAGATGTCAGTCGTTGTCCTGTTGATATTTGGCTCTGTTGACGGAGGAGTTTGCCGACCACTGGCTTAAGATCACATTGCCGTTGCCTCACGAGAGAACCACGGATGCGAAAGAGACAGAACTTAGAGGTGGAGGCCACAAGAGGAGGCCTGCCGAGCCACCAGCCGGGGGGGCTGCAGCAAATTCTCCCCAGAGCGGTCACACCCCTTCCGTGCGAAGCTGCTCCCCCAAGCCAGCTGTTGGGTAACACCTTTTCAAGAGGCATGGGTGTGAGAGCATGGGTTTGGGGTTCCGCAGTTCTCAAGCCTGTGGGTTCTGCCAGCAGCTTCAGCTCATTTCATTGCACGTAGCCCGGCCCTTTTTGGGTAACCACGGCAACCACGACCCCTAAACCTCCGGATGCTGACTTTGGCACTTGGCTGTAACACCCTCATCCCCAAAGGTCAGATGGAGCTGGAGGCAGACAGAGGGGGACGGGCCCTTCCTCTTAGCTCACCAAT
This sequence comes from Antrozous pallidus, assembly GCA_027563665.1. Lineage (NCBI taxonomy): Eukaryota > Metazoa > Chordata > Mammalia > Chiroptera > Vespertilionidae > Antrozous > Antrozous pallidus. The sequence goes on from CM050525.1 coordinate 52,923,738, forward strand.
GGGGAAACTGAGGCCCAGAGAGGAAGCAGACCAGGCCACAGTCACCCCGCCAGTCAGTGGGGGCAGCGCTGGGCTGCCTGGCCGGCCAGCCTGGCTTCAGAGTCGATGCTCCCCGCCAGCCCACCGCACTGCTCCTGTTTCATAACCGTCCACGGGGGAGGAGGGGGGGGCTCTTGGGGCAACGGATGGCTCTTAGGACCGAGGACATTGGAGGGGTCCCTGCCAGATGTGCCAGGAGTTGGGGAATTGCCCACTTACCTGTCTCCCCAAGGACAGAAGTCCTCCGACCTTCCCTGAGTTCTGTCCGTGGTATCTAACTGGTGTCTGCTCACCCCGTCCCAGAGAGCGCCGATTCCTAGCAACCGTGACACGTTATAGGTTGGACCCGGATAGAAACCGGCATTATAAGAAGAATATTTTCCTTCGTGCAACTCAGCATAATGTGGCCATTTGACGAATGTGTCCCCTTAGACCCGCAAACTCGGTGCATCTGAAACGGATCTCGAGATTCCCATGGCCGCGGATGGCAGACTTGGGCTTCCCCCGGAGCACGGCTTAAAATGCTGAGAACAGCTGAAACCGGTTTGGCTCAGTGGATAGAGTATCGGGTTCAATTCCGGTCAAGGGCATGTACCTTGGCTGCGGGCACATCCCCAGTAGGGGGTGTGCAGGAGGCAGCTGATGGATGTTTCTCTCTCATCGACGTTTCCCACTCTCTATTCCTCTCCCTTCCTCTCTGTAAAAAAAAATCAATAAAATAGATTTTTTTAAAAAGAAATAAAATGCTGAGAAAAATATCTTAGAGTGTTGGCAAGTTTAAAAAAGAAAAAAAAACACCATGGGAAAACAAGAGGCCAATGCAAGGGGGAAATATAAACCCAGAGATGTAAGCAAATGACGGAACCACCAAAGCCACTTCTGGTATTAAGTGTATCATCTGTACATGCCGCGTGCAAAGTGAGAGACCACCAAAGTCACCTCTGATACTAAGGGTATCTGCGCATGCCGCCTGCCAGGGCTCAGGTTTGGGGCTTTCTGGGTGAGCAGGATGGGAGTGAAGGCCAAGCAAGGGCCAGTCAAGGTCGGAGAGTCTTAGAGCAAAGCCTCTCCGTGTAGATCGGGACCCTCGCCTCAGGAAAAGGGTAAGCTGGAACTAAATCATGTCCCTCCTCCTGCCCCCCAACCCCCAGGGGAAGGGGAAGCAGCCTGCTCTGAGAACTGGTAGCTACAGACCGACACACACACACACACACACACACACACACACACACGCACGCACTTTGCCACCCCGAGGGCGACAGTCTGGTACATCATTTCAGACTAGTGAAGGGGATGACATGGAATGATACAATACACGCAGTTGTTTAAAGCTCAGAGAAAAGATAAAAAGGAGTAAGAGAAGTGGCACAAAACAGGATGGTGGATTTAATTCTAAATATTTTGCAATCGCCGAAACTGGTTTGGCTCAGTGGCTAGAACTCCGGCCTGCGGAATGGAAGGTCCCAGGTTCGATTCCGGTCAAGGGCATGTACCTTGGTTGGGGGCACAGAGGCAGCTGATCGATGTTTCTCTCTCATCGATGTTTCTAACTTTCTATGCCTCTCCCTTCCTCTCTGTAAGAAATCAATAAAATACATATTTAAAAATAAATGAATATTAGCAATAGATATATATTACATGTAGCTTGCCCATACGTATATTTTTAAATTACCAATGGACTAAATGCTCTAGTTAAAAGGCAAAGGATGTCAGATGTGTGTGGGGAGGGGGAGGATGATGCTATTTGAAAACAAACAGACACATCTAAAACGTAAGAATAGAGAAGAGTTTCAAGTAATAACAGTCGACAGTAGTAAAGAGAAAGCTGATGCAGCTACACTCCTAAAATACAAAGTAGACTTTAAGGCAAAAAGCATTACCAGCAGAGAAGATAATGATAAAAGTTCATTTGACTAGGAGGACGTAATATTAAATTTGTATATATCTAATAACATAAGCTCAGAATATGCAAAGCAAAACTTCCTAGGACTACATGGGAAAATAGACAAATCAAAAGTCATAATAGGAGATTTTAAGACAGTTTTATAGAGAAAGGCGACAAGGACATAGATTTGAAGAGCTGAGCTAATAAACCGGACTTAATGAGCTTAAACAGGACCCTGCACGTGACAATTGTGACGTACACATCTGTAGCACATCTGTAGCCGGACAATCAAGGAGTCCGTGCTGCCTGTCACTACTCGAGCCAGTTCAGCAGAGACAGGGTTGAGTCATATATGAGTGTTTATTCCAATACCGCCGAGGGTGTAGGGGAGCAGCAGGTCAGCCACAAAAATCTGCTCTGCAGCCCCCCTAAGCCAGCTGCTTATATAGGGTAAGACAAAGATCACATGGGGAATAGGGACTATGGGTGTGGGGAAGTAGGAGGCTGGGGTGGGACTCCATTGTTTGGGCAACGACGTGGTTAATCTTTCCATGAGAATGGACCGCATTCCAAGGTTGACTCCCAGGTCCCGAGGGGGGCGGGGCATACACCTCCCAGCCAGATGAGAATGTCCTTTCTTTAACCAACACCAGGCAATCATGGGTAACCGAGTATGACTAACATTTCCCATAACAAACGCTAGTCCCCAATATTGTTTTTGCCCCTAGCACATCTAGACATTTATAAACATAGCCTATGTTCTGGGCTACAAAGCAAATCGCAATACATTTCAAGGGATGTAAACCACTGAGCTAGTGTTTCCTCTCACCACAATGTAATTAAGCCTGAAATCAATAAAAATTAACAATAACTAGGAAATCCCCGTTGTTTTGAAAAATTTAAAGACACCTTTTTTTTTTTTTTTTTTTTTTTTTTGGTAAGAGAACATTTACTGGGTGGATGACAGAGGTAGAAAAGGTAATTCCTGGAAGAAATGGGTAATTCCTGGAGGAAACAAGTAATAGAGATAAAGGAAGGGCCGTTGGCGCTAGGGCGTGAGGAAGCTGATGGTAAGGTGCCTGGGGGAAGGGAAGGGAAAAGGAAAGGCACTGGGCATGCTCCCAGGGAAGAGCATCCGGTCCTCAGTCCTAAGGGCTGGAGGGTGGAGATTTTAGGAGGTCCAGGAGAAGATCCTAATAGACTAGTCAGCATTTTCCAGGTGTAGCATGGCTGTGGTCCCCACTGGTTGACTGGTTGGCAGGGGCTCATCATTCAAAGCAGCTGGTCCTGGCGTCAGCCGTGGCTGGTTCGGCTGCTTAGCTGAGCCTGGAGCTGAAATACAACTGAGGCCCAGGTGTGTCTCTAGGGGGGAAGGTCAGGAGGTCCAATGGACAGAGCCAGATATGCTGGAGGAGGAAAACTCTCCCTGGGGGTAAGGTCCCACTCTGTAATTGATTACGCATTGATAGGCAGCTGGGGGTTTTCCAGGCTGTGCCTGGCCCATGGTCCTGGCTCTGCTCACTTCAGTCTAACTGCCTACAACAGTGGTCGGCAAACTCATGAGTCAGCAGAGCCAAATGTCAACAGCACAACGATTGACATTTCTTTGGAGAGCCCGATTTTTTTAAAACTTCAACTTCTTCTAACGCCACTTCTTCAAAATAGACTCGCCCAGGCCGTGGTATTTTGTGGAAGAGCCACACTCAAGGGGCCAAAGAGCGGCATGTGGCTCGAAAGCCGCAGTTTGCCGACCGCCGGCCTACAACATCCCCACCCCCTCAAGTATCTTGGCTCTGAAATCTTTCAGAGAAAGGGGGCGTTGGAGTCTTCTGTAGCTGCTTCCTGATGAAAGGCGGCGACATTTTTCTTCAGAGCCAAGAGATCCTTGCTGTCTGTCATGGGGTGATGGGGCCTGGGCAAGGGAGGGGGTGGCAATGGTGAAAGACCCCCCTTTTAGTAACATAGGGGTCAGAGGAGAAATCGCAATTACAAAATAAAAATATAACAGAACAGTCAAGGAAATAGCACCTATCAAAACTGGCAGTAAATTTTTCTAAAGTAATACTTACAAGGAAATATATAACACATATTAGAAAAGAATAAAGGCTTAACTTTAATTAGGTGAGCATCCATCTCAAAGCAATAGAGAATAAAGACTAAATTAAACCTAAAATATAAGGCAAAATGTACATATACACTAGAGGCCCAGTGTACAAAATTCGTGCACTGGGGGAGGAGGAGAAGTCCCTCAGCCAGGACTGTGCCCTCTCACAGTCGGACATCCTTAGTGCTACCTCCTGCCACCACTACTGGCTCAGGGCTGCTAGCTGAGCGATGCACTGACCACCTGGGGGCAGCTCCTGAATTGAGTATCTGCCCCCTGGTGGTCAGTGCGCATCATAGCGACTGGTCATTCTGCCATTTGGTCAATTTGCATATTAGCCTTTTATTATAAAGGATAAAGAGAATAGCACTAATTAATAAAAACAGAAAGTAAATACACAATTAAGAAAGTCAACAAAAATTAAAATTGGCTTTGCAAGGCAAATTTAACATTAGAAAAAAAATATAATTCGCACTATCCATAAATCAAACGCAAATACTGTAATCACCATCAAAATATACACAAAAGAGTTGCTCAACAAAATTCAATATCCACTCTTGATTAAAAAAACAATAAGGCTTAGCAAACTAAAAATAGAAAGGAACTTCCTAAATCTGATAAAGGGCGTATTTTGTTTTTTGTGGGTTGTTTTTTTTTTTTCCCCAGTGGGTACAAGTCTATTTATTTCACACATACACATTGTATTTGTTATCTTTACTGCTGCCCTAAGAATTACAGCTTAATGGCGTCAGACAACGCCCATCTGTTGGCTCCCCGTTCTGGAAACCCACTGGGCCCAGGACAGCTCAGCTGGCTCTCTGCCTGGGCTGAAATCCCCGTACCACTCCTCGGGCCCCCCGGCTTTCTGGGGCGCTGGGAACAAGTCTACATCCAGGCTCTTGGCTGAAGACGGTCCCGTGCCATTCCCTGGAGGACCAATGTCCCATTTTCCTGCTGGCTCTCAGCCAAGGCTGGGCTTGGCTCCCAGCGGCTGCCCGCATCCCTTCTCATCTTTCCACGGGGCCCTCCAGCTACAGCAGGTCAAGTCCCTCACACACTCCGTATCCCAGCAACCAGCCGGAGAAAATACTGCGCCTTTTTAGTGCTCATGTGATTTGACTGGGCACAGAGAGATAACCCCGGGTGATATTGGTATAAAAGTCTGTGACCTTGCCAAAACCGGTGTGGCTCAGTGGACAGAGCGTCGGCCTGCGGACTGAAGGGTCCCAGGTTCAATTCCGGTCAAGGGCATGTACCTTGGTTGTGGGCACATCCCCAGTGGGGAGTGTGCAGAAGGCAGCTGATGGATGTTTCTCTCTCATCAATGTTTCTGACTTTCTATCCCTCTCTCTTCCTCTCTGTAAAAAATCAATAAAATATATTTAAAAAAATAAAATAAAAGTCTGTAACCTGGTCCTGGCCGATGTGGCTCCCCTTCACCAGAGTTGCAGGTTCAATCCCCAGCCTGGTCAGGTGAATGCAGGAGGCAATCAATCAATGTGTCTCTCTCCTTGATCTCTCTCTCTCTCTCTCTCTCTCTCTCTCTCTTTCCCTCTCTCCCTCCCTTCCACTTTCAAAAAAGAAAAAAAAAATCAGTGGAAAAAAATATCCTTGGATAAGGATTAACAAAACAAAACAAAACAAAAATAGAGAGAGATCCTTTAATAGGAGAATAGATACATAAACTGTGGTCCATCAGATGCCAGGGAGGAAAAATCACCCTCTACTCTTCTGGCAGGACCAGTCTCTCCAGGCTGCCGTCAAAGGGGGACACGGACTTCCCCTTCCCTGGGCTCAGGCTAGGCGGCAGCAGAGAGACATGCCACCCGTTGCGGGGGCAGTGGGCCAGGAAGATGCACTCCAGGTGTGGCCCGGACGCTCCGCCCACCCCTCCGAGCGCGCTTTCCATTGGCTGCTCCACGGGAGGACCATGCTCCCATTGGCCCAGGCGCTGTCCAGGGCAGGCGCCTGGAGAACTCTCATAACCTGGGGAGAGGCATGAGGTGGTCCTCAGGGGGCACCCTGCCTGGCTCAGAGCCCACAGGCTCAGTGGGGCTCCGTGACCTCTGAGGGGCTGGAGTCCTTGCTATGAAGGTCGGAGGTTGGGTACCTTTCCATCAGCTACACCCTCCCCCACTCCAGTCTTTCCCACAGTGCTGGAGTAGGCCCTGGGGTAGCCTGTAGGCAGCCTGGCTCTCTGACAGAGGGAGGCTTGTCACCACACAGTGGCTGAAGTCAGAGTGACTCTGGCACCATTTGTCATCACAATGACAAACAACCCGGTAGAAAACAGGCAAAAGATTTGATAGACACTTTCGAGAGAGAGAGAGAGAGAGAGAGAGATCAATTGGCCAATAAATAAATCAAGCGGGGCTCTCATTCGTTTACATATAGCAATGCTACATTTACAACAGCAATGAGATACCGCTACACACTCAGCAGATTGCCAGAAGTTCGCAGTAACAAGGATGGCTGGCACCGGCGGGTGGGATTCTAACTGTGCTTTGCAAATTAACCGTCATCTTGGTTGGGTTAATTTGCATACTCTCTCTGGTTGGCTTGTGGGTGTGGTGAAGGTATGGTCAATTTGCATATTACTCTTTTTATTAGATAGAAGATTATTGATCTTTTTACAGAGATGAAAGGAGAGGGATAGAAAGCTAGAAACATGGGTGAGAGAGAAACATCAATCAGCTGCCTCCTGCACACCCCCCACCGGGGATGTGCCCGCAACCAAGGTACATGCCCTTGGCCGGAATCCAACCTGGGACCCTTCGGTCTGCAGGCCGACGCTCTATCCGCTGAGCCACACCGGTTTCGGCATGTGCTTTGCCACTTCAGAAAGCTGGCGTCGTCCGGGGAAGGTGAAGATAACCTATAACCTGTAGTGCAGAAGTTCTGCTCCCGGATACATAGCTTGGAGGAAACCACAGACTCATGCACCACGACTTACACATTCGAATGCTCAAGGCGCCCTGCTCCCGATAGCCCACCCTGCGAACCTCCCCGCCGTCCGCCGCAGGAGGCTGGGCTCACAACCCGCCACTCAGTCCTGGCTGGAACAGCACGCGGCCAACAGCACGGATACGCGACACCTGCACGGGACGACCCAGATGGCTCTGGCAAACAGAACGGGAGTGGAAGGAAGGTGGCTCTGTTTCCACGATCTTTCCGAACAGGCGAAAGCAGACCTCCATTGTTCAGCGATGCAGCGTCCCGTGGTAAAGCCATCAGCAGTGAGGAAGCGGTTCCTCTCGCATCGGGGTGTTTCCCTCGCCGGGCAGGGAGCTGTGGGACGGAGGAGGGGCCTGGGGTTCTGGGCCTGAGGTGACATGGGCGTTTGCTTTATAATGTTTGTGAAATTGTGTGTCTACTCTGTGCGTGCTCTCTAGTTCACAATCTTTTTTAATCTTTAAAAGTAAATAATTAGGCCTAACCGGTTTGGCTCAGTGGATAGAGCGTCGGCCTGCGGACTGAAGGGTCCCAGGTTCGATTCTGGTCAAGGGCATGTACCTTGGTTGCAGGCACATCCCCAGTTGGAGGTGTGCAGGAGGCAGCTGATTGCTGTTTCTGACTCTCTCTTCCTCTCTGTAAAAAACCAATTAAAAAAATATTTTTAAAGTAAATAATTAAGTCAATAAAACTGACACACACATGTCACTTGTCCTTTCTTCTTGGGCTCCACACCCAAGTTAGAGCCAGGCCACTCCAACTACCCAAGACCCCAAGTACCAGCTTTGATAATGCCCCTCTCCAACCAGGATGTCCAGTCAGGCATTCTGCCCCTTGGGTTCCACCTCCCAGCACCTCTCAGAGCCTCGCTCCTCCCTCCGCCTCTTCTTACCCCTCCCACTGCCACTCTACACACCAAGCCCACCTGCTTTCTCTCTCTTCTTCCCACCTCAACCCCACATCTTTGCCCAAAACACTTCTGCCCCTCCACCACCCCCTGGCCCATCCTATTCAACATTGAGGTCTCAGCTAGAAGTCTCCTCTCATCAGAAAGCTTCCTGCCAGGCGGGGTTGCACCCCTCACCCTTATCCCTAACACCCCTCACCCTGCCCTAACACCCCCACCCTGCCCTAACACCCCCCCACCCTGCCCTAACACCCCTGCCTAAGGAAACAGCCAGCCCCAGGCTCCAAGCTCTGGCTCTGGGGCAGGGGGAGGGGTGCTCCTGCAGCCTTGGTACCTGGGGGGTCAGGGGCAGGAGGGGACAAAGCCAGGACCAGCCTGAGACCAGAGGTACCCACCCTCGGGGACAGCTGGGAGGAAGGTCTGGGCGTCTCTGAGAGGCAGCTTCTGGGCCTCAGCAGAGCTTCCCTGGAACCAGGACACCTGGGGAGGGGCAGGGCGGGAGCCAGCACAAGAGACCCCATCCTGATGTTTTTATCAGTGGTTAGAGCAGTGGTCGGCAAACTGCGGCTCTCGAGCCACATGCGGCGCGTTAGCCCCTTAAGTGTGGCTCTTCCACAAAATACCATGGCCTGGGCCAGTCTATGTTGAAGAAGTGGCGTTAGAAGAAGTTTAAGTTTGAAAAATGCGGCTCTCCAAAGAAATGTCAAACGTTGTCTTGTTGATATTTGGCTCTGTTGACGAATGAGTTTGCCGACCACTTTCAGTTAGAGGATCGGCCCTTGACTGAAAGATCATGGGTTGGATTCTGGTCAAGGACACGAACCGCAGTTGCAGGCTCGATCCCAGTGGGAGGCACCCAATGGATGGGTCTCTCTCACATCAATGTTTCTCTCTCTGCCTCTCTCTCTCCCTCCCTTACACAAGCTCTAAAAAAATTATCAAAGGGGAAAATGTCTCCGGTGAGGATTAACAAAAAGTAAATACAATTTTTTTTTTTTTTTTTTTAAAGAGAGATCCCGTGGGCATCAGCAGTGACGCGAGGGGCGGGAGTTGAGCCGCAGGCTCTCTGTCCAGGGTTCCTTCCAGGAGCCACAGAGGTCTCCCAGGTTGTCACTGACCTCACGGGCCTTCCCCCAACCGCTACCAGTGGTCGGCAAACTCATTAGTCAACAGAGCCCAATGCCGGGTGCGCTGTGGAGCGGCGATCTCGTTGCACCCTTTTCCCCTCGTGCACAACCAGCTCTACCCCCTCCGTGTGCCCATCAGCCCCTCCCTCCGTCTGGTCTTCGAACCTCCACGTCAGACGGGCCTCGTCTGCCTCCAGACTCCCTGTCCGTCCTCCGGCCAGTCTGATGGTGCCTGTGACAAGTTTCTAAAAACATGGCTTTTCTTAAAGTATCCTTTGTCATTGCTGTCTCGCTTCATCGTCTGCTCTCTGACAGTTTGGGAGCTTTTCTGAGCGAGTATGCAGTCGATATCCTAAAGGGGCCTTAAGGGCTGAGGCCAGTGTGACTGTGGGCCTCGGGGTGCAGGTGGCGCCCATCAGAGCGAGCTTCGTGTTCCTGCCGTTCAGATCCGCGTTTCGCAGCTTTCCTCTCAACCACAGGAGACGCCCTTGAAATGGCCCATGGTGAAGGCAGATTTGTCTGTTTCTTTTTCTTCTATCATTTTTTTGAAGGCGGTTTTATTGAAGTAAATTGATGCTTGATAAATCTCACTCATCCCTGCCCCCACGTGCGGTGGGGTGTTTCCCGGAAATGGTCCCATCCCAGAGCCTGGACCCCAATAGGGTTCTGGGCCACAAGTCTGGGGCCATTTCCTGGAACCCCCAAACCCATTTCGTGTCACAGTGGCCACATCCTCTCTTGAGGAGCCCTGGGCTTAGCCCTGGGGCGGGGTGGGGGGTAAAAAAGGGAGGTCCAGGCAAGGCCCCCTCATCACTAGGCTGCCAACCCAGCCTAGGTCACTGCTCCCCAGAACTACCCAAGTGAGGGGCTGGGGGATCCATGGTCCCTGAGCACCCCAATTAACATGGGAGATACCCCAATGCCTGGAGAGCTTTGTACAGGTCAAAGCTGGGCTAAACCAGAGGGACTGGAATGGGCACTCACATCACCCCCGATAGAGGTGGGGGAACACTCTGCTTGGGGAGTGGAAAAGAGCAGGAAAGACACTTTCTCTGCAGGGCAATTGGAGGGATTTCCTGGAGGAAGTGAGGGAGGGCCATCAGGTATTTCTGTGGAGCCCAGGATTGGAGAATGGGGGTGCTGGGGGGGCGGGCATGTGGCAGTAGCATGGAGGCTGCGTTGTGTGGGGAAGGTTCCTCACCAGCAGAAGGCCAGCGAGGCTGGAGCAGAGGGCACTCTGGAGGAGGGGGAGGAGGTGGCCAGGCCGAGGGGCAGCAGAAAGCACCCCACGAGGTCGTTGAGCAGACCTGGGGCTTTGGCAGGTTGGCCTCTGAGACGCAGCAGACACTGTCAATCATAATAGCGAAAGTGCTAACCGTAACCATAGTAACATTTATTGAGCTCTGTGCTGAGCCTCTGGATGTGGATTATTTCATTTCACCTTCAAAACCAGTCCTCCTGTTGGCCCTCTGTACATACAGGTGGAGAAACTGAGGCACAAGGAGGTGGGTGGCTTGTGGCAGAGCTGACATGTGAGCCCCGACAGTCTGGCTCCAGAGCCACTGCCCACCTCGGGAAGGGCTGGGTACATCAAGGAATGAGCAGAGGGCATAACAAAAGGGGTCCAGCTCCCATTCCTGCCCCGGGCCGTTCAGAGTCATTAACATCTGTCCCCGTGGCCCGCTGGGCCCTGAGGCCTACCCCACCCACCACTCTCGGGCCAGGTGTGCCCAGAGCACAAGTCCCAAGAGCCAGAGCGGGCAGCGGTGCTGGGTAAAGAGGGAAATGGCTGTGAACAGTGCAGACAGCCCTCCCCCTGGTCCCTCAGTAGGCGCAGTCCTGGAGGCAGAAGCCCTCCCTCTGGCGGGTCATGTTCCCAGACAGGCTCTCCCCGCATTTCCAGAAGCGGTTTGGGTGCCGTTAGCCTCTGCGCATGGGTCAACGGCGCCCCCTGGTGTGCAGTCCAAGAAAGGCTCCGGCTTCATCAGTTTCCCACTTGGTTGGACAGACAGGTCAAGAGCAATGGTGACTCTCTCTGCTCCTGCCGCCTTTGACCTTGGATTTAGAACCCACATCCTCACTCACCCCTAGCGAGGGAAATTCAATTCTACCCAGTCGTCCAGTAGCCGGTCACTGAGGCCCAGCTGGCTCAGGTGTAGAGCAAAGAGGTATTCCCCTTCTACTCCCCCAAAGTCCCATGGCCCCGGCCACTGGGCTAAATGGCCTTGGAGACTGGGGAGCACTGGAGGGAGGAGGAGCCTCTGGGAAGGTCGGGGCTTCCTGAACTGTGGCCATGGAGTTGGGGGTCATCGTAGTTTTAGGGAGATTAAAGGGAAAGAGGCCTGCCGAAACAGGTTTGGCTCAGTGGATAGAGTGTCGCCCTGCGGACTGAAAGGTCCAGGTTTGATTCTGGTCAAGGGCGTGTATCTTGGTTGCAGGCACATACCCAGTAGGGGGTGTGCAGGAGGCAACTGATTGATGTCTCTCTCTCTCATTGATGTTTCTGGCTTTCTATCCCTATCCCTTCCTCTCTGTAAAAAAATCAATAAAATATATTTTAAAAAAATAAACAAAACAAAGGGAAAGAGGCCTTGCACATAGGCTGGTGAGGTCTCGGACAGTGGGTGGGTCTCTAAGCCCTGGGCCCTGGGCCAGGATGTGGCCTGGAGGCAGGACACAGGCCCAGGCGGCAGATGCAATTAACAGGGCCCCCTGTACCCCGTTTCCTCTCCTTGTCCTCCCCTCTTCCTCCCCGGCCTTATTCAGGCTCTCGAAGCTCTCAGTCTAGGCAGGACCAGAGCCATCTGCCTCGTGTCAGATGTGGAAACCGAGGCTCTGTGAGAAATGACAGGCCCCACGTCCCACAGGAAGACCCAGAGCCAGGTCTTGTCAGGGGGCCTCCTGGCTCCCAGGCCAGAGCTCTGTCCTAAGCCAGGCACCAGGGCAGAGTGTGCTGCCCCCCAGGGTGTTGGACCCCCCCCAGAGTAGAATGCCAAGGGCACTCTGGGCGTTTCCCTCTGGGCCGGGGAAGCCACAGAGGTGGGAAGTCTCCCTAGAAGGCACAGGGCTCTGGTGTCCAGCAGCTGGCCTGCTACCTTCTCCGGCGGAAACCAGGGCCTCGGGGTGCAGGCAGCCAGAGGGAGGGGTTCCTGGGGTTCCAGCCGAGTGCAGACTAGTGCATCATCTGGGAGGAGCTGAAGGCCTCCTTCTCGGCCTCCTTCTCGGCCTCCTTCTCGGCCTTGGCGCGGCACCTCTGAGAGCAGAACCACAGGAAGAGGAAGAAGCCTGCAAGCAAAGGGCTGCTCAGTGAGCATCGCGGGGGCATCGTGGCCTCTCCCAAGATCCTCCTTGGTTGGGTGAGTTGGGCCTCCCCGAGGCTCTGCAGTCAATCTCAGAATTCCTTGCTGCTGGGGGCCAGGAGGGTGGAGCATGGGAGCGGGAGGACAGGCCACTGCTGGTCCAGAGGGAGCCTTTGTGCAGGTTGCAAACTGACGACCCTTTCTCTGGGAGGATGGAGCCCCCAACCACCTCCTCCTGGGGCTGGATTTCACCCCTGACTCGCCCTGGACCTGAGCCTTTCCGCAGCGAACACCTACCTACCAGGTGTGCACCCCCCACCCCCAGGCCGCCCGCGGGACCCACCGTAGAGAGAGTTGAAGATGGTGAAGAGGAAGAGCTGGGGCAGCAGGAAGACGCCGAAGGAGAAGAAGGCCAGGGCCCAGGTGGTGCCCAGCAGCACGGTGAGGCCCAGCACGGTGACGGTGTCCCTGCAGGCCCGCCCGCCGGGCGCCTCCTCCCGCGCCCTCAGCCTGCGCAGCGCCCGCGCCGCCCAGGCCAGCACCACCAGGTTGAAAAGGGTCGTGAGGTACCCGTAGCCCATGACCAGGATGTGGTGCACCCCGGGGTTCCGCACCCAGCATCTGCAGGGGAGGGCGGAGGTCAGGGCGCTGTGGCTCCGGGGCTGGGGAGGCCGGGGGCTGCCTCTTGCCCCCCGGGCCGGTGTCTCAGCTCAGGCCTCCTGTTTCTTGCCTGACTGCACTCGGGGTGAAGTCCTGGGCCGGCTTTCTAGCCAGCTCCCCCCAACCCCCCCTGATAGCACCCATCTGCCACCTGGGCCCCTGCCTGCAGCCCCCGGGCCTCCCTCCCAGCCCTTGCCTCTCAGGACACCTCCATGACCTGTGTGGCCTTTGCCCCGGCCAGACACTGTGTCCCACACTTTGGGGAGATTAGCCGTCAATCCTCACGATGACTCTATCTATGAGGCAGGAATCATCCCCATTCCACAGATGAGGAAGCTGAGGCTCGGGCTTAGGAACACACACTAGTAAGAGGCAAAGATGGGACTCGAAGCCCCGTGGTCTGAGCCCAGAGCCTGTGCCCCTGACTGTCAGCATGAGAACAGCCGAGTAGCTGAGGTGGTTGCAGCCGCCTGAGGGCTCCAGGCACCCCCTTCCAGAAGACACAGCCAGCGCCCTGCCTGCGGACACCCCGTTCAGAGCCTCGGGGCCACGTGGTTCTCCTGCCAGGGCCAGGGAGCCTGCTGCAGCCCGGCGCGCACTCACATGGACGTGTTCTGGAAGCCGGCACTGTTCCCCTGGCGGTGGGAGAGAGGGATCGTGCGCCGGCCATAAGCTGAGCTGTTGATGGCAAGGAGGAGCAGCACCAGAAAAGCCGGGAGCCCTGAGGAGGGGGACAGAGGCTCAGCATCTGCCAGGAGACCCCAGGGACAGACTGGCTGTGGGTCCCTGTGGCTGCTGAGACAGAATTCCACTGCGAAAGGGGTGGGTAGAGAAAGTGTCTGTCCTGAGCCCCCAGGCCCTGTCCTGTGGTCCAGCTTCAGAGCAATCAGCCTCGTGATCTCAGAGAAGGCTGTTCTCCCAGGTGAGGGGGTGAGGGCTCTGAGGTGGGACAGCGGTGGCAGCAGAGGTGGTCATGCTGGGGAGCTCATGGGAGAGAGGGCTGAAGAACAGATGAGGAACAGATCATGAAGAGAGGGGCTAGGATGCGGCTAGAGACAACAATGACAGTGGTGCCCGAGACAGTGGTGAAGGGGAGGGTGAGGGTGGTGGCAGTGATGGAGGGGAGTGTGGATGTAGTTAAAATGGTGGTGGAGGTGATGGTGGTGTTGGAGGTAGAGGTGTTGGAGGTAGAGGTGATGGAGATAGAGGGGATGGAGGAAGAGGTGGTGAAGGTGATGGTGGTGTTGGAGGTAGAGGTGATGGAGTGTTTGTGGTGTTGGAGGTAGAGGTGATGGTGGCGTTGGAGGTAGAGTTGATGGAGGAAGGGGTGGTGGAGGTGATGGCGGTATTGGAGGTAGAGGTGATGGAAGAAGAGGTGGTGGAGGTGATGGTGCTGTTGGAAGTAGAGGTGATGGAAGAGGGGTGGTGAAGGTGATAGAGATAGAGGTGATGGAGAAAGAGGTGTTGGAGGTGTTGGAGGTAGAGGTGATGGAGGAAGGTGTGGTAGAGGATGGTGGTGGTGGAGGTGGAGGTGTGGTGGAGGTGGAGGTGATGGAGGTGGAGGTGATGGAGGAAGGGGTGGTAGAGGATGGTGGAGGTGGAGGTGGAGGTGGTGGAGGTGATGGAGGTGGAGGTGATGGTAGTAGAGGTGATGGAGGTAGAGGTGATGGAGGAAGGTGTGGTAGAGGATGGTGGTGGTGGAGGTGGGGGTGGTAGAGGATGGTGGAGGTGGAGGTGGAGGTGGTGGAGGTGATGGAGGTGGAGGTGATGGTAGTAGAGGTGATGGAGGTAGAGGTGATGGAGGAAGGTGTGGTAGAGGATGGTGGTGGTGGAGGTGGAGGTGGTGGAGGTGATGGAGGTGGAGGTGATGGTAGTAGAGGTGTTGGAGGTAGAGGTGATGGAGATAGAGTGGTGTTGGAGGTGGCCATGAAATAAGAACAGTAGCGTAGGGAGTGGTGGTGGGCATTGGCAGGGATGGTGACGGTGGTCCTGCAGTCACTGTGATGAGGAGGAAGGGAGGGAGAAGGGCAGGCGGGGCAGATGCTCCGTGCCACTGGAGGTCTCGGGGAGCAGGAAGGGAGGGAGGCTGGGCTTACCCCAGCCCACTGCGCAGAGCTTGAGCACATATCTCCGGATGTAGACGTTGTAGACACGCCCCAGGAGAAGGTAGAGGTTGAAGCCTTCGATGGCCATCCAGGTGAGGCAGCTGAGCAGCGCGTAGTGCAGGACGGCGCCCAGTGCCACGCATGCGGCCCCGGGCACGGAGGGCAGGGCCAGCGCGGGGCTCAGCAGGAAGGCGGCGTTCAGGAGCAGCACAGAGGCGTGCAGGTGCATGTGGATGCGGGTTATGAAGTTACTCTGCTTCCTGCGGGTGGGAGCATGGCCCTTGGTGGCCTGAGGACACCCCGAGGCCTGGGCTCATAGACACACAATGATGGGGACACAGGCCGAGGCGGGCAGGGAGCCAACAGCAGCCACGTGGGAGGCTGGTCCCCTGTCCTTCCCTCTCTGGAGAAACCCATCCACTCTGAGGGACCCAGCAGAAATGAAGGAGAAGTGCTGAGCCGCCGGGGTGGGCAGGCCTGGCGCGGGGCATACCTGGCATGGAAGTGCAGCAGGAGGCTGAGCAGGGAAGCCACGATGGAGATGCTGCAGCCCACGAGGGAGATGTACGTGAGCGGGGCCAGCAGCTCCGCTGGGAGTGGGGCTGGGGAGAGTTGCTGTGGGGGAGAGTGGGGACTGGAGACCAGGGCATGGAAATGCCTGGCCCCAGGCTCAATCGGAGAGACCTGCCACGACCCCGGGTCCAACCCCTTTGCCCCACAACCCTCACCATGGTCCTGGCTTGAAGAAATGCTGTGGCAGACACAGTGGCTTTCCGACCTCGCAACTCCCATCTCCCACTTCCCCTGCCTCTGCGAGATCTCCCTTCCCTCGCTGTCCGCACACCTGGGCGGACCCACCCCTTCTCTCACTGCTGTGCACAGGTGCACCACTCCCGGCCTGCGGAGTCCTCCCTCCTCCCGCCCACAGTGATTGGTTAAGGCCATCTCTTGTGAGCCACGTGCGGCTCTTTGGCCCCTTGAGTGCGGCTCTTCCACAAAATACCACGGCCTGGGCCAGTCTATGTTGAAGAAGTCGGCGTTAGAAGTTTACATTTAAAAAATATGGCTCTCCAAAGAAATCTCAATCGTTGTACTGTTGACATTTGGCTCTGTTGACGAGTGAGTTTGCCCACCGCTGGGTTAAGGGATAGGATGTGACAGACTCTAGGCTGGTGGGATTCAATCACAAGAAGGTGACCGGCAGGAATGAGTAAGAGAAGCTGTCATTCCACTGGCCTAAAAGCTAGTAGCATGTGAGGCCTGTCTTGGTGATAGTGAGCCCCTTGATCAAGTCATACCTGAAGCCTAACCTGGCCTTTCCAGGACCATAAACCCACTGCTTTCCACCCCCATCCCCAAGCTCAGTGGAGCTGCATTTCCAGCCTCTGTCCTGCTTCTCTGTCCCAAGCGTGAGGCCTTCTGCAACTCTGAGCACCCTCAGCCCGTCGGGGAGCACACCTACCATGAGAACAGCAAAGTAGCTGAGGTGGTTGCAGCGACAGAGCACCTGGGAAGGTGAGGGCTGCTCCGTGCGACAACCCTCGGGGCTCCAGAGGCCCCAGTAGCGCTTGCTGGCTCCCTCCTTCCAGAAGACACAGGTCACGTTGTAGCCTTCCTGGGGGGAGAGGCTGAGGTTGGATGCATCCCAGGGATCCAGAGGAGGGGTCAGGGTCTGGAAATCGTGGGGGGCCCGAAGATGACTCGACTGCACCCTTGTCAACCTTTTGCCGGGTACTGGCTGGGCTTTGCCATCAGGCAGCCCCAGATTCTAGCCCCGCCTCCACCATGGACTCTGAGAGTGACTCGGGTAAGCCACATAGATTCTCTGAGCCTCAGCTTATTCATCTGCAAAACGGGGCCATTTATACCAAGTCATAGGACAGTGGAAACATCAAAGGCAATGAGGAATCTTGAGTGCCCAGCTCTGACGGATACAGTTGGTGCTCTATAATCAGCTGTCCCCTTCTGCCTCCTCCCTGTGGGAAGCAACGGTGGTGCAGAGCCTTCCCAGTGTGGAGGGGGTGCGGGGGGCAGAGATTCATCCACAGACAGCCATGACACTAAGCCGTGTGGGTGGAGGTGGGGATATGGCCAGACGGTGCCATGGAAAACCACAGAAGGGGAGGGGAGTCCTGAGGAGGCGAGGGCCGATAAGGGCACCTAGGCCTTGGTGGATATGCTGGGTTGGAACAGGAGTGGAGGGGACTAGGGGGGGCAAAGGCCCAGAGGAATGAAAGGAGAGGGTGATGGCGAAATTGAGAGTGCAGAGAAGAGGCTGATGGGACGATAGGACCGGAGCACAAAGGCTCTGGGGCTTTTAGGAATGCCAGGGGCAGAAGAGCAGGGGCCTGCAGCCCTACTTCCTGCTTCCCCTATCAGTGTCTGCACCACTCCTCCCACAAGGGCGGGTCAGAGGAATCCAGCCTGGTCCCTGGTCATGTGACCCAGGCCTAGCCAATCCACACAGTCCACCCTCCTGGTTCAGGGATGGACATGGGACCAAACTGAACCTTTGGGACACCATTCTGGGATACGGCAAGAAAGACCCTCTGAGAAGCGGGGAAGACAGTCATACTGCCACCGAGTGGAGAGCCAGGGCAGAGCACCATTGCTGAGAGCTGGAGAGAGACTGAGCCATGACGGCATCGGATCAGCGCCTGGATCCAGCCGTGCCTGAAGCCGGCCCTGCCCTGGACGTTTCCTGTCCATGAGCCAGTAAGTTATCTTCTGTGCTTGAGCTGCTGGAGTTGGTTTTCTATCCCCTGCCACTCCAAGAATCCTGACTAACGCCGTGAGCAGAAGCTTCCCGCTCTTATTTCTTTGGTAAGAATTTTCCAAGGGTGATGGGTTTAACACCCTTTGTTTCCAAGGTGGTCCCGCAGGTTTGGGTTTGACGAACCAGTGTTCACCAGGACAGTCTTAAAGGGGCAGGGCGGGGTGGAAAGGGGGCTGTCCCCGCAGTAGAGGTGATGGAGCGAGAGGTGATGGAGGTACCAGGCTTCGGTTGTGCCAGAAGCTGATGTTGATCGGCTCGGTGAGGTTGTCCACGTGTTCCTGGTCCAGCTGGGCGCCCAGCACGTAGTTGTTGAGCAGAGATGCATTGTCATGCTAGGAGGGTGACAGGAGAAGAAGGGCTGACCGGAGGGGACGTGAGGAGACCTGGACAAGGTCCCAGGGCCCCCCTTCTACGGGCCCTGGGGGAGAAGAGCCGGCATGCTTTCATACGGCCAACAGGAGCCAACCCCCCGGCCTTCGCACCTGCCGCCCCCTCCGCCGGGAAAGCTGTCCTCTGCCCGCCCTCCTGCCCCACCTCCCCTCTGTGCACCCTCCACCTCATCCCTACCCTGACTCGCTGTCAATGCCACGGTTAAAGACACCTTCTCGGGAAGCCCTCCCGATGGCCCACCCCACCCGGACCCACCCGTCCCTTTGTATCTCTGTGGTTACCATCAGCCCTGAGCTAAAATTAAGTCTCTGCGGTCCGAGTGTAACTGTCAAGATGGGGAGTGCGCTGAGGACAGGAGCCTGATGGCTTGTTCTGTGTCCTGCCTCGGGACATGCACAGACATAAGGAGGTTGCTCTGGTCTCCTTTGCACATTATCCCTGCCTCCCCCCATTCTGCTAAAACTGAGGCCCAGCCAAAACCGGTGTGGCTCAGTGGATAGAGCGTCGGCCTTCGTGCGGACTGAAGGGACCCAGGTTCGATTCCGGTCAAGGGCATGTACCTTGGTTTCGGGCACATCCCCAGAGGGGGGTGTGCAGGAGGCAACTGATCGATATTTCTCTCTCATCGATGTTTCTCTCTCTCCCTCTCCCTTCCTCTCTGTGAAAAATCAATAAAAGATATTTAAAAAAAAACCAAAACAAAACACAAAACTGAGGCCCAGAGAGGCAATGGCGGTTCAGGTTGTAGAGTAGGCTGGTCCCTCTGATGCTGGTTCCCCCCTTCGCACCCGCCCCCTCCCCCCGCCGTCCACCCCCTCTCCCCAGAGCCCAGGCATTGGCATGGATGCTGCCGTGCCCCCAGGAAGAGGCCAGCGCCCACCCTCGGGCCCCTCATGGCACAGACCCAGACACTGACCGGGAAAAGCCTGGCGGTGAAGAAGTACATGCAGATGAGGCGCAGCTCCCTGGGGCGTGTCCTGCAGGCCTCCCTGGTCAGCTCCGTGGGGAACTGCATGGCGTGCCTGGCCCTGGCCTGTGGGGGGCCAGCGAGGCTGAGCCGGGCTCCCAAGGCCTCCAGGTCCGCCCCAACACCTTCCCTGCCCCCCCCCCCTTCCTGTGAGGCCCTCCTGGCCTCACATCGGCATCTCTTTCCCTGCAGCCGCCCGCTGCACCACTCTCCTCCCTGGCTGCACCTCCTCCACACTTGCCGAGATCCAGGTCTTCCCTCCGGGCAGCTCCGGCCTCGCCCACTGGGCCCCCGGAGGATGGAGCTTCTCCCCCACTCACCCACCCACCCAGCACCCAGGCATTCAGCAGGAATCACACCCGCATCCTCAGAGGAGCCCCATGCCCCCTGGCCTCCTCCTCCACAGCTGCCACTGCCGCAGCCCACCAGCCCCATTTTACAGAAATGCAACTCAGCGACTAGGATAGAGCCCCGATTGGTGGGTCTTGGGGAACGTTCAGACCTCACACCCCTGGAGGATTTCTGGGGTGGGGGCCCTGGCCACCCCCACGTCCTGGCCATCTCTGACCTGGGGGATGCCATCCAGAGCACTGCTGTCCAGTGAGAGGCCGGAAAAGTCGCAGCCCAGCTTGAAGGCCAGCGACTGAATGGCGTTCGTCTGCAAGGTGAGGTTGTAGCCCTGGAAGGTGGCGTTCAGCAGCCTGTGCACCAGACCATGGATGAGCCTGAGGGCGAGAGAGGTGACCAGATCCTGGAATGGGGGTGGGGTGTCAGGGGGTCCAGACAGCATGAGAGGGTAGGGCTTTCCCCACCCCACACTCATGTCACTCCCATCTGTGGACCTTTGCACACATAGTGTGTCTTCCCCCCCCACACACACTCATTTCCTTCTCCTGATTAACTCTGGCTCAGGTCCCAGTGTGTTGACAACTCCTCCAGGAAGCCTTCCTAGGTTGCTCCGTGTTGACTGATGGAAGTACCCCAGAGTCCCCAGGCTTCCCTGGCCAGTCGTCAGCATTGGCCTCTCAGCCAGAGCTGCTTAGCCTTTGGGTCACAGACACGAGAGCTCAGCCTGAGCTTTAGAGCCCCCCCTTCCAAGAAATATGCACAGAGATCCATGATTCTGCACCTGGTTTCCGGACCCCCATGGTTAAGGGCCCCCAACCAGGCGGTAAACCTGATGGGGGCAGAGAGATATGTCTATCCTGCACCTCCAGAGCCTAGTGTGAGGCACATAGTAGGCCCTCAACAAATGCATGTTGAATAAGTGAATTAATAGTCTACACTAGCCAGGCTGGTGTGACCCAGAGGTCGACCTGTGAACCAAAAGGTCATGGTTCAATTCAGGGCACATGCCGGGTTTGGGGGTTCGGTCCCCTGTAGGAGGCGTGCAGGAGGCAGCCAATAAATGATTCTCTCTAATCATTGATGATTCTACCTCTCTCTCCCTCTCTTTCCTCTCTGAAATCATTAAATACTAGAGGCCCGATGCACGAAGATTTGTGCAAGAATTGGCATTCCTTCCCCTGGCTGCCGACACCGGCTTCCCTCCGGCACCCGGGCCCCGGGCTGCTTCGCCCAGGCCACCACTGCTACCCACCGGGGTGTGCTCTGAGCCCCGCTGTGGCTGCTGGGAGCAGGCCCCCACCCCGTGTGTCCGCTGAAGTGGGGACATGCGCCTAGCTGCACTGGTGGTGGCTGTTAAGGCTTAGAGCCAGTTGTGACTGTAAAGGCGTCCAGACAAATTTGCATATTACCTCACATACACCAGAGGCCCGGTGCATGAAATTTGTGCACTGATGGGGTTCCTAGCAGCTGCTGGCGGCTAACTGGGCCTCCCTTCCTTTCCCTGGCCAGCCCTACGCCTGGTCAAACTCCAGGACGACCTCCAGGTCAAAGTGACAATTTGCATACTTTGCTTTTATTATATAGGATACGTGTGTGTGTGTGTGTGTGTGTGTGTGTGTGTGTTTAAATAGTCTCCACTAGACCAGCTTTGGAGCACTGATTCAAGTACAACGAGGAGGGGGAGGCGCGGCTGACACACAACTCACTCTGCAGGATTCGGCGAGCTTCGTCCCTTACGCTCCTCCATTCCCTTCATCCAGCTCAGGATTTCTTGGGCTGCCTCTGTGGGAAGCGGGCCAGACCTCCACCTCAGCCTCTGTCTACATGGCCTGGGAATCCTCCACCCCAGCTGAGACTCCTGCCCCAGGAGGCCTACGCCCCCTCTCAGTCTCCCTTGGTCTGAGGCCTCCCCTTTCCCGTCACAGCCAGGGGTCTGGGCCAGGGCAGAGCCCTCTTACCTTCTGCCCCACCCTGCGAAGGCACAAGACTCAGGCAGAGGAAAAGGACCGCACGGCAATCCATGTCCCGAGCCAGGTCTTCTCCACCAACCAGCTCCTGCCCTGGAAAGGGGCAGGTGTCACCACCAAGGTCAGAGGGCGACCTTGAACTTGTTGGTGTCCGGCATGTCCCAAGGCGAGGACACACAGCATCTTATTTGACCCCCATTACACCTGCATTCCGCAGATGAGGAAACCGAGGCTCGGAGAGCTCTGCTTAAGGCCGCCTGAAGCCAGGTCTCTGTGAATCCGGAATCCTTGACAAGTCCGTAGCGCCTGCCATCAGCAGTTCTGCCTGAGTCACTCCACCCCCCGCCAAAATGGTTTTTCTGGGGGCTCCCCCCATGCCTCTGACCTCACGGGGGGAGGGGGGAGTTGCTCAGGAGGAAGCAACCTATAACCCTGTCCACCCCTGTTGTTAACCCATCCTGTGACTTTGAGCAAGGATCTTGCCCTATCCGCCCTCATTTTCCTGGGTTTTAAATTTTTTGTTGTTAATCTTCAGCGGAGGGTATTTTTGCCTTGAATGTTAGAGAGAGTTGGAAGGGAAGGGGGAGAGACAGGGGAACATTGAATGAACTTCTGCTTAAGGGCAGCAAATGGATGGCTGTCCTCAGAAGCTCCATGACAATTACAGTAAATAAAACAGACACCAAGCAGCGCAGACACGTAACGGGAAAGAGGACAACAGCAGAGGAGTGTCGTCTGTGAAACCAGGAGGCTACAAGGCGGGTGATCACTGCAGGAGAGCCCAGCATGCCGACCGGGTGCCCGCAGTGGGGACGGTGGGGACGGGTCGGGGGAAGGGACAGTGGGCGGGCAGCCAGCCTGCTCAAGCCTCACGACCTTGCAAGCCTTTGAGGAGCAGAGGCAGCAGGGACCGTGAGGAAAGGGAGGGAGGGGGAGGCTGAAAGCGGGACCCTGGGCTGTGAGTCTTTAGGTGATCTTGGTCCCCAGATCTCCTCGGGCACTTGACTCGCCGGGCGCCTTCCTCACCACACGGCCATCCTCAACCCACCCCCATGCACATTCTCTCCCAGAGATGGTACATAAAGAGGATCTGAGGGTAAAGACTTCCCTCTGGTACCAGAAGCCATATCCCCTCCCCGTCACCTCCTCCACGCAGCCTCCAGAGGACCACAGCAGCCAAAACCGGTGTGGCTCAGTGGATAGAGCATCAGCCTGCGGACTGAAAGGTCCCGGCTTCAATTCCGGTCAAGGGCATGTCCCTTGGTTGTGGGCACATCCCCAGTAGGGGGTGTGCAGGAGGCAGCTGATGGATGCTTCTCTCTCATCGATGTTTCTAGCTTTCTATCCCTCTCCCTTTCTCTCTGTAAAAAATTCAATAAAATATATATTTTAAAAGAAGAAGAAGAAGAAGAAGACCACAGCAGCCATGGTGATGCCCACAGCAGGAGAGAAGTCTCCTCTGAAGAACTATTTCAAGAACAGTATCCTACAGTTACTGGAGTTTTTCATATATGTATACATATATACATATATATACACACATATATATATATACACACACACACACATACACACACACACACACGTATATATATACACACACATATACACACACACACACATATATATACACACACACATATATATACACACACATATATATATACACACACACATATATATACACACACACATATATACACACACACACACATATATATACACACACACACATATATATACACACACACACATATATACACACACACACGTATATATATACACACACATATATATACACACACACATATATACACACACATATATATATATATATATATATATATACTTAATTGATTTTCAGAGAGGAAGGGAGAGAGAGAGAGAGAAATATCAGTGAGGAGAGAGAATCATGGATCAGCTGCCGGCTACACACCCCCCACGGGGGATCCAGCCCACAACCCGGGCCTGTTCCCCGACTGGGAATCGAACCGTGAACTCCTGGTTCATAGGTCGATGCTCAACCCCTGAGCCACGCCGGCCGGACTGTGCCCCTCGATAAAATGGCCAGGGCCAAGCACGGTGACGTTTCAGCAGTCCCCGAGCCCTGCCAAGCAGTGGGGTCCACAGCGCTCTGCTCTTAAAGCTGGACGGTCAGCCCGGGCCGCTGCGTCTTTCCAAACGTACACCCGCTCCCCCAGGAAGCTGCTAGAGGACGCGCTCCCACAAACCGAGGGAGTAAATCAAGGAAGAAGACTAGGGCTCAGGAAACCCCGGCGGAGGAGCGGGGAGGCTGCGCCCTGGAGGATGGGGGGGGAGGAGACCCGGGTTGGCGCTGGACGGCAGGACGAGGACACTTCCTGTTCAGAAGGCAGCAGGCGCCAAGAAGGCTCCACGAAGGCACAGACTGATGAACAAGAACAGATCCAGAGACTGGGAAACCTCGATCAGAACGTCAACCCTCAGGGAAGGAGGGGGTCAGTGGGAGGAGGGGGGAGGGATCAACAGAGGGGCTTGTGTGCATGCATCTGAGCCTCATCGATGGACACAGACAACGGGGGGGGGGAGGGCATGAGTGGGGGGGAATAGGGGAATAAGCACAAATATTTAAAAACAAAAATAAAAATAAAAATAAAATAAAAATTACAAGAAAAAATAAAATAAAATATTAAATTTTTTTAAAAGGCTCCAGAAGGCAGCCTTGAGAATAAAAGAAGGAGGAAGTCAATAGACAGACTCTCTAGCGGGTTTGGACATCTAAGAAAACTATTTTGAGAAATGCCCTATAAAAAGCTTGCGAATGAAAAGCTAACACGAGCCATTAGTTTCACACAAAAACAAGTCGGACAAGAAAGAGCATGCGATCTCGCAGCACACGTTGGCTTAACCGGGGGGGAAGATGCACACGGTCATCACGAACACACGGAAGGGAAGCTTTCTCTCTTTAATTGTGTGAAAACCATATCGCAATGATTCCGAGCTCCGCTGGCGGTGGAGCGGCCGCGGCCACGGAGAGAGCCACGCCAGGGACACGGTGACTTCCCGCGTCCCTCAGAGAGCAGCGGGTCGCCGAGGACGCGGGCGTGTGGCCCAGAAGCCCTTCAAGGATGAACCGTTTCAACTTTTACACACACCGGAGGGAGAGGGAGCGGCCACAAGACAAACAAAAACCACAGAAGGAAACAACCGGTATCGTAACGAATTACTAAAGGCTGTGAACGAGGCTGGGGGTGTGGGACCCCTGGGGGCCCCAGACACTAGGGGAGTCTATTTCTTCCCACAGTTTTCTACTGGGTGCAAAGGGGAGGGATGCAGCTGATCTATGTTTCACTCTCACATCAATGTTTTTCTTTCTTTCTTTTTTTAAAATATATTTTATTGTTTTTTTTTACATAGAGGAAGGGAGAGAGATAGAGAGCTAGAAACATCAATGAGAAACATCAATCAGCTGTCTCCTGCACACTCCCTACTGGGGATGTGCCCGCAACCAAGGTACATGCCCTTGATCGGAATCAAACCTGGGACCCTTCAGGGAATCGAACCTGGGACCTTTCAGTCTGCAGGCCGACGCTCCATCCACTGAGCCAAACCGGTTAGGGCTCACATCAATGTTTTTCTCTCTCCTTCTCCCTTCCTCTCTCTAAAATCAATAAGAACGTATTTAATTATAATAAGAATTCTACAAAAATTCTTCCAAAAGAAATAAAAGGCAAAGAAAGAAATAACAAGATCGTAAACATATGCCCTCCGAAAATGAAGGAGGCTGGGAACGCTTCCAAACTCACTTTTTGCGAAGATTAGTGTGATGCCCCCCAAAAAGCCATGGGCACTGCCAGAAAATCACAGGCCAGTATCCCTCGTGAATATAAACCAAATCAAAATCGAAATCCCTGCTGGATATTTTGTAGAAGTTGACAAGCTGATTCTAAAATTTATATTAAAAAGCAAAGGACCTAGCCCTAGCCAGTTTTGCTCAGTGGATAGAGCGTTGGCCTGTGGACTCAAGGGTCCCGGGTTCGATTCCGGTCAAGGACACGTATTGGTTCAGGCTCCTGCCCAGCCTGGGCCCTGGTCAGGGCTCACGCAGGAGGCCACCAATCGATGTATTTCTTTCCCATCGATGTTTCTCTCTGTCTTTCCCTCTGTCTTCCACTCCCTGTAAAAATCAATGAGAAAATGTCCTTGGGTGAGGATTGAAAAAGAAAAGAAAAGGGCCTACAATAGCCAAAACAATTTTGAAAAGAAAGAACAAAGTTGGCGTCACACTAGCAATTTCAAGGCTTCTGATAAAGCCACAGTCATCCAGACAGTGTGTTGCTAGCGTAAGGCTGGACCTACCGCTGAATGAAGCAGAATAGGGTCCAAAAGTGTATCCAGATAAACTGAGTTTTGACAAAGATGCCAAGGTAACTTGATGGAGAGAAAATAGTCTTTCCAATAAATGGCTCTGGAATAATTGGATATTTTATGCCAAAAACTAAACAGAAGTTGCATCCATACCTTGCAGCATATTACACATTTAACTCAAAATGGATCATAGATCGAAATATCAAAACAAACTATAAAACTGCTTGCGGGGGGGAGGGAGGAGAAAATCTTTCTGACTTTGGGCTAGGCAAAAATTCTTAGAAATAACACCAAGAGAAGTCCTTAGGGAAACGCAAATAAAGAATCTAACACCTCGAGGGAACCGGTGGGTCACGCATACAAAATTTTCGTTCCGCTTATCCTCTGACTCAGGAAACCCATTTTTATTAATTTATCCTATGGGGACAGTAGGGCAAGCCAGGAGTGTGTACAGAGAGAGACATTTTTTGAAAAATATATTCTTGTCGCCCGGCCGGCCTGACTCGGTGGTGAGCGTCGACCTATGAATCGGGGGGAAGTCACAGTTCCGTTCCCACTCAGGGCAAGGCCTGGGCTGCAGGCTCGATCCCCAGTGGGGGACGTGCAGGAGGCAGCTGATCAGTGATTCTCTCCTGTCATTGCTGTTTCTCTCTCTCTTCCTTACTTTCAGTCCCCAGCGCGAGAGAATTATTGGCTGCCTCCTGCGCGCCCCACACTGGGGATCGAGCCTGCAGCCCAGGCATGTGCCCCAACCGGGAATCGAACCGTGACCTCCTGGCTCCGAGGCCGACGCCCAACCACCGAGCCACGCCAGCCGGGCACCCACTGCGTTGTTGACAAACATTTACAGTGTCTCGGGGACATTCTGCTTGTGGAATCGTTCATGCTGATCGCTACTGACAACAAATAATCAATCGGAACCACGCTTGAATCGAAAAACCACCGGCATGGGCCAGAAGACACAGCAAAGTAATTTTGCTTCATGGTGACACGCCATCACACACTTCCAAACCAGCTAAAGACACGCTAAAAGCTCTGGCCTGGGACGTATGAACCCACCCGCTGCATTCACCAGACCCTGCTCCTTCAGACGCCCACGTGTTCTGATCGATGGCACACGCACTGTCTGAGCAGCACTTCAAAACGTACCAAGAGCAGAGACCGGTTTGGCTCAGTGGATAGAGCGTCAGACTGTGGACTGAAAGGTCCCGGGTTTGATTCCGGCAAGGGCATGTGGGCACATCCCCAGTAGGGGGCGTGCAAGAGGCAGCTGATGGATGTCTCTCATCGATGTTTCTGACTTTCTATCCCTCTCCCTTCCACTCTGTAAAAAATCAATAAAATATATTAAAAAAAAAAAAACATACCAAGAAGTGGGAAATGGGGTCTCTGAATGCTCTGCCTCCAAACAAGAAAAGTTCTATTGGGACGGTATCCACAAATTCCCTGAAAGATGGGGGGAATGTGTCGCTAGCGATGGACATGACTTTGAATAAAGCACTTTTAATGTTTCTCTTGAAATTATCGTGCTTTCTTTTATGACAAAATCCGCCTTTCGGATTGACCCTTTATCCGTTAATAATGCCGATTTTGTAATTACATAAAACACAATAGTGTCCATCGCTGGCTACACATTTCCCCCATCTTTCAGGGAATTTGTGGGTACCCTTCCACTAGAACTTTTCTTGTTTGGAGGCAGACCGTTCAGAGACCCGATTCTCCACTTCTCCGTACGTTTCGAAGGGCTGCTCAGACACGGCGTGTGCCACCGACTGGGACACCCGGTCATCTGCAGGAGCAGCACAACAAAACACAACAAAACAGCATAAAAACATATCAAGTCCCATATACGTTATGTCCACATACTTATCACCCCATCTATTGGGAAAAAATCCGCATGACTAATCGGTACACGCGTACCGCTCAGTGCCACTTTGGAAAACAGTTTGGCAGTTTCTGATAAAACTAAACATGCACCTACCATATGACCCAGCCGCAACACATCTGGGCATTTACCCCAGAGAAATAAAAACCCATGTTCACACAAGACGAACTCCACAGCAGCTGTCCGCAGTTACCCCACACCGGCAACGACCCCAGTGTCCCCCTCATGGGGGAACGGTGAAACACACCGGGGCCATTCCTGGCCTGACATACAGCTCAGCCGTTGAAACGATGGGTCCACACAACTTGGATGGGTGTCCGTGGAATGACTGTCCCCCCCCCCCCCCGCCCAAAAAAAAAAAGGCAGTCTCAAAATGTTGCATACTGTTCGACTCCAGTTAGCTAGCTTTCCTGAAATAACAACATTGCAGAGAGGAAGAACAGGTAGGTGATCGCCGAGGGGTAGAGAGGGTGTGTCTGCAAAGACAGCGCCGGGAAACCACGCAGTGAGGGTTTTGTATTTTGATTGTGGTTTGGGTTACATACGTCATGAAATTGCACACAACCAAACACACACACACACACACACACACACACACACACACACGAGTGTGTATAAAACTGATGAAATCTGAATAAAGTGTGTAAACTGTACCAAAGTCCATTTCCCGGTTTTGATATTGTACTACAGGCGTGCGAGATATTACCCTGGGGGCCCAGCTGGGGTGGCTCAGTGGTGCAGTGTCGACCTGTGAAGATGGCGGTTCGATTCCTGGTCAGGGCACATGCCCTTGTTTCGGGCCCAGTCCCCAGTGTGGGGCGTGCAGGAGGCAGCCAATCCATGATTCTCTCTCATCATTGATATTTCTCTCTCTCTCTCTCTCTCTCTCTCTCTCTCTCTCTCTCTCTCTCTCCCTCTCTCTCTCCCCCTTCCTCTCTCTCTCTCTCTCTCCCTCTCTCTCTCTCTCCCTCTCTCTCTCTCTCTCTCCCCCTCCCTCTCTCTCTCTCTCTCTCCCTCTCTCTCTCTCTCTCCCCCCTTCCTCTCTCTCTCTCTCTCTCCCTCTCTCCCTCTCTCTCTCTCTCTCTCTCTCTCTCTCCCTCTCTCTCTCTCTCTCTCTCTCTCTCTCTCTCTCTCTCTCTCTCTCCCTCTCTCTCTCCCCCTTCCTCTCTCTCTCTCTCTCTCCCCCTTCCTCTCTCTCTCTCAAATCAATAAAAACCTCTTTTTTTTTTAAAGAGCGTTAGAGAAGCAGCACGGAGTGGAAAGAAAAAGGTGAAACTAACACACATAACATAATCCCATTTCTGGAAAAGTATGTTTCTGTGCATGTGTAAGCCCCTGAGGACACCTAGAAAAAAATGGATGCCAAACGTTACTAATGTTATTTGGGAGAAGAGGGCTTTTCCTTTCTTTTTTTACAAATTGAATTTCCTATAACAAACATGTGTTGCCTTCACAACGGAAAACACACTGGGGGGAAGTTTTTGAATTTTAGAGAGAGAAAGGGGAGAGAGAGAAACAGCCATCAGCTGCTTCCCTCACGGGCCCCAGTCGGGGATCGAAACTGCCACCTGGATATATGCCCAGACCCAGAGCCAAACCTGAAACCTTTTGGTGCACGGGATGATGCTCCAACCACTGAGCCGCCCGGCCAGGCCCGCCCTTGTCTGGGGCTCGCTGCGTGTATCAGTGGTTTCAACTGCTGAATTGTACTTCTCAGCATGAACGGACCCCGATTTGTTTAACCATTTATATTGGGCTAGACTTTTCCTTCTCAACTCCCAGAGAATCTTTACCTGATAGGAAAATTAGCTCTTTATTATTTGACCTGCAAATCTTTATCCTGGTTTGCCTTTTTTGCCTTTTGCCTTTACAAATGGTCCTTTTTGCCATGTAAATGTACATATAATTTTTTTTGGGGGGCCCATGTCCAAGAGTCTTTTCTTTTTTTCTCTCTCTATCCCTCCACCCACCACCTCACCCACACCCCCAACAGCGGTAATAAAAATGACTAGTATGTTCTGTTTGGGCTTCTGGTTTTTGAGTCTTTGCTAAGAAGGCCTTCCCTGCTCTAACTTTATGAAGGAATTCTCCTAAGTTTCTCTCAGTACTTTTAAGGTTTCATTATTTACCACAGACTCTCTGACCCATATGCATTGAACCTGAAGTACAGTGTGAGAGATGGAGTCTGGGTGTTTTTCCCCGGGGGGTCATTCATTTGTCTTCACATTATTATTGACGCGTGTGTGTGCGCGCGTGCCAGGGGAGCTGAGGGCAAGGTGACAGGAAGCTGACGAAACCACGAAAGGTTTGAAATGTGTCAGGCGAGAAAGCTGGGGACCTGCAGAAAAGACCTTGGGCCTCTCATGGTATGAATAGGAAACTGAGGCCCAGATGGTGGTAGATATGACCTCGGGGTCTCTGGACCTCAAGGCTGACACAGAGGGAAGAAGGGACTGACCTCACCACCAGCTGGGGAGCCAGGCCAAAGCAGAAGTGACGTCTCTCTGGGCTCTCCAGATAGAAGCTGTGGTTTCCACCCCCTTTCTCAGGAGCAAACCACCATCTTCACTTCTGCTTGCAACCCCACTGGGTCTTCATCCCCCCAGGGGCACCACCCACTGTTACCCCACACCCTTGGCCATCTCCATCACCCCACCCTCCCCTCACCCCACACCCTTGGCCATCTCCATCATCCCACCCTCCCCTCACCCCACACCCTTGGTCATCTCCATCACCCCACCCTCCCCTCACCCCACACCCTTGGCCATCTCCATCATCCCACCCTCCCCTCACCCCACACCCTTGGCCATCTCCATCATCCCACCCTCCCCTCACCCCACACCCTTGGCCATCTCCATCATCCCACCCTCCCCTCACCCCACACCCTTGGCCATCTCCATCATCCCACCCTCCCCTCACCCCACACCCTTGGCCATCTCCATCATCCCACCCTCCCCTCACCCCACACCCTTGGCCATCTCCATCATCCCACCCTCCCCTCACCCCACACCCTTGGCCATCTCCATCACCCCACCTTCCCCTCACCCCACACCCTTGGCCATCTCCATCATCCCACCCTCCCCTCACCCCACACCCTTGGCCATCTCCATCATCCCATCCTCCCCTCACCCCACACCCTTGGCCATCTCCATCATCCCATCCTCCCCTCACCCCACACCCTTGGCCATCTCCATCATCCCACCCTCCCCTCACCCCACACCCTTGGTCATCTCCATCATCCCACCCTCCCCTCACCCCACACCCTTGGTCATCTCCACCATCCCACCCTCCCCTCAGCCCACACCCTTGGCCATCTCCATCATCCCACCCTCCCCTCACCCCACACCCTTGGCCTTCTCCATCACCCCACCCTCCCCTCAGCCTCACCCTTGGCCATCTCCATCATCCCACCCTCCCCTCACCCCACACCCTTGGTCATCTCCATCACCCCACCCTCCCCTCACCCCACACCCTTGGTCATCTCCATCATCCCACCCTCCCCTCACCCCACACCCTTGGCCATCTCCATCATCCCACCCTCCCTCACCCCACACCCTTGGCCATCTCCATCATCCCACCCTCCCCTCACCCCACACCCTTGGTCATCTCCATCATCCCACCCTCCCCTCACCCCACACCCTTGGCCATCTCCATCATCCCACCCTCCCCTCACCCCACACCCTTGGTCATCTCCATCATCCCACCCTCCCCTCACCCCACACCCTTGGTCATCTCCATCATCCCACCCTCCCCTCACCCCACACCCTTGGCCATCTCCATCATCCCACCCTCCCCTCACCCCACACCCTTGGCCATCTCCATCATCCCATCCTCCCCTCACCCCACACCCTTGGCCATCTCCATCATCCCATCCTCCCCTCACCCCACACCCTTGGCCATCTCCATCACCCCACCCTCCCCTCACCCCACACCCTTGGCCATCTCCATCACCCCACCCTCCCCTCACCCCACACCCTTGGTCATCTCCATCATCCCATCCTCCCCTCACCCGACACCCTTGGCCATCTCCATCACCCCACCCTCCCCTCACCCCACACCCTTGGTCATCTCCATCATCCCATCCTCCCCTCACCCCACACCCTTGGTCATCTCCATCATCCCATCCTCCCCTCACCCGACACCCTTGGCCATCTCCATCAACCCACCCCTATCACCCCACACCCTTGGCCATCTCCATCATCCCACCCTCCCCTCACCCCACACCCTTGACCATCACCACCACCCCATCCTCTCCTCATCCCACACCCTTGGCCATCTCCATCACCCCACCCTCCCCTCACCCCACACCCTTGGCCATCACCACCACCCCATCCTCTCCTCATCCCACACCCTTGGCCATCTCCATCATCCCACCACCCCTATCACCCCACACCCTTGGCCTTCTCCATCACCCCACCCTCCCCTCACCCCATACCCTTGGTCATCACCATCACCCCACCACCCCCATCACCCCATACCCTTGGCCATCTCTGTCTCCCCACCCTCCCCTCACCCCACACCCTTGGCCATCTCCATCATCCCACCCTCCCCTCACCCCACACCCTTGGCCATCTCCATCACCCCACTCTCCCCTCACCCCACACCCTTGGCCACCTCCGTCTACCCATTGCCCTGCAATTCATAATAGAGAATGTTAGGACAGTAGAGCAATTCAATCCTTAACGGCTGTTTGTAAGCTTCCCGCCACGGGAGAACAAAAGACCAGCAAAAACTCACTGGACTCCAGGAGTCAGCCCACACAAGGAATGGAAATTGTTCTGAAGACACCTGATCACACACCTGCATTCCACCCACATTCCAAGCCGCCCACTCAGCCCCCAGACCCATTCACCACAAGTTTCCTGGCGGTGACTGTGTATCAGGATGAAACTCCAGCTTCAGCTGCTGCCATCCTCCACCCAACATCCGCCTGGCTCGGTGCTGGGCAGCCCTTCCCTCTGGAGATCCCATCCGCCATCCCCTGTTCCTTAAATAAACCCCATTTTCTTTAACCCCCATCTGAGGTGGCCGGTTCGCCTCCTGCAGACACCACCACCACCATCACCTTTCACTTTCCATTCATCTGGCCGCTTCCTCTCGCAGCCACCTAACAGAGGGCCCCTGGAAACAGGAATCCCTGACGGGGTGGGGAGTTGGGGTGTGGAGGGGTGATTAGGCAGGTGTGGGGGGGGGGACTAAGCACTGCACAGGAATGTGCCTGGCGATCTACAGCAGCCCAGAGGTCAAACTGGGACTCAAGCCCAGGGCTCCAGACTCCAAGTCAGAGGCTGTCCCCGCCAGTGGCAGGCTCCAGGGGCTGAGCTGCTGTGTAGACAGGAAGGCCCTATGGAGCCCTAACCGGTTTGGCTCGGTGAATAGAGCATCGGCCTACGGACTGGAGGGTCCCAGGTTCGATTCCGGTCAAGGGCATGTACCTTGGTTACGGGCACATCCCCAGTGAGGGGTGTGCAGGAGGCAGCTGATCGATGTTTCTCTCTCATCAATGTTTCTCTCTATCCCTCTCCCTTCCTCTCTGTGAAAAATCAATAAAATATATTTTAAAGAGAAGAAGACCCTATGGAGCCAGCAGAGAGATAAGGAGGCCGTTGCAGACAGAGCAGAGCCTTGGAGGATGCAAATTTGACAGCCAGTTCAGGTTTCGGCGCCTGGGCTATGACACCTGCACACACCGGCCTCTCTGTGCCGCGGGTTTTCTCATCGGCAACGTGAGGCCGAGGAGACCTGTTTCCCGGGGAGAGCGACCCAACCAGCCATGTCCACAGCGCGTGCCTGGGAGTCAGCACCAGACCCCCAAGTCCCCGGCCAGGAGTACATCGTGGGAGCCCCTGCCTCCCTCCCGGGCCTGACCCTGCACCCTCAGCCCAGCCTCTCCCCACCAGCATCAGAGGCTGCAGAGCCAGCCATGCTCCTGCTTGTGGCCTCACCCCTCGCTTCCACACAGCCGCTCCTGACAGCCGCCAGCTGGAGCCCCACCTCCGGCCTCACCCGGCCCCGCGGTCTCTGCAGAAAAGCCCTGACAGGGGCGGCTATTGGCCCGTTTCACAGGTAGGGAAAGCAAGACCACACCAAAGCCCAACAGGGAGTCTGAGACCCAGAGCCGTTTCCCCGAGACGCTCTGGCCCCAGGCCCCAACCGGGGTCACCGCAGGAGGGACTGCCCTGCTCCAGTTTGCTCAGCCAAACAGACTCCTGCCAGCCCTGATCTGGTTGCCTGAAGTGCAGGCAACCGGACCGGCTCCATTTTACAGATGAGCAAACTGAGGTCCGGAAGAGAGCGGCCCCATCGCTTGCCCCAGGCCACAGGGAGAGGGTTCACATCGGAGCTCAGCACCTCCCCAGCCCTTCATTTAAATCGCCTTTTTTTTTTTTCCAAAAACACCCCTCTCTCCATTCCTCACCAAAGTTGCCACTGGGAGCCCATGAAGGTAGGTGCCAGGCTTGCAGCTCCTGGCAAGTCCCCAGCCTGGTACCACCTGGGTAAGGGCATGCCCAGTGCCCGCTGGGAACCTGCAGAGGAGGACAGGGAGCTGGGAGTGGGGACAGAGGCCCAGAGGAGGGGCTGACCTGTGAATCCGCTGCCGTCGGCCGGTCTGCCTGGTCTGCCTGCAGCCTGCTGCTGTCCCCCGTCCCTCTGCAGGGGAAGGGGAAGTGGCACCTTGTGCCGGGACCTCCTCTCTGCTCTGTTCACCCCACGCCCGCAAACCCCAGTACTTCTTTCTGCTCTCTTCACCCCACCACGTACCACGCTCTGGCTTCACTTCTTCTTTCCTGCCAGAGGCCTGTTGCTTCCTCTGCACCCACAGCTATTCGCCTTTGATCTAGAGGCAGGGCCCTGCAGGAGGGTGTGTTCTGAGTCTGGGGGGGAGGGAGGAAGGCCGGCCAGTGCGCCCCAAGGCCCACCTCAGCTCTGCAGCCTTGGCCAAGGGGCGCCACCTCTCTGAGCCTCAGTTTCCCCATCTGTAGGAAAAGGAGAATGAGCCCATGCCTGACCTGACAGTCGATGAGATTGGTGATGCCAGGACCACAGGCAAGGGCTGGGCAGACTGCCTGGGTCCAGAGGCTAGGCCCACCACGGACAGACACCTGACTGGCACTGAAACCTCAGTTTCCCCCTGCAAAATGGACGTAGTGAGAGCACCACGCCATGGGGTAGTGTGGGTGGGACTCAGACAAGGTGAGGCTGCAGTCACCGGAAGTGCTCCACAAGCTCTCAGTGACCCACAGATGGGGAGCCTGAGGCCTGGGGAGCA
The DNA here is from genome assembly GCA_027563665.1 of Antrozous pallidus. NCBI lineage: Eukaryota > Metazoa > Chordata > Mammalia > Chiroptera > Vespertilionidae > Antrozous > Antrozous pallidus. Next base: position 52,958,766 of record CM050525.1, read on the forward strand.
CAAGGGCAGGGGTCCCCCCAGGGAAGGGACTCGCCCGGGGCAGAGCTCGGAAAATGTGGTCAGGACAGTGGGGCTGGAAGGCTGGCAGCTTCTTCTCCATCCAGGGGCCTGGATAAGCCTGTCCTACACCAGCCACTCCCTCCAGGGGACCCTAAGGGACATAGTGGGGGGGAGGGGGTGTCTGATGTGTTTGTGGGAAGACAGTGTCTCTCTCCTGGCTGGGCCCCATCCAGACTCCCTGGGAAAGTTCTGACTCAGATACATGCCTCCTGCCCCTGGGGGTCGGGGTGTAGCAAGGAGAAGAGGACAGGTCCCAGCATGCTCCCTTCTCTGCCCGCAGCCCGGGGACCTTCCAGCCTCAGCCCAAGCCCAGTCCACAGGGAGCTCAGGCAGCCTCTGTGAGAAGGAGAGGGGAGCTGGCCTGGGAGGCAGGGAGGTTTCAGGGGAGCACAGCCTTCCCCCCCTCAACCCCAATTGCAGTGCAAAGGCTTTGCAAGGTCCCCTATGACCTGTGTCCTGACCCTTGGCCTCCCGCTGGGTCTGCACTTTGGCTTGCCGTGACTAGCGCCCTGAGTTGACCGCCAGGCCCTTCCTTTCTGAGGTTTCCCGGCCACCACGGCTGCAGCGCCTGCAGCCTCCCTCCCAGACTGCGTGCGAGCCCGGGCCGCTGCTCTCAGGGCCCGGGGGGGGGGGGGGGGGGGGGGGGGGGGGGGGGGGGAGGTCCTGCAGCCCCAAGCCCTGTTTTCCCCACCTCCGTTGGGAAAAGAACCCCAGAGGCTGGTTCCTTTGGACAAAAAGGGGCCACAGACTAAACCTCAGCAGAGCCCCACCTGGTTTAGCTCAGTGGATAGAGCACCAGCCTGCGGACTGAGGGGTCCCAGGTTTGATTCCGGTCAAGAGCGCATGCCTGGGTTGCCCGGCTTCACCCCCAGCGGGGGCGTGTAGGAGGCAGCCAATCAGATTCTCTCTCATCATTGTTTCTATCTCTCCCTCTTTCTTCCTCTCTGACATCAATACAAATATTTTTTAGAAAACACACACACACACACACACACACACACAACCCTCAGCGGAGGCCTGTGGGCAGCCTGACAAACTCAAAGACCTAAAGGCACCACAAAGGATGGTCTGAAATGCAAACTTTTGAACTACAAGCAGTCTATGGCAAGTAGTCGTGTCCCAGGCTAGGATCTTCCCTGACAAAAGCCACTCTTTACCTTAACCGAGCCTGTCCGTTGTCTTTTTGCATCTAGGATGACATAACCCCACATTCTGCTTTCTCTCTACGCGTGTAACTACTCTGGGCACCCCACATAAACATACAGTATTTGTCGTTTGGGGGCAGGCTTATTTCATGTAGCATAATGTCATTCATGCTGCAGCATGGGGCCAGAATCCACCCCCCCCTTTTTTTAAATAATTTAAAAAAATATTTTTTATTGATTTTTTACAGAGAGGAAGGGAGAGGGATAGAGAGCCAGAAACATCGATGAGAAAGAAACATCAATCAGCTGCCTCCTGCACACTCCCCACCAAGGATGTGCCCGCAACCAAGGTACATGCCCCTGACCGGAATCGAACCTGGGACCCTTGAGTCCTCAGGCCGATGCTCTATCCACTGAGCCACACCGGTTAGGGCATCCTCCCCCTTCAAGGCTGAGTAATATTCCTTTATATCACCACATTCCGTGTGTCCACCCTTCCACCAGCAGACCCGGGTTGCTTCTAGCTTTTGGCAACTGTAAACGTGGGTACACTTATCATGCCCCTTTTTAATGAAGAAAAAGTCTCTGGCTGGATGAAAGATGTTTTGCTGACATGATATTTATTTTTATGGTTTTCTTCTATGATCCAAATTTCCCATCCCTAAAACACATGTGTGTTCTAAAATGTAAAACAGTTTTTAAAAAGATAGGCTAAGGTAAAGAACGGCACCGGTGCTAAGTGTTGATGGCGAAAATGGTGGCACACACCGCACAGAGAAGCGCGGGGAATGCCGACTGGCACAGCCTCAGGCTAAAACCCCTCCATGCTGAGCTGGGGAGAGAAACCCCTGGGGGTGGGCCCTGGGGGCTGACACCCGGTTACTGCTTCACCCTGAAGGCTGCCGGGAAGTGTGGTTTTAGGAACAAGAGTGACGCTGGTAAATTGAGTCGGATCTGGGCTCGGAGCCACGCGCCCGCCAGGGGTGTGGCCGTGGGCCTGCCACTTGACTTCTGCTCCTCACTCTTCTCACTAGGAGATGGTGTTAGCAGTGCCCAGCTCCCAGGATGGGCGTGAAACAGATCATTCTTGTGACCTGCCAAACCTACAGAGAGCATCCGTCTTGGTTCCAAGAGTGGGTGGCTCCCCGGATCCTACACCCTGAAAGAGACACCCCTAGGACAAGGTGTTTTTTTGTTTGTTTTTAAAGTTTTTATTGATTTCAGAGAGAGGAAGGGAGAGGGAAAGGGAGATATAAACATCAATGATGAGAATCACTGATTGGCTGGCTCCTACATGCCCCCCTACTGGGATCGAGCCCGCAACCTGAACTACAGGGGAATAGACCCGTGCCCCGACGGGGAATAGAACCATGACCTTCTAGCTCATGAGTGGAAGCTCAGCCACTGAGCCACACAGGTGAGGCTAGGACAAGTATTTTTGCTTCCTCTCTTAAAAGGGAAAACCTAGTCGAAACCGGATTGGATAGAGCGTCGGCCTGCAGACTGAAGGGTCCCAGGTTCGATTCCGGTCAAGGGCATGTACCTTGGTTGCGGGCACATCTCCAGTAGGGGATGTGCAGGAGGCAGCTGATCAATGTTTCTCTCTCATCGATGTTTCTGGCTTTCTATCTCCCTTCCTCTTTGTAAAAAATCAATAAAATATATTTAGAGAGAGAGAGAGAGAGGTGACCTAATTGTGATGGCGCTATAACTGGAGCTTAGAGTCACCATCAACTCGCCTCCTCCCTCCCCCACCTCTGGAAGCTGGAAGGAACTCTGGGCTCTTGGTCCATGGCTGTGCTTAGTGGCTATGGGGGTTTGGGTATGTCTGAGCCAACAGCCTCCCTGGGCATCCCCCCAGCTTTAAAGTGGGGACATCTGTCCTCTGTGTCCTCTCTATCTGAATCTCACAGGTCCCAGGCGCATCCTGAGCTGCCACATTCACAGGTCAGTTCCCTCTCGCGCCTCACATATCCCCCAAAAACCCGCCTCTAGCTGTCAGATGCTAGCGATGCAAAGCAAATGAAAAAGAGTGAAACTGCCAGTCTTGCAGAAGAAGAGTGGGATTTCGTGACGCTGATGGGAGTCACGCCATGGGAACCGAGCAGCCGCTGACCACAGAGGAAGAACATCGCTGTCAGATAAGTGACCGTGGCCTTCAGAGGACCGTTTGACTCCCAAAGGGTTCATTCAGTGTGATGATCTTGGGCTTGAAACCCTCAAATATGTTTGCAAAAATCACCTTGTCGCAAAGAGCCGATTCTTCCATCATTCTAATGCCTACAATGGGTTAAAACTAATGTATCTTCAGCATTTGGGGGGGGGGGTATTTTTCGAGGTAAAGTCCCAATCTGACCAGGTTTTCCCACCCCCACTATCTCTGAGTGTTTGGTCCCCTTTCTGGAAAGATTCACCCCAGTCTGCCCTCAGAGCACCGGATGGGGTGAGAGGCCCTCCCAGCGTCTGCCTCGCCCCCTCCCGCCAAAACTGCAGACTCCCCCACCACCACCGCCACCCCCAACTCTCAAGCGTCCGGGCCTCGCCCGGCAGAGCTCAGTAGCAGAGCTGGCACGAGGCAGAAAGCAAGTTAACAAAAGTGAGCTTCATCCTGGGGCTCAGCGCTGAGCCCTGGCCCCGCGGTGCCCGCCTTTTCGGGGGGAACGGGAAGGGGGTGCCTAGTACTTCGCCGGCGCTGGAGATCCCGAGGCGGGAAAGCCGAGCCAAGCCCCGCGGGGTCTCCGGCCGCAGCCCCCAACCCCCCACCCTCGGCCCCAGGCGGGGGTGGGGCCTCCGTCGGGGTCCCGCCCGCCCTGCAGCAGACCCCGCCGCCCAGGCGCGCGCCCCAAATCCCTATCCCCCGCCCCGGCATCTCAGCGGTTCGGGGTCACGGCCCGGCTGCAGCTAGCGGGGTGCCCCCCCGCCCCCGCCGTCGCCCCGCCGTCTCCTCTCCCTTCCCTCCTCCCTCCCCCCCCCGGAGGGAGGAGGAGACTCCGCGGCCCTCCCCCGCAGCCAGCCCCGCGCCCGCTCCGCCCTGCAGCGGCGGCTCGGACGTCCGGAGCCCGCGGGTCCCCGGCCGAGGTGAGCGGGGAGCGGCAGTGCAAGGGGCGGGACGTGCCCGCGTCCCGGGAACCCCCCTCCAGGCCGTGGGTCTTCCGCGGGACGCAAGGGGTTAAGTTGGGGGCGTGCTGGAGAGAGGGGGGCCGTGGGGGACCCCTGCATCCGCCGCAAACTCTGAGCGGAACTTCCTAGCCGCCTCTCCGGGGTCCCCCACGTCTGATCCCCGGTGCGGAGGGGCTGCGAGTGGGGGGGTGGGGGTAGAGGGCCACCCACGCGATGCCGGGGGGCGGGGGCGGGCGGCCAGACGGGAGGGCGGCCGCGGGCGGGGCAGCATTTAGAACTTTCCCGGGGGACACAACGTAGCCACCGGGGCGAGCGCGGGATGGACGGGCGGCGTGGGCCAATCGGAGCCCGGGCCACCTCCCCGGGCCCGCTCGGCTGCCAATGGGGAGCTCGCGCTGGGGTGGGCGGGACAGCGCCGCGGGGCCCGGGAGCCCCCTCCGCCCTCGGCCCGCCGCCGGGGGTGCGGGGCGGCCCTGGACTGGTCCCGGACGGGGCGAGGAAGTGGGGGGTTCAGGCGGTGGGAAGGCCGAAAGCGAGTTCTTTCTGTTAGGAGTCGGGGCAGGTGGAGCAAAGGCTAAGGGTCTGATGGTGCCAACGGGGGTGTCTGCCTAGCCAGCTCCCCACCTGGGGCTTCCGTTTCTCTCTCTCTGTCTCTCTCTCTCTCTCTCTCTCTCTCTCTCTGTCTCTCTCTCTCTCTTTTAATTTTATTGAGGAATGGAGAGAGATAGAAACAGCGATGAGAGAGAAACACCGATCATCTGCCTCCTACACACCTCCCACTGGGGTTGTGCCCGCAGCCAAGGTACATGCCCTTGACCGGGATCGAACCCTGGGACCTTCCAGTTCGCAGGCCCAGGCTCTGTCCGCTGAACCAAACCGGTTTCGGCTTCCGTTTCTCTCTCGGGTGAGGGTTGTTCAGGGCTGTGGCGTTGGATTGCTTCAGGTGGGCACAAGGTCTGCCCACGGGTTGGACAGAGCTTTGGGGAGTCTTGTGAGTGTCTTGCCCCATTGTTCGGCTAAGAAGACAGGCGCAGAGAGCACAGGGACCTGCAGAGTCACACAGCAGAGCAGCGGCAGAGGGGGACTCGAGGGATGTCTTCTCTGCAAACGTGAATAGACCGAGAAGCTGCTGAGAGGCCCGGCTGGGGTTCTCCCCCCCCCCCCCCCGACTCCCACCCTTTTCCATACCAGCTATGGTTGACCTGGCCAGATGCATGAGGACCCCATTGTAGAGGTGCCCCAACACCCTCCCCTCCACTACTTTGCTGCTAGTCCTCTATGTGGATGTGGGGGGTAGCTGCTCCCCTGGGCCTCAGATGGCCATTTGTAAGGAACTTAGAGTCAGTGACCCGGGCTATCTTTGTGGCTCCTCCGTCTAAGATGGGGGTATCCGAGACAGCCCACGGGTGCCCACCCCAGGGCTCAGATCCCGCTTGCCTCCCTCCGTCCTCTCCTGGACATCCAGTGGCTGGAGCCCAGGCAGCGGGTCGGAGAGACAGGTGCCCACAATTTGTGGCTGACCAGCCTGGGACCCTGCACTTATCCAATCAGGCTATCCTCTGTGGTTTCCTGCTGGGCTCTGCTCCCTGCCCACAGCCAGGCCTGCGGCCCTGGGCCAGGCCCATAGCGCCACCTGAAAGGGTCTGGGGGGACAGAGGGGGTTTCTGAGCTGGAGGGAGGCGTTGGGCCCTCAGCCACACCCCTAGGCTCCCCACCCCCCAGCTGACCCCCATCCAGGCTTCAGCACTGAGAATCATCTAAGCATGCTTAGGACAAAACACAACGTTGACCCTCTGTGGGCCCATTCAGCTTCCTCCGATAAGAAGCGTGAGCCCCTGCTTAGCTATAAGATGACCTCTGACCCTGACCTTGGCCATAGACGGGCTCAGACACCTCCCTGACTCCGAGCCTGCCACAAAGTGACTCCGATCCTTAGGATGACCCGACTCGCCCTGGTGGCAAGGGGACTCCCACCTGTCCATCTTTCATCCGTAGCCCGGGGAGCGTTTATGCAGCACCTGCTGTTTGCCGGGCCCAGGGCTGACAGCCAGCAAGACCCAGGTGCCCTTGTGGGCTTCATAATGTGGCCACTGCGGAAACACAGGGAGGGGCCAGTGCTGTGGGCCCATGAACGTCATCTGTGGGCGAGGTCAGGGAGGGCGTCCCGGAGCAGTGGAGACCCAGAGGAGTGGGCCTTGAAGGACATGTAGGAGTTTGCTGGTGGAGAAACAAGGGAGAGAGGTTCCAGACCCGTCCACGGGCAGCAGGAACCCCTGATCCCTTCCTGTAGACAAACCCGATGGAGGCCTAGCCGGAGTGGGGCTGAGGGCTGGGGTGCGGGAGCTCTGGGTCCCACTCAGCCCTGTTGCCCAGCTAAGGGCACGCAGGTCACAGTTCAGCCTGTGCTCTCCCCCCTCCCAGCCACATTGAAGCCAGTCCTCGATGCCAGGCCTGCCCTAGAAGCTCTGGGTGGCACAAGTGTCCCTCCTGGGTGGGCGGAAGCCGGAGCTGCAAGAAGCGGGCAGCTGGCCAGCTCTGGCCGTGGAGGGCTGGAGGGCTGAGCTCCCTGGGCAGGGGGTGGGGCTGGGAAGGTCAGGGTGTTTCCTGGAGGTGATGGGACTGAGCTTGAAGGGTTGGAGGGGGAGGTTCAGAGTCAGGGTTAGAGCAGGAGTAGACCCGTCTGGCTGGTGCGGGGGAGGAGAGGAGGAGGTGGAGTGAGGAAGTGTCCCCCTGCGGTCTGCAGTGGCTGGAACCTCCTGGACCTGCTCCTGGATGTACGATGACAACCTAGAGCAGTGGTCGGCAAACTCATTAGTCCGCAGAGCCAAGTATCAACAGGACAACCATTGAAATTTCTTTTGAGAGCCAAGTTTTTTCAACTTCAACTTCTTCTAACGCCACTTCTTCAAAATAGACTCGCCCAGGCCGTGGTATTTTGTGGAAGAGCCACACTCAAGGGGCCAAAGAGCCGCATGTGGCTCGCGAGCCGCAGTTTGCGAAGGGAAGAAGCCACTGAGCCTGGCGGGTAAGGGCAGCGGGCAGGGCCTGTCTCTGTAACCAGGCCGGCTGTGTTGTGTGTGAGCGTGTGCGTTACCAGGGCTCTGAGAGCTTTTGTCCCCAAGGCTGTGTTCTGTGAGAGGGGTGGGGTGGGGTGGGGTGGGGTGAGGAGAGGGGTGCGTTGCTTGGCAGGGTGCGGTTGACTCTGTGGGTGTGCAGGGTTCCTGGTGTACTAGAGGATGGGCTTTTCCAGAAAACCAACCTAGGGACCCAGGTCCCCAATCCTTCCCACACGTGGGCATATGCACGGGGGGGGGGGGGGGGGGCGGCGGGGGACTGAGCCACTGGAGGAAGAGCAGGAGGGCTGTTCAGAGCCCCTCTGTCCCCGCTGCTGTCCTCCCTCCTCCCCCAGCCCCCAGGAGGGGCCAGACCAGGCTGCCAAAAAGGGGCACAGGAGCTGGGCCTGAAGCTCACCCCTGCCTTTAGCGCGGGCGCCTGGAAGCCATTAGGGACCTGGGTGGCGCCCGCCCTGCCCCTTTTGCGACAGGCTTGGGATTCCTGGAAGGAGCAGGCCACCCCCTCTCTGCCAAGCCCGTGCCAGGCCTGGCACCTCCCAGAGGCAGAGAGCGTGTGGCAGTGGCCCCCTCCCTGGGACTCTCAGTTTAGGGGCTGCAGGAAGCGCCCAGCAGACAGGGCCTGGGCCCCAGGACTCCCACCCTCCCCCATTTCCAGCGCAGCCCAGGCTGCCGGGCTGGCACTTGGATTTCCTGCCTCCCTCCCCCCCCTCCCCTCCCATCCCCTCCCCCGCAGGCTGTCACATTGTTTTTCTTTTCCAAGAGCTTCTCCCGTGGAGTCTGGCCAGGAAAATGGGGAGAGGAGAGTGAGTGTCCGTATGCATGTTTGTGTGTGTGAGTGTGTGCATCCACTTAGCAGTGAGTGTCTTTGCGTGTCTCTGTGTGTATCCATCCGTGTGCTGGCATGTGTATGCCTTCACGTGTGTCCGGGACTCTACAGGTGAGCATCTTTCTGTGCATCTGTAGAGCGGTGCGTGCCTCATGTCCCTCTCTGAGTGTGCATGTGCCTGCCTATGTCTCTCTTTATCTGTGTCCATGTGTACGGGGTCGGGGGGCGGGGGCGGGGGGGAATCTGCAAAGGAGCCTGGGTGTGCACAGCTGTCTGTGAACACACATGCGGTCACAGCCAGCTACCTCATTGCCCAGGTGGAGAGACTGAGTCACAGAAAGCGTATCAGCCTGTCAGGGATCCTTTGGGGAGTCAGTGGCATTCTGGGAAATGGAACCTCACCTGCATGGCTGTGTCTGGGTGCATGACTTTGTGCAGGTATTACTGGGGCTCAGAGACATACATTTTTAAAAATATATATTTTTTTTTTATTGATTTTTTATTTTATTGATTTTTTACAGAGAGGAAGGGAGAGGGATAGAAAGTCAGAAACATCGATGAGAGAGAAACATCGATCAGCTGCCTCTTGCACACCCCCTACTGAGGATGTGCCTGCAACCAAGGTACATGCCCTTGACCGGAATCAAACCCGGGACCTTTCAGTCCACAGGCTGACGCTCTATCCACTGAGCCAAACCGGTTTTGGCGAGAGACATACATTTGTGTGTATGGCCATGTGGACGGTGACAAGGCATCACCAATACCCAAATGCCCTAACCTTGGGCTATTACAATACAGTTCCCAGCCTCCTATCTACTGCACTTGACTCTCTAGGGGTGGGGCCTGGAGGCTGCATCTAAAGCAGCTGTCCTGTTAGGGGCAGAGAAGAGAGGACCCTGGGGCCTGGGGCAGGGCAGGGAGGGGATGCCAATCTGGTGGGTTACCGTTTCACTGACATTAGACCACCTGCCAGGAGTGGGGGGGAGGGGTTGGAGACTGGGAGAGGGGACACAGGGTTGGCAGGCAGTGTGGGGACCAGCCAGTGTTGAGCAGTGCTGTCGTTGGTCACTCTGAAAAGGAAGGGGTAGAGATCAGGGTGGGCCCCAGGGGCTGGTGTGAGGGACAGGAAGGTCACCATGTCCCCATGGGCTGCTGGAGGAGGCCACAAGGAGGGAGAAGGTGGCAGGTGAGGGACAGAGAGGGCCATGTGTCTGGTTTATTTTAAAGGGGACGTGGCCTTTGAATAGCAGAGCCTGACACCTCGCTGCATCCGATAGGCGCTGGTTGACTTCCCTCACACCACCAGAGCGCGCCTGTATCCCCAAACCCTCCCGGTGTTGGTGTTTGGTGATACCGTATCTGTCAGCTCTGGGTCCTCACCTTGGGCAGCCTCCCTCTCCTCTTCAGTAAACGTCAGTCACTTCTCCCCCGTCTACTGAGATACATAAACGAGGTCATTCGAATAAGGCACGGTCCCTGGCCTGTACCGGGCCCTCCGCAGAGGTCATTGTCGTCATGTGCTAAGACTAAAACGGTGGCCAGGAACCAGCTTCTGGCCCCAGCAAACGACAGGCTGGGGTGAGAATGGGGGGCAGCCAGGGGCCAGGGGTTGGTCACCTGCCCTGAGATGGTCCAGGAGGACTTCTAGGAGGAGGTGCTACCTTGGACAAGTGTTCAGGATGAGAAGAGTTGGCCCGGTGCGGGGAGAGGCAGGAGGGCCAGCACGGGAGCATGCTGTGTTCGGGATGGAGAGGAGAGGGTAGTCGTTGCTCAGTGTGTGAGAGGGGACCTCAAGGTTGGGGACCCAAGCAGATCAAGGCTGCGGGTCAGCTGCCATTGCTGCAGGCTGAAGGGACTAAAGCAGGGAGTCTGGAGACCAGCGAGGAAGGGGCTGTAGGCCTTTGCTCACCCTTCCAGCCTCCCGGGGTTCTCCCCCTGCCTTTGCCTCGCTGTTCCCTCTGCGGGTCATGCCCTTCCCGCGGCCGGTGTTACGGATGAGGACAGATGGTGCCGCAGCCTGCTAACGGTGTGCCTGCCCACAGGTCCCAGGACACACACACACCCCCACCCGGTGGCCCGGAGAGCAGTGGGTAGCGGTGTCATCATGCACAGCGGTATCGCATCTGCCGGACGTCCCCCTCGCCGCCCCTGAGTCCAGCCCAAGTTCAAGTCCAGGGCCCGCGAGTCCACTTTGCGCCATGAGCCACGGACCCAGCCCCCGGCTGGCGGAGTCCCCGCAGCTGTCCAAAGGCAGCCTCCTGACCATCCTGGGCAGCCCGTCCCCCGAGCGCATGGGGCCGGGGGACTCGCTGCCGCCCACGCCGCCCAGCGGCACCCCCTCCCCGGGGCCGTCCCCCGCGCTGTCGCTGCCGCTGCCGCCCGCGCTGCTGGCCGACGGGGACTGGGAGAGCCGGGAGGAGCTGCGCCTGCGGGAGCTGGAGGAGGCCCGCGCGCGGGCGGCGCAGATGGAGAAGACCATGCGCTGGTGGTCGGACTGCACCGCCAACTGGCGGGAGAAGTGGAGCAAGGTGCGCGCCGAGCGCAACCGGGCCCGCGAGGAAGTGCGGCAGCTGCGCCAGCGCCTGGACGCGCTCACCAAGGAGCTGGCGGGCGCCCGGCGGGAGCGCCAGGAGGCGCAGGGCGAGTGCGAGGCGCGGGGCCGCGAGCTGGCGCGGCTGCGGGGCGCCCAGGGAGCCGCCGACCCGACGCCTGACAGACCCGAGACGGAGCCTGAGCGGGAGCACGAGCCGGTGCGCGACGTCGGGTCCGAGAGGCCCCGGAGCAGCCAGGTGTGTGCGGAGGAGGCGGGGCTGCTGGGCAGGGCCCTGGGCCCCGGTCCGAGAAAGTGGGAGAGGCTGGCTGATGTGGGCAGAGGGAGAGGCTGCCCGGCCCAGAGCCAGAAATGGTAAGGGCTTGGTGCCCTAAGAGTTTTCACTCCTGTGGGTTGACCTGGTGGGGCCCCAGTCAATCTCCGTGTCGGAGACCCCTAGGGCAGGGTCCTGGGTTCTGTGGGTCCCTCCTCTCCCACACCTGAATGGTCAACAGAACCAGGGAGTCAACCCGTCTGAGCCAGAGTCGGATCTAAGTACGTGCTTGCCTGCGACGCATCCATCAGCAGCAGAGCTGAGCCCATTCATTCGTTCAACTTGAATTTGGGGGGAGAGGTAAACACAACAAGCACCAATTAAGGCCGAGGGCTGGGGGGCTGGGAGGGCACTAGGAACACGGAGGAGTCCCCGATCAAGCAGTCCTGAAAGAGGTCCCGTTGAGGCTGAGACAGAGGAATTCGCCGTGGAAGGTGAAGATAGGAAGGCACTCCAGGCGTGGCAATGGCCACCCGGTGCGTGAGGGAACCGGCATCCACAGCTCCGTCAGTCGGGGGCACCCACACGGAGGCTCAGCTCTAGTTGTGCATCATCTAGGCCAGTGGTCGGCAAACCTCGACTCGAGAGCCGCCGCGGTTTGCTGCTCTGTTGACTAATGGGTTTGCCGACCACTGGACTAGACTGAATGTCACCGTGTATGGCAGCTGTGAGGATTAGGCAGTGGTGGCACATTGTGTACAAAGAGGTAAAGGGCAGTATATGACAGTGATCGGCAAACTCATTAGTCAACGGAGCGGCAAACCTCGGCTCGCAAGCCGCAGTTTGCCCTCCACGGATCTAGTTCATTCTCACAGCGACCCCCAGAGGTGCTTGCTTTATGGAGGAGGACACGAGGCATAGAGAGGTTAAGTCCCATTGTCTCCCAGCTGGAGGCAAGGTGCCGGGGGATTGAGCCCAGGGGAACCCCGGAGTCCAGGGTAATAAGCGATGTGGCTGGAGCATTGACGGTGGGTGTGGGGGCAGCGTCCCCCTGAGCCAGCAAGCCTGTCCCCAGAAGGCCATCTAGGGACAGAGCCCAGGCTCGGGTTGCTTCTAGCTCCATCCCCAGCCTCTAGCGAAGATTCTTGGTTGCCCCTCTCCACCCCTGCCCGGCCCCTCCCTCCCCTGCCCAGCTCCCTCCATCCCTGTAGGCTAGAGCAGGCCTTGCTACATCCTGGTAGCTGAAGGCCTTTCTTCCCCAGCCCTGCCCGGTGTTTGGAGGTGGCAGTCATTGCTCTGCTGTGGGGCAGACCATGACAGCCCCTGCCAGCCGGCCTCAGGTCCCCTCCTGTCCTGTCCTGTCCTTGTCCTGGTTGTCAGTCACAGCCCAGGAGGGGGCAGGTGCGGCAGGGAGAGCCCTGGGTGCAGCCTGAGTTTGTTTGCCAGCCCAGCCGCTTTGCTCCGTGACCAAAACAAGTCCCCCCCCCCCATTTCCCTGTTTGTGACATAGGGCATTGGACCAGGTGCCACCTGAGACCCCACCCAGACTCCGAGATGCAGGAGGAGTGGAATCTCACTCCTTGGGGAGTCCTCGGAGCCACTGTCCCAGTCAGGCAGGGACACTGAGAGCCAGACAGGGAAGGGAGTGGCCCCCTCGTCTGGAGAGACCTTGGGGAAGGCAGGCTGGAACGGGGTGTCTGGGGTTTGTGGTCAAGGCAGGCCTTGGAGGTACACTGGGGCAGGGTAGGGTGGCAGAGGGGACAGGGGCTTGGCATTGGCTCAATAAACCCTCACAACTTCCTGTCTGGGAGCTGGTTCTGCTCACAGGACCGCCTTACTGTTCAGCTCTACTGTCACCTGTCTCGCAGTGCCTTAGTGTTTGCACCTGTTAAATGGGGTCTTAAAGCCAGAATTCCCTTTGAAGGAATTTAGTTCCTGTTCGTTGTAGGAATCCCCTCCTTCTACATGGATCCACACCAATGTCCCACCACATGTTTGCATACTTACAGCGGCAGGGAGCCCACTGCCTCTCCTGGGGAATCTCCCAGGATGCAGGGAACCCTGGTGGCTGACTCTGTGCAGCTCCAGGAGAAAGGGGAGGCCCCGAGGAGGCTGTATCCCCCACCCCTTTGTAGGATGCAGGGGCAGGCTACCAGTCAGGGGTCTGGGGCCCAGAAGGGCTGTGTGACTTGCCCAAGCCGACCCCCCAGCTGATGCCAGACCCAGGGCCTGGGAGAGGCCAGGAGGACTCAGCTGCCGATGGTCCAGCTTCCACCTTGGTCCCTGCAGGAGCTGGAGCTGGCGGACAGCCTGCTGAAGAGCAGACCGGAGGAGCCCGAGGGCTGCTGGGAGACACGCAGTGCGGGGACGGGGGGCCCGAGGGGCAGCTCGGGCCGCCAGGAGCGCAGCCGGCTGCCCTGGGAGGACACAGCTGCCATGGAGGAGGAGGCCTCCAAGTTGACTGCCCTACGGCTGCGGCTGGATGAGTCCCAGAAGGTGCTGCTCAAGGAACGAGAGTGAGTGCTAGGGGCAGACAGGTGGGGGGGGGGCAGCAGGTGCCGGGAGGGTGGGGCAGGTGGCGGGGGGCAGCAGGTGCTGGGAGGGTGGGGCAGGCAGGTGGGGGAGCAGACAGGTGCAAGGGGTGGGGGGGCAGGTGCGGAGGGGTCAGGCAGATGCAGGGGGGTAGGCAGGTGCCAGGGGGTCGGGCCGGGCACCCTCAGCACCAGAGAGTGAGACTCGCTGAAGGGGAGTGGTCTGTTTGGGTTTGAATCCTGCAGCATTAGAGCAGTGTGCTCTGCCCGAGGACCCCATGCTAGTTTTCTGTTGTTGTTGTTGTTGTTGTTGTTGTTGTTACTAGAGGCCCAGGGCACAGATTCGTGCATGGATGGGGTCCCTCTGCCTGGCCGGCGATCGGGCCTGTCTCGCCCAGTCCCAGTTAGGGCGAATGGGGCCAGCAGGCTGAGGGGGTGGGACCTGGGGAGGTTGGCTGTGGGAGTGCACTGACCACCAGGGGGCAGCTCCTGTGTTGAGCATCTACCCCCTGGTGGTCAGTGCGTGTCATAGCTACTGCCGGTCCTAATGGTTGCTTAGGCTTTTATATATATACTAGAGGCCCGGTGCACGAAATTCATGCACAGGGGTCCAGGGATGTCCCTTAGCCCAGCCTGCACCCTCTCCAATCTGGAACCCTTCTCACAATCCAGGACTGCTGGCTACAAACTGTTCACCTGCCTGCCTCCCTGATTGCCCCTAACCGCTTCTGCCTGCCAGCGTGATCACCCGCTAACCACTACTCTTGCCAGCCTATTTGATTTTTAACTGCTCCGCTGCCAGCCTATTTGCCCTCAACTTCCCTCCTTTGCCAGTCTGGTCACCCCTAACTGCCCTCCCCTGCTGGCCTGATCACCCTCAACTGCCCTCCCTTGCAGGGCCTGGAACCTCCAACAGCCCTCCCCTGCTGGCCATCTTGTGGTGGCCATCTTGTGTCCGCATGGGGGCAGGATCTTTGACCACATGGGAGCAGCCCTCTTGTGTGTTTAGGTGATGGTCAATCTGCAAATTACTCTTTTAGTAGATAGGATAGAGGCCTGGTGCATGGGTGGGGGCCAGCTGGTTTGCCCTGAAGAGTGCCCCAGATCAGGGTGGGGTTCCCTTGGGGTGAGGGGCAGCCTGGGCAAGGGGCTTGTGGAGTTTTGCAGGCCAGCCATGCCCCCCAGCGACCCAAGTGGAGGCCCTGGCATCTGGAATTAATCTATGTCTACAATTGAAACTTTGTAGCCTGGAGCAGAGCCAAGCCTTCTGCTTGCTCTGGGGGGCAGCCATTTCTGTTTGAAACATTGTAACTTAGAGTGGAGGCCTAGGCCAGCAACAGCAAATGGAAAGTTTGGCTTCCTCTGTTGCTAGGGAAACCAAGCCTCTGTTCTCTCCAGCTCAGTGGCTGCCACCACTTCTGTATCTTTTATAATTGAAACTTTGTAACATTGAGTAGAGGCTTAGGGAGGCAGAAAGCTTGGCTTCCTCTGTTGCCGGGGAAACCCAAGACTTCCTTCTGCTCTCAGTGGTGACAGCCATTTTGGTTGGGGTTTATTTGCATAATCTGCTCCTGATTGGTGGGTGTGGCTGTGGGTGTGGGTGTGGTGACGGTACAGTCAAATTTGCATATTACTCTTTTTTAGATAGTACTAGGGGCCTGGTGCACAAAATTCAAACACTGGAGGTGGGTGGTCCCTCAACCCAACCTGCCCCCTCACGTACTGGGAGCCCTCGGGAGATGTCCTACGATGGCTCACCACCAGGCTGCCCAAGGCCAAAAACCTCTGGCCGAGGCTTTCATCCTTGGGCAGGAGACCTCGGCCAGGGGACCCCAGCCAGTGATCACCCTGCCATGGGGCCAATCAGTCACTGTCTGGCTCCGCCCCAGCCCGGCCCGGCCCACTCGAGGCCCAGAAAAGGTCCCTTGGCGAGGCCTTTTCTGGCCCTTGGGCACCCAGCCATTGCCCTGGCATGGGGCCAATGGATCGCCGATGGATCACCAGCTGGCTTCGCCCCAGCCCAGACCTGCCATGGGCAGCAGCCATCTTGGTTGGGTGTTAATTTGCATGTCTCTCCTGATTGGCTGTGGGTGTGGCTTATTGGTTGTAGCGAAGGTGTGGTCAGTTCGCATATTACTCTTAGATTAATTCAAATAATATGTGATATGCAAATCAGAGTGAGGTTCTAGATCCTTTTCACCCCCAGGGATGTCATGTACACATTACCGGATGCAGGGTAAGTCCTGGATGGGCAGGAAGTCCCAGGCACTGCCAGGTACGGGGTCCCCCCAGTCCCTGCCCACTAAATGACCCTGTCATCCTGACAACCAAAAACATCCCCATGGATTTCTGACGTGCCTCCCAGAGGGGGGCGCTGTCTCCTCTCAGAACACGGTTAGCGTCGCGGAAGACCCTCAGAACGGGAGCGGGGCGTGGTGTGGGCCGGGAGGTGCAGCGTGCTGAGAGTAACGGTGATGCCGCTGTTGGATGGGCACTTACTTTGTGCTGGGGCCAGGCACCGCGCTTGTTCCCCACGGCGCCTCCTTCATGCTCAGGGCCGTGGCGAACCTGGGAATCCCACCCGGTGATGGTGACAAGAGGGGACCCCGAGATCCGAGGGTCATTGGACAGTGATTTCCAGCTTTTCTAATGGCAGGAAACAGGAGCCGGGGTTGTATGTGGCAAGTGATCCTGAGGTCCAGGGGAGAGGGCGGCACCTGCCAGGGGTGGTCAGCGCCGTGGAGGCCTGGTCACCTCCTCACACCATGCACTTGTGGGAGACATCCGCAGCCAGGTGCCTGCCACAGTGTGGGGTGCCAGGACCCTGAACGCCGAGGCAAAGACTTTGGCCTTGGGTTCTGGCAGGTGCAGAGTGCGTAGGAGGACTCTGAGCAGAGGGCGCCGGTGGGCTCACCCCCGTGTCTCCCTCTCTCTCCGGCCCCTCCCCAGGGATAAACTGGCACTGAGCAGGAACATTGAGAAGCTGGAGGGGGAGCTCAGCCAGTGGAAGATAAAGTATGAGGAGCTGAGCAAGACCAAGCAGGAGATGCTCAAGCAAGTGAGTCTTGGAGGCCAAGGGGGGCTTCCTGGAGGAAGCGGCATTGTGCCGTTGAATGTCAGCAGTGGGCGTGCATAAAAGAAGGGAGTTCACTGATTTGTCAGGCACCAGCCTCGCACTGTTCTGATTGCCGGGGTGAGCAGTGTCCCTGCCTGCAGGACCTCACTTTGAGGAAGAGAATCAGGAGAGGCCCGGCGGGAACCAGGCGGATAAACTCATAAGCTGTGAAGTAATCAAAACAATATAAGAGGAGGGGGGGTGGTCAGGAAACGCCTGAGAAGGTGACATTTGAGGCAAGATCTAATAGGATTAGAAGAAGCCACCCTTGAGAAGACACGGGGGCAGAGTTGCAAAGGTCCGTGGCCAGAACAAGGCTGACGCGTCCCGAAAATGAGGCAGCGTGGCTGGAGGGTGGTAGTGAGTGACAGGTGAGGCTGCAAGGAGAGCTTTGTAGACCAGGATGAGGGGGAGGCGTCTGATGGTGCATTCAGTGAGTGCCTGCTGTGTGCGAGGTCCCACTGAAGCCTCGTGGCAGGCAGGCGGCTGTCCCCACTTCCTAAGTGAGGAAACTGAGGCTTCAGAAAGGGATCAGCTTCACCACCACAGAGCAGGCAGGGGTCAGAGTAGGCAGCCCTTCCCGCCTCCTGTGCAGACCCCCCTGGCCACCAGGGGGCACAGCCACCCCGAGAAAGCCAGCTGGATCGGCTGCATTTCCAAGGGCGGGAGGACCGCAGGCCTCAGAGCCTGCATCTGCCCTGAAACGGACACTGGCCTTCGTGAAGCTCCTAAAATAGATTCCCAGACCCACCCTCGTCCTCCTGAATCATCATCCTCTTGGGGACTTGGGTTTAGGAATCTGTTCTTTAATTTCTCTAAACTGTGAAGCGCGATCATTTGCAGAAGATGAATAAAACACGAACGGCACAGTTTCACCGATTCTTGACCGAGATTCGCTTCGTATCTGACTTCTTTCCCTCACTGCGTGGGTGCAAGGCCGTCCCTGTCATCGCATGCGCAGCGCGGGAGTTGGCTGGTGTCCCCTGCTGTGAACAGCGACTCTGCTATGTCAGAGCGCCCCGGGGGGTTCTGATGCGGCCAGCCCTGCACCCACACGCAGACTGTGTTCCGCCAGTGCCATGGAGGGCTCCCGATGCCAAGGCCATTCAGGGGTACAAAGGTGGACAGACAGACAACTCTCTGTCCTCCCAAGCTTCCATTCTAGTGGGTGGGGCAGGGGGGTGACAAATGGAGGAGGCACCCTCTGCGGGGGGGGGGGGGGGGAGGACAGCAGAGGCCTGCCTGGGCAGGGGCATTTAGGCCAAGGCCTGCGCATGAGAAGAGTCCATGCTGCAAAATACCTCGGAAAAAGTGTCTGAAGCAGAGGGAGCCACATGTGCAAAGGGCCTGGGGTGGACAGGGTGTGTCTGAGGCTTAGAAAGGAGGCCACACAGTGAACTAGGAAGGAGGTGGGAGGGCTTTGTGAGACCCTAGGGAGGGGTCGGTGCTTACCCTAGGAACCTGGGATGGGACATGATTGTATTTATCTTTTTTTTTTTTTTTTTTAGTATATTGTATTGATTTTTTTACAGAGAGGAAGAGAGAGGGATAGAGAATTAGAAACATTATTGAGAGAGAAACATCGATCAGCTGCCTCTGCACACCCCCTAGTGGGGATGTGCCTGCAACCAAGGTCCATGCCCTTGACCGGAATCGAACCTGGGACCTTTCAGTCCGTAGGCCGACGCTCTAGCCACTGAGCCAAACCGGGTTCGGCTGTATTTATCTTTTGAAAAGCTCACCCTAGGCGACTGTTGTGGAAAATGGGTTGATGGGGGGCTGGGAGTGGACCCTCGGCGGCTAGATGGCAATGAGGCAGGAAATGAGAGATGTCGGAAGGGGCACAAGTGGTCCGATTCGAGGTCCGTTCTGCACGCCCGGTGGCCCATTTGGGTACCTCTCTTCGCTGGGCACTGTGCCCACCCTCAGACCTGGTTTTGGGTGCCGGTCACGTGACCCGGCTGGGCTGTCTCCGCAGCTCAGCATCCTGAAGGAGGCGCACCAGGACGAGCTGGGCCGCATGTCCGAAGACCTGGAGGACGAGCTGGGGGCGCGGTCCAGCATGGACAGGAAGATGGCCGAGCTGAGGGGCGAGGTGGGGCCTCCGGCGGGACCCGGGAGAGTTGGGGGATGTGGGGGGGGGGTGGGGGAGGCCCTGGCTCTGTCAGCTGGGCTCTTGAAAGAGGCCTGTGCTCTAAGGGATCCGGGCACATCCCAGGGGGGTACCCCAATCTGCAGGGGGGCAGTTCCGCACACAGAGACCAAGAGCGCCCTCACATCCTGCACACGTGAAAGAGCCAGGTTAATTATAGCCGCTGCAGCTGGACCTGCTTCCTGCCGCCGCACGTGGCTCCTGGAGGCATGGAGGGGGAGGCCAGCGCAGGCCCTCCTGTGCCCCTCCCCCGGGGACCCTCACCCTGTCCCGCCTGTTCCAGATGGAGCGGCTGCAGGCGGAGAACGCAGCCGAGTGGGGCCGCCGCGAGCGCCTGGAGACGGAGAAGCTGGGCCTGGAGCGGGAGAACAAGAAGCTGCGGGCGCAGGTCGGGGACCTGGAGGAGGCTCTGGCGCGCCGGCGGCGGCAGACGGCCAGCGCCCTGGACTGCGACCTGCGGGCCAGCCAGGCCGCGCTCTTCGAGAAGAACAAGGTGGGGCAGTGGGCGGCGTGGCCAGGACCGGAGCGGCCCTGCCTCCCCATCCAGCCAGGGCAGAGCACCTACTGTGTGTCTATCCAGTGTCAGCCCACAGGGCCCCGGGGACCCCTGAAGTGACAGCTAAGGACAGAGGCTGCTCCTCCCGGGCACCCGTTCTGGGTCGGGCTCGGTGGTCGTTGCAGTACCTGCACTTATTAAGCACCTGCCGTAGGCCCTACACCAGCGCTTTTTGTCCATTATGTCGCTTAAGCCTCTCAACAGCCCTTCTGTTTATGCCACAAATGTTTGCACCCAGGACTGCAGACCGCATCCCTCCCCAAAAACATGACTCAGGCCGAAACCGGTTTGGCTCAGTGGATAGAGCGTCGGCCTGCGGACTGAAGGGTCCCGGGTTCGATTCCGGTCAAGGGCATGTACCGTGGTTGTGGGCACATCCCCAGTGCGGGGTGTGCAGGAGGCAGCTGATGGATGTTTCTCTCTCATCGATGTTTCTAATCCTCTATCCCTCTCCATTCCTCTCTGTAAAAAGTCAATAAGATAGCAATAAAATATATTATTTTTTTAAAAACCTGCCTCTGCTCCAATAGCCTGCTGGACACCTTATGTCATTCCCAGTAGGCACCTCAAAGTTACACGTGCAACGTGGAGCCACTGAGTCACCCACCTAGGCCTTCTCGCCTCACTGGGTGGCATGTCTAGCCTCCCGTTGCTCAGCCAAACCTCTAGTGCTGGTATCGGTGACACCAGGCGGAGGGACTCTGGGGAGAGGGGACACCAGCACCCCTAGACCTGCCTGACACGGTGCCCTCATACACTGAGCCCTCCCCTCACCTCTGCTCCCTGCAGGAGCTGGCAGACCTGAAGCACGTGCATGGCAAGCTGAAGAAACAGTTCCAGGAGAAGGTGGCAGAGTTGGCACATGCCAACCGGCGGGTGGAGCAGCACGAGGCGGAGGTGAAGAAGCTGCGGCTGCGGGTGGAGGAGCTCAAGAAGGAGCTGGCCCAGGCCGAGGATGAGGTGAGCACGCTGAGGCCCCTGGGCGGCCTCCAGACCTCAGCTACGGTAGGAGTGTCACTCCACACTGAGTCCCCAGCGCCTGGCATGACCCTGACTCTCAGGATGGGCACAGGGTAGAGAGGGCAGGTGGGTGGTGGATGGATGGTAGATCGGTGTGTGGGTAGGAGGGTGGGAAGGAAAATGGACAGGTGAGGTTGATGAGAGGTTGAATGGATTAATGGGTGGAGGAGTGGGTAGACTGTAGGTGGTTAAATGGGAAGACAGAAGGGTCACTCCAGGGGTGGAGGAACAGATGGATGAGGGACCGGGTGGAAGATGAATGGGAGAGAGAGAGAGGGCAGGAGGAAGGAAGGATGGATGGATGCGGTATGGCAACAGATGTCTGATGGGTGATTGGGTGGCTCTATGGATGATGGGTGAGTCTATGGGAAGATGGATGACAGCGGACAGTGAAAAGATGGATAGACCACTGACTGGATCAGTGGGTGGAAGAATGAATGGACAGGGAAAGAAGGACAGAAGGATGGGTAGATGGAGAGAGAGGTGTGTTTGTCTGGAGAATGGAAGGACACATGGACAGACAAGGTGAAAGGTGGCTAAATAGATTAGTGAATGGTGAGTGGGTGAGTGGGTATCTTCATAGGCAGATGGAGATGTCCATGAATGAATGGTCACAGGGGACAGACGGATGAGGGTAGATGGGTAGGTGGGTTGATGGAT
Organism: Antrozous pallidus; assembly: GCA_027563665.1. Lineage (NCBI taxonomy): Eukaryota > Metazoa > Chordata > Mammalia > Chiroptera > Vespertilionidae > Antrozous > Antrozous pallidus. The sequence continues at coordinate 52,979,829 of CM050525.1, forward strand.
GGGCCGGTAGCGTGGAGTATTGGAGGAGGGGCAGGTTTCGAAGGGAGGGGCAGCGGATGGAGAGGAGCACAAGGGATGGTTCCCTGGAGGAGGGGGCCTTGGTCTGGGCCTCCGAGGAGACAGGGCCTGCTCTCTGGGAAGGACATTCCCACGGTGGATGGAGGAGGCAGGGCAGGCACGGTGGCCCCATGCTGTGGGCCTGCTCACCCCCAGCTGGACGAGGCCCACAACCAGGCGCGGAAGCTGCAGCGGTCGCTGGACGAGCAGACGGAGCAGAGTGAGAACCTGCAGGTGCAGCTGGAGCACGTGCAGTCCAGGTGGGTCTCCCTCCCCCTACCCCCCTACCCCTACCCCCCCTCAGCGTGCACCCCTGGGGGGCGGGGCTCCCTCAGGGAGAGGAGTCCTGGCCAGGGCACAGAAGCAGGGCAGAGAGACTTCCAGCTAAAGGAAACTCCCCCTCCCTCCCCCTCCTCCAGGCAGGGTAGGAGCTCAGCTAGAGGGGAAGGGGGAGAAGGAAGAGGGCCCGGCTCCCTGATGCCAAAACCCTGTCCCCTTCAGGCAGGAAGGGCGGGGCCTGGAAACCAGGGAAGGGCAGTGAGAGCAGGAAGCGAGACCAGCTGGGAATTGTCTCCTGGAGCCAGAGAGCAGGAAGGGTGGCCGAACAGGTCAAGGCCAAGGTGGGGTAACAGGTAGGGCCCATGGGCCTGGGGAGCCATTGACAAGAAAAACAAACATCCCTGGGGGTCCTGGGCTGGGCTGACCCCAGGCCGGTTGGGATCAGAGGAATTGGGAGGACCCCCAGCCTGAGGGTGGGCCCGAGTCCTCAGACAGACCACAGAGTCTGGGGAACCCACCAGCACACCCTGCATTTCTCCTACCCCAAACCCCCATCCCAGCACCCCGTGAACTGTACCCTCTCTCTGGCACCCCTTATAGAGCATCAGGTCCAAGCCCCTCCCCACTTCACAAGCCCCCTACCTGACGGGCCTCGTCACCACAACCCTGACCCCCTCTTCCGGGGCTGGGCCCTGGGCAGGCCCCAACTCCCATCCTCTTGTTTCGTGGACTAGAGGGAGCCTTGGGCTCTGCCTGGGTGGTGGGAATCCTAGCTCTGTCCTTCCTAGCTGTGTGACCTTAGGGCACTTACTTGACCTCTCTGTGTCAATTTCCTCATCTGTAACATGGGGGTGATCATAGCTCTGACCTCTTTGCTGTTATGATGGGAGTCCCCTGTCCCCTGCTGGGCTCCAAGGGGAGAGGATGGAGTTGGGGACACCCAGCCATGGGGATCCCTCCCCGCAGCTGGTCTGTGTTTATTAAAAGTACCTGGCACATCATAAAAGCGGCACAGCTGCCAGCCGCTGTGTTCCGTTACCCCTGGGCGGGGGTCAGAGTGGGTCAGTACTACAGGAATCGCGCTCCTGTAAGAAGGGAAGGGGGAGATTTTTTTTTTCCTGAGCCGTTGGCAGATGAGGAAACTAAGGCACAAGAGGGTCAGTCCTTCCACGCCTTGGCCATCTGCCTTCTGAGCCCTTATTTACTAAGCACCTACTGTGTGCTGCTGTGTGCATACTTCGTGCTTCTGGGAAGGGTCCAGGCTACGGAGCCAGACCTAACAGCCGTGTGACATGGCCGACCCAGCCTCAGTTTCCCCGTCTGCTTGCGATGTTACCTATACAGCGTTGGGCAGGGGCCCAGGCCTGAGTCCAAGTCCCCGTGGCTGTGTCTGGCCAGCTCTGCCCACTCCCCCGCCCCGGCGCGCACCCCGTAAAAGGCCGCCTCGGCCACCTTCTTCGGGAGCCGACAACTCCCCACAGGGACAGGCAGGCGCTGCCCAGCCTCCCGGTGCTCCCATCCCATCCGCCGGGGCGCGGCCGCCTCACTTTCCTCTCCGACTTTCCGTGCGTTAATGTTCCGGGCCGCGCACTAAATCACGCGGTAATGGAGGCCCCCTGCGTGTCCCCCCCCCCCCCCCCCCCCCCCCGTTAATAATTCATGTTTCCTGTAAGGCGCCGCCAGCCGCTCTGCAGGGGGAGGGCCATCGCCTCCACAGCTCTTCCGGGGCCCAAGTTTGCCGGGTGCATTTTGGCTTTGGAGCTTTAATGAGAGAGGAACTAGGGCGGGGCACTTCCTCACAGACACTGGGGAGGGAGGGGGCCCCCTAGCCCGCGCGCCCCGCCCCCCCAGCTGTAGTCTTTAGAGCCGGGCTGGGGTTGGACTCCCAGCACCGTGACCTTGAGCAACCGCTGCTCACCTCTGCAAGCCCCCAGCCCACTCTCCCAAACGACTCTGGGCACATTACTCACCTGCCTGGGACCTCGGTTTCTTCGTCTGTAAAATGGAGGCGGTGATAGCACCTCCTGTCATTTCAGGGGGCTCTGGGAGGAGGCCGGGAGGAGGTAATGTTTGTAAAAGGCCCAGCCTGGTGCCTGGCAACGGGATGCTGCCCTCAGCCCAGCTGATGAGTCCCACGCCCTGACCCACTGTCACCTGCGCCCCCCGCCCCCAGGCTCCGCCGGCAGCAGCAGAACGCCCCGCTCTTCGGGAAGATCCGCAGCGCTCGCTTTGGCCCCGAGGAGGCCGGGGACGGAGCCAGCGACCTGGACGAGGACGAGGACCTCCAGATCCAGGTGGCCTAGAGCTGCGGGGCTGGCAGGACTGGCCCGAGGCCACAGCCCCCCTGGGTGCTCGGGCCGACCGGCCACTCACGGATGCAGCTTGCCTGTCCTCACCCTGGGAGCACCCCCACCAACGTCCTATGTTTATATAGATAGATATATTTTTATATGTGTGCCTGGTGCTAGAAACACAATACCGCCCACAGCCTGATCGAGGCTCCCCCACCCACCAGGACTTTCATGGAGGGGGAGGGGGTGTCAGGAGAGGGTGTTGGGTCCCCAACCCAAGCTGCCTCTCTGAGCCTTGAGGGCTGGGCGGGAGCTGTTCACACTATAATGGGATAAACCCAGACTTTTGTAATAAATGAGTGGAGGTTCTTGGCGTGGAGTCCTCAGCGTGAGGCAGATGTGGGCAGGTGGCAGGGAGTCAGCATCGGCCTGCACTTGGCACCAAACCTAAGTTCAAAAAGATCGAGTGAATGAATGAATGAATGAATGGAAGAAAGAATGAATGGTTAAACATCCGAGCTGCGGGATGGTCTGGGACCCGGCTCCTATGAGGGGAAGGACACAGGGTGGTTGGTGCACGTGTTATCTGGCGGAGAGAAGACTTAAGCCTGCCATCGATGGGTTCAAATCTCAGCCCTGCCCCTTACTGGCTGTGCCACTTTGGGGTAGTGACTTGCGCTCCCTGCGCCTCAGTTTCTCCATCTGTAAATCGATGTCTCACAGAGCCCTCCTGAGAATCGGGTGGGTTCGTCCGGAGCGCGGTAAAGGTTCGTTGTTATCGACATCCTCGAAGGAATGCCCCCGAGAGGAGGGTTTGCCAGCCGGGCCCTGCCCTCAGGGATGGAGTTCAGGTGACTGGTAGTTTACCCAGAAGTAAGTGTAAACAATAAATAAGAAACCCTTTTATCTTTTCCCTGGCCCTGCTCTAGGTAGTGAAATTATAGGTAATTTTAAGTTTATTTTGGATACTCCATCTCTGAGTCCCTCTGTAACCAGCAGACTCACATGAAATCTGATGAGAACTGTTATTAACACAGCAGCACACATTTCTAAACCTTTGCAAGTCGAGGTAGCATTCGAGACACCTGCCCGGGATGAGCCCCTTTAGTGAAGACCTGGGCCTGTTTTTTTTTTTTTTTAATATATTTTATTTTTTTTTTTACAGAGAGGAAGGGAGAGGGATAGAAAGTTAGAAACATCGATGAGAGAGAAACATCCATCAGCTTCCTCCTGAACATCCCCTACTGGGGATGTGCCCGCACGCAACCAAGGTCCATGCCCTTGACCGGAATCGAACCTGGGACCTTTCAGTCCGCAGGCCGAGGCTCTGTCCACTGCACCACCCCGGTTTCGGCCGCCCGGGGGCCTGATTTCTGAGAAAGGAGGCTGTCAGAATTGCGCTAACATGCGGAAGGTGGCGAGTCCCCTGTGTCAGGGGTGTGCCAGGAGAGGCTGGCCTGCCTCCCTGCGAGGGGTGGGGGGCAGCATTCCAGGACTTTCTTCTTGTGGCCACAACCCAGGGAAGCCATGAGCCTGGGGGGCTGACAGGAGGGGAAAGGCAGGCCCAGGAGCCCAGCTGCGGGTAAGAAATCCGGGCATTGAATATTGAATATTTGCCTGTTGCCAGGCCTACACTGACAATGCCGGTGAGGTGGGGTTTGCTGTTATGATGGGAGGCCCCGTCTCCTCCTGGACTCCAAGGGGAGAGGATGGAGTTGGGGACACCCAGCCATGGGGACCCCACCCCCACCCCCAGGGGGTCTTTCCCCATAAGCCAGGGCCTTTGGAAAAGGGGCTGCAGGAAGAAGACCATTACCTGCCAGGGGGTCTTTCTGTTTTCTCTCTCCCAAACAGGAAGTAGGCCCCAGAAGAGGCTAAAAAATGCTGCCCTTTGACCCCTGGGAGCTAGGAAGCAGGCCCTCACTGACAGCAGCCCTGAGAGCCGCCTCCCCAACCCCCCGGGCAGTCATGCCGTTCCCAGACACACAGCAGACCAGCGGCTGGCTCCCCCAGACTCCCTGGCACCTCCAGCGAGATAGTGTGGAGCAGGGGCCCCATTCCAGCCCCTGCTGGTGGGCGGGGCCGCCCCTGAGAATGTGGGTGAGGAGGGGTCTGGCCTCCCGCCTCCGTTACAGGAGGGAAATCCCAGGCCCGGGAAGGCGGCCACAGACAAAGGGCTGCAGGGGTGCGGGGGGGCCCTCCGTCCGGGCGATCGTGGCGGCGGCGGCTGCCAGCAGACGGGTCCGCTCTGGCTCCCACGAGGCTGTAGACACGAGTGCATTGCTGGTATTAGCAATGGGGTTTTCTCATAACAATGGAGGTTTCTTTCTCTTGAGAAGTGGCAGCTTGGATGGCACTGAGCTACCCTCCTGAGAGGCGGGCGGGGCCCCTGCGCTGGGCACAGTCACCCAGGGGGCCGCGCCCTCCACCCACCTCACTTCTGGGCCTGCCTGGCCCCTGGAGGCTGTGGGTGTTTTTCCTCGCGGCCTCCGAGCTCTGACAGGGGCCTCGTCACCTTGGGCATGGCCGCTGACGTCCGGAGCCGGCCTTGGGCTTCCTCACCCAGGAGGCGGCCACTCACTCCCATCCTCCCACTTCCCGCTGCGGGTGCAGAGGCTCAAGGAGCGAGCGGCCGTCCCCAAGGCCGCCCTGCCGGTGAGTGGGGCCACCCTCATTCCAGGTCAGGTGCTGGAGGCCAGACCCACACTGCCCACGATGCCCCTCCAAGGCCAGGCCCCAGCGGGTGCCACTCCTGCTCCTCGTGGCCAGCCTGCTTGCCCCTCCCCCACCAGAGCCCCACCAGCCCCTCCGTTCTGAGAGCATTGGTGGGCTGTCACCTGCCTGCTTCTCCCGCCCGCCAGATGCTCCGGCCTCCGGGGCAAAAATAAAAAACCCTCCCAGCAGCCTGCACCGTGTCCTGGCCTAGTGGACATCCTAAGAGGAAGGAAAGAAGGATGGATGGATGGACGGACGGACAGACGGACGGACGGATGGGATGGTAGAAGGTTAAAGCCAGAACCACCCCCATCCCCCACCCCGACCTCCCTGCTCCCAGCCCCAATACCTGCAGGACTGGTTCTGTTGGGTCTTTCTGCTGGTCAGCTAAGCTTCCAAGAAAGCCACAGTAGCCCGGGACAGCCGTGTCCCGCCTCCACCTCCTCAGGTGCCTGGACAGGCTGGAGAACCGGCTGGGCCAGATCCTGCCCCTCCTTCTCCCCACCCCCACCCCCACCCCCACCCCCAGCCTGAACCTCAGGGCCCTGAAATCTGCTCTGAAGGCTGGGCCTTCCCAGCTCTCCAGCTGACATTGTTTTTGCCCAGCCCGACTACCCCACCCAGGCAGACCCTGCCTGGGGTTCCCTGCTCAAATCCTGCCCCAGAGCGAGCCCCCGGGCCCCAGCCCTCAGCCCAGCCTGGCTTCTAGCCCCAGCCGCCTTCCGATTGGCTGTGTGCTTTCTAGCAAGCCCCGCGCCGCTCTGGGCTTTTGTTTCCTGATCTGTAAAATGGGAACAGGAGCAGCCGGCTTGTCCAAACCCACACACGTCCAACCACATGACCTTACTGTTAGTGCTGGCTTTCCTGATGCTCTGCACCCCCTCCCCGGGCCTCAGTGCCCTGTGCCTGGGGGCCCACAGCCTCCCTGGCCCCCCTCTGCTCTGGGGCAGCGAGGGAGGGGGCCGGAGGCAGAGGCAGCACCAGCTGTAGCTGCAGCCCGCCCCCCACGCACCCTGCCACCGCCACCACCGCCCGGCTTCCTCGCTGCTAATTGCAGGGTTAGGCGATGCCAGCTGCCTCCCGTGCCCCAGGCGGGCGCCTCCCAGAAGAGTGGGGGCCCCTGGAAAGCCTCCCATCCCGGAGGCCCACAGCCCAGAGGCACTGGGGGTGCTCTCCATGGTGCTCAGACTCCCCCCGCCCGGGGGAGGGGGCCTAAGGAGGTGTAAACAGGAGGCCTCCTCCGGTTTCCCTGTTTCCCAGGCTTCCCCCACGTCAGAGGAGCATCCTGGCCGCCCTTCCCCCACCCAGGAGCTCTCGGAGGCTCCCGCTGCCGGGCAAACAGCCTCCCCCACATCCGGTCTCCGTCCCTGCTGGTCTGGGATATAGCGCACAGCCCCCCGCTATGGCGTCCCTCCCTCCCCCGCTGGCTGGGACTGGCTTGTGCCTGCCCTGGGCCAGCGCAGCGGCGGCGGGTCAGACTGGGGGGTGGCTTCACAGTGACCCTGTGGCTCATCGCCGGCATCTGGACCTCCAGCTCGGAGGGCACTCTGGGACTCCCCCGGAAAGGAGCCCTGGTCCCAGGTCCCCAGGTCCCCCTCTGCGGTGCCTTTCATTGTCATCATCGCAGTGACCCAGGAAGTGGACAACAAAGTGGGGAAACCCAGGCCAGTACAGGACAGGGCCAGGATCCCACCCGGACAGCTGCAAAGGCCACATGTTCTTGGTGACGGCGGGCGCAGGTCTCCGTACTGTTCATGGGAGGAAGGGAGAGCGGAGGGAAGGAGGGAGGGAGGATGAGAAGAGTGAGCTGGCGCAGACAAACCCTGTCCTCAGTCCCCTTCCCTTCAGACCCCTCCCAAGGCCCTTCCACCCCGCGCCCGCCTGGGGCAGGTAGGCAGAGGGAACCCCATTTCCTGGGTGAGCACACCGAGGCCAGTGAGCGAAGTCGCTCCTCCAAGGGCACCCAGCCACCGTCTCCTGTAAAGGCGGTCTTAACCTTCACGCCTTTGACCTTCATTATAACAACTCAGAGAGAGAGAGAGAGAGGGGCCAAACAGATGCAGATGCTCCTGCACCCCTAACCAGGCAGGAAGCTCCGCCTCCTGAGCCTCAGTTTCCACCTGTGTCACACGCTGCCAAGGGTTAGAAAGGACATCTGTCCAGCCCACAGCGTGGACATCAGCAGCCAGCAGTGTTGCTCGTCCGCTCTCGTCAAGGTCACCGTCATGTCTGTGGGGAGACCAGAAGGGCACCGGCCACACTGGAGAGGGGACCCTTGTCCCGGATCTAACTGTGCTTGCTCGGACCCCTCCCCTCAGCCACACTCAGCGCCCCCGGCTTCCAGTCCAATACCAGAAGCCTCCACCGGATCGCTCGCCCAAGGGCCCGGGTATCTTCATTCCAGGATGGGGTGGGGCTTGGGGGCACCCCTGGGAGACCAAAGGCCCCTTTGTTCCTGGACCACCCTCCCCTGCCCGCCCCCCCGCCCCGGTGACGGACAGACTGGAGCTGGGTATGGAACAAAATCCCTTGGGAATTCGGCCGGTGAGAACGCTTTATCAGATCGAGTCTATCTGATCGCCCAGGCCCCGAGGGGTAAACTGAGGAAGCTGCCAAGCAGTGGGGGGTAGAGTCAGAGAGAGGAAAGAGATGCCAGGCCGTCTGCCTGCTACTTCTTGGCTGTGATGATCGTGGTAGCCAGGGGGGTGATTACAGGTGGCACCCTACCTTACAGCTGAGAAAACCAAGCTCGAGACCCTCAGCCGCACCCTGAGGTCTCACAGCAGCTAAGATCCGGGCTCCCCGCCCCCCGCGGTAACCACTACGCCGGAGGCTTCTGTGCTCTGACTGTAACACACCCATTAACCTCCCTCTGGGTCCCCTGGCACGGATTGTTCCAGAAGACTGGCTCCTCTTGGTGTAATTACCGACTTCGCCACCTGGCTGGTGCCGGCTCCCCGTCCCTGGCGAGCCTGGGAGGCCCCTGGTGGCCAGGGCGTGGCCCTGGGTGGTGACCTTGGTGCCCCAGCACTGATGCCCGCCACCTAACTGGAGCTCCCTACGCGTTCGGTGAATGAATGAACCGGAGCGTGTGGACGAACGAGTGAATGAATGACCTCCCATGCTCCCTCTCCGGCCCGAGGCCAGTCCAGAGGCTCAGGTCGGTCAAAGGCAACAGGAGGTGAGGGGATGAACCGGGGCAGGCAGACGGGCTGTGGAAAGTTTTTTGAGAGGAAACTCAAGAGATGCGGCTCTATTAAAAATTGATATTTCGATGAGATAATCCCTCTGCTAGGCTTTTAATTGATTGTCTAAAAAGCCTTCCTCTTTGTTGTTATGCTGCTTTATTCACTGGGTCCATTAGTTTTTTTATGGGCAATCAAACCCAGAGAGAGTGGAAAGGCTGCTCCAAAAAGGGTAACCAGGGCGCCAGGGACAAACAATCTGGGGGCGCCCAGGAGAGAGAGGGGGTGTGGCCCTGGAGCTGGCCTTGGCTCTGAGACCAGGCCTGTCGCCCACACACCCGCCCCAGGGGGCAGCCTTGGTGGAGTTTGGAGGAGCAGGAGGGGTGGGCTCCAGGGGGCAATAGCTGAGAGGTAGAGCCCCACCTGGGGAAGTGGGACCCCCTCGCTCCCCCACCCCCTGCCACTAGAGGCCAGCTCCCCCGCTATGCCAGGCCTCTGTTCCCACTCTGCCTTGTCGGGTGGGGACCAGGAAGTGCAGGTGAGCGGGAGTCGGGAACTCTGGGCTCTGCCCCTTTCCCTCTCCGGGCCTCGGTTTCCCCATCTGTGCAGGGGGGTGCCACTGGCACTGTGTCCAGGGGCGGCTTCGAGTGCAGAGCCAGGACGGCTAGGCTCCTTCTGGCTGTGCGGCAGCCCTCAAATCTGTGCCCATACCCCCCCCCCAGGACCTGCCACCTCTTTTCCTTCCCTCCCTCCCTCCCTCCCTCCCTCCCTCCCTCCCTCCCTCCCTCCGCGATGGCTCTGAGTCAGCTCCAAGCTCCGCTGCAAAGCTGGGGCGCAGAGGTGTTCGGCATGCACCTGTCCGCGGGGTCCCAGGCTGCGTCTGTTTCTCCATCCCCCCCATCCAGCCACAGCCTGACAGGCAGCCCCCGAGAAGCCGCCGTGGGTCCCCAGCGGCACCGGCAGCGAAGACGGGCTCAGCCTCGGCTGCCTGGCCCGGGCCCTGTCTTGCCCGTGAGCTGGCCTCCCTCGCTGGCTCTGCCACCCCGCGCTCCTGCGGCCTCTTTCCTGGCCCAGCAGGCGGGCTTCCTGGGCGTGGGGCCTGGGTGGGATGCTCTATTGTTGCCATCTAGAAGGGATTAATAATTCTTTTAACTTAATTTCATTTTTTTCCATCGTCGTTTACCCCTCCATGCCATCTTCCACCTCCACCCTGCCTCCTCCGCCTCCCCCACCCCAAGAAATTATCAACAGTGTTTAAAAGGGGTCCCACATTCTCATTTTGCACTGGGCCCCATCATCAGAGGGTTTTGCGGACAAGGGACAGACCTGCTTCAGGAGATGCCTGTCGTCTGACAGCACCCCAGGACTGGCCTCCTCCCTAAATCTTCCCCTCCCCACCTTCCCCAGCACCCCCACCTCAGAAGCCCCCCTGGCTCTCCTCCCTGATGCAGGGTTGGGGGGAGTGTGTGGCACAGAGGATAAGCAGGTTAGGGCGGGAGGGAGGAGGGTGATGACTGCTCCAGGCATCTCAGACGCTGGGGAGGCAGGGTGGTCCTCAAATCCGTGTGTCTCCCCTAGACAGGTGCTACTCTGGTCCAGTGGACACACGGACGCCGCAGAGCAAACGAGGCACAAACGCACGTCCGTGCCCCGGGGATCCCCGGCGCCCTCGGCCAGCACCCCGTTTCTCAGGCAGCGGGACCCGGAAGGGGCGCGCTTTGACCTTCTGGGCTCTGGGAAGGCGTGCTCCCCGCCAGCACCGCCTGGGAGGGCAGAGGGGCAGAGAGCCAACTTGGCAAGATGCAGAGACAGGTCACGCCTAAGGAAGTCTGCAAAGCTCAAGTGTGGGTGCAAATATTTAGCCACACAAGTGCCCACCGCGGCACTGTTTACAAAGGCGAAAACCAGACAGCTCACCGGGCAGCGGCCGGCCGGGGCTGGTTAAACAAATCACGAAAGGACGTTTCTCCAGTGGGAGACTGACCTGAGCTGCTGACAGAAGGGGGGCGGGGGGGCGGGGGGAGAAGTCAGAGCTGAAGGCAGTGCAGGCGGTGGGCTTGGCTCTCTCTGGCTACCTGTCGGAGAATTGAAGCCACAATGTGCGTCTCAGGGTCATCTTGCTTCTTCCTTTTTTTTTTTTTTTAATGATTTTTTAAAAATATATGTTATTGATTTTTTACAGAGAGGAAGGGAGAGAGATAGAAAGCTAGAAACATCGATCAGCTGCCTCCGCACACCTCCTCCTGGGGATGTGCCTGCAACCCAGGGACATGCCCTTGAACGGAATCGAACCTGGGACCTTTCAGTCCGCAGGCCGACGCTCTATCCACTGAGCCAAACCGGTTAGAGCGTCTTGCTTCTTCCTCACCCCCGACCCTCCCGGCTCCCAGTGGCCAGTCCCCGGGGAGCAGGGGCACTTGATGCTCTGCCCTCTCGGATCTGCCCCTGCCACCAGCCCCCTCACTACCCCAGCCCACCAGCTCCCTCCTGCAAGACTTGCCTGCCTTCCTGTCTGGCTCCCCACAAGCCCACGGAGGCCCTCCATCTATCCTCTAAGGGCAGCCTGAAGGATTTTTTAAAAATATATATTTTATCGATTTTTTACAGAGAGGAACGGGGAGGGATAGACAGTCAGAAACATCGATGAGAGAGAAACATCGATCAGCTGCCTCCTGCACACCCCCTACTGGGGATGTGCCCGCAACCAAGGCACATGCCCTTGACCGGAATTGAACCCAGGACCTTTCAGTCTGCAGGCCAACGATCTATCCACTGAGCCAAACCGGTTTCGGCTGAAGCATTTTTTTTTAATGCTAATTGGATTCTTTCCCATTTCCTGTTTAATACCAAACCCTTGATGAGCTCCCATCACTCCAGAAGGAGACCAAACCCTTGAGCTGGCCTTCACGTCTCTTCACGGGCAGCTTCGCTGAGCAGGCTCTTTCCCCTCTTCCCGCGGCTTTCCAGCCGCTCTGGCCTCCTCCCGCGCTCTTGGGGCGCAGGCCCTTCTGCCACACTCTCCCTCCCCTCTTGCCTTGGGGAGCTCCCCCATTTGCTTTCACCTCGAGAGTCACATCCCCCTCCGTTGGCTCCCCAGGCAGGTCAGGTCTCCCCAGGCCTCTTCCAGCACCTGGCAGACTCTCGCTGCCCTTCTCACAGCTGCACCTGCAGCGGGGGAGTTCGTAGGTCAACGCCTGTCACCTTCACTAGCCCGTGAACTCCCGGGGCACAGGTTGCACTTGTCAGCCACTGTGTCCCCCGTGCTCCGTGCCTGGCCACGGAGTGGTGCTCGGATGTGTGTTGAATGAATCCGTGAATCGGCAAGGGAGGGGAGGCTGCTGGCTGGCATGCCTGTCCGGGGAAGACTTGCCAGGCCTGCTGCTAGCATAGCACATGTCACACTTGCGTTCAGGACGGGAGCCCACGAGAAGTGCCCGGAGCACACCGTGCACTGGGAGGTGCTGGGCTGAGATGCCCCCTCCATCCTGAGAGCTGCTCTCTGCACCCCTTGGAAATCTCCCCTTCCCCAGCCTCCTGGGGAGGAAGCAGAGGGAGCAAGAGGGCCCCATCTCCTTCCTCTCCACCCGCTCCTGGCCAATCCTTTGTTGGGCGGCTGGTTTGTGTCACTACTGAGCTGGGGGGAGGGAGGCAGTTCAGGGCCTCATCCTAACTGACAGCCTGGCCCAGAGCTCAGTGCTCAGGGCATCAGAGGGGCCCTGGGCTCTCACAAACACCAACTTCTCACTGACAGCCATTGAAGAGAATTCACCAACGTGATAGTTTCTTTCTTACCCCCAATGGGGCGGTGTTGCCTGGGATCCTGGGGACTCTGTGAAGAGCAGAGGAGGGAGGTGGGAGGAAGTAAGGACTATGGACTGGGATTCCTGTCCTTTTAGGTCAGTGGTCGGCAAACTCATTAGTCCGCAGAGCCAAATACCCACAGTACAACGATTGAGATTTCTTTTGAGAGCCAAAACCCGACTTCTGCACATGGACCACGACGTTTCAATCACACTGTACGTGCGCGCCCGCACGTGGTATTTTGTGGAAGAGCCACACTCAAGGGGCCAAAGAGCTGCATGTGGCTCGAGAGCCGCCGTTTGCAGATCACTGTTCTAGGTTATGTCGAGGCCCCAAGAAACAGAGGCTCCACAGTTGCCTCTTCGAGTCCTCATGGCTGCATCCTCTTGGGCAGATTCTTCTACGTACTGGCCTCCGTTTTTCTGTCTGTGAGATGGGGATTGTGAAGCTACCCTGGACTGCTACTGTGAGGTGCCATCGGCTAGAGGGGTGTTTCCCCCCGTATGGGCTCACACCGCCCCCCCACGGTCCGCAGAATGGGGGGGGTCACACTCCACATGGCGGTCCTAACCCACATGGGGCGAACTATGAGAAAGCGATTCCCTGCTCGTTTTTCTTTCCATCCTCTGACCCGTTCTTTTTTTCTTTTTCTTTTTTTTAAATATATTTCATTGATTTTTCACAGAGCAGAAGGGAGACGGATAGAAAGTCAGAAACATAGGATAAACTGGTGAATATAATCGAATCATGGGCATAGAGAGGGAATGGACTGACAACTCTTGGGGAAAAAAGAGGTGTGGGAGGTGCAGCAAGAGACTGGACAAAACTCATGCACCTATGGGAGAGGACAGTGGGGGGGAGGTGAGGGCAGAGGGTGGGATGGGTACCAGGTGGTGGGGAACTATAGGGGGAAAAAAAGGGGGAACAATGTAATTAATAAACTGAACAATAAAGATTAAAATATTTTAAAATAAAAAAAAAGTCAAAAACATCAATGAGAGAGAAACATCGACCAGCTGCCTCCTGCACACCTCCTACTGGGGATGTGCCCACAACCAAGGTACATGCCCTTGACCGGAATCGAACCGGGGACCCTTGAGCTTGCAGGTGGACGCTCTGTCCACTGAGCCACACCGGCCAGGGCCGACCCCGTTCTTACGGAGCCTGAGCCAGGTGGTAGTGTGGGCTTGGCACCTCTCTCACACTTGCTCAACTCCTTTCTAACAAGAGCCTTCGAGCTCACAGCGGGCAAGCGGTATGAGCCAGCACACATGGCGTGCATTTATTTTCAAGGTATTTTCCTTACGTCGCTTGTTCTCGAGGCAAATAGAAACATGTGAGGCGATTTAAAGAAACAGACTGAGCCAATCATAGTCCCGGAGAGGCTGGAATCCGGAAAAAACAAATCACTAAGTGGCTGGAGTGGCTGGGGCTTGGGCAGTACCGTTCCAGCACGGGGGTCAGAGGAGGTGTAGCGGAGGGTCAGGGAATGTGGGTAGTGAGGCCACCCCCATTGTGGAGTCAGCAGAGAACACCCCGCCCGGTAAGGGTGAGGCTGCCCCTGCCGGGTGTCAGCAGAGGCCACGTGGAAAGCCTGGACTTCTCCCTCCTCCCCCGCTCCTCCAGGCTGGAAGCAGGTGGTGCCCTCTGCCCTGCTGGAGCAGTGCCAAACAGAAGGCTTAACCAAGACCTGGAGTCTCACCCCAACCGGTGTGGCTCAGTGGATAGAGCGTCGGCCGGCAGACTCACATGTCCCAGGTTCGGTTCCGGTCAAGGGCATGGACCTTGGTTGCAGGCACATCCCCAGTGGGGGGTGTGCAGGAGGCAGCTGGTTGATGTTTCTCTCTCATGGATGTTTCTAACTCTCTCCCTCTCCCTTCCTCTTTGTAAAAAATAATTAAAAAAAAAAAAAAAAGACCGGGAGTCCCATGATAGGAAAATGTCCAGATTTTGAAAAAGCACTCGTATCAAGAATCAGAAAGACCTCAAACTGAATGAAAAAAACAAAAAACAACCAATGGATTCCAACATAGAGATGGCAGAGATGTTCTCTGACCAAGAGTTTAAACCAGCCACGATGACAGTGCTTCACCGGGCATTTACAAATACGGCCGGCACAAACGAAAACAGCAGACACTCAGGCGGCATGAGAGAACCAAACGGACAGTTTGGAACTGAAAGATACAATAACCGAAATGGAAAGCTCGGGGGAGGGGGGGGGGCGCTCAACAGCAGAATAAAGGAGACAGAGGAAAGAACCAGTGAACTGGAAGATGGAACAATAGAAACTGCCCAATTCGAACAACAGAGAGAAAATAGACTAGGGACAGGGCAAGTGGGTGGGGGGAGAGGGGAGACTCGAAGAGCTTCGGGGACTTGTGAGACTACAACAAAAGATCTAATGTTTGTGTCACCCGAGTCCTTAAAGGGGAGGAGAAAGAGGGCAGGGCTGAAAAAGTACTTGAAATCATGGCTGAACACTTCCCAATTTTTAAAAATATATATATTTTATTGACTTTTTACGGAGAGAAAGGGAGAGGGATAGAAAGTAAAAAATATCAATGAGAGAAACATCGATCAGCTGCCTCTTGCACACCTCCTACTGGGGATGTGCCCGCAACCAAGGTACATGCCCTTGACCAGAATCAAACCTGGGACCTTTCAGTCAACAGGCCGACGCTCTATCCACTGAGCCAAACCGGTTTTGGCCCCTTCCCAAATTTGATAGAGGATGTAAACCTACAGATTTGAGAAGTTGAATAAATTTCAAAGAGTATCACTTCAAGATGCATTACATTATTAAACTTCTGAGATAAAACAACAAGTATTGAAAGCAACCAGAGAAAAACAACCCCTTATATAGAAGGGAAAACCATCTCAGTAACGGCAGACTTCTTATCAGAAACCGTGGGGCCAGAAGGAAGTGACACCATCTCTTGAGAATGCTGGCAGTTCTTTGCTGGGCTCAGTGAAAATGTTCTTCAGGAATGAAGGGCCAGTGCAGGAATTTTCAGATGAAGGAAAATTAAGAGAATTTACTCTTTAAAAAAGGACTCAAAAAAAAACAATGCTGCAAACAAAGGAAACAATAAAAGAAGGAGGCATGGGACAGTAGAAGAGGCGAAAGAACACGGGAAGCAACCATATGGTTAAATGCGATAGGCTTGCTTTCTCCTCTCGAATTCTCTAAATTATGTTCGACAGTTAAAGCAAAAGCAATCACACTATCTGATGTGGCTCTAAATGTATAGAGAGCAAATCTTAAAGACAAATATATTACCGATTTGGGAAGGTAAAGAGGCCTAAAGGGAGGTAAGATTTCTCTACTTCACTCAAACTGGCAAAATTATCACGCCAGGAGACTGTGATAAGTTACACAGACATAATGTAATACCTAGAGCAACCACTAAAAAGCTATACAAATAGATGTGCACTAAAAACCAAAATAGGTAAATCGAAAAGAATTCCAGGAAATGTGTAGGTAGCTTACGGGAAGGCAGAAAAAAAGAAAACACAGAAATGAAAACAAAGCAAACAGAAAACAAAACATAAAAGGTAGATGGAAGCTTTGTCATGTCAAAAATTATATTCATTGCAAATGGTCTAAATATACCAATTAAAAGATAGATATTGGCAGATTGGGTTAAAAAAAAAAAAAAAGCATGACATTAGCTGAAACCTGTTTGGCTCAGTGGATAGAGCATCGGCCTGTGGACTGAAAGGTCCCAGGTTTGATTCCGGTCAAGGGCATGTACCTTGGTTGTGGGCACATCCCCAGTAGGGAGCGTGCAGAAGGCAGCTGATGGATGTTTCTCTCTCATCGATGTTTCTAACTCTCTATCCCTCTCCCTTCCTCTCTGTAAAAAATCAATAAAATATATTTTTAAAAAACCTATGTGAAAAAAAATAAAAAGAAAACCTATATATTATCTCCAAGTGATTCACTTCAGATATAATGATATAGGTAGGTTAAAAATCAAAGAAGGGAAAAAGATATATTATGTAAGCATTAATCAAGCACTAAAAGAAAGCAGGAGTGACCAGACTTCAGAGGAAAGGAAATTACAGAGACAGAGAGGGGTAGTATATAATAATAAAAGGACAATCTATCAAGAAGACATAGCAATCCTAAAGGCACCCAAACAGCAGAACTACAATATATGTGAAACAAAAACTGTTAGAACTGCAGGAGAAATGAACAAATTCACAATTCTAGTTGGAAGGATCAACCCCCCTCTCTTATCTATTGATAGAAAAACTAGATTATCACCAAAAATATAGAAGTCAACAACGCCACCAGTTAGCAGGTGGAGTAATTGGTTTTGATAAAATATTCCATTTAAGAAACGGAATGCCTTTTCCCTATGATCAAGAACAAGGCAAGCATGTCAGTTCTCACTGTTTTTATTCAGCATAGTGCTGAAAGCTCTAGCCACTGCAATACGGCAAGAAAAGCAACAAAAGACATACAGATAGGAAAGGAAGAAATAAAACTCTACGTGAAGATGACATGATTATTTATGTAGAAAATCTCAAGGAATCTACTCCGAAATCCCCAAACTCCTAGAACTAATAAGAGTTCAGAGGGCAGAGGGTGGGATGAGTACTGGATGGTGGGGAACTATAGGGGGGAAAAGAAAAAAAAAGAAAAAAAAGGGGAACAATGTAATTAATAAACTGAACGATAAAGATTAAAATATTGAAAATAAAAAAAGAGTTCAGCAAGGTTGCAAAGTACAAGATAAACATACAAAAACATTTATTTCTACACACTAGCAATGTACACATGCATAGCAAAATTAAAAATATAATAGCATTTACATTTGCCAAGATTGATTTGAATTCTTGGGTTGAAATATAATAAAACGCCTATAGGACTTGCATGGAACTATATTCATGCTGCTGAAAGAAATCAAAGACTCAAATAGTAAAAGTGTCAATTCTCTTCAAACTGGTAAATAAGTCTAATGTAATTTCTATCAGAATTTAACCAAGATTTTCTAAGCATTTTGATGATTCTAAAATGTATATGGAAAGGCAACAGAACTAAACTAGCTAAAAAGATTTTGAAAAAGAGTAAGGTGGGAGGGGTCATTTTGCCTGATTTCATAACTTGTAACCAAGACTGTGTGCTTTTAGCAGAGGGTTAGACACATAGGTTAGTGGAACAGAACAGAGAATCCCAAACAGACCCAAGTGATTTTTTTAAAAATATATTTTTGTTGATTTCAGAGAGGAAGGAAGAGGAGGAGAGAGAGATAGAAACATCAGTGATGAGAGAGAATCATGGATTGGCTGCCTCCTGCATGCCCTCACTGGGGACAGAGCCCGAAACCTGTGCATGTGCCCTTGACCAGAATCGAACCTGAGACCCTTTAGTCCACAGGCCAACGCTCTAGCCACTGAGCAAACCGGCTAGGGCAGACCCAAATGATTTTTGACAAAGCTGTGCATGCATTTCAATGGAAGAGAGGGAGACTTTTTCAACAAATGGTGCTGGAACAATTGCACATTCAGAGGCAAAACAAAACAAAACCCAAAACACAATGTCAACTCAAGTCTCACACCTCCGACAAAATTTACCTCAAAAGGGGTCACAGGCTTTAAATATAAAACATAAAACTATAGAACTTTTAGAATAAAACATAGGAGAAAATCTGTAGGATAAGATTTGGGCAAAGAATTCGTACACATGGCATTGAAAGCCCAGTCCATAAGAGGAAAAATTGGTCATTTAGGCTTCATTGGAATGAAGAACTTCTGTTTTGTGAAAGGCCTTGTAGACGGATGAAAAGATGAACTACGGGCTGGGAGAGAACATTGGTAAACCGTATATCTGAAAAAGGCCTGGTATCTAGAATATACAAAGAACTCTCAAAACTCAATAGTGAAAGAAATAAAAATACTGTAACCAAATTCGAACATGGGCAAAAGACATGAAGAAATGTTTCCCTGAAGAAGGCACGCTGTGGCGCGTTAGCACACAAAAGGATGTTCAACAACATCAGCTGGGGGTGTGGGAGGTCACCACGTGCTGATCTGACGGCTGGGAAAGCCTGGCGGCAGGAACAGAAGCTGGTGAGGATGTGGGGACCCTGGATCCTCACACACTTCCGCTGGGTAGGCATGTAAAGCGGGACGGCCACTCCGGGAAACAGTTTGGCAGGTTTTTAACTCCACATGCAATTACCATATGACCCAGTAACTGTCCTAGGCAGTCAAGACTTATGTTCACGTCAAAACCTGTGCTGAGCCCTACCCGGTTTGGCTCCGTGGCTAGAGCATCGGCCTGCGGACTGAAGGGTCCCGGGTTCGATTCCAGTCGAGGGCACGTGCCCAGTTGTGGGCTTGATCCCCAGCAGGGAGCGTGCGGGAGGCAGCCGATCAATGACTCTCTCTCATCACTAATGTTTCTCTCTCTCCCTTCCTCTCTGAAATCAATAAAAACAAAAATAAAAAATAAAAACCCTGTACTTGAATGTTTATAGCAGTTTCACTCATAATAGCCCCCAACTGGAAACAACCCAGACATGGGTGGGTGTATGAATTAACGCCCTGGGGTACGTCCATCATCCCAGGGAATACTACTTGGCAAGGAAAGGGATGCATTATTGATAGATGTAACAACTTGGATGAACCTCCAAAGAATTATGCTCTGTGCAACATATGACTCCAATTTTGTGACATTCGGGAAAATGTTACCCAATGACCAAATCGATGTTACAAAAAGTATAGAAATAGAGAACAGAGTGGCGGCTGCCAGAGGTTAAGGAGGCGTGAGAGTGGGGAGGAAGTGGGTATGGCTATAAAAGGGCAACTTTGTGGTGATGAAAATGTTCAATATCTTGACCGTTTCAATGTCAATATCTGGGCTGTGATGCTGCACTCTTCGTTTTGCAAGATGTGACCATTGGAGGGACTAGAAAGGGTACCCAGAATTCCTCTGTATTACATATATTTTTCTTATTTTTTTTCCATCACCATTTATCCCCTCTATGCTATGTATCATATCTTATAATTGCATGGGAACCTCAAATATCTCAAAAAGTTTAATTAGCTCAGTGGATAGAGCGTCGCCCTGCAGACTCAGGGCGGGTCCCAGGTTCGATTCTGGTCAAGGGCATGTACCTTGGTTGTGGGCACATCCCCAGTAGGGGGTGTGCAGGAGGCAGCTGATCGACGCTTCTAACTCTCTCTCCCTCTCCCTCCCTCTCTGTAAAAAAATCAATAAAATATATTTTTTAAAGTTTAATTAAAAAATATTTAGGTGCCTATAGGACAGACGGAGAGTGGCTTGAGCAATAATAGGAGGAAGAGAGAGTGGAGTTTGGGAAACCCCGCTCTAGAGAAGGTAACTTTATGGAGAACAGTTTTTTGTTTTGGGGGGGTTTTTTGGGGGGGGATGTGTTGGGATGGCCAAAATTCCTCCAGAGGTTCCTGGTGGTGAAACCATTTCCTTTGATGTATCAAGTGCTGGGGCTTTATGGGCTGTGGTTTGAAGCAAAGCAGGTGGGGTCAAGTTTGGAAGAGGCCTGGGGAGGTCAGGAGGTCGAGATCCAGGCCAGCTTAGGGGGCAGGGCCGGGGTGGCCACCTCGTCCTCCCCGGCAGTCTGGGCTGCTGAGCTCAGGCCCAGGGCAGGAAGCCTCCAGGGGTCCCTGGGGCTCCCCTCATGGTCACAGTGACCATCCAGGAAATGGGGGGAGAAGCAGCCCTCCCCCCCCCCAAGAATCAGCTCCCTGGACAAGGTGGAGGCAGCGGGCTGGACCCCACGGGTGACGCAGAGGTTCTCGGCCCCTGGCAGCGTCAGGCCTGTCCCTCTGAGCCACCTGGACGCTGGTTCTGTCTGCACGTTTGGTGTGAAGCAGGGGAGTGGGCATGGGAGACACCGGGGGCTTTGGGAAACAGGTGCTGCGCCCAGTCCGCGCCCAGTCCGGGCTGGGCAGGGAGCTGCCTTTCCAACCCGTTTCAGCTGGTGCTGGTGCTCTGGCCCAGGACCGCGCTTTGAGAAGGCGGGTGTAAGAGGGCGCACGCAGGCTGGAATCTGGGGGGCCAGGCATTCCCCCCAAGAGAGGCCCATGCGACTTCCCCATCCCGCCTGCTGTGTGTGAGCCCATTGGCAGGGGCCCAGCGCCTGCAGGGACTGGAGGGGCAGTGAGGTGAGCGAGTGAGTGCGCTGGGGGTGACCTAAGGGAACGGGGTTTGGACCTGGCAAAGTCGGGGGGTGGGGGGGTCGGGGGCGGGCAGAATGGGAGCTCCGGGGCAGGGGAGGAGGGGCTGGCCCACTTCTAGGGGAGCTGGATCCCAGGGAGGTGCTGATGCCACTACGTGTGTGTTTGTGTGTGTGTGTGTGTGTGTGTGTGTGTGTGTGTGTGTGTGTGTCTGTGGTGAGTGGGGTGGGGGCGCTGCGAAAGGGGCGCTAAGGAGGCCCCTGGGGTCCTGGGGGCAGCTGGGCTGTGAGGGTCCAGGGAGACCTGTGGGGGGTAGGGCAGCAATGGGGGGGTGCGATTCCTGAAAAGGCTGGGAGAGGAAATTGGGGGGCGGGGAGCTGATGTGGAGTTCAGCTTCCAGGGGCTGAGAGACGATGTGAGATTGGGATTCGGGGCTCAGAGAGGGGAGGTGGGGCTGAGCCCGGAACCCAAGGCGATGTGAGGGTCGCGGAGGCGCGCGGGGTTGGGGGAGTGGGGGAGGAGGCCGGCGGCGAGTGCCCTGCTGCTCAGAGGAATACGGCGGGGGCGGGGCCTGGCGCCGGGAGGGGCGGGCCCGGCGCCGGGAGGGGCGGGGCGCCGGGGGGCGCACCCCAGTCCCCGCCGGAGTCCAGCCGGGCGGCCGCGCCTCCTTGCTGTCTCCGCCCGGAGCCCGGCGCCGCCGCCCCGCCGCCCCGCCGCCCCGCCGCCCCGCCGGCCCCCGCCGTGACGCCCTGCAAGAGCCCCGGCCCGGGCCGCGGATCCCAGGTAACTAGGGGCGCGAGGCGCGGAGAGGGGTCCTAGGCCAAGCCCCGGCTCCAACCTGAGAACTCTCCAAGCCCTTCCTACTCAGAGGCAGAGGGCGGGGAGCGCTGGGATCTGCTCCCCCAAAATCAACCCCGGCCCTAGAAACTTCCCCTGAGCTCCCCTTCTGCAGAGGCCCGGGTTCAGCCTGACCTCACCACCAGCCCACATACACCCATCCGAGCAGCCCAGAGTCCTCTGCTCCCTGCCCCCAGGTCTGCCGTCCCCCAGGGGCATAGCCCAGCCCAGGCAGCCTCCACTTTCTGCACCCCACTTTCCTGCTCTCTCAGCTCCCCCAAGTCCCAAGACACTTTTCTCTACCCCACTTGCCTCCACTGCTCACCCCCACCTGTCCCCACTGCCCACCCTCACCTGCCGCCACCCCCACCTGTCCCCGCCCCATGTGTCCCACCTGTCCCCACCCTCACCCTCATCTGTCCCCACTGCCTACTCTACAACTTAAAACTCATGGCCAGCTGCCTGCTGTCCTTGAACCTTTCTCCCCCGGCCCTGGGGGTTCCTGTCCACCTTCTCCCCCAGAACCCCAAGACCCTGCTTGCAGTGCAGTGCTTCTGTCCCTGCAGAGGGAAGGAGTGGAGTCGGACTCCTGGGCGATGTGGGCAGCTCAGGGCCCCTGTGCAGCCTGCCTGGCCCGGGCCGCCCGAATGGAGGGTTCGGGTGGAGGGTCTGACAGTCAAGGCTGTGAGGGGCCTGGCGGGACCACGGCGGCCACTGGGGCTGGGCCTGCTGGCACAGGCGCTCTGCCTGCTCCTTTCGGGGGAGATGGCTCCTGTGCAGCCATTTCTGTCCCCCCCCCCCCCCGGGGTTGGGTCCCAGAGCTGTGCCCCCTCCTGGCCGGCTGCTTGCCTCTCTGTGTCTGGAAGCTGGCTACTTCAGCAGGACAGCAGGGCTGGGCGTGACCTCCCCCCACCACCCTGCTGGAGCAGTGGGGACAGGCTCCTAGCTGGGCCTGGCCTCCCCGAGGCAGCTCTGAGCCAGCCGTGGGCCTGGTGCTCTGCTGCTCCCCCAGGAACAAGTTTGCTGGCCATGACCATGGGCACCGGGGAAGCCCTGAGACCCCGGGAGGTGGGCCCGCCTCTGCTCACACCCCTGGCGGTGACACCTGTGGACGCTGAGCTGCATCCGGCCGGGGGTGGCGGGCGAAAGGATGAGGAGGACAAGTCGTGGAGAGAAGTCTGCTGTCAGTCCCCACATGTCCAGCTCCCACTCCGCACCAGGCACCCTCTAGCTGGGTGCTGGGATGGAGCCGCTAGCCAGACAGAACAAGGCCCAGTGTCGGGGGGGGGGGGGGCGGCGGACATTCGAGGGCGTTCAGGAGCCTGAGCTGCGGAGCAGCCGATGAGCTGCTGAAGGAACGAGAAAATCCTTCCATGATGCCCACAGCGTGGACAGCGAATTGGCCAGGGTGGCCAGGGGAGGCCTCTCTGGAGAGGCAGCCTGGGAGTGGAGACCTGAAGTGGCTGATGAACTTGGGACTGTCTGAGGGAGCAGGGTGGTAGGCAGGGGACAGCAGCCGTGGTCTGCGTGGGCAGGAGCGAGGCAGGTCGAGAAAGAAGAAAGGCCAGGGCCCGAGCCCTTGTTGCTCAGTGGTTAGAGCATCGGCCTGCGGGCTGACGGGTCCCAGGTTCAGTTCCGGTCAAGGGCACATGCTGGGTTGCAGGCTTGATCCCCAGTGCGGGTGTGTGTGCGCACATGTGAGTGCAGGAAGCAGCAACCAATGATTCTCTCTCATCGTTGATGTTTCTATCTCTCCCTTCCTCTCTGAAATCAATAAAAATAAAAAAGAAGAAGAAAGCTGTGCTGAGCAGGGGGCGGCGGGGCGGGGTGGGCGATGGGCGGGGACGGGGAGAGCAGGGCGGCACGCGGGGGGGGGGGGAGGGGGGGGGGCAGAAAGCAGGCTGTTCAGGTGGCCCCGGCCCTTGTTCCTCTCTCTGGCCAGATGGGTGTTTGATCTCGTGGCCACCCGCTCGGATGAGGCCTGCAGTGTTTCAGATGGTGGTTCCTGGTGGGAATTTGCAGGGCGGGGGGCGGAGGCGAGGGAGGCGAAAGGGGGACCCCTCCTGATCTGATAGAAATCACACTCTCCCTGGCTCTGTGGCTCTGTGGGGGTGGAGGGGGAGACAATCCGGAGCCAGGTGTCCAGGTAGGGATGTCCCCGAGCTGATAAGATCCCCTCTTTCCCGGGTGGGTGGCCGGCCCGGCCGGCAGGCAGCGCTCCTGCTCTGTCATTGGCTGCCAACCGCAGGAGCGGCGTTTGTTCTGGAGCCAAAGCCTGGGGCGGAATCCAGGTGCTCAGAGGGGGTGCTTAGGGAGGCTGCCCCATGGGGCAGGGGGGCAGGGGAGCCCGGGCCCTCCCTCTGCTGGGCACCACGGAGTCCCCCTGCCCCCTCCCCACAGGACACCTGCCTTTCCCGGGGAGAGGGCCGGCTCAGCCCTGCCCTCTGTGAAGCACAGGCTGGTGCTGGCGCAGCTGGGACAGGAAATGGGGCCCTTGTCCCCCCTGCCGTGTTGAGGGGGCTGCTGGTCACCCTGCCTAGCTTCTCTGGGTGCTCAGAGGCTCAAGACCTTCTTTCCTGCTGCAGGCTGGTGACAGGCAGAGCCGGGAGTGGGGGTGACGGGAGTGGGGGGGGGGGGGCTCGGGAGACAAGGGGGAGTGGCCCCAGACCGCAATTCCTGGCCTGCACAGCTCAGCCTGGGGCCTGGCTGGTACCAGGCCCCCCATGGCCCACCTCATCCCATTGCCAAACGCGTGGTTGTCTGTTGGCTCGTCCCCCTTCCTCGCTCCCTCCCCAGCCCCCTTGGCTGTGCTGCCCCGTGCCCCTTGCCCCTTGCCACCCAGACTCCCCACGGAGGCTTGCTCTTGTGCTGGTGTGTTTCTGGGGGTCTGGTCTACGGTCAGGTGGGGGCCTACGGACAAGCAGCAGGGGTGCTCCTGAGATCGGGGCAGCCGGGCCCTGAGGGGGGCCGCTGGGCAGGTGGCTGGTGGTGCCGGGAAGGGGAGGCCCGGCTGGCGGGCGGGCACGGCTGGGCTGTGGGGCTCCGCAGCCTCTGGCCGGGCAGCAGCTCCCGAAGTGAAAAGAGGCCTGATTTCCGAGCAGAAGCTCTGGCTCCAAAGTGGGAAAGTGGTTTATTTTCTCATTGAGAGCAGGTGGGTTTGCCGGAGCCGGTTCGGCTCAGGGGCTAGAGCGTCGGCCCTTAGACTGAAGGGTCCCGGGTTCAGTTCCGGTCAAGGGCACGTACCTCAGCTGTCAGTTGGTCCCAGGCCTGGTCAGGAGTATGTGCGGGATCGATGTGTGTCTCTCCCATCGATGCTCCTCTCGGTCTCCGTCCCACTCCCTCTAAAAGCCAGTGGGAGAATATCGTGTGAGGGTCAACAACAACAAAAGTAGGTGATTTATCCTCGTTTTTGAAAAAAGATATGTTTTAAATTTTTTACAGAGAGAAATGGAGAGAGAGAGAGTTAGAAACATCGATGAGAGAGAAACATCGATCAGCTGCCTCCCGCACCCCCCCCCCCCCCACTGGGGATTTGCCCCCAACCAAGGGACATGGCCTTGACCGGAACCAAACCTGGGACCCTTCAATCCGCAGGCCGAGGCTCTATCCACTGAGCCACACCGATTTCAGCTATATTCGTTTTTTTTTTTTTACTAACAGGGAAACTGAGGCGCAGAGATGCTATGTCTCTTGCCCAAGCTACCCATCCAGCCGGATTCAGTCTCCTGGCTGTCTTCCCCCCCACCCCCACCCCCCGCAGGCTGCTGGGAGGGCACCCCAGGCCTGGTGTTTCCTTGTCGGGGTGTTCTGCTGTCATCTTGGAGGGGAACTCTGTGGAGCTGGTCCTCACTGGGGGGGGAGGGGGCCACCGGAGACCCACCTCTGACAGGCAGAGCCCGGGTGTGGCAGGGCTGAGGGGGCCAGTGCCAGGGAAGGGGGCCCAGACCAGACTTCGCAGGAGGAAAGCAGACCACTTGGACATCCCCCTTGGGAGAGTCATGGATCAAGGGGCTGGGAGAGAGGCATTGAACTGGCAGAGAGGCGCTGACGGGGGGCCGAAGAGGCTGCCAGCATGCAGGGAAGAGGGTAAGATCTGGGAGCGTCACCCTCTTTGCCCGCCTTGTATGCGTGTGCCCACTGGGGTGGTCCCATCTGTTCCCTTGTTAGGGGCTTCGCAGACAGGCTTCCAGGAGATTAATTAATGCCAAGCTGCTGGCAGATCCAGCTCTGTCCTGGCAGCACAGATGCCCAGCTGACCCCAGAAATGCTGCTCCTTCCCGCCCCGAAATCCTGGAGACATGGGGGGCCTGGCACAGCCCTGCCCGAGCCTGGATGGCAACAAGGGCATCGTAGGTAGTGGCCAGCAGCCGGAGATGGTGGCAGGACATTCCGCCCTGGGCCTGGCCCCATCACCCCCCCCCAAAGCTTCTCATTTGTCCCTGGCAGTGCCCCCGCTTGCCGTGTGACCACAGCCATGCCGCTTGGCCTCCCTGAGCAACGTTATCTTCCCACCTGTGACATGGGCTTTGCACTGGGCCACCCCGAGTCTTCTTATCTGCTCACTTTCATCTGACTCCGAGTGGCCCCCGCCGGCACTCCCATTGCCCGCCCCACATCGGCACCCCCTCACTGTCATCTGGCCGTGTCCGCTGCCCAGTGTCCTCTGAGTGGCCCCCGCCGGCACTCCCATTGCCCGCCCCACATCGGCACCCCTCACTGTCATCTGGCCGTGTCCGCTGCCCAGTGTCCTCTGAGTGGCCCCCGCCGGCACTCCCATTGCCCGCCCCATATCGGCACCCCCTCACTGTCATCTGGCCGTGTCCGCTGCCCAGTGTCCTCTGAGTGGCCCCCGCCGGCACTCCCATTGCCCGCCCCATATCGGCACCCCTCACTGTCATCTGGCCGTGTCCGCTGCCCAGTGTCCTCTAGTGGCCCCCGCCGGCACTCCCATTGCCCGCACCACATCGGCACCCCTCACTGTCATCTGCCGGGCCTGGGGGCACCGCCCGGCCTGGCCAGACCCTGAGCGTCCCAGCAGCATGGCCAGAGCCAGGGCGAGGCCTGTGCTCCCCACTGGCCACCTCCAGCAGCCCCAGCACATTCCTCAGGCTTATCTGGGGCCCGCCCCCCTGGACTCTGCCCTCCCACCCCGGGAGGGACTGCTGAGGAGTCCCAGGGGCTGGGGCCGGGAGAACCAGGTATAGGAGGGGCGGGGGAGCAGGCTGGGGGCTGGGGTCTGCTGAGACCCTCAAGGCAAATTGTTCTTAGCCTCAGGGAACGTGGGGTTCATGCGGACCCCAGACTCTGCGCCATCTCCTGGGGAACCCCCACGCCCATCTCTGGAAAGGTGCCCGTGGGCCTCCCGCACACGAAGGGGGCAAGTTGCCCTCCGAGACCGCCCCGAAGTTGTAACGGGGGGATCGGGCGGGACAGCCGTGCCGGGCCACCTCCCCCTCTGGCCCCGCCTCCCGTGCGCCCGGCCGGTCCTCCCAGGAAGGGGTTAAAGCGAGCCCCAGCCTGGAGGGAGGGGACTGGGCCGCACCATTCTCCTCGCCGCCGCCGCCTCCACCTCGGTTTTCCTGAATGGTTCTGCCGTCGGGGGGGCGGGGGGGGGGGGGAGGAAAGGAAGAAGGGCGGGTGGGGGGAGGAGGGGGAGGCAGGGAGGGAGGAGTGTGGGAAGAGGAAGGGAAAGAGCCAGCCAGCCAGGGAAGAGGAAGATGTCACTGCCTGAGCTCCCTGTCATTCCCGTTCGCAGCCGGCGCCGGGCGAAGGCGCCCCGCACAATGCTGAGCCGGGCGAGGTGAGGAGCCGCGGGCTCGGCCCCCGCGAGGAAGCCCGGAGGAGTGTCCGAACAGGTGATCGGAGGAGCCGGAAACCGGGGCCACCTGGGCATCCCCCCCCTCCTCCCCGCCCGGCCCTGCCCCCCGAGAAGGTGGGGAAACCATGGCGACCAATTTCAACGACATTGTCAAGCAAGGCTACGTGAAGATGAAGAGCAGGAAGCTCGGGGTGAGCCCCCCTCCCGGGGCCCTTCGGGGAGGGGGGACGGGTGCAGGAGGGGCGCGGAGGACGGCTCCGGAGCCGGGCGGGCTGGGGTGCGCAGCCCGGCATCGTGCGTCTGCCTCCTCCGGGCTCCCGGCCAGCGGGCTGCCTGGCGTGTGCCCGGGCCCTGCCCTGCCCGCTGCAGCCCCCGCCCAGCGGGATGGCTGGCACCCCAGCGGCTGGGCCGGGGGTGGCAGGCCGATGGCCGATGGCCGATGGGCCGGCGGCTCCTGGCTATTGTTGAAGTTGTCGCCAGGGCAGCGGCAGGGGCCGGGAGCGCCGGTAACACCGGGCTGGTGCTCAGAGACCAGCTTCACTTCCCCTCTCCTCCCCTCGCTGCCGCCTCCCTGCCTCTCCCCCGCCCCTCTCCCCTCTCCTGGCCTCTTTTCCTCAAGTGCCTCCCCACCGCTGCTTCCCGTGGCTTCCTGTGTGTGGGAATGTATTTACTCCTCTTCGCTTGTTGTTCTCGCCGTTAGAGCGGTGTTTGGAAAGGAGAGGGGCTGGTGGGGGGGTGCTCGTTGGTGTGAGGGGTGCAGAGGCTGATGCTTATGTGGCTCATGAATGAGAATGTGGGGCCGTGGCTCTGAGTTGGTGTTTGGCCCCCAACTGGGGCTCGGGGGGGGGGGGGGCTCGGACACCTGGGTGTACGCCCTCCTCCACGCCCTGCTGGG
Source organism: Antrozous pallidus (assembly GCA_027563665.1). Classification (NCBI taxonomy): domain Eukaryota; kingdom Metazoa; phylum Chordata; class Mammalia; order Chiroptera; family Vespertilionidae; genus Antrozous; species Antrozous pallidus. The sequence goes on from CM050525.1 coordinate 53,007,876, forward strand.
CAGACCCCCCAGAGGGCATGCACGGGGACCCCAGGGAGCAACTTAGTGACCTTAGTGGTACTGTCCAGGAGTTGCCCCTCTTCCTCTGAGACACCCCCCACCCCCCAGTGAGGGGTCTGGCAGCTGCCCTTCCCAGGAGGATGGAAACCCTGGTGACAGGTGCCCCAAGTTCGGTGTTTTACCGGGGCCTCTGGTCCCTCCCTTCTCCCTCGCCCATGGCCTTGATGGGTGGGCTGTGGGATCTGCCCGAGTGGGTGGGAGGAGCAGGGCTTCATGCCCGCTCCCTGCCTGGGTGCTGACCGAGCATCGCTGGCCTTGGAGAGGGGACCCCCCCCCCCGCCTGCGGGCCCCGCGGGGGTGTGTCTACCTGTCCAGCAGCTGAGCTGGTGGACGTTTGCAGCCTGATTGGAATTTGCATTTGTGTCCCATCCTGGGCCCCGGCCCAGGAGACTGGGGTCTGGTGGCTCCCTGAGGGCGGGCAGCACCCACAAAGAGAGAGACTGAGGCTGAGGTGGGAAGGCCCAGTGGGTGGGGGTCCAGTTTCTACTGTGGCTCCTCCTCTCCGTGGGCCCAGACCCAGGAGGTCCCCAGGCACTAGCTGGGCTGGGGCGCCTTCAGGATAAAGCTCACTTGGAGGGCAAGCCACTCTGCAGCCACGGGGCTCTGTGGCAGGCCTGTTCGGGGAGTCCGGGAGCCTCCAAGGTGGGCCCAGCGGGGGGGGGGGGGTGGGAGCTGGGACATGGCTAGGCCCAATCTGGGGTCCCCCCCCCTTAACGATTTGAGCTTCCCTATGCAGACCTGATGTGAGGGACTGCAGTCACCTCTCAGGACAGCCATCGTGGTCTCAGCCCCGAGGGGAGGGGGCGGGGCTGGAAGAGATCGGGAGCCCCCTCCCTGCCAGGCAGTCTTCCTGTGAAGTACTGATCAAAGGCCCATGAGAAGTGGGGAAGGCAGGCTCCCGAGCACAGTGGCTCCCTGGGGCTGAGTGCGTGAGTGCGTGAGTGTGTGTGTGTGTGTGTGTGCCTGTAACCAGGCAACCAGGGTGCTCAGGCCCCCCAGGCCTTTTGCCCCTGACGCTGCAGGCTGCCCAGAGCCCCACCTGGCAGGGCATATCTGGGTCATGCACCCGTCCCCCCATTCATTCAGGGTCCCGTCCTGTGGCCGTTCAGAGCTGTTAACCAGGCCATTAGGATGTGCACGAGGATCTGAGAATAACAGTGTTTGTCCACGGGAGGCCGGCTGTGGGTTATGTGGCCAGGCCAGGGGCTGGGCTGGGGTCATGGGATGGGGGTGCCAGGCCCCCTGTACCTGGGACTCTGCCTGACGAAGGCCTGGGGCCTGTGTGGCAGAACGGGGCTGGGGAGAGGGCAGGGCCTTGGGGCTCCTGTTTGCCAGTGAGAGGAGACCGGAGGTTTCTGGGAAGTGGGCCTGCGGGCTGCCGGGGGGGCCCCCTGAGAGAGGAGGGATGGGCCATGGAAGGAAGAGGCACGGCCGGGCGGGTGGCAAGGGCCACCGTCACGTTGTCTGAGCCGGTTTGCCCTGTAGCCCTCCAGCCTGGTCCGCTCCCCTGGCCCCTGGGCACTGGCAGTATTTGGACAAGGAGGGAACCTTGATGGGGAAGGCACTGTGCTCCCGGTCACCCCAGGTTGCTAGACGGTGAGAGGCTCTGGTTTCCTGCCCCCTGCCCCCAGGCCGGGGAGAGAATGGAGAGTGTGAGTGGCAGCTGCGGAGTCCTGGGGGGTTGCGGGCACCTGATGTGCAGGCTGGCGGTGGGAACGGGCTGGCCCCGCCCCGGGACCCCGCCGCTGTGCCCGGAGCCGCCGGAGCTGCGGAGCCCGGGCAGAGCTTGGTGTGTGGTGGGCTCCGAGTTGTGGCCCTGGGCCTGGGCAGCCTGTGTCACACACCAACTACCGTTCACCGGCTGTCCCTTCACCTTTCGGCGCCTCCGTTCCCTTACGTACAGCACGGGGATAGCAGCACCGACCTCCAGAACCACCCGAGGGCTGTGGAGCGCCGATTCCAACAAGCGCCCACAACAGGCACTCCGGCAACACGCTGGCTTCTGTCACACAAAACCCTCTGCCTCCCCGTCCCTCGGTACCCACAGGAGATTGGCTCCAGGGCCCCCGCAGATACGAATCCGCGGATGCTCGAGTCCCTTACATAACACGGAGGACCAAGCCTCCGGGCGGCCTCTGCACCCATCCCCAACCGCAATACGGAGGCTGTGCGTTCCCTGGGGGGGTCCGTGTGTAGCGGACCCGGTGCTACAAACCTGAGTGGGTCGGGGGTCACTGTGCACTGGAGCCCAGCTCACAGCCAATGGCGGGCACCTGTGGACGAGCCTTTCCCAGCGGCCAAGAGATAACTGCCTTTTGGGGGGGCTGTCACGCTGGTGTCAGCTGTCCCCAGGTTTGCTCCTGGGCTGGGGCCTCCCGGACGGCTGTGCGGCACTGCCCCCTGTGGCAGGCAGGGGTCACTGCAGGGCCGTATTGGGCGGCCGGGGAAGCCTGATCCCCTGGTCTTGTGGTCCTGCCCCTCAGATCTACCGCAGGTGCTGGCTGGTGTTCCGGAAGTCCTCCAGCAAGGGGCCCCAGCGGCTGGAGAAGTACCCGGATGAGAAGTCCGTGTGCCTCCGCGGCTGCCCCAAGGTGAGGGGGGCCTGGCCCTGGCTCCCCTAACCTCCCCGAAGCCGTGGGTCCGGGAGCACCCTCCTGGGGGTGGCGGAACGGCGGGGGGTACGGAGAGAGGGGCTCCCGTCTGGCTGAGTCCTTTGTGGGTGCCGCTCCAGGTGACCGAGATCAGTAATGTCAAGTGTGTCACGCGGCTCCCCAAGGAGACCAAGAGGCAGGCGGTGGCCATCATATTCACGGACGACTCGGCCCGCACCTTCACCTGCGACTCCGGTGAGGACGGGGGGGGGGGGGGGGGGGGGGCGGGGGGGGGGGCGCGGCTGCGGCCCTCCCTCCGGGCTCCACCGGGGGTTCCGGGGACCGGTTCCGTGGAGAAGGCAGAGCAGGGCTGGCTCTGGCTGGTAGGAGGGTTGGGGTGCCTTTGAGTGAGCGGGCCCCCAGGATGAGGGGCAGACAGGCCGAATCCACTGGCCTTGCCTCCCTGCCCCACAGGGTGGGGTAACCCAGGCCGAGTGGATGGGGTGGGCTCGGGGGACCCCAGCCTGCGGCATGACGAGCCCCCTTTCTCTAGAGCTGGAGGCGGAGGAGTGGTACAAGACCCTGTCTGTGGAGTGTCTGGGGGCGCGGCTCAACGACATCAGCCTGGGGGAGCCGGACCTCCTGGCCCCGGGGGTGCAGTGTGAGCAGACAGGTGAGGCCTGGCGGTGGGGGGAGGGGCCCAGGGACACGCGCCCCCCCCCCCCCCCCCCCCCGCGTGGGCAGCCCCGCCCACCCGCCCGCTCCCCTCCAGACCGCTTCAGCGTCTTCCTGCTGCCCTGCCCCAACCTGGACGTGTGCGGCGAGTGCCGGCTGCAGGTCACGCACGAGAACATCTACCTCTGGGACGCGCACAACCCCCGCCTGAGGCTCGTCTCCTGGCCCCTCTGCTCGCTGCGCCGCTACGGCCGGGACGCCACGCGCTTCACCTTCGAGGCTGGCCGGTGGGACCCTCTGCCCCCCCCCCCCCATCTCCCCATGGCCGTGACGGTGGCCACTGTTCACTGGGAGGGAACGGGACATTCCCGTTTACAGATGAACAGACACGCTCACAGCCCCTGGGCCGGTGAGAGTTGACCAAAACCAGCCCCTCTGGGCTTGGATCAGATGCCGGCCCGGCCCCCGTCTCCTCTGTCACACGGGGGACAGGAAAGGACCTAACCTCACGGGACTGTGGTGAGGACCGGGCTCCACAGCGTGGCCGGAGCCGCGTGCTTCGGCTGGAGTCCGGTGCAGTCCCCTGTAACCTGAAGCTCCTTTCCCTCCCGTCTGCCTCTCCTCCCTGCAGAGCGGGTTGAGGAACCCCCGAGACGAGGAAAGGCACCGTGCACAGCAGAGGGGAGGGGAGAGAACGAGCGGGCTCGTTCCTGTAGGCCATGCAGCCCGCCGCCGGGCGCATCGAGACCGCTCAGAATGTTCGAGCCGGGGGTCGGGCCCCAGGGCGACAGCCTGCCTGTTCCCCGGAGGGCCCGAGGTCCAGGGGAGCCCAACCGAGCGCGTGGGTGGGCGCCACGGGGTCCCTGCCACCTCGCCTTCCATGCCACCGTGTCCCCAGGATGTGTGACGCCGGGGAAGGGCTCTACACCTTCCAGACGCAGGAGGGGGAGCAGATTTACCAGCGGGTCCACAGCGCCACCCTGGCCATCGCCGAGCAGCACAAGCGGGTCCTGCTGGAGATGGAGAAGAATGTGAGGGTGAGGCCGCAGGTGTCCCGGCCCTGGGGGCTGGGGAGGGGGGGCGGAGGGGGGCACCCGGAGTGTGCCAGGGGGTCTCCCCTTGGCGTGTCCACAGGAGAGGCAGGCAGGGTCTTGGGCTGGCTGCTGCTTGCGGGCAAGCCACCGTCGCCGGGGCTAATGGGAGGGTCCCCCCCCCCCTTTTCTGGCCCACAGCTGCTGAACAAGGGCATGGAACATTTCTCCTACCCCTGCACGCCCACCACCATGCTGCCCCGCAGCGCCTACTGGCACCACATCACGGGCTCCCAGAACATCGCCGAGGCCGCCAGCTACGGCGGTGAGTGCTGGCAGCGCCCCCCCCCCCCCCCCCCCCCCCGGCCACCCGCCACCGGCCTCCGTGGGAGACAAGGCCTTCCGGGCCCTTCCGACCCGGACCCCAGTCCTGAGCCTGCCTCTGTGTTCACAGGTGAGGGGTACGGGGCCGCCCAGGCCAGCTCAGAAACAGACCTCCTCGACAGGTTCATCCTGCTGAAGCCGAAGCCCGGCCAGGGGGAGGGGGGCGAGGCCAGGACCCCCGCCCCGTGACCGCCGGCCTGGCGCGCACCCAGGACAGACTTGGGGGGCTACTGGCTACGCGCCCGGAGACGGGGCCGCTGTCCCTTCCTTGCCCCCCCCCCCGGGGGAGGCTGGACCCAGGCAGAGGGCTGGCCACACTGCCTGAGCATGTGCGAGGGGCTAGAGCTACCGTGGGACTATTTACTGTTCGTGATTTTAATATATACGTACGGCTATGACATATCCTATAGTGAGGTCCCCCGTCCCTCCCTGCCACCACGTACATTCTTGAATCCCGTGACCAGGCCCCCGCCGAGCCGCTTCTGAATGCCCTCCACGGCACAGCCCTCCGCTGCCAGGACTCGCCGGAGCTGCCAGGGCCAGAGGCAGACAATCCGAGCTCGAGGCTGGTGCTGCTGGCAGGCTCTCCCCGGGAGCCAAGGGCTAAGACGGCGAGTGGCTTCCCAGCTCCTCTGGGCCTGGTGGCACGGGAAGGATCCGAACTCACGCGGGGCCACTCGCCGACACCTGGTTGACACCCTCAGGCGAAAAGCTGGTTTGGAAAAGGAAATTTCCGTCCGGGCTCCTTCCTGCTTTGTAGGCTGAGAAGACCCCTGTGGGCAGAGCTGGCAACCTCAGCCGGGGAGGCGGCCGGGCCAGGGGGAGGGCCGACAGGACTGCTGTGGGGAGCTCCCCTGCGGCCCCCCTCGCTGACCTGGGCTGGCGGTGCCCTGCGGAGAGAGAGGCCCCTCTCTGGGCTGGGCACCCTCTGGCCAGAAAGTACTCAACCAGCCCTTCCCCTTCTCCCCACATGGTGCTGAGGCTCCCTGCTGAGATGCAATTAAAGCAATCGATTTTCCAGTGCTGGTATTTATTGACTGCTGGGCAGAAGGGCTATCTTTCTATCCACATCAAACCTTGGGTTGTGTGTTTTTTTTAGTGTACTTTTTTTTTAATACTGCGGGTTTTGATTTGTGGGAACAGACCTTGTGACCCTGATGTAAATAACCTCTGTTCAGAGTTGTGGCGGGAGGATAAAGCTGGAGGCCCCTCCCGCAGAGGCTGGAGCCGAGGGGGTGGCCACAGCCAGCTCAGCTCCACCGAGCGGGGAGACCAGAGGCGGGAGCCCGCAGGGGCCCGCGGGGCCTCGGAGGGGGGGCGGCTGGCTCGGCGAGATGACGCATGAAGGAGATTATGTTGTGCTCTTTATTGCCAAAAATAAAAACTCGACTGGTAATAAATTCCCCTTCCTTTCTGTGCTTCTCTCCGGTTTTCTCCAGTGCCCCCCCAGCTGCCTAATTAACTGCCCGGGGATGTTCCTACTAACAGGACTACGGGGCCAAGGCCAGACCTTCATTAAGGCCCTTGCCCACCCGACCCTCGCCCCTCCCCCCAACTAATTAAGCAGATCATTGGCAGCGAAGTCATAACTGATGGGTAGAGAATGAAATACAGGGTTTATTTGGGGGGGCGGGGGGGGGGAGCAGCCAGGGTCCAAAGACATTTGGGAATTTGAGCGAAGTGTAGGCTGACCACGGGCAGGGGCTGGGTTTGCAGGCGGCCCGAATGACACTTGGAACAGCCAATCCTAACAGCGGAAACTAAGGTACAGTGTGACATGCTGACCCACACGCAGAGCGAGTCGAGAGTGGAAATGACCAACAGGGGAGGGTCTAGCCCAGGGGTCTCCAACAGGGAAGCGGCACGAGCTCTACGAGCAGACGAGGGGGAGGGCGGTCTGGTTCCGGGGAGACGAGCCATCAGCAGGCAGGGCCAGGGACGCTGCATGCTCAGTGAAGGCCTGTCCTGCCTCCAACACCAGGGGCACCCCGTAATCTACCTGGGACCAAGCACGGACGGGGGGCACCGTCCCTCTGCCACCTCTCCAGCGGGTGCCGATGGCTTGCCAAGCAGCAGCACAGCTGTCGGGACTTCTGGGGCCGGGAGGCTCTCGGGAGCCGGCACGCGGCTGCTCGGATCCTTTCCGCGCGGGCGGATGAGCCGCGGCTAATTTATGGTGAGGACGTCACTCTGGATCTCGTGGCTCAGCTGGGTCTGCAAGTCACTCAGCTTCTTCTTCAACCCGGACAGGGCCGAGAGGACGATGGTCTCAGGGCGCAGGGAGCCGCAGGACTCCACGTTGTAGTAAAACCTGAGGGGCAGGAGTCCAGGGAGAGCCGCCCCAGGGACTGGTGAGCCTGAGCCGGGCCGGGGCCACCGCTTTCCCTCCCGAGTCCTGCTTAACTCCTGGCTCCCGCCAGCGGCTCAACCTTGCCCCAGGGCTGGCCTTCACCCTCTCACAGAGAGTGCTTTTCCCAGGACCTCAGGGGCTACAGCCACCTCCCAAAGCCCCTAGGAACCCCCAAACACTACGCTGTGTCCGCACGGAGGAGAAAGTGAAGATAAAGGAGGGCTCGCACGGGCCAGCGTCTGTCCTCACTAGGAGACCGCTCAGTTGCTGGCCCTGATCTGACCCCATCTTTGGACGCTGCGAACCAGACCAGGAAGAGCTTGGGTAACTGGAGAGGCCCCTCTTTTTCAGTGGCTAAAGGGGGGTGCACCCACCCTGGGTTCAGCAGTCTCCAGCCCCTCCTCAGCTTTATGGAAGCTCGGACATGCGGGCACGGGTCCCCCTGGCTCAGAGCTGGCCCAAGCCTGCACGTTCCTCCACCTCCCGCCGCCCGTCCGGGCCCGGGGGTCACCTCTCCGGCTTGCCGTTGGGGTCGTACGGGGCCTGGGACTCGTCCTCATCCAGCTCCGAGTACTCGCTCTTTGGCCTGAGGGCAAACACAGGGCAGCACCGGCTGCTACCGCTGCTTCCGGGCACCTGCCCCGCAGCGAGCCTGCCCGTCTGGGTCACTGGGAGCCACGGACGGGGACGAGGAGCCATGTCCGCCCCGTCCCCTCTAACCGCCCGCCTCCAGCGCCAGCGGGGACCCACCACTCCTCCGGCTTGGGGTACACCGTGTGCCTCAGGGCGTTGTCGGGGTCGTATTCGAACGCCACCCCCGCGGTCGGGTTCCACTTGGCGTGCTCCTTGCCGAAGCCCTTCTTGGCATAGGCGCGGAGCCGCAGCTCCTGGCCCTTGCGCAGCTTGACGATGAGGATGTCTGTGGAGAGGCGGCGTCGGTGCGGGGCCAGGAGAGGCCTGGTCCCCCCACATCGACCTGGACAGCCACACACATCTGGAGTAACGGCCCGAAGGCCAGCTGAGGTGAGCGGGCACCCCAGGCTGTCTGGTCTGTGCCTCTCTGCTCTGCCGAGCAGCAGGGCGGGCGGCCGTCCGCACACCCGTCACCCCCTTACCGTCCTGGTCCACGTAGTCGTTGGGGTCGTTATCTCGGTTCCGGGACGTCACCTGCCGGAGCCCAAACAGAGACACAGCCGCTCACCTCCTGCTCCCTGCTGGCCAAGTCCCTCCCGGCACTTCCAGACCCAACCTGCCCACCAGGGGCAGGATGCCCACGAGGGCGGGCACGAGTGCTGCCGGGACCAAGCTGTGCTGGTGCCTGAACTCAGCCGTTCCCGGCTGTGACAGGCCAGTCCAAACAACACCGCGGCCTTCTCTTTACTTCCGAACCGGCCTCAGAGAGGAGGGAGAGACAGAACCGTCAGTGATGAGAGAGGATCACTGATTGGCTGCCTCCTGCATGCCCCCTATTGGGGATGGAGCCCGGGCATATGCCCTTGACTGGAATCGAACCCAGGACTCTTCAGTCCATAGGCCAACGCTCAATCTATGGAGCCAAACCAGCTAGGGCTACACTGTGGCCTTTGAAAGGGGCCTGGGCGACAGAGGGCGCACAGCACCAACACCGTCCCCCCCCCCCCCCCCCCCCCCCCCCCCGCCCAGCAGGAGCCCGGAAGGAGC